>CM059556.1:32527250-33153007 GCA_030386875.1 Morinoia aosen
ACTAGGTGCCTTTAGTGCATCTTTCATTTATTTTTAGAAAAAATTGTAAATTCTAACTCAAGAATTAATTCTGAAGAATAAAATAAGAGGGCTTGTAACTGTAAGCTCAATTCAAAACATATAGAAGCTTTTATTAATTCACATGTACTTTTTGCAGGATATTGCAGAAGGATGCTTTACAAGAGTACTGCCTGTGGTGTGCAATGCACTGCTGCAGCCACATCTGACACACACTGTGGGCTCTCGCCTACATCCTTGGCTGCCCGAGCTGCTTCGGGTGCTTGCCAGTCACCCAATCCTTGCGGCAAATAATGTGCCCAAGCAAGCCAACGTGACTACCAGTGATAAGTCAACGACACCTTCTGATGTGCATCCTTCAGAGGCAGACGATTCATCTCAGCTAAAAAGAAAACAAACTGAGAGGAAGAATGACCCAGGAGAGTATATGGAAGTCAGTAATTCTCTTTCCAAAAAGAAAAGCAGCAAACTTGGAAAGAAAAAGGTAGAGAACAATGATGAATTTACCAGAAAACGAGCAGCCAATGAAGAAAGGTGCCCAGAGGCTCTTACTGTGCTTCGTCCTCAGCACTGTCCGCATTACCTCAAGATGCATCGAAGCTTGTGTGTTGCTGTTGCAAAGCTGCTCCCCATCTCACCACATGCAGTTGTTCAGTGAGTAGCTCTTTCATGTCAGTCCTAGTAAAATGCATTTTAGTTTACTGCTTTTATGCTGGCTTTTGGATTTTTTTAAACCTTACGTATTTTCAATCATGAGTTCTTTTGCTTGAATCCATTTTTTAGGTTGACTATATATGTTCATCTGCTGTATCTATGATACCAACATTAGTTCAATAATGTTGCTCTAGCCACCTTTATTGTAATTATTTTTACGTAACTTTTTGTTTCATTGATTGAAGTCTGTTCTTGCTAAATTACCGTAAAAATGTGTACAGTAAGAAATCTGTTTCTGCATAAATCTGTGGCAGCAAGATGATTCTCCTCCATAACTTGATTGGTTTAAGTGTTGAGCGTGCCAGGTTGTGTAAAATGACACACAACTTAACACTTTCTCATGCAAGGTTTCCCAAAGTTTTGGTGGCAAACATGCCATTTTAACTCGATGTTCATGGACTTCTTTGGCATTCATTCCTTGAATTAATGAAGGTTAGAGTTTCACAAATGCCTAGTTTTTACTAGGAAAACTAAATTTTTGACTGCTACCTCCTCATTACAGAATGAATAACTATTAAAGACTTGAAATTAAGGTTTGTTTACTTGTGATGAACATTTCTTGTGAAAATATGTTCATAAAAATGACTTGTCATAGTCAACTCCTCAAGGGGCACAGGTTAGACAAAATATTTAGGTCAATTAAGTTTCTGTTTCTAATGCTACAGAGACTTGCATTTCCAAGGAAGTACCTATGAGGTTACCTCAGCTATAGAAAGGCCTTTATGTTTTCCTTCTTTCATGTCTGCTTACCTTATGTGTTTTCATGCTCACTTTGCTACCTCTTTTATCTTTCATGTCTTTTCTCCCTCTTCTTTCTTTTAACATGTGATAAACTTGTATGTCATATTTCACCTCAATTTGCGGTTATTATCAGGTTCATGCTGGAGTACTTTGAACATCACCCACCTCCATATGCTGGCTGCAGCATCACCATGGATGACCTGCCTCCTCTGCCAAAGAAACTCAAACTTGGCTTTGAGGTGTCACTGCATCAGACCTCAACTGAGGATTTACTTGAGGTGATTGTTATAGACTTAGTGACTTGGTTTCATTTTTTCATTCTTGAATACTGACCTTATTTGTTGTTTGCTCTGCTTTTGTCACCACAGGGTGACACCTCTCAAGTGATCTCAATTCAAGTTATATTTTGATTGTTTCATTGTTCTTACTTTTTCTTCATCCCTCATATGTGTGTGACTTTTGGTTAGAATTTAGGATGTCTTCTCTTATTCAGATATCTACACTGGGTGTTATATATCTATACAATTTAAATAATTTTTAAAATGCGTTGATATGGAGTTATATTGTATCAGGTGCTTGAATTTTAAACTTTATACTGCATGTAATTAGTATCCACCTTTGTCTAGAGCTTCAATGTTAAACATACCTAACAATAAAAAATGAAATTGAGTTGAGAATTCTTCATTTTTGGTGTTTATAAACAGAGTCGTCCATTTTTTACATTGTTAAAGTATCTGTAGCATCGTGTAGGATACATAAGTTGCTTCATGGATATTTGTGCAAGAAATGTTAGTCTTTGTTAGCATAGTGCCTGAGCAAAACAAGTCAGAACACAGAAAACATCAGAATTAATGCGTACCTACTTCAAGAGTAGAGGCAAGTCTTCTGTACTGTAGTGCAGTAAGGATAGTTTGTGTAACTTTTTGTGGGTGAGTGGCACATGCAGTATTTCAACTAAAATGCCATGCAACTAGCCTCTATGGTATCAACGAGCTCTGCAACTGTACATAGTTCTTTCAGTTATTCATAATGTTCAGGCACTTTTTCTTGTCAATGGATTCTTGATGGGCCTAATTTTGCAGTCAATGGTTGGTGATAGACTCAGATATTCTATACCTTTGATCATACCAGTGTTGGTTTTATTATTCTCTAAAATGGTGTTTGAGGTTAAACTATCATCTGAGGAGCAATCAATCTTGGTAGTGCATTTACCTCAAATTCTTAGTTTTCATCCCCCTCAGGGGTATGATAACTATTGTATCTGTGTATCACAACTATTGTATCTGTTGGAATTAGCGCTCCCAGGGACTATGTGAGGGCCCGAGCTAAAGGTTAGGTAGGCTTCTTTTTTGTTGAAATAGAATAGGTTTTTGTTTTGTTACAGACCATCTTTTTTCGGTTCACTGCTGTCCTGTTTTTCAGCACCTACTAATTTCTTCTTCTACTTTTTCTTGCTTCATGAACTTCTTTCTTAGCTTACTGTTTCTGTGCACCCTGTGCATAGATTCTACGTTCCCTCAATTCCATACTAGATGGTGCCTTCCTCCTTCCTCTCTTAGAACATCTTTGTTGTGGTTAAGGGAAGCTAAAACTTTCTTATATAATAATAATTCTTAGTTATCATCGATAAGATGAAGGTGCAGTGGAAAATACAACTGATGATGTTTTTACTGGAAAGCTATTTTACTGGCATAAGATCCAAATCTGTGGGACAGACCGTAGCATGCCTCTGCTGAGGATGTTGATCATCTGATTTTTTAGCTTCCTTTAACCCGTCCCCACGTCCTGGACTCTTAGAAGGTCGGCAAAGCTAGTACATGTTTCACATCAGCAAACCTAGGGTTGCCATATATGGTCTTGAGCGTCTCGTTGAGCGCTATTCATTGGTGTAAGGTAAAATTAGGGGGGGGGGGGGGGGGGGGGAAACATGGAAGGAGAGGTAACAAGATCAAATCTGTATGAATTCTTCTGCTCAGTCTGGAGTGTAGCTACCGGCGCTGCACAGCCTCTTAGAAGGCCAGCAGTGCAGCTGAGGCATACCAGCGCACACTCTGCCTCTAAGAAGGTTGCCATCATTTTTATTTTCTTATGTTTTTTGTTTCAAAAATGGGAATCCAAATCCACAGATTTACTCCTACGCAAAAAATAATACCACCATTGTATTCGGGAGGAAAAGCTTTATGCATATCAAACTCTTTACAAACAATGAAACTGCTTGATAACAGCCTATACAAAAAATGAACTAAAAAATAAAAACTGTGTTTTACATATAGTGCACATAACTCCGGAAGTATTGGACCTGAAAAAAATTCACATCCCGCAAGATTCAGCAACTCAGAATCTATGAAAATGCATCATAAAAAAACATAAAAGTGCAATAAATGAAAAATGGCTGGCGATTTTCTGATTTCTGTTTTTTGTATTTTTCCGAAATAAAAGCTCAAATTTTGTAAATTTTCATTGTGGTAGCAGCATTTTTTTTCCCCACTGACAGAAAGAGCAACTCTCTTTACAATGAACCCCTAATGAAACTTCTAACATGAATAATGAATGTACAGTATGTTGCACAGTTGACCCATTTTCTTCAAACCTCTTGGTAGGTCGACCATGTGGAGACGGGTTAAGCTTGCTTTTGATTTTGGCAAGGTGATGTTCGAGTTTGTTTGATGCTAAAGTTTTGTGATTGTTCTGGTTATGTTTTCATTGTTAATTCAATGACCATTCCTGCACTTATTCAGCTTGGGTTGTCTAGCATTAGACTGCAAAGGCAAGCCACGTCTGTGTTGAATTTAAAAAAAAAATAAAATAGCATTTAATGAGTTGTTTTACATTGCAGAGCACCTACGAGTTGGTGTTGACGGTGGAGCGAGAGCTGGCCGAGCTGTGGCAGTGGGCTGACCTCATCACATTCACTGAGCCTCACCACTCCAACCTAACGCGATGGTTGGTAGCATTGTTGCACCTCTCTGATATAGAACTGCCTTATTACATAATTACATTGTGATTGTTTTGTCCAAATATTTTGGTCTATTTTCACTTTAATATATCAAATGCATTGGCTTAGTTCCAATATTATCCTCTAGCTGTGCATATTTGGAGTGCAATGGTAGCTCTGATAACACTCAATGTTTTAGCATTGCTGCCGTATCTGGTTTTGTCATATAGAACGGCCTTCATGTTTAGATTGTAATTGCATTGTTCCATTATTTTAGTCTACCTATGCCTTCATATGTGGAGTCCAATAGAAGCACTGGTCAAACTGAATACTTAAGCTTGCTATCGTATCTGTTTTGCAATAAGTGCGCCTGCTAACGCTAGGTTCATATGTATTTCATTGAGAACTTCTCATTCTTCTGTAATTGAATTTTGTAAATCTGAGGATTATTCAGGAATGAGCATGTTCTTGTCATTGTAATTGTTAAGTTTACCATTCCATTTGTAACAGTGTCATTTATTTGTTTTCCCCTTTACATTTCGAATTGCACCCTCAATATGTGAATGTTGCCATTATAACGCCACTTGCTAGATTATTTCTATTGCAAATGCTATCCAGTCCAAGTATAGCTTTAATAAATTTTCAGTTGCCAATTAGTAGACCAAACTTCATGGGTTTTCATTCAGCTGAACAGGATGACATTGCTTATGTATGTGTCTATTATTCATCGTGAACTGTGGTATGTTGAAACCGCGTGGGCTTCCACACTTATACTCTAAGAAAGGATTTATAACCAGGCAAGTATTGCCTTTTCCATTCTGTTCGTTTTACAAGGATCTAAGTTTAGGATTATAAGGGCAATTTACCTCAGGGTAATTGAGAATGTGGCTACTGTGGTTGTGTTTATGTATGTTTTCATTCTAAATCGTGAATTGTGGTTTGTTGAAACCACGAAATTTTCCACAGTAATGTGGTAAGAAAGAATCTATGTATAACCAGACAAGAATTACTTGTTCCATTTTGTTAGCCATACAAGGCTCTATGATGAGGATATAAGTGCAATTTACCTCAGGTTAAAACAGAATGTGGTTTTGCTTGCAGGTTGGCATGCCAGTGCATTGGAGCGCTGAGCTGCATGACAGAGGCAGACCTGGAGACCTTGACACTGAAGCATGTCCCTGAGGAGGTGGCACACAAGTTTTCCATTTCATTTGCCCTGCGTCAGCAGGAGCAGCAGGTCCGGCTCCTCTCAAAACTGAGCCCCGTTTGGAAGGACGAGAAGAGCTCTGATGACTCGCGCAAAAATGAAACTGCCAGTTTACAAACAAAGACCAGCAAATCACCATCTGCTGTTGAAGAACAGAGCAATGGAGAGGAGTCTCAGGCCGCTCTAACGACGCTTCCTCTCCAACACACAAATTTTGTGGGCAAAAATCTGCTGCCACTCACCACTGCTGTTCCACAGGTGGGTTCAGTCTAATTCTTTCTGCTGTGGTCTTACTTGCTTGCGATTTGACAAGTTTCCTTTGAGAAATAAGGTTGCATTAAGGCTTGCAAATATCTGTTTGAACTCATGATAAAATTTCTCATCCCCTTTCCAAGGGACTTGTATCTTGAGTATTGTAGGTGATCCACTCAAAAACTTCATTCCTTTGCATTTTTTTTGTACTAAGTTTCTCATTTGTGATACGTACTTAATAAAGGTTGCTATGGGGAGGAAACATTAAGGATTTTTCGCAAAGATTTCCCCATCTTTTTAGGAGTTGACCGGGAGCGTGAAACACCACTACCACCATGAACTGTGATAGTTGGCTGTTTATTCTTCAGTCATTACTATATAATTGTATGTCCTGGCAAGCTTTTTGGCTGTTATGTGCTGTTTTAATTTGACTACATCGCCTCTAATGTGTAACGTTGTAGTCATGGACTTGCATTGCAAAACTCAGATAGTTCTTGTAGCATCTCATCTAATAATCCCCTTTGTGTGTTTACTTATGTATTTATTTATATATTTGTTTGGCGTCCGGTTCTTATGAAGCATAGGTATCATGGATACAAAATTCCTCAGTGTAACATTTATAGATGGCCTTTAGATGCATTGATATGTTTGACATGTTATCAGGCTAAGTTCGGTTAGGATAGGTTTTCGTTATGATAGGTTATTTTAGTGTAGGTTAGATACCATTGTTGTTCGTAATTCTTCTAGAACAGTAATATGTAAACGTCTAATGTGTCCAGACTGGGAGTGCCGCTCCCCTGCTGCTGGTGGAGTCGACCGAGAGCAATGTGTGGCGGGCTTGGTGCGGGGTGGTGGCGTGCCGCCCTGTGCTGCTCGAGGGGCCGGTGGGCTGTGGTAAGACGGCCACTGTCGAGCACCTCGCTGCGCTCACCGGCCGCACTGCTGCTCCTCTCCTCACCAAGGTGAGCCAAGGGTGCTGCCATAACATGAGGTATATCGCCTACCTTACCAAGGTGAGCCAAAGGGTGCTGCTATAACATGAGGTATATAGCCTACCTTACCTAGGTAAGCAAAAAAGTGCTGCTATAGCGTGAGGTATATAGCCTACCTTACCTAGGTAAGCAAAAAAGTGCTGCTGTAGCGTGAGGTATATAGCCTATCTTACCTAGGTAAGCTAAAAAGTGCTGCTATAGCGTGAGGTATATAGCCTACCTTACCTAGGTAAGCAAAAAAGTGCTGCTATAGCGTGAGGTATATAGCCTACCTTACCTAGGTAAGCAAAAAAGTGCTGCTATAGCGTGAGGTATATAGCCTACCTTACCTAGGTAAGCAAAAAAGTGCTGCTGTAGCGTGAGGTATATAGCCTACCTTACCTAGGTAAGCAAAAAAGTGCTGCTATAGCGTGAGGTATATAGCCTACCTTACCTAGGTAAGCAAAAAAGTGCTGCTATAGCGTGAGGTATATAGCCTACCTTACCTAGGTAAGCAAAAAAGTGCTGCTGTAGCGTGAGGTATATAGCCTAACTTACCAAGGTGAGCCGAACTGTGCTAATATAGCGTGAGGTCTACCGTTGCTAACTCAGGTGCTGTTTGAGATATACAAATTGTTTATTGTTAAATTAAATCTATGGGAATAAGTAATACCCATTAGTAACCTAACCTCACGCTATAGTACTAGCTAGAGGTAGATCTCATGCTGTAGTGTGGTTGACCTCACGCTAGTGCAGCCCTGAGCCAAACTCAGTCTCTTATCTCTGGAATATGGATGACGCTTTGATGGGTGGGGTGCCAGCCTGGTCGGTCATGTATCTGGTGTCCACGTTCACCCTTGTAGGGTGTCTTGTAGTGTACAATTTTTTTGTGACATGGTATTGTGTGAAATTTTGAAAAAACACAGTGATTGAAATTAACAAAAACTTTTGTCATTGATTCAGCACCAATCGAACATGACGGATGGCAGTTTAATTGCCTTGAGCTGAATAATGATACTTGAATATGTTTATTCTTGCTAACGAATTTTTTTTGTGCGCTGCCAATAGGAGGTGAAATTATTAGCAATTTGAGTAGTTTTTGTAGAACCTGAATGGAATATAATTGGTAGTAAGTGTAGGAGCAATTTTGAAACTAAGGAAATTATGTGTATTGCACAGGTACGCTGAAGTTTTTCATGGCATCAATGCAGTTCATGTATATTTTGTGCCATGGAAGGAAGGTTTATGTGTTCATTTTTTGTCAACGAGGAAATGGGATGTGTTGAATCCTACGTTACTGTCTTTGATTAGCCTTTGATGTTTTAATGAAATCTATAAATTCAAAAATATCATACTAAATTTTGCTGTGTATTTGTTTAATTTGAATAAATTGTAAGGGTTGTGTGAAGTTTAAGCTGAGAGTTAGGTCTTGTTTATGTTAAAATGTAATGTTTTTTATGTTAAGGATCACTTTTTTCAGTTCCCTGCTGTCCTGTTTTTCTGCACATACTACTTCCTTCTTCAACTTTTATCTTGTTTCACAAAGTTCTTTTTAAACTTCTTGTTGCTATGCCCCTTCTGAATAAATTCTGCATTCCCTTACCGCCATATCCATGGTATCCTCTATTCTCTCTTTGAAATATTATTTTTTTCAGAGGTTAGGGAGGCCTAAACTAATAACTAATCTAATCTGTGTAAATGATTTGCCTCGTCTTGACAAAGTGTAAAATCTACAAATTTATGCTAAAAAGCACGCTATATCATGAACTGTTACCAAGAAGATAACTTAAGCAATGGATTTGATCAGTTGCCATTTAAATAATTATGAAAGAAAGCAATTTCATGAGCTACCATTTTGACAATTACTTCGGTTCATGTGTATGGGGCAGGTGATCCGCAGGTCACAGTAGAAGAAACTGGTAGGGTAAAAGCAGTCTCGTCGACCGTGTGGCAATGCTGACGTCATGGCAATAAACCAATAGCAGCGCTCATATTGCGCATCTGTCACCACTGCTAACCCCAAATCTTGCTCCACTATCGGCCCAACGACATGTCACAATGGTGACGTCATAAAGTTTGGTTGAAATGGAGCCGTTCTATTGGCTAGCCAAACAAGAGGTGAATTTCCCCATAGAAATGACTCTACCTTGTTTCCTCTCCATGGCGCAGGTCCAGCTTGGGGAGCAGACGGATGCGCGCAGCCTGCTGGGCACCTACCGTTGCACCGCCACGCCGGGAGAGTTTGTGTGGACCCCAGGGGCGGTGACTCGAGCCGTGACCGCGGGGCACTGGCTCCTGCTGGAGGATATTGATGCTGCGCAGCTCGACGTGGTCGCCATCATCACGTCCTTGGTGGAGGACCGCGTCCTCATGGTGCCTGGTGAGCTTGCCTGACGCACACGCCCCTCATAGACGCCCTCCGAATGCCTCCCATAGACACCTTGTTGAAATTTGCCTTCCATATTTCTATCATAAGTGAACCAGTATGCTCAGTGGAGGATTGTTGCTATGATTTTATTCTCTAACGCCACATTAATTTATGTTATCATACAACCTGAGCACATGTTAGTTGTTAAAAGCATGTCTAAGTTTTTTATGGTTGTAGCAAGCATAAATTGGATAAAAATGGAGTAGCTACAAAGTTGAGCATGTACGTAGCTCTGCTCTTCATTGAACATGGGTTCAGCGTCGTAATGATAAGATATCTTGAATTAAGCACGGTATACATGTTACAAGTGAATGGTGACAAAATAGGGACTAAAAATTTAGCAAGATTAAAGCTGGGGGTTTTAAGCTGCGAATATTGGACGGAATGGATAACCAACTTTAAAATTAGGTTTATGAATTTTTGGCAGGCCGTATAAAATGCCTGGACTGGATCCTGAGACAAACAGAGTTTTATACAATTCATCAGTAATTATAGCCGATTTCTTTAGTTTGCGAAGGAAATTATTAATTTTATCTTCGACGCGAAGAGCGAAGCTTAGAATTGGTTCCCTTATCTTGATATCTTATTCAAACATTACAGGCATTGCCCGCTTTTTGATTTTTGACTGATAATGAACTAAGTATTTCCTTCAAGTCTTGAATATGTTTGCTGCTCGTGAGAAAGTGATTGTTGCTTGTGAGAGTGTTTGTTGCTTGTGAGAAAGTGATTGTGGCTTGTGAGAGCTTGTTGCTCGTGAGAAAGTGTTTGTTGCTTGTGAGAGTGTTTGTTGCTCGTGAGAAAGTGATTGTGGCTTGTGAGAGCTTGTTGCTCGTGAGAAAGTGTTTGTTGCTTGTGAGAAAGGGTTTGTTGCTCTTGAGAAAGTGTTTGTTGCTCTTGAGAAAGTGTTTGTTGCTTGTGAGAAAGTGTTTGTTGCTTGTGAGAGTGTTTGTTGCTCGTGAGAAAGTGATTGTGGCTCGTGAGAAAGTGTTTGTTGCTCATGAGAAAGTGTTTGTTGCTTGTGAGAAAGTGTTTGTTGCTCGTGAGAAAGTGTTTGTTGCTTGTGAGAGTGTTTGTTGCTCGTGAGAAAGTGATTGTGGCTCGTGAGAAAGTGTTTGTTGCTCATGAGAAAGTGTTTGTTGCTTGTGAGAAAGTGTTTGTTGCTCGTGAGAAAGTGTTTGTTGCTCGTGAGAAAGTGTTTGTTGCTCGTGAGAAAATGTTTGGTGCTCGTGAGAAAATGTTTGGTGCTCGTGAGAGTGTTAGTTGCTTGTGAGAAAGTGTTTGTTGCTCGTGAGAAAGTGTTTGGTGCTCGTGAGAAAGTGTTTGTTGCTCGTGAGAAAGTGTTTGTTGCTCGTGAGAGAGTGTTTGTTGCTTTTGAGAAAGTGTTTGTTGCTCGTGAGAGAGTGTTTGTTGCCTGTGAGAGAGTGTTTGTTGCTCGTGAGAGAGTGTTTGTTGCTCGTGAGAGAGTGTTTGTTGCTCGTGAGAAAGTGTTTGTTGCTCGTGAGAAAGTGTTTGTTGCTCGTGAGAAAGTGTTTGTTGCTCGTGAGAAAGTGTTTGTTGCTCGTGAGAAAGTGTTTGTTGCTCGTGAGAAAGTGTTTGTTGCTCGTGAGAAAGTGTTTGTTGCTCGTGAGAAAGTGTTTGTTGCTCGTGAGAAAGTGTTTGTTGCTCGTGAGAAAGTGTTTGTTGCTCGTGAGAAAGTGTTTGTTGCTCGTGAGAAAGTGTTTGTTGCTCGTGAGAAAGTGTTTGATGCTTGTGAGAAAGTGTTTGTTGCTCGTGAGAAAGTGTTTGTTGCTCGTGAGAGAGTGTTTGTTGCTCGTGAGAAAGTGTTTGTGGCCTGTGAGAAAGTGTTTGTGGCCTGTGAGAAAGTGTTTGTGGCTCGTGAGAAAGTGATTGTTGCTCAAGAGAAAAACCCCTCAGGGGGATACAACTATTGTATCTATGGGAATTAGCGCTCCCAGGTGAAAAATGTGAGGGCCCGAGCTGAGAGTTAGGCAGGCCTTCTTTTTGTTGAAATAATTATTTTTTTGTTATGTTAAGGACCTCCTTTTTTCAGTTCACTACTGTCCTGTTTTTCAGCACCTCGGACTTTCTTCTTCAACTTCTATCTTATTTCATGAACTTCTTTCTCATTTTACTGTTTCTATGCCCCTTCTGCATAGATTCTTCATTTTCTTACCTCCATACTAAATGGTGCTTTCCTCCTTCCTCTCTTCGATACGCTCTTTTTGTAGCGGTTAGGGAGGCTTAAACTAACTTATAATCATAATCAATCATGCTTGTGAGAAAGAGATTGTTGCTCATGGGAAAGTGTTTGCTGTTCGTGTTGAAGTGTTTTTTGCTTTTTTGGGCATTTGCCGCTCGTGTTAAAGTGATTGCCGCTCGTGTTAAAGTGATTGCCGCTCGTGTTAAAGTGATTGCCACTCATGTTGAAGTGATTGCCGCTCGTGTTAAAGTGATTGCCACTCATGTTGAAGTGATTGCCGCTTGTGTTGAAGCGAGTGCTGCTTTTTTGGCCGTTAGCTGCTTTTGTTGAAGTGATTGCCGCTCGTGTTAAAGTGATTGCCACTCATGTTGAAGTGATTGCCGCTCGTGTTAAAGTGATTGCCACTCATGTTGAAGTGATTGCCGCTTGTGTTGAAGCAGGTGCTGCTTTTTTGGCAGTTTACTGCTTTTGTTGAAGTGTTTGCTGCTCGTGTTGAAGTGTATGCTGCGTTTTTGGGCGTTTGCTGCTTGTGTTGAAGTGTTTGCAGCTTGCGTGAAGTGTTTGCCACTCATGTTGAAGTGTTTACTGCTCGTGTTGAAGTGTATGCTGCTTTTTTTGAGCGTTTGCTGCTTGTGTTGAAGTGTTTGCCGCTTGTGTGAAGTGTTTGCCGCTTGTGTGAAGTGTTTGCCGCTTGTGTGAAGTGTTTGCCGCTTGTGTGAAGTGTTTGCCGCTTGTGTGAAGTGTTTGCCGCTTGTGTGAAGTGTTTGCCGCTTGTGTGAAGTGTTTGCCGCTTGTGTGAAGTGTTTGCCGCTTGTGTGAAGTGTTTGCCGCTTGTGTGAAGTGTTTGCCGCTTGTGTGAAGTGTTTGCCGCTTGTGTGAAGTGTTTGCCGCTTGTGTGAAGTGTTTGCCGCTTGTGTGAAGTGTTTGCCGCTTGTGTGAAGTGTTTGCCGTTTGTGTGAAGTGTTTGCCGCTTGTGTGAAGTGTTTGCCGCTTGTGTGAAGTGTTTGCCGCTTGTGTGAAGTGTTTGCCGCTTGTGTGAAGTGTTTGCCGCTTGTGTGAAGTGTTTGCCGCTTGTGTGAAGTGTTTGCCGCTTGTGTGAAGTGTTTGCCGCTTGTGTGAAGTGTTTGCCGCTTGTGTGAAGTGTTTGCCGCTTGTGTGAAGTGTTTGCCGCTTGTGTGAAGTGTTTGCCGCTTGTGTGAAGTGTTTGCCGCTTGTGTGAAGTGTTTGCCGCTTGTGTGAAGTGTTTGCCGCTTGTGTGAAGTGTTTGCCGCTTGTGTGAAGTGTTTGCCGCTTGTGTGAAGTGTTTGCCGCTTGTGTGAAGTGTTTGCCGCTTGTGTGAAGTGTTTGCCGCTTGTGTGAAGTGTTTGCCGCTTGTGTGAAGTGTTTGCCGCTTGTGTGAAGTGTTTGCCGCTTGTGTGAAGTGTTTGCCGCTTGTGTGAAGTGTTTGCCGCTTGTGTGAAGTGTTTGCCGCTTGTGTGAAGTGTTTGCCGCTTGTGTGAAGTGTTTGAGCTGACATTGAAGGACCGCTGTTGCCCCCCAGGCACGGGCGCAGTGGTGGCACACCGCGACTTCAGGCTGCTGGCGACACGGCGCCTCACCAGCGACGGCCGCCGCTTGGGGGGCGCTGTGGGCAGCGCAGGGCACCGCCTCGACGCTCTCTGGTGCCGGGTGCTCTTCAGCCGCCTCACCAGGAGGGAAATGATCCGCATCATTGATGACAGGTGGGTAGTGTGGCCATGGGGTCTGTTATTGATGGCAGGTGGGTATTACAGCTGCGCAAAGTGTAATTGATGACGATTGGGTTGTTATTTCTATGTGACGTATAAGTGATTACAGGTGGGTATTATAGCTGCGCAAAGTGTAATTGATGACGAATGGGTTTTTATTTCTATGCTGCGTATAATTGATTACAAGTGGGTATTATAGCTGCTCCACAAGCGTACTGAGTAGTGTTCAACGTTGAAAAATGGATTTAGTTCGTTCTAAAGTTAATTTTCTCTTTCTAAATACGTCATGCGTTCCGTGTTTTGGGAGTTCATATGGTGTTGAGAACGTGATGCGCTAAGTAAACTGACGTGTGAAAGTTATATCTGTACTTTATTCCTGATGTGTTGATGGAGGTGCTTTGATGCTTGAATTTTTTACGTCACAAATGTTTGAGTTATCTAGGACAAGACTGAAGAGTATTGTTTATGTATGCATATCTATCTCAGCCACAATGTAAATTGTATCTACAAGTTTTTGAGCATGTATGAAGACCTTCGTACTACTTTTTACATGTTTCTTTGTAAAATCATCTATCCTGCTAAATTTGTGAATTTTTCTAACTGGCAACTACTGACCATTAACCTAATTTTATGGGTCACCGTTGTGTGTGAGTTTCGCCAGAATCTCATTGTAAGAGAATGTATGCTGCTAAATCTGTGAACTTTAACATTTTACTCGTGACTACTGACCCTTGACCATATATGTGTGGGTCACCTTAGTATGTATAAGTGCTCCTCCTGTCCACCAAACTCACGCTGTGCGAATTGCCTGCAGATACCCTCGGCTGACGAACATCTCAGAGCGGCTGGTGTCAGTGTATCTGACATTGGCGCCCGACCAGCTGTGTGAGGACGGCGCCCAGACCGCTGGCGCTGTGGTGGACCCCTCACTGCCTGTGGCTGACGTCAACACCGCCATACGCGCCACCAACGCCGTCAGCGCGCTCCGGGCCAGCGGCAGGCTGCTCTGCTTCAGGGACCTCCTCAAGTGGGCCCACAGGATTGATGCCAACATCCACCTACAGGGCTCACAGCTCGCCTATATCGCCTTCCAGGTCCTAACACAGTCCTTAGTTTTAATAGTTTTACTTGATGTTGATTCATGTTGACATCTGTTCTCATGTTGATGTCTTTGCTTGGGTCTTTTTACTTGACATTAATTCATGTTAATGTCTGCTCTTGTGGTCTGACTTTTGATACGTGCTCAACACGAGTTTTCGGCTACGTGCGTTGACGTTAATTCATTTTGACATCTTTGCTTGAGCCCACATCTTTTGAGCATGCTCAATACCTGAGAGATTTTGGCTGCGTCCGTATGTGTGTCATGGGATCTCTCAACTCCTTACTTAGTTACTTGCACGACCATGTTCACTTTCACATCTGTGGATTACTTGGATGTAATCTCTTGAGTTTTTTCAAGTTGATATTTCTGTTGAATAATTCAGTGTGTGAATGCTAAATTAATTAATACTTGAAAATGTTAGAAGAACTTTTGATGCATGAGATGTTGTATTCCGTTATATAAAGTAGCTCTTTGGTGCCACTGGGAGGAGTGAGTGCACTTGCATTCGAGTCAAGTTACCTTTGTATTTGTTTTGAAGTGATGGTATTACATAATTGTTTTGATGGGATTATATAATGCAGTTGTTTTGATGTAGTTGTATAGCACATTTGTTTTAATTTGATTGTGTTTCACTTTGCAGGAAGCACTGGACTGCTTTTGCGCTGCTGTCCCAGACGCGAGCACCCGAGACACGTTTGCCGAGCAGATAGCCGGCTACCTGAACCTCTCGTCAACCGTGGCTGCTCAGTTCTGCCACACGTACAAGCCCTCCGTGTCTGTGGCTGGGCAGTTCGTGCGTGTGGGGGACAGGGCAAAACTCAAGAAACTCCCTCTACCAGGGTCTGCTCTCGTCTTGGGCTCTGAGAGAAAAGCACCTTTCAGTTTCACACGTCAGAGTTGCCTGTTGCTTGAGCGTGTTGCTGTGGCTGTTCGCAACCAGGAGCCTGTTCTCATCGTGGGCGAGACCGGCACTGGCAAGACCACCGCCGTGCAGTTCCTCGCTCAGCAGACGCACAATAAACTCAAGGTGGTAAACATGAACCAGCAGAGTGATGCCACTGATCTCCTGGGAGGCTTCAAGCCTGTTGAAATGAAGACCATTTTGTTCCCCCTCAGGGAGGAATTCGAGCAGCTTTTTGCTATCACGATGCCTGCAAAGACGAACTTCTTGCGACATGTTACCGCCACTTATGGGAAGCGCAACTGGAAGAAACTGCTCGATCTCATGCTTGGGACTCAAAAGTTGGCTCTCGAAATGCTGGATAAATCTATTGAAGAAATCACTGAAAAGCTGAAAGAACTTCGTAAGAAAATGAAATCTAACGTGAGTAGTGAACTTGAGCAACCAGCAAAGAAAAAGAAAAAAGTAGATGAAGCTGCCCTTAAAAAGGAAGATCGTAAAGAGAAAGCAACCCTCCAGGAGTTACTGAAAGAGAAGCAGCAGTGCCATCAGCGCTGGACCAAACTACGCATCCGGCTTGAGCAGGCCAAAGGTCATGTTGAGAAGTCGCAAAGTGCTTTAGCCTTTGCCTTTATCGAGGGTACTCTCACACGAGCAATTGCTGAAGGTCAGTGCTACTTATTAATCACGTTCTCTGGAGAGAGTATTGGTGTCACTGCTACTTGTCCTTGACCACATTCTCTGGTATTATTACTGCCTCTGGTATTACTAAGAGCGTATTATTAATATCGGTGTTATTGCTGACAATCTTAAGAAAAGAGAGTTTAAATGGATGGCTGGTTCCACTTGAGACGGGATTGTTTAATGTTTAATAGATGACTTTGGAGGTGATGCCCCATGGTAGGCTTTAGAGAAGGAGGGTATGTGTTGATTGTTGCTTTCATGTTTGTGTCCCCACGGCAATTTTTGCTCACCAGGATATAGGTAGGATTCATCATGTTTGTGGAAAGTGAAATTCTTCTTTAATTGTTGCGTTATTATTGCCATTCATTATTTCAGTATTACTTCTCAGGAAATAGCAAGGATTCCTCCTCTTATGCAGCTAGCGTGGGGACAAAAAAAATTGTTAGTAAAGACGTGACTTCATTTTTATATGACTAGGTCCCACATCATATCAAATCCCAATGTAGGTGCTAGAAATGATTCAGATTCATGTTAATTTATAACAAAGACTGTATTTCAACATGTACTGTGTGTAGATTTTGTGTTAAAAGGGAAGTGCATTTGATGCTGTGTTAAACTATGATGCAAGTCAGAGGCTGTAATGAAACGAATGTGTCAGGCTTAAAAATGTGATGCAATCGCTTGTCAGACAGAAATGTCAAATGCTGCGTGATATTGATTTGCGTTTATTATGTTCACCATCATGAATGATGTTTGACTTGTGTTAGCACTCTCACATCAGGTTACATTCACCATCATGAACGATGTTTGACGAGCATTTACACTTGTAGGTGACTGGGTGCTGCTAGATGAAATCAACTTGGCCAATGCGGAGACGCTGGAGTGCCTGTCCAGTTTGCTGGAGTCGGAACACGGGTCACTGACGCTGCTGGAGCGTGGAGATGACGCCCCTGTGGTGCGCCACCCGAACTTCCGTCTCTTTGCCTGCATGAACCCCGCTACTGACGTGGGCAAGAAGGAGCTCCCCCCCGGGCTGAGGAACAGGTTCACCGAGTTCTACATGGAGGACCTCACCAAGAAGGAGGACCTCGAGATTCTCATTGCTGACTATCTCATTCAGGTTTGAAATTAGGGGTTTTGGACGTAGGATTTTTTCCCTCTTTTCTCAGATGCTGTTTGTTATTTTGCTAAGTGACATTTTTGTATGTGGGATGTTTTTTGCAGCATATTTTAGGTGTATTAAAGTGGAGTTTTTAAGTGAAAATTTTTAATTTGTGTTTAATACATAATTATTCAAGTGGGCAAAGTTATCTTTGCATTTTATCAGGCATTAGTCGCAGTTGCTTTCTTGTGAGTTAGCATTGTATACACTTGTAAAGGATGGGCGTGTGTGTTGTGTTCATCAGGATGATCAGTCTTCATTGGAGGTTATTTAAACACTCCTTTTTAATGGCACAAATGTCTTCAGTCTTTGCTGTTATTGATGGCGTAGCATATACTCCAGTCTGTGCAGTAACTGCTGATTTCTTTTCACTCATGCTTATAACTGGTATTTACTCTTCTCATCGTGCCTGTGCGCGTGAATTACGCAAAGAACATTCAGTTAGCACGCAACATTTCATTGCGTCTCATAATAATTTCTTCCTCCAACCACCACATACTCCAATTTTACATCAGTATGCCCAGATTTAGATATTCTTCATAGCCATAATGGTTATCAGAAAATCCCATTGTTAGATATTCCTCACTGCCACAGTGCCGTTACAAACGCTGACTCAAGCTCATAGCCACGAAGATCTCATATTCATATTCACAAAGACTTCATATTTCTCATAGCCTGATCTTCATAGCCACGAAGCTCTCATATTCATATTCACAGACTTCATATTTCTCATAGCCTTATTTTTATAGCCACAAAGACTCATAAGAAAGCTCATAGCATAGAGCTACAAACAAAAAAAGAACAAAATACCCGTGGTAAGTTGGAAAAGTCTGATACTCATTAAATTATGTGACCTACAGTGCAATAGTCTGAGTAAATAGAGTGCTAGCATCCCCATTTTACTACCAATACTACTATTACTCATATAGCCAATGGGTGCACTCCAATGAAACGTCTCTTTAGCATCTTCGGTCATGAACCGCCCTATTTAATAAAAAATCAAATCTAATGGGTGCCCCTTCTGGACTGTGCAGAGCAACCCGGCGCCGAAGCTGGTGCAGGGCATCCGGCGGCTGTACGAGGAGGTGAGGCGGCGTGCGTCTACAAAGGGCGAGCTGGCTGACACCACCGGCGCCGCCCCTCACTACTCCCTCCGGACCTTGTGTCGCGCCCTCGCTGTCGCCGCGCGCAACCCCGCACGCAACTTCGACAGGTCAGAGCATGGGGTGATGTGTGATACGACGGTCAAAATATGATACGATATTTCCAATAGGTCGATTCTTAAGGAATCTCACGCGTAGGATAAAAAGAACCAATGTAAAAATATGCATTTTTATTTATTTCTTTTTATGGCAAACGTTTCGGAATATTTCAATTCCATCTTCACTGCTGAAAAACATACAAAGTTCAAAAAGATCAAAAAAACTTGAAACTCAGAAAGTTCAAAAAAGTTCAAAAAATTAAAAAATGAGCAAAAAAACATCTACAAAACTTAACCCTACTGATCATTCAACTGCAGTATTAACAATCATTCTCATTGGTTCATTCACCCACCCTTTTACCCGTACACGCATTCATACATTTACACATGGAAACCTAACAAACAAACGCGCACAAACACATTCCACATACTTACACTCATACATACATACATACATACACAAAGAAATATGTCAGAAGGTTGATGCAATGTTCAGTTTCACGGCACTCAAGTCTTCATTTAATTAAGTCAGGCTTATGAGTGTCAGAATGTGATAACGAGTCTCAGAATGGTATAACGAGTGTCAGAGTGGGATAACAAGTGCCGGAGTGGGGGAACGAGTGCCGGAGTGGGGGAACGAGTGCCGGAGTGGGGGAACGAGTGCCGGAGTGGGGGAACGAGTGCCGGAGTGGGGGAACGAGTGCCGGAGTGGGGGAACGAGTGCCGGAGTGGGGGAACGAGTGCCGGAGTGGGGGAACGAGTGCTGGAGTGGGGGAACGAGTGCCGGAGTGGGGGAACGAGTGCCGGAGTAGGATAACGAGTGCCCGAGTGGGATGTTAGTTAAGGAGATCAACCCAGGCCCCTGGTGGTCCAATGAGCAATTTTTTGTTGATGTTGTTGTTGTTGAAAAAGGACCGTCAGGTGGTGGACTATTCGGCCCTAAAATTTTATGGCGCTGGACACTTCGTCCTCCCCCCCCGGAAGGAAGGGGACCAAAAATCATGAATACTCGAAATAGCCCGAATCGAAAAAATGAATAGAAATTGTGTTTTTTATAAATTACATATATTAGTCAAATTTCATAAGAATCAGACTACAAATATAAAAGTTCATAATTTTTAGATAAAAAATAATTTTTTTCTTGTAAAAATACAATTCACTGTTTGAATATGAAGTTATGCATGAAGATTATTGAAATAAAAATGAAAACCGCATTCAATTACGCGAATTTTCCATTATATTTGAGTTCAGATAAAAATTTATTTATGCCTTATTACTAACAGCCCTTATTTTCAGCATTCAAAAGAATGGTAGTCAGTGAGTTTTTATGCTAGAAAAAAACAGACAGTTTTAGAATCCTTGGAACGTTTCTAACTAAAGTATGATTTTTTTTTCTTCCAAATTGTGCGAATAATTTTTTTTTATCAAGCTCTAAACCCAAAATTAGTGTATATGCTAAATAGTGATAAAATATCGCATATAAAAAAAAGAAAAGTTTCAAATGGATAATTTGAAATCATACTTTTGTTTGCAATGCTTCAATGATTCTAAAACTGTCGTTGGTTTTGTGCTAGCATAAAAACTCAATAGCTTCTATTCTTTTGAAATATTAATAAAAATGTACCTAAAAACTAATATTTCGTATTTTACAAAAAATAATGTCTAAATCAAAAAAGTTACATGAGTAAAATGTTTATTTTCATCAAATACGTATACTGGTCAAATTTCAAATGAATCAGATAAAAAAAAAAAAAACGCTGGGTTGACCACCTTAACGTTGACAAGCTCAGTCACAAAAGGCCAGCTACAGCAGACCTGTGACAGTAAGATGTTCAAGAAAATGTGTGGAATATTAATTAAGGCACATCAACAATTTAGTTCTAGGCTTATTATTTTCTATGCAATCACAGGGAGAGTTTTCTTGTACTGGAGAACCCGTATTTGTGTCTGTCACTGCTATTTTGATAGCTTCTCTATCTTTGGCTGGTTTTTGTCCTCAGTCGTATTTGCTGCTTTTTTTTGAAGAATCACTCAATGCGCTGGTGCATACATCGTTGCTATGGTGTTTTAAAAACGTCTATTTTCCGTCTTCATGCACTTAGGTTGTGATGTCAAACTTATACAATTTTCATCCTTTGTTGGAAAGTAAGAGTGTATTACTTGGCTTGTTTTGTGCAGCAGTTATTGATTTGGGTTACTGAAAAACTGAGGGTGGACTCAAGCAAAGCTAGAAACATTTATTTTTAGCATAACGTTCGTACCAACACTGATCCGCATGTTTATTTACAGTTTTTTATACTGTTTCATGCAATTCTTGTTGCCTTTTGAAGCAATTCAGTTGAACATGATTGGTGTGATGTGTTGAGAAGTCATGTTGTTGAGCCCATGTCACTCTTCCAGGACACTTTATGAAGCGTTCTGCTTGTCATTCCTAACCCAACTGGACCGGAACTCGTACCCGATCGTGGAGGACCTCATCCTGCAGTACCTCATTGTACCCAGAAAGTCCAAAACCTTGAAAGAACCCTCAAATTTGTTCAGCAAAATAAAGCAGCGTTTCAGCAAAGTGTTGCCCCACCCAGCTTGCATTGAGGAGACCAACGACGGAGGTGATGTAGCCAGTGTTCCAGAGGGCACGGTGATCGGGAACTATGTCCTGGTCTCTGGGTACTGGGTGAGCAAGGGTGTCAATGAGCCCCAGACGGACGAGCAGTACATCCTCACAAAGAGCGTCAAGTGGAACCTAAGGAGTGTGGTGAGGATTGTTAGCCTGGGGGACGGAAGTCCCGTCCTGCTTCAGGGTGACACATCCGTGGGTAAAACATCTTTAGTGACGTACCTCGCCCGCAAGTGCGGAGTCCCATGCATCCGTATCAACAACCACGAGCACACGGACATCCAGGAGTACCTTGGGAGCTACGCGCCTGACGAGACAGGCAAACTGATATTCAGAGAAGGAGCGTTGGTCACTGCTATGCGCCAGGGGCATTGGATCATCCTTGATGAGCTTAATTTGGCACCTACTGATGTACTTGAGGCACTCAACAGATTGCTAGATGATAACAAAGAGCTGTACCTACCCGAGACGCAAGAAACAGTAAAGGCTCATCCTAACTTCCGTCTGTTTGCTACGCAAAACCCGCCTGGCTTGTATGGAGGTCGTAAAGTTCTGTCTCGGGCATTCAGAAATCGTTTTGTGGAGCTCCATTTTGACGATATTCCTGGAGATGAGCTGGTAGACATCATTCACAAGCGCTGCTGTTTGTCAGAGCAGCACAGCAAGAAGCTTGTGTCGGTTCTGCAGGCGCTGCAGATGCGCCGAGGCAGGGATAATGTATTCCAAGGACGTCAGTCGCTCGTAACTTTGCGTGATTTGTTCCGCTGGGCTGAGCGGTACCACCTTGCTCAGAAGCCCGAGCAGGAGGAAGGCTCAGTTTTCTACGAGTGGGAGCAGCACCTTGCCGACGAAGGCTACCTCGTTCTTGCTGGCCGCGTTAGGAATGAAGAGGAGAACAGCCTCATCAAGGAAGTCCTAGAAGAGAAAATGCGGTGCTCAATAAATCCCGAAAGGCTCTTTAAACTTGACGACAAAACCTCCTCTGTAACACGACCTATTCTTGAAAAGTTAGCTCTTGTCAAAGGATTTGAACACATGGTCTTCACGGACGATATGCTCAGACTTTATGTCTTGCTTGCTAAGGCTCTGAGCTTTGGTGAACCGGTACTGCTCGTGGGGGAGACAGGATGCGGGAAGACCACAGTGTGTCAAATGATTGCTGCTCAGCAGCAGCAGGAACTCTACTGCGTCAATTGCCACATGCACACTGAAGGAGCTGATTTTCTCGGGGGCTTGAGACCTGTTCGTGTTAGGAGTGGCGTAGAAGATGACAGGTTGTTTGAGTGGGTGGATGGCCCTCTTATCCATGCTATGAGGAAAGGGGGTATGTTCCTCGCAGATGAAATATCTCTTGCTGATGACAGTGTTCTCGAACGACTCAACTCCGTCCTCGAGCCTGAGCGGACCCTAGTGCTGGCTGAAAAAGGCTCTAGCCATGACGCGAGTGAAACGCTCAAAACCGAAGTTGTAGTGGCCCACGAAGCTTTCCGCCTCATCGGAACAATGAACCCTGGTGGCGACTATGGCAAGAAAGAGCTTTCACCCGCCATGCGTAACAGATTCACTGAAATTTGGTGTCCCAAAATCGAAATACAACGCTCGACTTCTGACGTGCTCAACATCGTCGAGCACAACGTGAGAAAGGGACTTGTGCTCAGTAATGAGATGCCTGGCAAGTCTGGAATTGGTGCGGCCATGCTTGAATTTTTGAAGCTCTTTACAAGCTCTGAACTTGGCAAGCGATGCACCGTCAGCATTCGCGACATCATCTCTTGGGTGCAGTTCATCAATAAAGTGACAGCAGCTCCTGGTGAAGAAGCTCTTGATGTTGGACTTGCGTACATCCACGGAGCTTGCTTAGTCTTGCTGGACGGTCTTGGCTCAGGCCTGACTGGCACTGGGTTGTCTGGCTGGGAGGAGCTGAAGGACGCGAGTCTCAACTGTGTCTACCAGCAAGTCTGGAGCCTGACTGGCGAAAAACCTGATCTCTCTACTATAGAAGAAAGCTGCGTCACCAAGCTCAAATTTGTCGACGAGGCCAAGCGATTTGGGGTAGCACCATTTTTCATTGAGAAAGGAGACGTTAATCTTACTAAAGACGAGCAGTTTACGTTTGTGGCTCCACGCACCTGTGTTAATTTGGTGCGTGTGTTGCGAGGTCTGCAGCTGAGCCGCCCTCTGTTGCTAGAAGGAAGCCCTGGCGTTGGCAAGACGAGCCTTGTGGTCGCTCTCGCAAAAGCTTCAAACAACGACATCGTGAGAATCAACTTGTCTGAACAGACTGACGTGAGCGATCTTTTTGGTGCTGACCTCCCTGTTGAAGGAGCGAGTGGAGGCAAGTTTGCTTGGCGAGATGGGCCTTTGTTGCAAGCCCTGAGGAATGGCTCCTGGGTTGTTCTAGACGAGCTGAACTTGGCCTCACAATCAGTGCTGGAAGGCCTCAATGCTTGTTTTGACCACCGTGGGGAAGTGTTTGTGCCTGAGCTGGGTCAGAGTTTCAAAGTGTCTCATAAGACTACCAAGATCTTTGCCTGTCAAAATCCCCAGTATCAGGGTGGTGCCCGGAAAGGCCTTCCTCGATCTTTCTTGAATCGCTTCACGCAGGTGCACATTGAGCCGCTGTCTTCTGGAGACCTGGAGTTCATCCTGCTCAACGTATACGGCGACAAAATACACAAAAATATCATCGCTAAAATGGTGGAAATGAACAGAAGGCTTGTGGATGCGTGCGACAAAGGAGACTGGGGCCAAGTTGGGGGCCCATGGGAAATGAACCTTCGTGACCTGTTCCGCTGGTGCGGTCTCATTTTGCACTATGGACCAAAAATGCCCCTCCGGCAGATCGTCGACCTGCTGTATGCTAGCAGGATGCGCACCCCCACAGACCGCCGTGCTGTGCACGCTGTGTTCACCTCGGTGTTCCCTGAGTATGCTGCCCTAGCTCTGCCTGAGCCCCTGCTGCATATCACGCACTCCAGTGTCAGTATTGGGCCGGCTCGGATTGACAGAGTCACCAGTGGACAGCAGGTGCGTGTGTGGTTTAGTATCTTTTTAGGTGTTGGATTTTTAGATGTATTTTTAGGTGTTGTATTTTTAGGCGTTGTATTTTTAGGTGTTGTATTTTTAGGCGTTGTATTTTTAGGTGTTGTATTTTTAGGTGTGGGGTTTGGCTGCTCAGTGCGTTCGAATGTACTTTGTTGTGTACAAACAATGGGGAGACATTTGTAATCTTGAGTTGTAATTATGACCATGATGCTCAGATAATTTTGATGTTTCAAATAATAGCAATGTTCATCTTGTGTGCCTATTTGGAAGAGTCAGATACGAATTAAATTATGTGACCTTCGGTGCGATATAGTTTGAGTAACTGAAGCGCTAGCAAACCTATGTTACTACTACTACTACTACTACTATTTTTAGGTGTTGTATTTTTAGGTGTTGTATTTTTAGGTGTTGTATTTTTAGGTGTTGTATTTTTAGGTGTTGTATTTTTAGGTGTTGTATTTTTAGGTGTTGTATTTTTAGGTGTTGTATTTTTAGGTGTTGTATTTTTAGGTGTTGTATTTTTAGTTGTTGTATTTTTAGGTGTTGTATTTTTAGGTGTTGTATTTTTAGGTGTTGTATTTTTAGGTGTTGTATTTTTAGGTGTTATATTTTAGGTGTTATATTTTAGGTGTTATATTTTAGGTGTTATATTTTAGGTGTTATATTTTAGGTGTTATATTTTAGGTGTTATATTTTAGGTTTTATATTTTAGGTTTTATATTTTAGGTATGAAATTTTTATGTGTTGAAATTTTTGTTATATCTTTCGGTGTTACTATCTAGGCTTGTAGAGGTTGATTGCTTATTAGTTGAATTGCATCTTCATATCATGGGTACGACCCTTCTGTTATGCGATTCTTGGCCTTTGACGATCGTTTGAAGTTGTCTATGTCTAATGTAATAATATGCCTCAACCTTCTAGGTGCATGAATCTTATTGAATAATCTCTTTACTTACAGTATATTTTATAAGAAACTACTTCATATCCACGTTTTATGTGTATTCAGATAATTGGATGTCCCGTTTTTATTAAATAACATTTTTTTGCTGTATTGTACAACTCAATTTCCCTAAGTTCAGAGTTTCTGTTAATAATTGTGTGCTTTCACTTGTACATTAGGCCAGTTTCATTTATTTGCAAAGTTCAGTGCGTTGAAAAAATAAAGAAAATATTTCAAGCCACCTATAGCTGAAGTAAATACTTCTTCCATGCAGGCACTTTGGCAGCGCCATACTCAAACCAGTTCCATCTATCAGCGAAGTTCAGTGTGTTAGAAAGTAAAGAAAATAATGCTCATGTGAATCCTAGCATGCAGGCAACTCGAGACCGCCATTAGGCCAGTATCATCTACCTGCAAAGTTCAGTGCTTTAGAAAATAAAGAAAATATCACTCGTGAATACTGGCACCTCGACACCGCCGTTCTCACGGTCGTTTTATCTACCTGCGAAGTTCAGTGCTTCAGAAAATATTGCTAACTACTTATTGCTTCTGTAAGATCTTTGAGTGCTACCAGTGCCGTGTGGTTCTGTTAAGGTAACTGTTTGAAGATCGTGCCTTACGTCTACTTGAGGTAGACGCCCTGTGGGTCGGTTAGGGATTGTGATCTACTGCCTACTATGCTAGCAATCTGACATTATCTTCTACTTAGGTATATGAGGTTTACAGATCGAGTACAAGTCGGAACTGTTAATTGACAAAAGTTACATTAGTACATCTTGAAATTACTGAACACTTGAATGACTAGATGGGATTTTAGCAGTAACTAAGCTAGAAATGATTGACACACATAGTTGTTGTTGAGGGGGAACTAAGCCACAGCACTTTACACAGGCACCTCGAGATCGGCGTTCACTGTGTGTGCTGCAAGAGCAGCTGCCGCTCCTGCAGCACATGCTGACTTGCGTGTCTCTGCGATGGTTGGTGCTCCTGGTGGGGTGCGCCAGTGCCGGCAAGAGTGCGCTGGTGCAGCACTGCGCTGCACTGGCGGGCTCCAGGCTGCGCACCATCTCGCTGTCGCCACAGATGGACGTGGGCGAGCTCTTGGGAGGCTTCGAACAGGTGCGATCTTTTGATTCTTTAGTTTAGGTGTCTTTGAAACAGGTGTGATCTGTTGTTTCTTTAGTTTAGGTGTCTTTGAAACAGTTAAGCTCTTGGGAGGCTTCGAACAGGTGTGATCTTTTGTTTCTTTAGGTTGTCTTTGAAATAGGTGAGCTGTTGAAAGGTTTCAAACAGGTGCTCTTGTTTGTCTCTTTAGGTTATGTTAGATTTTAAATTTTTGAAAACACTGAGTATTCTTGAAATTTTTCCAACCAATCCACCAATGAGACTCTAGAATTAATTTACCAATGATGCTTCCTACTTAGTTGGCTATCCTCATAATTAGTGGACTAATTAGGCCGTCCTTATACAGGTAGACCATGGCCGCAAGCTGGGATCGCTGCTGGAAGCTACGCGTGAGACTCTGACTGCTGTGGTGAACTGCCTGCTGCTGCTGCCCTCGGCAGAGCGCAGCGAGATCCAGCGTCTGCTGCACGATATGAGCGACCTCATCTCCTACAGGAAACTGCGTAAGCATTATCTTCATTTTGGCCTTCATTTCACGATTCTATTTTGTTTATAATTGATTTGTGTAGAGTTAGAAAAAGTGTATCATGGTCAACATTTCACGGTTCCGTTTTGTTTGTCATTGATTTGATTTGTCTGTAGCTAAAGGTGTATCATGGTCTACATTTCACGATTTGTTGGCTTTGTAATGGATTGGTGCGGTAATAAGGAAAAATTTATCATGGTACACATTTCACGGTTCCATTTTTGTTTGTGATTGATTGGTGCGGTAGTCAGGGGAGGTGCATCGTAATAGTTATTTATTTGCTGCTACAACCTTTTTTTAGAGTTTTAACTTACTGTGGATGAAGTGAAATGCAAGCGCATTGAGTCCAAAGAATTGCTTAGACTCTTCTGTTACACGTTCTCCGTTGTTTACAGAACCATATCACATTTTTGACTACTATGTGTGGGTTTGTATGATGTTGTCTTGTACCGTGCACATTACCTTCTCATTAAGTTTGTTATCTAATTCATTTTGCATACGGCACCATAAAGTGAGCCGAAATTCCGCACTGAAATACACCTCGAGTTAGCCAACATTCCACATTGGAGCTTGTTTTTTTTTATAAACAGCCAGTGTAGTGCTCTGATAGCCATTTTAGGTTCTCTCAATGATGCTTTGTTGCAGAGAGTGACTGTCAATAAAAGTTTTCTCAATCGTGCTGTGTGAGCAGAGAGCGGCCGAGAGCGCAGCAGCAGTGAGGAAACCGAGGACTTCCTGCACCAGTGTGAGCGCCTCCTGCACATCCTGCGGCACGCTAGCTCCTGCTCCACGCAGGACGTGCTGCAGCAGCAGTGCGAGCAGCTCCTGCAGCAGGTGGAGCATCTCAAAGAGAAGGTGCAAGAGGCTGGTGGGCTTGCGTCAGGTGGCATCTTCGAGTGGGTCGACTCTCCGCTGGTCGTGGTGAGTATTCCTTCATTTTCCATGTTGGTAGGCGGATTGAAGTCCCTTTCGTGTATCGTCGGTTTCATACGTAGACTTGTAATGTAAATATGGAGGGCTGTTTCTCTGACCTTGAGAATGTAAAATGGAAACTGCAATGTAAATACGGAGGGTTGTTTCTCTGAACTTTAGAATTTGAAGTGAAAGTGGGAGAAAATCCCTTGAAGGCATGGGATGATTGATGAAATGGAAGAATGTGAGGTGAATACCGTGAAAAATACTGAACGTAGGCATGCAATGATATGAGAGGATGTTGTAGGTGCTAATGGGAAGATATTTGTGAAGTGACTCAATAGAGTACACTAAAAGATGTTTAAACAGTGAAATTAACGCAGAAGAATGCGTAAACTGAATTCATAATTTAAACAAGAAAAATTATGTATTGGTATCCACGCTTGGTATGAATTGAAGAAAAAACTGGTTCCTACACTTTCAGGTTCAACCAACCTTATCAGATAGATCATCATGAGCTATCTTTCATTCTTTATGAGTGATGGAATGTACTCGTATTACAATACCTCAGTTGGCAAACATGAAAGAAACATTTTCATGATCTGTGAGTTATTTATTATGTTCTGGTTATAACTAATAATGGGAGATAATGAACGGTTCTGTCTGTTGATCACGTTTTGTACAGGTTGTTTTATCTTCGTACTGCTAGAACTTCACACGCAAAGTCTGCCTAGGTAACAAAACTCTCCATCACTCTAATTGTTGTAACTTGTAGTGTCGTTACTTCCCTCAGATCATGTCTCTCATCTTGGAGATTTCCAACTGGCTATTTCCAATGATTAAAATTGTGTATTTTATGTTTCCTATTTGCATCTTTTTTAATGAAGTTCATGCGTCTCTTATTTCCTATTTCTTTTAATTTTTTTTTATTTGCATTGTTATATTAGTAGAGTTCTAATTTGTTTCAATTTATGATCTTTTGTTGCATTGTTGAATTAGTAGAGTTCTAATATGTTTCAATTTATGATCTTTCAGTCGCTTTGTTAAATTAGTAAAGTTCTATTTGTTTCAATTTATGATCTTTTAGTTGCATTGCTAAATTAGTTGAGTTCTAATTTGCTTCAATTTATGGTTTTTGAGTGGTCGTGTTGAATTAGTAGAGCGCATGAAACGAGGCGACTAAATGTAACAAACCGTGTGCAGGCCATCCGAGAAGGCCAGTGGGTGGTGGTGGAGGGAGCCTCGCTGTGCGCCGCGTCAGTGCTGGACCGTCTGAACCCCCTGCTCGAGCCCGGCGGGCGTCTCGTGCTGGCAGAGAGGGGCGTCATCGACGGCGCCGTGCCCTTTGTGCTCCCCCACCCCAACTTCCGCATGTTCCTCGTCATCGACCACACCTGCGGGGAGGTCTCCAGGTCAGTCCAGCTGGTTAAAATTAGATGAAATGTTGAGCTGATTAGAATAGATATGATAGAAAATGGCTAAATGAAGTTGATAACAGCATCCTCGTCATTAACCCACCTGTGAAGAGGTATCCAGGTCAGTTAAGCTGATGAGAAAAAATAAAGTAAAAATGGCAACAAATAACAGCCTAGTAGCGCATTTTGGGGTTGTGTGCTAATACAGTGCTCTCGTGATGCGCACATTTGCTTGAGTAAAATACACCGTTTTACATCAACATTTGTCTACTCACATTACCGATATTATAACCCCCGTCATTAGACTTGCTCTGGCATCAGGTAATGACCAACATTAGGATGAGAAAGCAGCTGCCACCCAGCAGTTAACTCCAAAGAACACACTGGGCAACAAATTAAACAAGAAATACAAAATATTTAGATTATTTTCAAAAGTGGACCAGAAAGTCCACCGAGGCGGTAAAGGGTTAAAATGATAATAATTATATTAATAATGATGATTCATTAACCCTTTAACGTCCGAATTTTTGTACTCATATTACCGTTAACACAACCACCGTCACTAAACAGGAGCTGGCATCAGGCAGTCACCGATATCAGGATGAGAAAGGAACTGCCACTCGGCAGAGAACATCAAAGAACACATTAGGGAACTAATTAAAGAAAAAATACAATATATTGAGGGTATTTTTGAAAGAGGACACTGGTGTCCTTGTGGGCGTTAAAGGGTTAAGTGTAATATGAAGTTTCTGTCCTTACGTTTCTGTCCCCATGTCCCAACTGAACATTCTGTTCCTAAGTTTCTGTCCCCATGTCCTTACCTTGTCGTGGTGGGAGGGCTTGCGTGCTGCCATGAAGGTTGAGGCTATACTGCCGGGGCCCCGGTTCTGGTAGGTTCAACCATGGTAGGCTGGCTCAACTGGAGCAGCCTGACAAAAGGGGGACCATGGGTGAGGTTTCCCATGTAAATATAAACCGGGCCCCGGCAGTTACGGGTTATAAAGTCTCTGTTATCTCGGGCGTACTTGGAGACTGCCACGGGCCGGGGTCGACGGTGGGAGGAGGTATTTACTTCCTAGTGGTCAGCGTGTGCCCGCCTTAAGTGCAGAGATGCATCAGAATGCTGCTGATCGCCCGAGGGGTTCTTTTCCGGCTTGAGCGAGCCTGGATAGGTGAGGGGCAACCCTCACTGAAAGAGAATCCTAAACCACCGCTTGCTTCCACCAATGAACCCTCTTCTCGACTTTCTGGTGACGACCTGGCCCCTCCTCTGCTTCCATCAGAGGAGCCTCCCATGGATATTTCCACTGATCATTCCGCCGTTCTACCTGCGAGACGAGCACCGTCACAGCTTATGGCTGAGAGTGGAGCTGGGTCCGGTATGAACCAAACAGAACTCAAACAAGTACTACATTCTGTGGCCTCAGAAAATACGCCCACGCTGTCATCGACCGCTCCCCCTGATGATGGTGGGGACAGCCATCGGGCTCATGAAGACAACAGGAATCGAAACCTAACTCAGATTCAGACGCTTGAACCTTTCCAGCCTGCCTCATCTAGAGGGCGATGGAGGAGAAATAGGAGGGTCCGAACCGGTAGTGACGCCCCTGCATACCCTCCCCTTCAACAGTGGCAGGAGACTGACTACAAAAAGTTCTTCTGCATATCATCTCCATCTAATACAAATCTGGCCACTATCAACGTCATTCGAGCAAACGATGAGATAGTGCGAACTATTGGGGGCCAGCCAAAGAATATTAATGAGACTCGTTCCGGAGGTGTGATTGTGGAGGTGGCGAATCGAATGCAGAGCCAGGCTATTGTTAATTTGAGGACCCTGGACATGAACGAAGTTGTTGTGGAGCCTCACAAAACCCTCAATCAAACTAAGGGAACCATTCACTACATGAATGCTCCAAACTTCACTCCCGATCAGATACTCGAAGGCTTGAAGCGGCACAAGGTAACGGATGTGTATCAGACGAAGAAAAGAATTGGCGGAGTTTTGATGAATCAAAATGTCTATATCTTGACTTTTGATGCCTGTCAGCTCCCAACTGAAGTCTCCATTGGTTGGACCAAGTGCTCCGTACGGGATTACGTACCCAGACCCAGACGATGCTACAAATGCCAACGTTTTGGACATGGCGCTGGGTCGTGCAGGGCGGCTGTGGGTGTTTGTTACCAGTGTGCTGGAGAAGTGCATGAGCTGCCCTGTTCTCTCCCAGCCAGATGCTCGAACTGTAGAGGTCCCCACCCAGCCTCATCTCTAAACTGCCCGACGTATAAGCAGGAACAAGAAGTTGTGGCTCTACAATGCAAGGAAAAACTATCTTTTGGAGATGCTAGAAGGCGCGTGGCAGCCCGATATGTCCGTGAGGGGGTCACGTTCGCAGATATTGCCAGGCCCATGGGCATCAGTAACGCTGTTCGAGGTGAACCCTCAGGTCCTGTTGAGGCTGCCCCCCCGAGAGGAATGGTTGTGCAACAGACCATGAGGGAGCTTGATAAAGGCCATAGACGACAGGTGAGCACAGACGACGAGGGTCATGCCGAGGGTGAGGTGCTGGTGACGTCCCGAGGCCGTACCGAAACCGGCTCCCCGCCTAGGGCTGCTCCTGTAGTGGAAGGCCCAGTTGTGAGTGAGGATGTTCCTCCCGACAGTGCCACCACCACGACGCTTCCGGAGGGTAGGACTAGCCAGATTTCGTCTGTCCAAGGTAAACCACCGAAAGCTACTGCAGGTCCTAGTGCAACTGCCTCAGCTAAATCTACCACTGCTAAATTACCACCACCAAAGATGCCACCGCCTAAGGTGCCAGAAAAACTTCAAGCCATGGGAATTCCACGCAAGCGCCTCCAGAGTGGAGCGTCGCCTACCAGCACACCTCACTCAAAAGTAGCTCGCGACCAGTCGGGCGAACCCAGCATAGCCCAGAGAAAATATTCATTTGACCGTGTTAGACATGTACCCAAGGGACTCAGTGATGAGTTGCTGAAGAAGTATCCTCCTCCTCCCGGCCTTCCCTCGATACCACCACCTGATGTCGAGGTGCGAACGTGGCGCGAGGGAAGAAGGAAACCAGACGAGGCGAGACCTATCCCAACTCTGGTCAGTCAACGTGTAGCAATCACCGAATCTAGTGCACCACCTCAGAAGTAACAACTGTAATTTTTTATCAGACTGGCTTTTACCATCATTCATTGGAATTGTCGCAGCTTGCGACGTAACTACGGTGATCTCCATGCTATCCTACTAGAACTTCAACCAGCTTGTGTACTCCTCCAGGAAACTATGCTCGGAGGCAGTGCTCCGCCCCGACTTAAGCACTACCAAGTAGAAACTTACTCTACAAACAATAATCCTCTTCCTGGAACAGGACTGGCAATCTTTGTGAGGCAGAGTTTCCCATATTACAGGCTGCCCATCAATTCACGCTTGCAGGTGATGGCTGTCCGAGTGGAGACTGCTACTGCACCGTTTACAGTATGTAATCTGTACATCCCTCCTCTTCGCATAGCTACATGTGAAGAGCTTTTGGACGTCATAAGGCAACTCCCGGAACCTTTTGTGGTGGGCGGTGATTGGAATGGGAAGCATGCTGCGTGGGGTAACAACAGCATCGATCAACAGGGCAGAGAAGTGGAACGACTCCTTGCTAGCACAGATTTGTGTCTGTTGAATACGGGAAGTATGACTCACTTCCACGTCCAAACCGGGACTACTTCCGCAATAGATATCAGTGTGTGCTCCCCGGACTGTTACCCAGATGCTCGGTGGACTGTCATGGATGACGCCCATGGAAGTGATCACTTTCCAGTGGTGGTGACTTTCCCCACCTACCTCCCTTTCAACTCGGAGCCTCACTACTTGCTTAAACGAGCTGATTGGGAAGCATTTGAGGCTCTGACAGCCTTAGAAGATGGTGGGGACCAGACCACTGTGGACGAGGCGCTAGAGAGGTTTACTAGCACTATTCGTACTGCCGCATCTATTGCTATACCCCGCTCGAAGGGAGGGAAAGTGAATCATCGAGTCCCATGGTGGAGTGACGAGTGTGCCCAGGCTAACTTTGAGCGAAAGAGGGCCTTACGCCGGTACCAACGGAGCCACAACCTTGCTGATAAGATACTCTACCAAAGAGCCAGAGCAAGAGCACAGTTAGTGAAGGAAACGGCCAGGAAACAATCATGGCAACGGTACGTATCCACGCTAAACGCTGACACGCCAACTTCAAAAATATGGCAGAGAGTTCAAAAGATGAGAGGACGAAGCGGACATGCCCTACCTTGCCTCACGGACAACGGAGAGATCACCATGAACCAGGATCGCGTTGCCTCCTTGCTGGCGGAGCATTTTGCCGACGTCAGTAGCGGAAGGCACTATACACCCGGCTTCCAGATCATTAAACAGCGCCAAGAACAGTCTCACCTTAATTTTGCATCGGATGAACAATATCCATACAATTCACCCATAACGTACCTTGAACTGTATCATGCACTTCGACAATGTAAGAATACATCCCCTGGACCAGATGGCATCCACTACAAGATGCTAAGGAAAATGCACTCATCAGCAATCACCTACCTTCTTCATTTGTATAATAAAATCTGGACAACCCATGTATATCCTACAGAATGGCAATTAGCCACAGTACTTGCCTTCTTGAAACCCAATAAACCATCCACTGAAGCATCTAGTTACCGCCCCATAGCCCTAACAAGCTGTGTAGGAAAGGTACTAGAGAAGATAATCAACGTAAGATTGATGCGCTTTCTGGAGGCCGGAGATCATCTCTCTCCAGTTCAGTTTGGGTTCAGAACTCTTCGTGGAACCACGGATGCCCTCCTCAGACTGCAGAACCATATTGTTAAAGAGCGTGCCCAAGGAAGACACACTATATGCGTCTTCTTCGATTTGCGGAAGGCTTATGACACTGCCTGGCGATACGGGATATTGGAGCAACTGCATAAGATTGGTGTACGAGGTCACATGGCAATGTATGTACGCGAGTTTCTAAGAGAACGTCGGTTTAGGGTTAGAGTGGGCACACGGTTTTCTGCTCTGATGACTCAGAACGAAGGGGTACCTCAGGGCAGCGTTATAAGCTGCACGCTCTTCCTACTTGCAATGGACGCCATCACGAAGGACCTACCAGGGCATGTTTCGTTTTCCTTGTACGTGGATGATTTCATGCTGTATGCATCCTCTAGATACCTACCCGCCCTGACTCGTCGAGTACAGGAAGCCATTAACCGCATTGGAGCCTGGGCCGACAAGCGAGGCTTCTCCTTTTCAGTTGAAAAGAGTGTGGCACTCCACGTGCAGCCCCGTCGCACTAATGAACCTACACCTGAGCTCTTTCTCGGTGATAGGTTGGTCAACGTCTCGCCCACAGCCTCCTTTCTGGGCATGTTGTTCGACAATAAACTGTCATGGAGACCTCATATACTGGCTTTAAAAGGAAGATGTTCTAAAGCTCTGAATCTCCTGAAATGCCTGTCCAGATTAACATGGGGTGCTGATCGAACAACCATGCTGCGACTTTATAGAGCCACCGTTCGTGCCAAGATTGATTATGGCTGCGTCGTCTACCAGAGTGCCAGCCCATCATGCTTATCACTCCTGGACCCAATCCATAACTCCGCTCTAAGGCTGTGTACGGGGGCCTTTCGGACATCACCGGTGATGAGCTTATTGGTGGATTGCGGTGAGCCAGCCTTGCAACTTCGTCGAACACAGCTTACTCTACAGTATGTTGTACGACTCAGACAACTACCTTTCACGGCCACGTGGAATAGCGTGATGGAGGGAGTACGGGGTCGGGTGTTGTTTCCGTATTATATCCCCTCCTCTACTGACTACGAAGCACTTGCGGAGATGGCGCAGTTGCCTTCGTTTAAAGTTGAGCGTGCCCCCACTCTGGAAGAGCCAACCTGGCAAATTCCGATTCAGACCTTCTGTCCAGGACCGCAATACCCAAAGAAAGAGATGATGACAAGATCCATTCTGCGACATATTTTCCAAGATCACCTTCACAGTGACCACGAGGGAGCTTTCCATATCTACACTGACGGTTCTAAAGCGGATGATGCAGTGGGCTGTGCTGCAGTTTCTGATGGTGGAGTGGTGGAGGAGAGACTGCTGCCTGAAACGTCAATCTACTCTGCGGAGCTGATCGCCATCCGTGCCGCACTCCGCATGATTGAGGAGCGACCTGCTTCGGGTTCTTATGTGGTGTTCTCCGATTCCAAAGCTGCCATCCAGTCACTGAGATCCTACAACTCTACGCATCCAATAATTTCTGGAATAATGTCTAGCCTTTTGCGACTTGCAAGCTCCCCAAAACTTGTAACTCTATGTTGGGTACCTGGCCATGTTGATGTGCGTGGCAACGATCGGGCAGACGAGTTAGCGCGAAATGCTGCAACCTCTGCTGCTAACCCAACAAATACCAGAGTACCCGCCCGAGATTACTACCCTATAATTAAAGCTGCATTAACCCAACTCTGGCAGCGACAGTGGGAAAATACCCTAGACAACAAGCTGCGCAAGATTAAGAACAGTGTCCGAGCCTGGCCCTCTTCAGCATGCCGGAACCGCCGCGTAGAAGTCCTCCTATGTCGACTGAGGATTGGTCACACCCGCCTCACTCATGGTCATTTAATAGAGCGTCGCCCGGCCCCTGTTTGCGATCACTGCTTGGTGCCGCTGTCGGTGCAGCATATATTGGTTGAGTGCCTCCACTTTTCCGATGTACGTTCCCGTTATTACCCTGGTTTACAGGGCGCTGACTCTGATTTCGTTCTGTGCAAGATGTTGGGAGAACCGACTCGTGGGCGTTTTAATCATTGGCGGCTTATTAGTTATCTCTCTGACTCGTCTCTTATGAACAAATTATAGTGCCTCTGTACACTGAAAACTGAGAAAAGTTTTTTATGTTTGAAGTCTTTTGGAAGATTGTAGATAAGGATACTGCAATATGGCCGGGCGCGCTACGTTGAAACCTTGGGGGGTTTCAGCGTGGGTAAGGCGTCCGGCCATAAATGGGTGGGCAGCTGAAACCCCCTAAGGGGTCTGGCTGCCCAGTGATTTGGATGTACTGTTGTATGTACAAAATTTCAATGGAGAGACCATTGTAATCTTGAGTTGTAATTAAATCATGATCCTGTAATTTTTGATGTTCTTATAATGTTGGTGTTCACCTTGCGTGGTAAATCGGAAAAGCCTGAGACCGATTAAATTATGTGACCTTCGGTGCGATATAGTCTAAATAACTGAAGCGCTAGCAAACCTATGTTATTACTACTACTACTACTACTTTTAAGTAACCACCCAGTATTCTAATCTTGACTCTGTGGTCATCAGGTGGGACTGTGTTGGTAAGCCGGACAACTGGCGCTTTTCGTTTGGACATTTTTGTGTGCCCGCTAACCGTTAAGATAATTACTTGAAATATTATTCCTATACTGTCATTGCTCTACTATATTATTTACATTTTTGTGAGCATGAGACAAAAGACTGATGTGAATTGATATTAATGAGTGTTTTCCTTGTAGGACTACAGTTTTTATTGAAATGATATACGGTTAAAATTTTTTCGTTGGGATTGAATTTAGACAATGTTTCCAAGGGCCATATTGAATTAGACGACACAGCTTTATCAGTTAGTTGTATGACCCTGTCGTCTAGCTGACACCTAAAGGTCATTGGGTAAAACACATTGCGAGCCTTCGGGCGTTATTTTGTTCAGCAGTCGCTGCTTGCTTCAGTAGCTTTGAAACTCTACGAGTTACCCGACTTATGAACCGTAGCTGCTTCACTAGTCGGGCACAGCAAAGCTTTCAATTAAGGTAACAATTTACGTTACTATTTACGGCGTCTCAAATAACAATTCATAATTAAATTGCAGTTAAATGACTTTAATGATGTTAACATTTATGATGTAGTAATTGTGTGAGTATTTTTAGTTTCTAGTTGTATGGGTATTTTTAGTTTTTAATTGTTGGTGGAGAATGAGTGCTTGGAGACGACACGTTTGGCTGCATTGCAGAGCCATGCGGAACCGCGGAGTGGAGCTGTTTGTGCCGCCGCTGCTGCAGGGCACCTCGTTTGACCCGTGCACCACCGCACCCAAAGCGAGCTGCCCCCAGGACAGCGACGCCAGTGGCTTTGACTCCGGCCTCTCGTCCACCGACGACGGGTCGTCCTGTGACTCGGACGACGGCGTCGCTGACGAGGGAGAGAGTGTGGCCTCTGAGAGGGTGTCGCTTGACCTGAGCACCCTGCTCGCCTGCAGCGGCCTCACCAGCCCTCGTCTACAGAACTGCCTCGTGGCCGTCCATAGGGCCGCCTCCGACGTCCTGCCCGGTAGGTCTTGCACTCTGTGAAAGTGACTCGGGATCTTGTACTGTTTTCCTTTGTGTTGCTCTGACACTTCTAAGGTTTCTCTTTGTTACTGTGAATCTTTTACTCTCTTCTTTTGTGTTACTGTGAATCTTGTATTGATATCCTTTGTGTTGCTGTGAAGCTTTTACTGTTTTCCTTTGTATTACTGTGAATCTTTCAGTCTTCCTTTGTATTAGTGTGAATCTCGAATTGTTTTCCTTTGTATTATTGTGAATCTTTTACTGTTTCTTTTTTGTATTTTTGTTATTCTTCTACCATCACGTCACGTTTGCTGCACTACATAAGTGACCTTGTCTCAAATGCTTTGAGTTACTGATTGTCGATATTTATTATTGTTTTTTGAGCATGTAGTACCGAGTTGCTCTACAAGAGCGGAGCTGAAAGAAGCAGGAGTTGTGTGGGCTGCTGGTAATAATATTGTATCAGAGAGCTCTAGCATTCCATTCCATTGCAGTAATTATCATGGTGTCAATATTGATCGAGCTTGATTTCGTTGATTGAATTTGGTCAACTTAATTGATCTCAGCTGCTATCAATTGCTTTGATTAGTACATCTTCCACTGAGTGCATTTTTCTCTCAATGAGCCACAAACTTGGTTGAATTATGTGTGATAATTTGTTATTATCTGTGTGTGACGTTATGAGTGCTAAATTAAGTGTAGTAAGTAAAATGTCTGTGTTGTGCCATACATTGAGCAGCGTGAAATATTGTATTGTAAGTAGGGAATGAAGTGTGGCTCAATATTTACACAGTTATTAATTTACGTAATGGTAGCTGAATTGTGCTCGTACGCCACGATTTGTGTGAAAGGCTATCTGTAGCCTCGGCTTCCTATCTCATATTCTTAATTAACCGAGAGCGTTTTCTAGTCCCTATGGGATAGTTTTCTAGTTTATATTATGTGTGGAGTTCTTTCTACAGAATGTGGATTTTTTCACTGGTGTAAAAATTATGCAGTATACAAATTATTGTATGGTATTTTTTGTGAGCAGTTTATCAGCAGCCTGGAGTTTCTGTGCTGCTGCAAACTGCTAAGCTGGTGGTGCAGCTGCGCCAGTCGGGCGAGACGGACGTGCGGGCCCTGACTCTCGCCACCACCGAAGGCTACGTCAGGTCTGCTGCTCTATTTCATCTTTGCTGTGCATGGACTTTAGCCATCGCTTTTCATTGGAAGACTAGTTCAGTTTGGCTATAGTACTACAACAGTTTGGCTTATTACCTGGCGAATTGAGTAGCTCTTGTTTCCGAAGGAATTGAGTAGCTTGTATTACCTGGGGAATTGAGTAGCTTTTTTTTCTTGGAGATTTGAGTAGCTCTTGTTTTCAGGGGAATTGAGTTGCTCTTATTACCTGGAGAATTGAGTTGCTCTTATTACCTGGAGAATTGAGTAGCTCTTGTTTCCTGGTGAATTGAGTTGCTCTTATTACCTGGAGAATTGAGTAGCTCTTGTTTCCTGGGGAATTGAGTAGCATTTTATTACTTGTGGAATTGGGTATCTCATTGCATCCCTGCATTGAAAATGAATTTGAAAGGGTGTTTACTATTGTGGTGCTGTGGGTGTAATGAAAGTAATAGTCACAGTAGTACTAAAATTTCTAGCTCTTTCATAACATAGGGCGTATCGCGTCGAACTCACTGTAAAAGTAATGTAATAGATGTGATACTACTCAGGAACTCGTCTGTACCTGGTATATGGTGTTGACTTCATCATTTTAGGCTCTCACTCAAATCATTCGAGGTCTTGAGAAGAATAGAAGATTTATTTCTCGTGAGTGGAAGCTCACCACACACACTCTGGGGCAAGCAAAAATAATATGACTTCTTTTATAAGGTTACCATGGCAGTCACACGCATGTCTAACTTGACTCAGTGGAGACTTGAGTCTGAGGGAACATTACGTTATGGGAATGTGTGGAAATTGTATTAATTGAAAGCTCTTCAGGGCGTTTTGATTTGCAGCATTAGCTATGGGAAATGTTTTTTACTCTTTGATGACCCCCTAGTGAGTTTGCTGATGATTTTCCTCCAACGATAGAGCCGAGGTTTAGCCGTCGCGCCAAGTGTTTATGTCAGCGAGAAAAATAGTATGCATTATGTGCTGCATTTTGTGGTGTCTGACATCATGTAAAAACCATCATTGGCATGGTCCTGTTAACGTTCATTATGTTTCCGCGGTTGGGAATAGTTTGTTTGGTTAGGTTGGAAGTAGCAGAATAAGGAAATCAACTTAACTACTTGAATACATTTCCCCCTTACTAAGAAATATGTAAAATGCAATTAAACAAAAACATTTCACCTCTTATTATAATAATGGTAATTTTTTTAAAAATGTTGCAGAACAGATCAAATAATTCCTTTACACTGGTACGTGAATGAGCAATTTTTACCTATTAGTACACAAATGGCCCAATACGAGGTCAAGAGAAAAGTCCAGTGAACGATATACTGAGTTGTGATATTTAAATTACAGGGCACACGGGACCGCGGCGCTGCAGCTTCAGGTGTCCAGTGCTGTAGAATGCGTCCTGCAGAAGTCTCTTCAGCTGCAGCAAAGCAAGTCATGGCCCTCACTGGGGTCTCTGTCTCTGCAGACACGGACTCTGCAGCAGCACGGAGCTGCTACGGCGGTCCTGCAACAGGCTGTAAATTATCTGCACTTCTTGATGACCGCATCCAACTTGCCAGAAAAGACCGTAACCGCATGGACCAAAGCCCCGCTCCCGCCCTGTGAAGAAGTGCCAAACCTATATATTGCCGCCCCCGAGCTTTTGACTCTCGTGTTTGCCGGGTTGCCCCTGAGCAGCTGGCCGTTGTTACTGCACGGCGCCAAGGCCGTCATTAAAGATGGCAAGCACGGCCTGAAACTCATAGCCAAGATGGACAAGGTTGTGCAGGCTTTGAAGTCAGGCAAGCTTTGCTTCAAGGTAACAAACAACGACGACTGCCCTGCCGATACTCGCTTTGTTGAACCCTCAGTCTTCTCTGATGACGCGAGTAGCAGTGACAAAAATGGATGCAGCATTAGTGATAGCTGCAGGGACTTTTCTGCAAATAGACTCATGTTGGGCGTGTGGCGAACGCTCGTAAACACGGACTCGCCGACCTCAGCCACTAAAACTGCAACAGATGCGCCTTCTGTTCTTCAAGTGTCTAGGACAATCAATAAGAAGAAACTTGACAAATCCCTGGCACCGCACGCTTGTGTGCAGGAGCTGCACCCCCTAATGTCACGCCTGAACGCGTTCATAGCTGAGTTGTGTGCTGCATCTGATCGCTCCGTGCCTCTCTCAGACGCCCAGTGGTTAGAGCTTTGCACTGTGTTGCGCTGGATGGACCGACTGGAGGAGATGCTCTCAGCTCCTGAATCACTCTCTTCCTTCAAGTTGCTCTTACCAAAGGTCGTACTGCACTGGCAGTTCTTCCAGGACAAGTTCTACAAGAATCTTCCACCTGAGTGGATCACAAACCCAGCGTCTTACGACAAGCTCAATAAAACTGTCCAGAAGCTTACACGAGTGTTTGCCATCAACTGCGGTCCTGTGCACGAGCTTGCCGCTGAGTTGAGCCTCCAACAGCTTCGGCCAAACCCTTTCCCAACTCAGGTGATCGCTGAAGTGCACACTAGCATCCTAAAATTAGGTGAGAAGCTTCGTCCCAATTCAAACAATCCCTCAAGCGGTGCACTGCTTGCGTCTACTGTGTGCGAAAAGGTCAAGATGCAGTTGGTTTCCATTGTCTCTGAATTTTATAGAGGCAAAGTCAACGCAAACGAAATGCTGGAGCGACTGAGAGAACTAGAAAAAGCTCTCAACACGGCGCATGCAGCTGTCAACAAAGATAGTTCAACTGAGCCTTTGAATGTGCAGGTATCGAATCTAAAGATGCAGAGTTGGCCTGTTGTGGATCTAATTACCTCTCAGCTGTTAGCTCACCACTTAGGCGAGATCCAAATGAAGTCTACTAAACAGATCAGCCATATCCAGGAACTTGTGACAGCGGCCCCATCGTTGCCGCTTGAGCTGCTAGAAGCCGCTAACTCCAGAAGTTTGGGCTGGGTGGCAGCACATCTGCACGCGTCTATTTCCAATTCCACTGCTTCCCGAAATTCAGGTGCCTGGCTTGGACGCAACGATCGCTCCACTCGGCGGCCGCACAGTAAAACATTGGCTAGTGGTGCAACACAAAAAGCCTCAAAACATCCTGTCACTGTGCACAGCCCCGTGCAATGTCTTCTCACCAACACGCTTGCCCTTACCTCCAATAAAGAGGCAGTGCAAGTTCTCCAGGTTGGCGTGCACTCGGAAAAGGCCAAGCAGTTACAAGACATCCGGGCTACCCTTTGGAGTTGTTGGCCTGCCATTGCCGACCCTGCGCTCTCCCCCAAGGTCTCATTTGCTCAACATGTTAAGAAGTTCAGCAAAAATTTAATCGTCTCTCTCACAAAAGTCATGGATCCAAAAAAGCGTGTTCATGCATCTGCTGGTTCCCAGGAGATGTGTACATTGCTCACCTATATTCGTGAGCGATGTGCCACCTCTGACGTCGTTGGACTGCTGGATGAAATACAAAAATTATGTGGTGAACTAGAGAAGGCACCTGAAGTAGCAGATGTTGTGAGTGTGGCCAGACTTGGTGTGGCCATCGGAACTTTGCAGGGTTGGCTTGCTGGTCACTTGGAAGTCATGGATCCAACCGAGAAAAGGAAGCTTCTTCTGCTCTACGCCCAAAAAGATATAGAAAGACTTCAGCAGGAAATTTTGCAACACTCTTGGATGAACATTTTAAAAGGCGGCAAACAAATTGGTTCTGCTGTCACACGAACAGAGAAATTTGGATCGAAATCTCAAAAAGCCACAAAAGCGTTGGCTCCAAAAAATAGTTCTAAAAGTCACCACCCTCATGTGGTGCTGCTTCAGCAAACTCTGAGCAAAGCTGAAACTACCGTGGCGACTGTGAGTCAGGAGGTTGCGTACCGTCCAGGCGAGGAAGAATATGTGCGCCTCACTGAAGACCTGGCTCACTTCCTCCAGGCTGCCTTCAATCCTCCTGACATCTGCGACATCATCTCCCGTCTCTGTGATGACCAAGTCTCGCTCATGACAATCGATCAGGTTGATCGCAAGCTCATCACTCTTGATAACTTCTTCAACCACGTCCACAAGGAGTTCTTGATGTTCCGTGACGTGACTTCACTGTTCATGGAAGGGCTCTCAATTGTTGTGCGTAGTTTGCGCGTGTTGAATGCCCAGGCGCGGCTGCGGGTAGCCGACTCCTCATGCGGTGGTTGCTTCACTCAGGTCCTGCAGAGACTCTCATCGTTCCCCATATTGAGGAATCCTCGAGACCCGCTGGACTACTTCGGCCTCATTGACCAGGACGTGGCCCGTCTCACGAATTACCTTGCCGTCATTGACGAGAATGACAGCATCAGAAAGCGCTGCCAAAGCTTAGCTTTGCGAACATCGCTGTTTGAGCTTCACTTCAGCATTTCAACTGCAGGGCGAATGAACAAAGATACTGCTGCTTTGCTGTCTGGTATAGTAAGTAGAGCTCTCTTATGGTGGAGGAAGCAGGAGGAAGAGAGGAAGCAAAAGGAAGAAGAACGAGCTAGCCTCTTCAAATACAAAGCCAAGGAGCATGCAAAGAATGAAACTGAAGAAGAGACGAATGCCAGAGAATTCAAGGAAATGTTCCCGAATCATCTAAAAGACTTCGATGATCTCAAAGAGCCCACTCTAGAGCAAAATGACAATGCTCTGCCTAAAGTGCAAGAGACAGATCAAAATGAAGAAGACGAAGAGGTGAGCGATTGGCTGCGAGAAGAGCACTTGTGGGAGATCACAGAAATTCATTTTGACCTCCTTTCCAACCACTGCCCACTGCCCGTGCAGGAGCCAGCAAAGCATGGAGAAGCTGCCAAGAACTTCGGTGTGGTGCCGGCAGCTCTGCAGCGCGTCAAGCTCTTACACTGCGCCGTGAGCAGCTGCGGTCCGGTGGCAAGCTGTGATCTTGACCGCACTAGCGTCGGCTCGCATCTCATATTCAACCACTCTGCGTGCAAATCCCTTGAAGATCCACACCTGGCAACCATTCTTGTCAAGCCTAAGAATTTCTATGTCGACTGGCGGCCTTCTGAAGCCACGAAGCTGCGGCCTCTGCTCGTACCTCTGTTGAAGAAAATGGACCAGTTGCTCATCGAGTGGCCTGAGCATCCAACTTTGCTGCTGATTGTGGGTGTTGTGAAGCGAGTGTTGCAATTCCCTGTCACGTCTCCTCTGCCCAAACTCCTCTCTGGGCTCGAGGCCGTGCTTCTGAAGGCAGCAATATGGGAAGCCAATGCTCACAGAGGAGTGTCTTTGATTGATTACCTCCTTCCCATCCGGACTCAAGTGGTCCATTGGCGGGCCATTGAACTTCACGAGTGGAAGAATTGTCTTGAGCTCGTCACCTACAATGAGGCTTTCGCGTCACGCATGAAGTGGTGGCCACATCTCTACGACTCGCTGTGCGGCCAAGACTGGGACTCTGAAACTGTGCAGTCACTCTCGCAAGTCCTTAAAGAACTCATGGACACCGCGACTCTTGGAGACTTCGAAGCAAAGCTCAAGCTGATAGGCGCCTTCCACAGGCATCTCTTGGTGACCAATTCCCCCCACGAGGACGTGTGCAACATCATGGGTAACATTTACAACTACTACAATCAGTTCGTCCCTGCCGTGAGGTCCGCTCTTGCCAAGCAACGATCAGAGATCGAAAAGAAAGTCAAGGAGCTGGTGAAAATTGCAAATTACAGCATAGCAACTTACAAAGACATTGACCAAGTGCGCGACAAAGTGGAAAAGTCATGTCGTGGTCTCCACGTTCTCATGAACAAATGGAAGAAGTTCCTGCGTGTCAACAACAGGGATATTTGGGCGAAGGATGCAGTGGAGGAACTCAAGCCCACTGCTGGACAGGGGCTGTGGGACGCAAAGCCGACTGCTGCAGTAACTGCCTCTGTTCAGCTTCCCCCTTCTCTCCCCACCGCTGCCGATCCCATCACAGGCGCCAGGGAAGGATCGTTGCTGCTCTCCATGAACTTGTACTGTAGCAAGTCGCACAAATTCATCAGTGAAGTTGTTGAGAGCCTGCAATACAACGAGTGCATCGAAAATGTCGAGGACATAACCACATCTATCATCGAGAGTTACCTGAAGCTCTCCGCTGACCTGTCTCTGACGGCCAACGAGACAGACAAGGACGCCCGCCTTAACAAAATGAAGACCGTCATGAAGCAGCGGCGAGTGAGCGTGACGCGCCTCTTCAAGCAACTCGGCGACATTGGAGTGCGCTACCACCGCGGCAATACCCTCTGGACTGACGAGTTCTTCAGTAAAAGCTTGCACAAGAGCACAGTTGATGCCAGTGTGCTCCACCTCAATGAAGGAACTCGGAAGGAATTCCTACCTCTGTGGCAGGGCTGCGAAAAGTATTATTACAGGAGCATGAATAGGATGCAGCTGCTGCTGGAACGCCTAACTGTGCCTCACCAGGACTTGGGGCCCGACCTGATCAAGCGTATGAGGGGCGCATGCAAGCACCTCATGCTCATGTCTGCCGGCCTCAAAGAACAGTCTACCCTGCTTGCCCACAACCTCAGCCTCCTCACTTGCTTCTTGGATGACCTCAAGCAAGCACCTCAGCAGCCTGTAGCGTCTGTGTCAACTTTGGTTTTCGTGTGCGACAAAATTCATTCATTTAGTTTGTCCCTTTCATTGTCTGCTGCAGAGGTGTGTGCTGTCATCAATACTAGACCTGAAACTGAAGGGCTTCTGGCTGGTGACGAGCTGAGAAAATCGCCATCTCAGATGCAGCTTGTGGAGGCGCATGCACTGCTCACAAGCATCAAAAGCAAGTGCAAGGATGTGGCTCAGAAGAGTAGTCATGTGATGGCTCTCTGCACTACAGAATCTTGGCCACGAATAGTGAACAATTCTCATGTGCAGGCTATCAGTAGCATGAACTCAGAGCTGTGCGACGTTGCTAAAACTTTGACCAAGGCCGTGATTCTCATGGACTCGGAAAAACGGGGTCATGTGTGCCTCACTCGTCAGCTCATCGCTTGGATGAATTGTTGGGCTCAGGCTACTAAAGAGGTTGAGTCGTGGCTGCTTTCTCCTGAACAGAGACTCATGAGTGAACATCTGGAGGAAGACGCATCCTCCATCTCTGAGCTCGAGAATTGCACAAGCGCATTGCTATATGCAGTGCAGTGCCTCTACAAGAAATATCATGTAACACCTACCACTGATGAAACAGCTGATACTGACCTGATCTCCAACACGATGGTAGCTTCTCTATTGGAGGACATGAAATCCCTCAAATTGAATTACATTTTAAAATGCCTCACGAACCTCATTGGTCGAGTGACTGACTCATGCAGTCTTGAAGCCCACAACAACCTGCTCCAAATTCAGCCGCTGCTGTCTCAATACGCTTGTCTGTGCGACAACCTGCTCCTCTCTGCCACTGCCACGGGCCGCAGTGTGAGCAAACTGTTCTCTGTGCTGCTTGCCATATTCTACCAGATGGCTAATAAAGGTTTCTGCAAGCCTCAAGATCTTCAAGAAGAAGGAGGCACTGAAGGCAAGCTGTCCTTCGAAGACGACGATGACTCCGAGGCTGCTGGGCTTGCTGAAGGGGAAGGCAAAAAGGACATGTCAGATAAATTAGAGTCTGAAGACCAGCTGGAGTCTGCGCTGCAAGAAGGTCAGAAAGAAAATCCTGGTGACAAAGATTTGAAGGAAGAAAACGGAGTGGAGATGAGCGAAGATTTTGAAGCCAAACTCCAGGATATGGAACGACCTGAAATGGATGAAGAGGCTGAAAATGAAAAGGAAGATGAGACTAAAATGGATGATCAAATGGGGGAGACTGAGCAAGGAGCTGAAACACTCGATAAAAAACTGTGGAATGAGAAAGAAGACCAAGAGGAGGGAGAAGAGGGTGAAGGGCAGCAAGATTTAGAGGAAGATGACTCAGCAGAAGCGGGAGACGATGAACGAGAGAGTCAGATTGTTGCCAAAGAAAAGCATCAGAAGAAAAAGAACAAAGATGACAAGGATAAGAAGGGCAAGGAAGATGAAACGCAAAAGAATGACGAGCCTGAAGAATTGGAAGAGGATCATCGTGAGCCTAAACAGTCTGCAGAAGAAGACGACGACGACGATGAAGACGATGGTAACTTCGAGGACCATCTGGCTGGGGAGAACAAGCCTCAAGATCAGCCTGAGGATGATGGCAAAGACATCCCTGACGATCTGAACTTGGACGAGGCTGAGGAAGAGAAGCCTGGCGAAGAGGATGCTAACAATGACGATGAGGAACACCCTAAAGAAATTGAGAAAAAGGCGTTATTCCCTGAAGGTAAGGACTTGAACGAGGAAAAGGAAGATGACCAAGAAGAGCAGAAAGACAATGGGGATATTCCAGAGGAAGAAAATCATGAAAATGATGCCAGTGAAGATAAAAATCTGGACGAGATGGAAAACACTGACAAGGACTTCCAAGCAGATGAAGTAGATGACAATGAAGAAGACGATGACTCCCCTGAAAAAGAGCACAAGAAGAATGCAGGCAAGTTCCCTGAAGAGGAAGAAAGTCAGGAGGACAAGCAGGAGGAGAAACAAGATGAGGTCGAGGCATCTAAAGACCGTGATACCAAAAATAACGCTGAAGCAGCGCCTGTTGATGCAAAGGATGCCAGCAAAGATCAAACGAAGGTTAGTGAGCGTGTTCTGGGGCCTGTAAAATGTGTGAAGCGAGTGCTTCTGTGTTCAATTCATTTTTAATTTTGTATGAGCTATTTTTTGTTGAACTTTTTCCTCTCACTTGCAAAATTGTAATGTGTTGAGTTTGCTTCTAGTTTCATTTCGTTTGTGTTAATTTTAATGCAATTTATAGGGAATTGCAGCAAAATGATGAATTGCTATACAGGGAGAAAGTTTGCCAAAGTCCAATAATCACAGACGCCAGTCAAGCATAAGTAGTTTTTCGATTGACTTTATAGATCTACGCTAAGTGATGCTCCTTTGACTATTACTATTACTTCATAGATTCTGCACTAGTAAGCAATACTTTGTCTACTATTACTATCACTTTGTTGATTCTGCACTAGTAAGCGCTGCTCTTTCTACTGCTAGTATTACATTATAGATTCTCGGAAGGTTGACCGTCTGCTTTGTTTACAGGAGGCACCGAAAACGGACGACTCCGGCCAGGACCGAGAAGACGCGGAGGAGCAGCAGGAAGAGACAGGCGAGACTGGCGAGAGAACCCAGGAAAGTCTGGGCGTTGGCCAGTCCGATGCTCAACCTCAAGATCAGGAGATGCATCAGGGGGAGCAGTCCAATGTTACCAGGTTGGTGGGGTGTTATCAGTGATGAAACAAGAGGAGCAGTCCATGGTTACCAGGTTGGTGTGGTGTTAGCAGTGATGAAACAAGGGGAGCAGTCCAATGTTACCAGGTTGGTGGGATGTTAGCAGTGATGAAACAAGGGGAGCAGTCCAATGTTACCAGGTTGGTGGGATGTTTCATCAGTGATGAAACAAGAGGAGCAGTCCATGGTTACCAGGTTGGTGTGGTGTTAGCAGTGATGAAACAAGAGGAGCAGTCCATGGTTACCAGGTTGGTGTGGTGTTAGCAGTGATGAAACAAGGGGAGCAGTCCAATGTTACCAGGTTGGTGGGATGTTAGCAGTGATGAAACAAGAGGAGCAGTCCATGGTTACCAGGTTGGTGTGGTGTTAGCAGTGATGAAACAAGGGGAGCAGTCCAATGTTACCAGGTTGGTGGGATGTTATCAGTGATGAAACAAGAGGAGCAGTCCATGGTTACCAGGTTGGTGTGGTGTTAGCAGTGATGAAACAAGGGGAGCAGTCCAATGTTACCAGGTTGGTGGGATGTTAGCAGTGATGAAACAAGAGGAGCAGTCCATGGTTACCAGGTTGGTGTGGTGTTAGCAGTGATGAAACAAGGGGAGCAGTCCAATGTTACCAGGTTGGTGGGATGTTATCAGTGATGAAACAAGAGGAGCAGTCCATGGTTACCAGGTTGGTGTGGTGTTAGCAGTGATGAAACAAGGGGAGCAGTCCAATGTTACCAGGTTGGTGGGATGTTAGCAGTGATGAAACAAGAGGAGCAGTCCATGGTTACCAGGTTGGTGTGGTGTTAGCAGTGATGAAACAAGGGGAGCAGTCCAATGTTACCAGGTTGGTGGGATGTTATCAGTGATGAAACAAGAGGAGCAGTCCATGTTTACCAGGTTGGTGTGGTGTTAGCAGTGATGAAACAAGGGGAGCAGTCCAATGTTACCAGGTTGGTGGGATGTTAGCAGTGATGAAACAAGAGGAGCAGTCCATGGTTACCAGGTTGGTGTGGTGTTAGCAGTGATGAAACAAGGGGAGCAGTCCAATGTTACCAGGTTGGTGGGATGTTTCATCAGTGATGAAACAAGAGGAGCAGTCCATGGTTACCAGGTTGGTGTGGTGTTAGCAGTGATGAAACAAGGGGAGCAGTCCAATGTTACCAGGTTGGTGGGATGTTAGCAGTGATGAAACAAGGGGAGCAGTCCAATGTTACCAGGTTGGTGGGATGTTTCATCAGTGATGAAACAAGAGGAGCAGTCCATGGTTACCAGGTTGGTGTGGTGTTAGCAGTGATGAAACAAGAGGAGCAGTCCATGGTTACCAGGTTGGTGTGGTGTTAGCAGTGATGAAACAAGGGGAGCAGTCCAATGTTACCAGGTTGGTGGGATGTTAGCAGTGATGAAACAAGAGGAGCAGTCCATGGTTACCAGGTTGGTGTGGTGTTAGCAGTGATGAAACAAGGGGAGCAGTCCAATGTTACCAGGTTGGTGGGATGTTATCAGTGATGAAACAAGAGGAGCAGTCCATGGTTACCAGGTTGGTGTGGTGTTAGCAGTGATGAAACAAGGGGAGCAGTCCAATGTTACCAGGTTGGTGGGATGTTAGCAGTGATGAAACAAGAGGAGCAGTCCATGGTTACCAGGTTGGTGTGGTGTTAGCAGTGATGAAACAAGGGGAGCAGTCCAATGTTACCAGGTTGGTGGGATGTTATCAGTGATGAAACAAGAGGAGCAGTCCATGGTTACCAGGTTGGTGTGGTGTTAGCAGTGATGAAACAAGGGGAGCAGTCCAATGTTACCAGGTTGGTGGGATGTTAGCAGTGATGAAACAAGGGGAGCAGTCCAATGTTACCAGGTTGGTGGGATGTTATCAGTGATGAAACAAGAGGAGCAGTCCATGGTTACCAGGTTGGTGTGGTGTTAGCAGTGATGAAACAAGGGGAGCAGTCCAATGTTACCAGGTTGGTGGGATGTTATCAGTGATGAAACAAGAGGAGCAGTCCAATGTTACCAGGTTGGTGGGATGTTAGCAGTGATGAAACAAGGGGAGCAGTCCAATGTTACCAGGTTGGTGGGATGTTAGCAGTGATGAAACAAGGGGAGCAGTCCAATGTTACCAGGTTGGTGGGATGTTATCAGTGATGAAACAAGAGGAGCAGTCCATGGTTACCAGGTTGGTGTGGTGTTAGCAGTGATGAAACAAGGGGAGCAGTCCAATGTTACCAGGTTGGTGGTGTGACCGAGGCATTTCTCACGTTGACCATTTGACCATTTTACTGTAAACACCAGCCTAAGAAGTAGTCTGGCTGCAGCGACAGCAAAGTTTGGGCTGGGAGTTGGTCAGTCAGGAGTCTTAGAGAGAGCGAGGCAGGGTGCAGACCTTATGGTGTATCGCGCAGGCTAATGCGTGGATTGTTGCCCCTATATGCTCTACTCGTACGCCGTGTTTTCTGAGTAACACGTGCAGTTGTCAGGTTTTGACAGTGTTGTCAGCACCTGCGCCTGCGGGCTGCCTCGTTAGCTGTACTTGTGCTGTAAGCTCGTGTGTTTACGCTACCTGAGTCGAGGACTTTCCTAGTCTCAAGTCGTCTAACTTTACAGTGCGTTTTTGCCAGTTTCATCTTGTAAACAATCTTTTTAAAACTGTTTGTCAATAAACATGAACTTTTAATCGCATTGCAAATGCTAGTTAATAAAGTGCAATTCCTACGGCCAATTTAACCACGTTTTTAATAAATTATCAAACTACCGGAACTGTTATTAATATTGGCCTTTCAACTGCATGGAAAAGCGGTAATTTCCGTGGAAAAGGAAAGAAAAGAATAAAGACTTGGAAATAATTTATTGAACATCACAGTCCATTGTGTATCGCCTGTCGGCAAATTTGTAGTGGTCAGGAATCCTGAAGTCGTAGTTTATCGGCCACAGTGGGATGTTATCAGTGATGAAACAAGAGGAGCAGTCCATGGTTACCAGGTTGGTGTGGTGTTAGCAGTGATGAAACAAGGGGAGCAGTCCAATGTTACCAGGTTGGTGGGATGTTATCAGTGATGAAACAAGAGGAGCAGTCCATGGTTACCAGGTTGGTGGGATGTTAGCAGTGATGAAACGAGAGGAGCAGTCCAATGTTACCAGGTTGGTGTGATGTTCTCAATGATGGAAGCAGTGGAAATTTTCAGCTGAGACTAGTGGTGGTGTGATGTTCTCAATGATGGAAGCAGTGGGAATTTTCAGCTGAGACAAGTGGTGGTGTGATGTTCTCAATGATGGAAGCAGTGGGAATTTTCAGCTGAGACAAGTTGTGGTGTGATGTTCTCAATGATGGAAGCGTGGGAATTTTCAGCTGAGACAAGTGGTGGTGTGATGTTCTCAATGATGGAAGCGTGGAAATTTTCAGCTGAGACTAGTGGTGGTGTGATGTTCTCAATGATGGAAGCGTGGAAATTTTCAGCTGAGACAAGTGGTGGTGTGATGTTCTCAATGATGGAAGCAGTGGGAATTTTCAGCTGAGACTAGTGGTGGTGTGATGTTCTCAATGATGGAAGCAGTGGGAATTTTCAGCTGAGACAAGTGGTGGTGTGATGTTCTCAATGATGGAAGCGTGGAAATTTTCAGCTGAGACAAGTGGTGGTGTGATGTTCTCAATGATGGAAGCAGTGGGAATTTTCAGCTGAGACTAGTGGTGGTGTGATGTTCTCAATGATGGAAGCAGTGGGAATTTTCAGCTGAGACAAGTGGTGGTGTGATGTTCTCAATGATGGAAGCAGTGGGAATTTTCAGCTGAGACAAGTGGTGGTGTGATGTTCTCAATGATAAAAACAGTGGGAATTTTCAGCTGAGACATGTGGTGGTGTGATGTTCTTGATAATGAAAGCAGTGGGAATTTTCAGCTGAGACAAGTGGAACTACCGATGTCACCTTCTGTATTCGTGGAATAGAGCTCGTGTTTTGGTCGTCAAAAGTCTACGAATCTTTCTTTAATTCTCATACCAGTGACACATTTCACGTGAAATGAGCTCAATAAATATATCTTGGATTCTCCAGGGTGATCGCTGAAGTTAGTGAACTTGACCTTCATGATTTCGATTTTAGAAAAGAATTTACCTAGTCCTAAAAAGTGTATGCTAAAACGAGCAGTCGAACAAAAAGCTTGAATTTTTTCAAAATGGTTGGAAACAGCATGTTTCCTGATGGCCCCAATGTTAGAGGGTCTCAAACTAATTATAATTAGTTCGAGACCATCTAACATAGGGGTTTGCGACCACGTTTTGCGTTCATCTATCAGTTTTTCCTAAAAGACATATAATTATATCTTTTAGGAAAACCTGCTAGATGAACGCAAACGTGGTCGCTCTGGTCACGTGTGTAGGTACGATATGGCCTGCTGGCATAAGGTAAACCCAAGTGCACCTCACGATGCGCTAATTCTCGCTGAATTGAGTTTATATTACCAATATGAATTCAATCCAAAGATCAACCACGAAATTACGTTGTAACGAGGTTAGAGTAGCCTGCTGAAGGCATGAAAGATTTTTTGAGCTTAGTTATGTGTGGGAGAGTAGAAATTATCGCCGATACTCCTCTGCTTCAGATACAAATTCTTGAAGCGGGTGATATTTTATATTAGTACATTGTGAGCCATCTGGTATTAGATTTTTCATTTTTACTTTTTGTGTACCTTAATGTGCTTTCTTATCCGTTGATTGAAGTACTATCCTACTTCTATCGAGATTCAATTCATATGTAAATGAAAAACTTGATCAAGAGCCCACAACATGTTTAAACCCTTGGCACCTACCTTGAGGGTAATCTGATCTCGCTACTCAATGAGTAGCGTTCCGGATGCTCTATTTTCTTCCATCGTTTTTGCGAGTTTGCGGTGGCTCTTCCAACCGGCCCGAGGAATAACGGCAGACACAAAAGGCTCTCAGGGATTTCTTTCATCAATCTGTCTTTCTAGGATGCAAAAAGTGGCAATCCTGTTTAGCACGTTAAGTACGGCGGGTTGTACTTTAGTTCAGTATGCAACTCAAATTAAGAGTTTATTTTGGAGATCAATTTGAAAATAACAAACATTAAGTAGATTGCGCCTTCATTTAGTTTTCATTAAGCATTTATCGAAATTTAGTTAGTGACTGCTGGTCGGTCAGCAGCAGTATGAAAATCTCCTCGGTTACCACTGGTGGGTCATGTCGCGCTTGAAGTGTTAAATAACCCAAGTGTTCTCGACTCATAATGCATTTCCTTCACCAGAGACTCAAAGCAGTCCAATGACCACGAAGATCAGCAGCAGGAGGAGGAGAAACCTAAGAAGAAGCGCAAGCCAGGCGATGTGGACGAGCGCAAAGTGACGGGCGATCCAGAGAAGAAACTTCGGCAGGGGCTGATGACCAGTGAGAAAAAAGACGTGCACCAAGATGATGAGCCAGACAAAGATACGCCGGACAACTGCGACAATGAGGATGGTGAACAAGAAGATGACTCTCCAGTGATGAGGGTTGGTACACAAGTATTGTCTTTGCTGCTTTCATATCTGTCTCTTAATGGACAAAATTCTTCTTAGAAGCTATTTATTTAAACGTATTTCATGCCTTCTTTGCTTGCTTGGGAATAAAATACTGGGTAGTTAGCTGCAAAGTCATTATTTAGTTTTTCTTTAGCATCGTTTACAAAATAAAGATAAGTAGGCATGTGGTATTCTGTTCAATGTGCTCTGACTTGGAGCACCTCGATGAAGCAGCTAACAATTCGATAACTTCGAACTACTCATTTTGTGTTTTCTTCTCTAAAATTATAATTTGAACTAAAGACGTATGCATCTACAGACATTGACTGCCAAAGAGAGTATCTAAACGAATTTGTAACTTCTTGTGCGTCTTGTAACAAGTGCTGAGAGTTTGCTGGCACTGCATGCTTTGAAGGGGTAAACTTTCCCCTGCACTGCTCGAGTCAATCTCACCGTTTCTACACCTGGTCAGTTCCTGCCTAGATTTTCTGTTCCTTTAATTCCACACAAAATGGTGCATCCTCCTTCCTTTCTTGGGGACACCTTGGATGGTCAGAGAAGCGCAAACCAACATTCAATCTAATTCATTCTTATGAGTAAGTTGGAAACAATTCGAGCTAAATTTTAACATTTCTAACGCACGACTTAATTTAGAAAAATTTCCATGTGGATTAGACTGTTGTGATACAGCATTCTTATTCTCATCTTGCTTTTGGCTGTGACTTGTATGTATCGTTTGTAGCAGCTTGTGAACATATGTGCAGTACATGTTATATTTACTACTTGTTATATTTTACAGCTGTTGTGTTGAAGTAAGCATCAGGCGATGCTGCATTCCTAGGCTAACTTTTATTTCTGGGCGACCTTTTTTCCTAGGCTACCTGTTTTATTTGTAGGCTACCTTTTTTATTTCTGGACAACCTTTTTATATTTCTGGGCTACCCTTTTTATTTCTGGGCTACCCTTTTCATTTCTGGACTACCTTTTTAGATTTCTGGGCTACCTTTTTTTATTTCTGGGCTACCCTTTTTATTTCTGGGCTACCCTTTTCATTTCTGGACTACCTTTTTAGATTTCTGGGCTACCTTTTTTTATTTCTGGGCTACCCTTTTTATTTCTGGGCTACCCTTTTTATTTCTGGGCTACCCTTTTTTATTTGTGGGCTACCTTTTTTATTTTTGTCTTACTTTTCTATTTCTAGGCTACCCATTTATATAATTCTTTTGCTCTGGGCAGACCATCAAGAAGGCGGAGGAGGAGAGCGAAGGTCAGGCTGTGGACGCAGGTACACGCGACCAGGCTATCGAGGCTCCTGCCCCCCTGCAGGAGGACGACGCCCCCGAGCCTGAGGAGGAGGGCGTGCAACAGCACCTCATGGACGTGGGTTTTCTTCATTCATCTTCATTCTCAGCCTTGAATGCATATCTCTCCTTGCTCTTGTGTTTTCATATGAGCCTTCTATAGTTTCAGCTACCGATTGTTCTTTAACGTAACTCGAGTTAACATCCCAACCCTAATGCAGGCATCGGGCTTAGTTATTCTTTAATCAGATTCATTATCTCCTGATCTTTGATTTTGACGGTCGTGTTAGTTACAGATATCTTATGGTAATAGTCAATTTGTTTTACTGGTTGACTCTTAATACATACCATAAAATAGAATTGTGCTCATAACAAGTTCCCTTGAGAACTAAACTTGAGCTCTTGCTCGTAGACTTTGATAAGCTTGCACCATTCAGAGAGCGTGTAAACAAGACGATTTTCATCTAATGATCATTTAGTGAGGTGCACCTTATAAGAGATATTGTGGAAACAAAGCAATTTTCAACAAATGATCATTTAGGGAAGTGCGCCTTACAAAAAATACTGTGGAAACAAAGCTATTTTCAACAAATAATTATTTACTGATGTGCGCCTTTGAGAAATACTGAGGAAACAAAGCGATTTTCGACTATAATATATAATTACAAATCTAACAATTGAAGTGAATTATATTTGATAACAACTCCTAGGTTGACGACAAAGAAGAAGACGAGGAGTCGCAAACTCCCGAGAAGCTGGAGGCAGAGAAGCAAAAGGGTCGGGGCCGGGAGCACCGTCAGGGACAGGAGGCGGACGGGGAGACAGATGCTGTGCAGAAGGACGAGAAGATGGAGACAGAGGGAGAGTTTGTTCTGGAGCACACTGTCCAGCGGCCTCCTGAGACTTACTTCCACACGCTGCTCGAGCAGGAAGGTGCGTTGTAATAACAATAATATTAATGGTAAGGATATTCCTAGTGTTAATCTATACTATAATAAGAGCCGCATCCGTCTGTCTCTCTGTCTGTCCGAAGCCAGCCTGCAGTGTGTGATGAGCGTATCTGTGATACAAGCTCCGCCTCATCAACTCTCGAGAGATTGAACTTTTTATGTCTTACAGTGGGCGCCAATACCAGCATCGGGTGACGCGCCGTACTCTAAGAAAATAAAAAAGTAATGTCTTACAGCCTTTCTTTTATTTTGCCTTCTTTCATATTTCACATAAAGGTGGTGGGGGACTAGTGGTAATAATATTACTAGTGTAAATAGCAATAATAATAGTAATGTAGGAATTTTGAAGGGTGTTGGCAAAATCAATATTAAATTACGGGTATGAGTCCTTAACTGCTTGGTATGTTATAGCTCAAACTCTGCAGTCAGTTCAAATCCAGTGTATTGGAAGTCTTGAATGAATTTATACTATTATTAATGAAAAGTCATGGCAGAACGGGAGTTTTCGAAGTTGAAATTTTGGCAAGTTTTAATTTACATTTCTTTGATTTGTTATGTAGGAAAACAACGGCTATTTTAATTGTCAGTGCTAAACTTGGCATGACGATCTAGTTTGTCCAGAATGCTGTTTACATGCGAGTTTCTGGGGGGAATACAAAATGTGGCAAACTTTTTAAGGCATGCTCCAAGTTTACAAAAGTAGTCCTGCTGATTGTTGCTTAAGACGTGGCTGTTGGTGGTGATTTTGTCCATTTCCTATATTGCAGTGCAGATGCAAGCGCATATGAGGCCCCTAGAATCATACGGTGCCTAGTGCCAAATACACCTAGCCAAAATTATTTATGTATACTGCTGTCATCTCTGGGGAGTTAGTCGTAGGTACAAGACGATAGCTACAAGATGTCAAATGCCTCTTATAAATTGCTGTGATACGATGGCTTCAAAGTAGCCTGACTGTTATTCCGTTTTCTGACGTTTTTGAAAAGCGGCGCTTGGTACCGTTTGCTACTATGGGCCTCTTGTTGACAACAGTCTATTGCAGCGACTGCACAGACCGTGGCCACCAGAAGTCATGACCTGTTAGTGACGCAGTCAATATAGCAAAATTTCCTAGCATAGCATTTGGTAAAGTGAAGGTGATGAGTGAACTTGCAGTGCATGTGAAATGAAGGTCAAAGGTGAAGATGAGGAAGTAACCTCCACGAAAGCCTCATCGAGGCCTAACCAATTTGACTCACATTGCTGATGTCTGTAACATGCCAAGTGTATTTTTATGTCATGCTCGCAAAAATTTATTGTCAGTTAATATTATAAGATACCAATTATATTATTATTACATCATACTCCTATCAATGTATTGTTAATTAGCATTTCAAAATCCTAAAGTATGAAGGTGTGCTTGTATTAATGTAAAATGGTCCCGTGACTTACAGAGCTGACAGCAGAGGCGCAGTTGGAGGACGACATGTCAGCGACAAATGCACGACTGCAGGAGTCCCGGCTGACGCTGCAGCGCGCTGACGACGAGGCCTGCCACTCCTGGGCGACACACCAGGCCCAAGTGGCACCCTACGCCGCCCAGCTGTCGGACCAGCTGCGCCTCATCCTAGAGCCCACTGAGGCGTCCAGGCTCAAGGGAGACTACAAAACTGGCAAGCGCCTCAATATGCGCAAGGTGAGGCTGCAACATCAAACTCTCTTAGCCTAACATTCAGACCTTGTGTTGATCTATAGTCTCCACTCATGAGCTATTTTGAAATTAACTTCTGTGATGGATCTAATGTGAACGTCTCCTACTATTCAATTCTGGGTGTTATAACTATTTCTATATAAGTCACATTTCTGATTTGGTGAAATAAATTTATGAATGTGGTGGCTGCTAAAAAGGTCTTATCCTCGCAGGTCATTGGCTACATCGCCTCGCACTTCCTCAAGGACAAAATTTGGCTGCGGCGCACGCAGCCCAGCAAGCGAACATACCATGTGCTGCTCGCTGTCGACGACTCAGAGTCCATGAAGGCGGTGAGTGAAATGCGGTGTCAGTCTGGAAGACTGGTGTCAGTTTGGTGTGCATTTGTGTAGCAATACGGTGTGCTGTTAGAGCTCATTGCTCAATGTGAAATATAGGTGTATTGGCTGCTATAAATATGATTGAGCAAGATAGCTGCTGTACAGGTAACGGTAGGTGTACCGTGGTTACGTGGCATATAGCTCAAGAGCATTGAGGTGAAGAGACAGCCTGTAGAATATATGATGCAATGACGAGCGTTCATTGTTTTATGCTACTTTAAATATTTTAATTCAGGGAATTTTAGAATTCTTTGCTAGAAGATAATAAATCCACAGACTATTTGTTGTAACGCGTATTCGTGCGCTGCTTCTCTGAAAGTGCTGAACATTTCCACAGCATGTAGAGGAAATAAATGGTTTTGAGCTGCCGTGGTGTCGACTTAAAAATGTACGTGATTTATTTTGTGCAGGTTCGCGCAGAGGAGCTCGCAAAGCAGAGTATCTCGCTGGTGTCCCAGGCGTTGACCAAACTGGAGGTCGGTAAGGTGGGCGTGGTGTCGTTTGGATCATCAACGACATTACTGCACTCTCTTGACGACGCTTTCAGCGACGCATCGGGCGCCAAGATCTTCGCTAACCTCAAGTTCGAGCAGCAGGAGAGCAGATTCGTGGACCTGCTCGAGTCGAGCGTGGCTCTTTTCCGAGAAGCCCGTGGGGGCGCTGTGGCTCACTCAGACACAGCTCAAATTTTACTCATCATCAGTGACGGTCAGACCCACGCTAGGTCAGAGGCCCTCCGAGCTGCCGTGAGGGCGGCTAGGAACGACAGGGTCTTCATTGTGTTCTTCGTTCTGGATGCCTCGGAAGACCATTCGTTCTACGACATCAAGGTGTGGGACAACACCAACCTCACCCTCAAGCCGCTAGCAGAAGAGTTCCCCTTCCCATTCTACCTTGTCGTCAGGGACCTGACCACGCTGCCTCACGTGCTTGCCGAGGCCCTCCGACGCTGGTTCGAACTGGTCACGGCTGACGTGACTCACTAGTACAGTGCTTTGTGAGTTCTGCTATATATGTGTTGTTTTATTAAATTGTTGTTGTATAAGCTAAGAACTCCGGCGCGATGTAGGCCTTGACTCTGAAGCGCTTGTAAATTACTACTACTAGCTGTACGAACGTTGCTTGTAAATATCTCGTTGTACCATCCATTTGATAGGCTCAAAGCTATATATTCTCATGAGTTGTGTGGGCGAGAAAGCTGTATTGCCGTTTTTAAAAATAACCGCCACCTTTGTGATACCTCATGCTTGTTAGATGCATTGTGTGATTCAGAGCTGCTACGGAAGTCGCCCATGCGACTTCCGTAGCGTCACAAATGTCATGGTGTGAGCTGTGGTGGCTGTTGAATGATTCAAGTCTTGCAAGGTTTTCGCCTGCTTGAAATTCGGATTTGATATGAGTTGTTCAGCGGAGAACTGAGGGAACGTAAATTATGTATTGATTTTATGATTATGAATGATTTTATAATATTTACGATCATGGTTCACAGTTTGCCAAGTTGTTGGTTATGTGACTCGTTCTCTAATGAACACGTGGCTGGTTTGAAGGCTTTTTTTTACCCAAGTGGAATCAAGTTTTGTATTTTCTATCACGTAATATTAAATCATCATTGCGAGGGGAGGATATTTTCATGTTTTTTTTTCATTGGTATAGTAATCAGGAATATTTCATCACTGTGTGCCTTAGAAATGTGTTATTTAATAAATATTAAGGCTCACCTCTTCTCTCATTCCAAAAGCTGTAAAAAATTCACTATTCTACAGTGAGCGTGTGAGATATTTATTTCGGTAGCATTTGTAAATAATTGTGCGTGTTCGTTCCATTTATTTGCTGCTATCTTTCGGCTTAGAATTTTCATTTCGAGGATCAAGACTTTTTCCTTACGTGTTGATATGTACAGCACACGTAATTATAATACAACAAATTGTTTGTAATAAACTTGTTTTTGAAGACTGTTCAATTCAATTTTTTGGTAAATGGTATAAATATGCATAGGAGAGCAATGAAACGATAGATTCGGTACGTGGATAGTATTCGGTACGTGGATAGTATTCGGTACGTGGATAGTATCCTCAAAACTATCGGGATTAATTTCACAGTAATGAAATTATCAATAAATTGATGCTGTGTATGACTGAGTTTTAATCCTGCCTTTATTTCGTGTTGCTGGTTAATGTAGTACTGAGAAAATGATTTCTTAAAATCAAGAACTAATTTTACTCGAATGATACACATGTTTCCCACGGATCATTCCTGTGAAGAGCATGAGTTAAGGATGGCTGCGTAAAGCACGTAAAAATTTACCTTCGTGGAAGTCTCCCTGCCTTATTTGTAGACCGAGCTTGTGCCAGCGAAAGTCCTTGTATTTGAGTTTGATTCCAAACTTCTACCAGACTACAAACACAGCTCACGTTGTCGAACAGACTCTTGCCCCGCAAAAATTTGTTTCGGCAATGATCAATCGCACATACCAAGCTTTAGAATAGAACGGTTACTTGTAACTTAACTGCGATGTCCAGTTGCAGTATTTCCATAGACACCATACATGAAAATTTTTATCATCTTGGCAAGGTTTAATTACGCGACAATTTTTACGAGATGAAAGACGTCACCTCTTCAGAGAAACGATACTAATATTGATAGTGAAATGTGTCCAATTATTATTATTGTTTGAGGTCGCTTTTCCACCGGGGTCGCGTGTCCAATTGTGATAGATCATTCAAGAAAGAAATAAATGCGAACCACGGCATCCACGGCAACACTTACTAAATACACTAGTACATTATACAGTATTATAACACAAAATATCCAACTGAGTATAAACATTCGACTTGATAACGCGTGCGAGAAGTGGTATAGCTCGGTGCTGAACGAAAGTTCTGTGACCAATATTAAAGATTTTTTGAAATTCTCGGTAACTGTGCACCCGGCCTGAACATTGTGAACAAAAATGAGATTTATTTCACTATTGAATGGGCTACCCTAGACAACGACAAAAAAATCTTAAAACTCTTTCACCCCTAGCGATCTAGGTGGATTTAAAAACCTATAAACAGCTCCGTTATCTCATATTATTTAATTCACACCATATTGTGCCTTTTGAAATGCACAGCAGAGTCGTAGTCCCTTTTTTGTGATGTCAATCACAACCAAAAGCCAGTGCCTGTTTGAAAATGGTTGTTAGTAATAACAGCATACTCGAAAGAGTTATAAATAATGGCATAGTGATGGAATCCTTAAAATAGTCGTCAGTAACTACGGCACGATGAATACAAATTCCAAAGGTGAGGATTTACCTTCATTCCCGCAAGAACAAATGATCACAAGCATGACTGCCCACTTTCGATGGACTCGAACGGCTTGCGTAGAGGGGAGCAGTTAAGGACTCGTGTCCGTGCTTTGAAGTTGATTATATCAATACCATTCCACATTATTATTACTACTATTATTATTACTATTAGTATTATTAATTTCTACGCACGAGACACCGATCTATGCAGCCGTGTGAGGTGTTTAGCTCCCCCGACACAACAACGTAAAGCAGAGTCGAGGCTCTGCGCCCCCATCGGTCGTGCATCGACCCATCGATGAGTCGTTTGAAAAATATTAACAATCATTCAAAATTAATAGTATTTAGCGGAACCCGTTGAGGTGTATAATTGATAAAATGGCTGACAAATTTCGACTTCAAATTGAGTTGAATATTAAACTTCAGTTTAGTCCATCGCTGTCAAAGTGCTAAAATCTTTTTTAATTTCAACCCATCGACCCTAAGATTTTAAGAAAGAAAAGTAAGCTCCTATTTTTCTTAAACCTATTGGTGTGAGGTAGTGAACATCAGTGGTAATTATTTTTCCAATGAAATGTTTACTGGAATAGTATGGGGTTAAGATTAGGAGGATTGTATAGTTGTCATTGAAAGATTATTTACTTTAATCAAACACATGTATCATTACAGCGAGAGTCACAATTCATGGTACATAATCGCCAATGTTTTAATTGTCTGATTTGCGCTCCCAGGGGGAAAATGTGAGGGCCCGAGCTGAGAGTTAGGTAGGCCTTCTTTTTGTTGAAATAAATTTTTTTTTTTTGTTATGTTAAGGACCTCTTTTTTTCGGTTCACTGCTGTCCTGTTCTTCATCTTCTACTACTTTCTTCTTCAACTTTGATCTTGTTTCATAATCTTTCCCAACTTACTGTTTCTATGCCCTTTCTGCCTAGATTCCGCGTTAACTTAGCTCCATACTAAATGGTATCTTCCTCCTTCCTCTCTTTGGATCGCAATTGTTGCTGGGTAGGGAGGCTAAAACTAAAGACTAATCTAATCTTTAATTGTCTGAAGTGCTTCATTAATTCGAGCCTAAAAGCCATGAGACACTAAGATTTAAAGGGGCAGCAACGGCTTCAAACTCTAAACAAAATTAAGGCTCCGTACTCAACGATAAACGTGAGGTGCCTCTACTGGGAATCATACGACGTTGAAGTGTGTACTCAACGACTTGAGAACCTTTGTACTTTTTGTTTTTTTTTGTCGATACAGAGTTATTGGAAGTTATTAAATGTGAATTTAAGTTCAATGGTTTAAAGTATCAAACAAAATAAGCGTATACCTTATGTAAAAACAAAAAAAGACAGCGACAATCAAGGCTGCCTTAAAACGGACAGTACTGTGTATTAATAACTTCGACCCACTTCAACAAGCCAACTCGTGCTCTTCAAAACAATATTTTCACAAATACACAATAATTTGAAGTACGTCACAGCCGCGCTACACAACCGATTGAATTAGGTAAGTTAGTTTCAGCCTCCTTGACCACAACTAAGGTGTTGCTCGTCGTAGCCGAGTGGTTAAAGAACCCTCCCCTCCGTGAAGGTGTTGAGGGTTCGAATCCCGGTGCTGTGTGGCGATTTTCTTTGTTGGGTATAGGGAAAAAACTCAAAGCACAATACCCCACTCTACCCAGGTGCCTGAAATGGGTACCGGTCATGACCGGGGAAACTGTCATGGCTTCCTGGTGTTAGTTATGTCATTTGAAAAAAACAATGTACAAGCTGATATGTATCAGGCTTGATTGGAAATAATAATAAAATAATAAGTTTAGGGTTACGTTTCCACCAGGGTCGCCAGCAACTTGCAACTATGGACCCCCTATCTTCAGTTAGGTAATCACACATCGGCTAGGCGATCACACCATGAGTGACGAGACTTGCTAAAGGCAACTTGACCCCCGGAACGGTGGCTCCAGCTACCCACCCCCACTTTGGCCGAGCTTGATTGGAAATAAAGCATCCTTAGATGTCGATGCTTGTTTTGTTTGTTTGTTTGCTGTGTATGGTCATTTGATTCTCGAGGCGAAGAAGACGGAAGCCAATGTGCCGCCATACCGTTTTTACTCAACATACAGAAGCAAAAATTTGGGGCCGAGAAACTCATTTTTATCTATCACGCTTAGAATTGTCGTCTCTTCCCCAATGTTCGCGAAGAACTAAGGACAAAAAGGCGTTTTTACACAACACACAGAAACAAGAACTTCATGCCGGCAAACTCATTCTTTTATTTATCATGCTTGGAATTGTCGTCTCTTCCCCAATGCATGCGAGGAGCTAACGAGAAAAGGGTTCAGAAAGGTTTTGTCATTTTTATCTCCAGGACAGCCCCGCGTCGGACACGGAAGCAATTCCGAGATCAGAGCGGATTCCCTCGCATCAAAAAATGGGAAGAAAAAACTAATCCAGGAATAATATTACAATCGAAGACGAGCTCAAGTGCGCGACACAGTGGAACCTTCTTCGATAAGATTCGTGAATTTAAACCTATCTTATTCTGAAATCAACCACTATTGGCATGTCTAACCTAGCGGTTTTGACTGCGCTGTGAGTAACTCAAAATATTTTAAGCACATAAATCAGGAGAATCTAATTCAATGATAACCCTTACTCTTTCTCAATTATCAGTCCAAACTTGTATCAATTTTTGAAATCAATATAATACAATTAACATGAAATGGATTCTGTTATTCAGTTTTGATTAATATGTTTCCTGCAAAGGGACTCACCGGTAGTTATTGAGGAAATTTTTACAATTTTGTTGACCGAATGGAAGTCACACCTCAATTTTTATAAATACTTGGTGAAAAAATGGAGGGACCATCTATTTAACGTTCGCTATTTTCAACACTGATGTCTACTATCAATTAAGACTTGAGTAAAATATTGCGCTTCAGTATAACTCGGCGCAGTTGGCGTGTTATGCAGCCATGAACATTGAGTTTCTGACAACTCTGTGGTAGGAGATCAGCATCATGGAAATCCTCAATTGCCACCGCTAGCTCACGTCGCAGCTGAGGAATTGAGAAAGATGCGTCAGCCGTATCCTCCAGAGAGGACTTCGGAATCCCGAGATGTTAGTGAGAATCTCCAGTCCCTCGCATGCGCTAATGAATAATCTTAATGTGCGAATTAATTAAATGAAATGTATTCTCTAAGGACGCGATAAAAGCTTTTAAAATTCTACTCGTCGAACCGAAACTCAGGAGGAAGTTAGAAAATAGAGATGAGATTCACAACGGGAATTTGCGTCGAGTGTAAAGGAGATGATCATGTTTGTCCACTGCCACCAGTTTTCACGGACAACTCGCCGGCAGTTTTTCTCTACCGCCTTATGTACACATCACAGCACATACTCCGGTGGTCCAAGTTAAAACTCCTGTTGATTAACTTACCTGAAACTCTGAAAAATTGAAAAAATTGTCGAAGCTACGCTTAGAACTTGATACTCAGTGATTTATACCGATGCAATTTTTCTCATCAATACTCCCTCACGATGAAAATGGCCGTGTTACCAGCTAAATAAATTCTAGCTTGCTAAATTGTGGTGTGCCAATACTCGTTGCATGTAGAGCACAAAGTAAGAGGTGAGGCATCCAAAATATGAAGGACAAATTTGAGTGCTCGATTGTTTGAAACGAACTGAGACCAAGCCAGCAGCTAGCCAGTTTGTCAGTCTGCAGCAAATTCTATCCTCAAAAAGCCGGTGTATATTCAATCTGACGATGTGATGATGCAAAATAAATTCAACGCTTTGGATTTGATTAAAAAACTTCCAGGCAATTTGAGAACAAAACTACTTAACTCCAACATTCAATAGGATATTTTGGCCACATTCCGCCCTCCTTCTCAGATGCGGAATGCTGCAGTAATTCTCGCTCGGCAGTTCATCACGGGCGTCCCCCCACTCCGTCCTGATGTCACTGAGCATCGGAAAGCGATAACACTTGCGTCACTCGGCACCCCATTCCTCACTGCACACAATCACTTCGGTTTAAACTGACGCTTGAATCAGATACCGCCGCGTACTACATCCTGATGTAAAGATACTCAAGGGGTGCATCGTCGTGCAATAGCATTTGCCTCTGCAGAGCAACTATCTTTGAAAATTAATTAGTTCTAGACAAGTTATTATCGAACATACGCAAGATGTAATTAATTATGTACTTAATTTTGTAGACGTTGAAACGTGCCACTGTTATGAAATTACATCATCTCACTGGAGCTTTTTTAGGAATGGAAGAAGCGTGTTTGCCACGATGTTGCAGATTAGATTATACGTTAATTTAACCTCCCTAACCACAAAAATGGCGTTCTAAAGAAAGGAAGGCTGAAGGCGCCATTAAGTATGCGGAATGGCACCTTGAGCATTAAGGGAATGCGGAATCTATGCTCAAGGTTTATTTTCGCACAGGATTTCATGCGTATAGAAACAGTAAGTTGAGAACGAAAGTTGAGGAACAAGATAAAAATTGAAGGAGAAAGTCAGAGGTGTTGAAAATAGGAAGTATTTAACCTGAAAAGATTGTCCTTAAAGTACTATACATTTTAAAAATGATAGAGCAAGATAAGTTACTTTAGTTAATTTAGGTACATATTCCAATAAAGCCTAATTTAAAACGTTTTGACCACAGGCCATCATCAGTGGCAAGAATTCTGATAAGATATTGTAAAATTGGCAGAGGGAACGGCAAATTTTTAACAATTTTGTGAAAAAAAGAATATTAGCATTTTCGAAAAATTTTGAATTTTCACTCTTCCCTTCACCAATTTTACTGTATTTTTTCAGACCACTGATGATGGCCTGTGGTCGAAACGTTTGAAATTTGTTTTTATTGGAATATATACCTTAAATAATTAAAGTAGCTTATCTTGCGCTTTCATTTTTATTGCGGTTGCTACGGCTCCCTGATGACTTATATTGGTACAAAACATATTTCAACAAGAATTTAAAAACGAAGAATGCACTACATATTGAAATCATATTTATATTTAATTAAGATGCTACACTAACTATATATTCGAAACCAAGTCAATTCTATAAAACGTTTCGGAGACCAGCTCCATCTTCAGTTAACCGTCTGCAAGTAAAAAGTAAAGAAAATCAGTCTTCTATACAAAACACACGGGTACAATAAAATTTACAAGTGAATTTGTAATGGGTATGAACTATTGGCGCTATTAAGATCTGGTTTTTCTTTTGAGATAAAAAGAGATTCTAAAATACGTAGATCTAAGTCATTGGATGCTGTGCGTAAGATTGAAAAATTTTCCTCTGCTATTCGGTCACAACACTGCTCGCTGTGGAGGCGGATAGATGAATGAGGCGGTTGGGTCAAAGGTCTTCCGCTACGGTAGCTGACTCCACGGTGTTGGGCAATCCTAATATAGAATGGCAAAGTCGTCATGCCGACATAGCCAGATGTACACTGTACACAACTAAACTTATACACAATGGATGCCCGCATCCGTTTAGGAATCACGTCCTTGTAGCGAAAGAACGACCCAACTTTAAGTGAATTAACCGACACAATACACAGTTTTACAGCAGGAAAATGACGTTTAAAAAGAATTTCCAAATCTCGCGACATTTTATCAGTATAGTCTCCAAAATACGGGAAAACGCAATAAAGACGTTGCAATGGTTCTATCACGACATTTGTGACGGAGTATTTTTTAGCCAAAAATTTTTTAATATGAACATTGACAATAGACGTAGGGTACCCATTTTTTTGTAAAAATTTTTGTAAAAAAGAAAACTCCATATGAAGATCAACGTAATTAGAACAAATATTGAAGGCACGATTTAACAAGGTTTTTATAGTATTGATTTTAAATCTATAGTTACAGAAGCTAAAAAAGCTTAAGCCCAAACCCGTGAATGTAGGTTTGCGATAGACAGATGAACTGAACTTATGGCCGCTTCTAGTAATTTTAGAATCCAAAAAAGATAAACAATTATTTGACTCCATTTCAATTGTGAATTTTATTGACGGGTGTTTAGAGTTCAAGTATTCTCTGAACAAAGGTGCATGACTAGGATCTCTAAACAGTAAAAACGTATCGTCAATATATCTGCGGTAGAATTCAGGCTTGAACTCTGTGGGACAATCAGCCAACCATTTTTCTTCCCAATGGCACATGAAAATATTGGCAAACGTAGGCCCCAGGGGAAGACCCATACCGAGACCCTCAACTTGCTTATACATCTTTCCTGCAAAAATAAACACAGAATCCATGATTTTGAGACCACTTTTCAATCTTACGCACAGCATCCAATGACTTAGATCTACGTATTTTAGAATCTCTTTTTATCTCAAAAGAAAAACCAGATCTTAATAGCGCCAATAGTTCATACCCATTACAAATTCACTTGTAAATTTTATTGTACCCGTGTGTTTTGTATAGAAGACTGATTTTCTTTACTTTTTACTTGCAGACGGTTAACTGAAGATGGAGCTGGTCTCCGAAACGTTTTATAGAATTGACTTGGTTTCGAATATATAGTTAGTGTAGCATCTTAATTAAATATAAATATGATTTCAATATGTAGTGCATTCTTCGTTTTTAAATTCCTAATGATCATTCGCCTGAAGAAAAGCAACTTCTCTGATATTTCAACAAATAAAGGCCTACTCAACTCTCAGCTCGGGACCTCATTTTCCTTCCGGGAGTCCTAATTCCCATTGATAATAATAATAATAATGAGGGGTGTTGATACAATCAACATTAAAGCACGGACACGGGTCCTTTACTGCTCCCCTTTATGCATGTCGTCTGCGATCGAAAGGTCGATTTAGAAACTCATCATCATTAAAGGTAAGTCCATTGCGATGCAAAGTTACTGAAACATTTAAATTAGGTCGTAGACATCTATCACACGAAGATAGTTCATTAATTCCTTGACGTCTAAATGGCGTCCCAATACCGTCTCGACGGTAGGTTGTAGCGTTTGGCAAGCCTTTATACAATTTCTACTAATTGTTAGACTTTCACATTCTATGATTAGGTGTTTGACAGTTAGTGTTGAGTTGTTGCAAAACTCGCATACTGGTGCAATATCAGGTATCTCGTTGTTCATCAGGTAGCCATGCGTTAAGAATGTGTGTCCTATTCTGAGTCTGTTAACTATTATTTCCTCTTTACGTGATATTTTACCCAGTTCCAATTTCGTGCCTGGTGATGGCTGTATTTCCCTCAACCTGTCTCTGCAATTTTCCCACCTAGTCTTCCACTGGTCAATCATCTTTTGTTGTATTAATGGTTTCCAGTCTAAGTGGCAAATAAGAATGAATTCTTCGGGTCTTCGGGTAGCGTTCTTAGCTGCGGTATCTGCAGCGTCGTTACCGCCTATTCCGACATGGGGGGGGATCCAGCATATGTTGATGAGTTTGCCACTTTTTTGCACGTCGTGTATTTCGTGTTGTATTCGGCGTAGTACTGGGTGATGTGTCTCGCAATTTAGGCCGTTAACGACACTCAAAGAGTCACTGTAAATTACATATTTTTTATCTCTTTTATCTCTAATGATGTTAAGGGCCAAGTGAATGGCGTGTATTTCAGCTGAATATATTGAGGCTTCCTTCGGAAGTGTTGCAGTGCGAACAATAGTGCCACATACTGCCGCCGCTCCTGTGCCACCCTCCCCTCGTGAGCCGTCCGTGTATATGGTCACGTATCCATCATATTGTTCTTTTGTTATTCTTTTATGCTCTCGCCGGATTATGTATTCGGGAGTTTCGTTCTTTGGGAGTTCGGTTAGTTCTGTATTTATAGTTGGTTTTGTTAAAGCCCATGTGGGGGTATCAATGTTTAATAGTCGGTAGGAAAAGTCTGGTTTAGTTCGGTTTTTCCTCAAACTTAATTTTTCTATTAGTATTTGCATTCTGATGGCCAAAGTTGGGGTTATTCTCCTATTTTGAAAGAGTAGTCTATTGCTCGCCGTTACAGTGCAACTAAAAGCGGGGTTTCCGTGCTGACTTCGGATTTTGTAGTAGTAGCAGAGTGAGAGATAATTTCGTCTAATATCGGGAGGCATTTCATTGCAAATAATATATAGGCTATTTGTTGGGCTGGATCTAAATGCTCCCGTAGCGATTCGTAGTGCCTCGCGCGTAATTGACTCGAGGGGTTTCAAAGTTGTTTGACTGGCAGAGTTATAGATTATTGATCCATAGTCGAGAATTGATCTTGTCATACTTCTGTAGATTCTGAGAACTGTGGTTTGGTCGGCTCCCCAGCTTTGAGCTGTTATTGATTTCAGTACGTTAAGGCTGTCATTTCCTTTTTTCTTTAGAGCAGCGATGTGTTGTTGCCAGTTCAATTTATCGTCGAAGATTAGGCCTAGGAATTTATGTGATTTTGTGTATTGAATGTTTTCGTTATTGATTTTTTTGAGTGTTGGGCTGAGGAATAGTCCGGGTATAATATTAAAATGAATTGCTTTACTTTTGCTCAGTGAAAATTTGAATCCATGATTTTGAGACCACTTAAATATATTATCAATACAGGATTGCATTTTGTTTTGAATGACCTGGAGGTCTTGGTGGTGGTATCCGACTTGCAAGTCGTCAACATATAGAGAGTAATGGAACTTGTTGTCCGGGGGAATCTGTTTAGCTATGTCGTTTATTTTGAGGGCAAATAATGTAACTGAGAGGACACTGCCTTGAGGGACTCCGCTTCGCTGTTCGTAGGTGTTTGAGTTATAGTTATCCACTCGGACACTCAGTGTTCTATGTTCTAAGAATTTGGTGATGAAAATTGGTAGTCTACCCCTGAGTCCAATGTCAAATAAGTCACGTATAATCCCATATCTCCATGTTCTGTCATAAGCTTTTTCGAGGTCGAAAAACACTGAAATGAAGTGTTCTCTGTTTGCAAAGGCTAATCTTACGGTTTAGTCTAGTCTGACCAAGTGATCTACAGTGCTACGCCCTCTCCTGCATCCACACTGCGCTTTATTTATTATGTTATGCATATCAAAATATTCTATCAGTCGGTTATTGATCATTCGTTCCATAAGTTTGCACAGACAGCTCGTTAGTGCGATCGGTCTGTAGTTGTTCGGCTTACTGTGGTCTTTTCCAGGTTTTGGGATTGGTATTATTATTGAGTGCTGCCATTGTGGTGGGAAGTAGCCCGTTGTCCAGAATTTGTTAAAAGTGTTCAAGATGTATTGTTTAGCTGGTAGTTTTAGGTGTTTGATCATGTCGTATGTTATTTTGTCGTTTCCTGGTGATGTGTTTTTAGTTTTTCTTAGGGCGGATTCAAATTCATGCATATGGAAAGTTTGGTTATAGATTTCTACGTTTGGCGAACTGAAATGGATCGGTATAGTTTCATTTGCGGTTTTTATTTGTTGAAATTCAGGGGAATAGCTTTGGTCGCTTGACACTTCGCTGAAATTCTCAGCCAGTTTATTCACAATATCAGGGATTGTGCTGTAGTGTATATTGTTTTCGATCAATATATGGACTGTCCTTTGTACTCGACCTTTTATTTTCCTTATTGTTTCGTATAATCTGGCCATTGATGTGTATTTATTAAGTTGGTTTACGAAGTTCTTCCACGTTTCCTGTTTGCTTGCTCGAATTTTGTATTTATGATTTGCCCTTGCTCGTTTCCAGTTAATTAAGTTAGTAAGGTTTTTGTTGCGGTGGTATTTCTTGTGAAGTTTTTCTCTTTCTTCTTTTGATTCTTGGAGTTCTTTTGTCCACCATGGTTTGGGGTAGTATTTTCCTGGTATATAAGTTGGGATGGCTTTTTCAGCCGCTGAGTAGAACCGCTGGTATAAGTCGGTGATTAGTTGTTCGTTATTAGTTGTTGCGTTCAACATCGGCTTGTTCCATGCATTGTTATTGGAATATAGATCCCAGTTAGCTTTTGAGTAGTTCCAGATAGTTGATGGGGGTTGGTTGGGACAATTTTTGTTAAGGTAGGTGATCAAAATTGGGCAATGATCGCTATCACCCGGCGAGTCGAAAGCAACCCAGTCTAGTAGCACGGCCAATGTAGGTGAGAAAATTGTCAGATCAATAGCTGATTCTGAATTGTATCCTACTCTAGTGGGTGAACCGGTATTTAATAGGCAAAGGTTATTGTTTGTAATAACAGTTTCTATCAGCTTCCCCCTATTATCTGTATTCTTGCAGCCCCATATGGTGCTGTGTCCGTTGAAGTCGCCGGCTAGGATGAAAGGGTTCGGTAGTTGGTGGATTAGGTTATTTAGTTTTTCGTTTGTGACTGTTTGTCTACCGGGTATGTAGATGCTGCAGATGGTTATCAGCTGTCCTATGTTTACTTGAATGGCCACGCTTTGTAGTTCAGTCTGTAGATTCAGTTCACAAAAAGGTATTGAGCTATGGACATATATTCCAACACCTCCATGGGGGGTTCTGTTGTAATGACCGTGTCGTAGCACATCACTGTAGCCGTTTATTCTAAACTGGCAGTTATCCCATAGCTTTGTTTCTTGAAGTGCTATTATACTGGGTTGGTGGTTGTTTATTGTTTCCATTAGTTCATCTTTCTTTCCCCTGATGCCTTGGCAGTTCCACTGCAGGATTCCCACGTTAGCCATGGGGTGTGTTTGATTTGATTTTGTTATTCAATCGTTCAATTAGTTACTTTCTTTTGGGTGATCTATCTCTAATCCTAGAGTCACGAGAGTAGTGTGATTGTTCCTCATCTGAGTAAATTTGTCGTTTATCATGTCTGTTGCGGCTGTAGGTGGGGGATCGTGATTTTGATCGTGATCTTGGTCGCTTCTTGTTTTGGGTTTTGGAAGATTTGTGCTGCTTTGGGGGTTTGAATTCGTTGAATATTCGTCTGGCTTCTTGTCTCATAATAGGGTTGCATTCGCTCGTGCCATCTTCCTCATTTTCAGATCCTTCGGCTGTAATTTCAATATTAATTGTCGATTTGAGCAATTGTGCTGGGTTGGGTTTAATGCGGAGTATCTCTTTTTCGCATGTTTCGTGGTCGCGTTGTGAAGTTTGCGGTGGTTTGGTTTCTGGTGTATCGGTTGTGTTATCAGTTGTACCTGGTTCGTTACAAAGTGGGGGAGCCATATTTTGTTCGGTGATCGTTTGGTTTTTGGTAGCCGCCATAAAGGGTTGGGGTGTTGGTACTTTGGGTATTTGATCCGTTCGATTTCTGGTTATTTGTGCGTAGCTTTGATCGAGTTGTGGGGATCGTTTGTGGTATATTATAAGGGCTTGTTCTCTTGATACGTTTTGTTTAGTACGGATAGAAATTAGTTCTTGTTGCTTGCGTTGTTCCGGGCAAGTCCGGTCTCCAGTTTTGTGATTGTTTCCGCAGTGGTAGCATGTCAAGTTGTTTTCCGTGCAATTTGTTGCTTCATGGCCTTTTGTTGCGCATTTTCCACACACGAACTCTTCACTGGTACATCTTTTAGCAGTATGGTTGTATTCCAAGCACTTTTTACACATCATAGGGCGGTCGAAGTATTCATATATCCTACTCTTGCAGTCTTGGCCAAGGATGTCGATATACTCAGGGGGGGTTGAGCCTCTGAAAGTTGGAAGTATTGCTTTTGCATTTGTGTTACGGCTTTTTATCCAATTTGCTGGTTCAACATTTTTGATTATCTGGTTTTCCATTAAACCTTGTTTGAATTTCTCGAAGTTGGTGAAGTCGTAGTTATAGATGTAGGCAAGTCCTTTTGAAAGTTTTACATAGTTATTTTCTGTTACTTGCACAGGGATGTTGTTTATGTCTTTGATTTTCTGTATTTCATCTTTTTGTCGTGTGTGATCTAATTCTACAATAAATGTGTTTTTGCCGCCCGATCGAATAGATTTGGGTTTTCCTTGGATTTGGTTTGCAATACATTTTTCTAGGAGCCATGGAGTAATTTTCCGCTTTTCGTTTTCCTGCATTGTTATATTGAAATGAGTTGTGGGGGTGTTCGTATCTGATATTGGTATCTCGGAGTGTCCTGTGACTATCTGTACAGCACGTCGCCTATTTACTCGTTGTTCTTGTTGGACTTTGCATATTTCTGTTTCCATGATATGTTTCGGGCATTCTCTGTGGCCAGTTTCATGTTGACGCTTGCAATGCATGCAGGAGAGGGCGCTGCCACATTGTTCGCTGTCATGGCCTGTTTCTCCGCAGCGTTTACAGTTTGCTTCGTTATGGCAGTGTTTGGCTGTGTGGCCGTAGTTTTGGCATTTGTGGCAGATCATTGGTCTATTAATAAATGGGTATACTATCGTATCTGATTTTTCGCCTGGGATATATATAGAGTCTCGTGTAGTGTAGCTATTAAAGGTTAGTAGGAGTGGGGTGGTTTGGGAGAATCGAGTTTTAATGAAGCTGGCACGGACAGCGTCACTGATATTGTACTGGCTCTTCAGGCCTTCCACAAAATCTTCCATATTATCTACATCGTATTCTTGAATATATATTAGTCCTTTGGATTGATTGTAGTATGGGTGTTCGCTGATCTGGCAATTAATGCCGTCGACGTTATTAAGTCTGGTGATGCGCTCAGATTGGGGTTTGTTTCGAGTTTCTATGATAAAGCTATCTTTACCTGAATAAGTTATTCTTTTCGCCTTTAAACCAGTTATTTTGACTATTTCTTCTTGGAGGCAAAATGGATTTATTTGGTTTCTTTCTTCGATTTTGAATTTGACCGAGAAGAACTTTGTATAATGGTCGTTCTTCGTCATTTCTTGGTTCAACGATATGGGTGTGTATCTGTTAGCTTTGCATTGTTTTCTCACATTTTCTTTCTCGCAGCCCATGATTTTACTGTTTTTTCCTATGTTCTGCGCTTTCGTCATTTCTAGGATTTTTTCGAGTGTATTTTCGATTTTCCTTATTCGATCGTCTACATTTTGTGCTTCTTTTTCAACTTCATGTTTATCGGGGTTGATGCATTTGGTTGCATCATCTGCCGCAAGTCTATTCAGCACTTCGTTTAATTTAGCCTCCAATTGGTCCACCTTACAGGTAGCACCGTTTGGTTCCGGTGGAGTTTTTTCGGTTGTTTGGTCAAATGTTTCATTGTTTTCGCTTATCTTCCTGGTGATAGTGTTAGTTTTGGGGTTTGTTGCACCTACGTTGGTAGCAGTGCTTAGGTTGTTTTTGTTGGGGTTTATTCGTTGTTTTAATTTGTTTTTATTTTTGGCGTACATACTCCCGGCTTCAGAGCGGGTTTCCCCGCCTCGAAGTCGGGGTTTGAGGTATTCGCTGATTGTTGCCAGAAGTGCTTAAAGTTTTACTTTGGGATCCAAAGTAGTAATCCAAAATGGACTATTGGTCTGCGTAACCTAAGTCTATTCTTATAGGTTATTTAAGGGCCCTGGAGTATAGGGCAAATTAAAGAGAAAATAACTACGCAAATGAGACCCAAGCTCCGAAGAGCTCGGGCCGCCGCCCGACTTTGTTCTACCCAACAACGGGGAATTGGAAAAAAAACCTAAAATCTTAATCCCTCGAAAGAAAACTCAAAAGATAGAGGAAAGAGCAGTTGGGTATTTCAACGGTACCACCACGAGAAGGTGCCGGGTCAGCTGGATACCTGCTCGTGAGTAGGTATTCCTGTATCAATCCTTGTCTACGACTTCTTTCCCTTCACCAAGCTCAATAATTCAATAATTTGGTACCAGTAAACGTGGTAAAGGGAACACGTAAAATTTCCCCCATTGATACAATAGTTACACGCCATGAGGGGTGCATGAAGAGTAAATTGAGAGCATAGAAAAATAAAAATTTTCAAACATCGTAATATAATAGACAGGTAATTAATCACTATTTAATTTAATAATATCCTACAGTCGAGATTTTGGGTTGGGATGAACGAAGAATCGTATGAACTATGTTCTAAAATATTGATATCGATACTATAAGATGGAATTTACTGATTGATTCCAAGAAAGTAGTAGGTGAAGAAAAAATCCATCGGGGTAAGTTATTATACAGAAGAGATTCGTAGAAACATTTGACTTTTACAAAACACGCTGCACGAGTAGATAGTAATGAAGGCATCTACGGATGCTTCATTTCCAATCAAGCCTGATACATATCACCTTGTACATTGGATTTTCAAATGCCTTATAACTAACGCCAGGACGCCAAGACGCTTTCGCCCGGTCGAGACCGGTACCCATTTCAGACACCTGGGTGGAGTGGGGTATTGTGCTTGGAATTTTTCTCCTATACCCAACAGAGAAAATCGCCACCGCCAGCGCCGAGATTCGATCCCGGGTCTCCCGAACGGCGGCAGAACCCTCTAGCACATGGCTATGGCGGCACAACAATCTAGTAAAACAGTACACTGTTAACAAACTTCTATGAGTCAATTGGTTCAAAAAACATACACGGCGTACGTATATCGTTGTTACATGCACGTTGGTCTCGGGGTGAACCGCCGGTGAACACGGAGGAAATTTCAAAATGCAGCCAAACGACCAGTAGTCACAATCTCAATTTTTGCAAATACTCAATCAACGCTAAATGATGGCGCGATCCAGTTAATGTTTAGTATTTTTTAAATTACTAACTTCAAATTCCCTTAAATTTGAGACGAACATTAAACTGCAGTTTTACCTGCCGAAGTCAAAGTGTTGAGAATTTCATAAAGGTGCAATAAAAATAACATTGAAAAACAAGGAAAAAAGGCGCCGGGGAAAACCGTAACAGCATAAACTCAATGCCTGTCTTCTATTGGTGCTAAACAGATGTTATTTATGCTGCTTATGCAAGATATTTATATTTCTTATTACCCTGCTACTGGAATATTGATACATTATGCGATCTCCCATAATATGGAGAAATAAACTGGAAAAGAAAAAGAGCATGTTTGATCACATGTTGTTGAACTTCTATAAAAAAGATGCAGGGCATTGTTGAAAAAATGTGGAAATTTGGAAACGTAACGAGAAAAGGTCAATATTCAGTTTAATGCGTTCACGAAAATTAAGAATTCTGTTCTCGAGAATCACTGAAGGAACATATTTAAAACGTTTTACATGAATGACATTCTGCTCGCTGATGCGTTATTTTTGAAATATGTTGAACGTTGGTTGGGTGGTCATCGATTTTCGAGTATGCAGTGCCTAAACCAGCAGAATTAGCTCGATATAAGCAGGTTTTCTTCTATGCACTTCCCGTCGCAAACGAGTATTTTACGAGTTATAGCGGTGAATGACTTACTGCAACTCTAGTGTTTGAAGCGGGAAGTAATTCATCGAGCGCGTCGGATGGCAAAACTGCAATGGAGTCTCGCTTTCGACGCTCTCGTCATCACAGACGAAACTAAACCTACCGCTATAACTCATAAAGTACTCATTTTCCGACGGAAAATGCATGGGGGAAAACTTCTTTATTTCCATTCAATTAACTATGTTTAGGCACCGAAAACTCGAAAATCGATGACCACCCAACGCTCAACATTCACCAATAAAACTTTATTAACCACCACTCTCCAGCCCCGTTTGCCACCACTCTCCAGCCCCGTTTACCACCACTCTCCAGCCCCGTTTACCACCACTCTCCAGCCCCGTTTGCCACCACACTCCAGCCCCGTTTACCAGCACTATCCAGCCCCGTTTACCAGCACTCTCCAGCCCCGTTTACCAGCACTCTCCAGCCCCATTTACCAGCACTCTCCAGCCCCGTTTAACAGTACTCTCCAGCCCCGTTTACCAGCACTCTCCAGCCCCGTTTACCAGCACTCTCCAGCCCCGTTTACCAGCACTCTCCAGCCCCGTTTACCAGCACTCTCCAGCCCCGTTTACCAGCACTCTCCAGCCCCGTTTACTAGCACTCTCCAGCCCCGTTTACCAGCACTCTCCAGCCCCGTTTACCAGCACTCTCCAGCCCCGTTTACTAGCACTCTCCAGCCCCGTTTACCAGCACTCTCCAGCCCCGTTTACCAGCACTCTCCAGCCCCGTTTACCAGCACTCTCCAGCCCCGTTTACCATCACTCTCCAGCCCCGTTTACCAGCACTCTCCAGCCCCGTTTACCAGCACTCTCCAGCCCCGTTTGCCAGCACTCTCCAGCCCCGTTTACCAGCACTCTCCAGCCCCGTTTACCAGCACTCTCAAGCCCCGTTTACCAGCACTCTCAAGCCCCGTTTACCAGCACTCTCCAGCCCCGTTTACCAGCACTCTCCAGCCCCGTTTACCATCACTCTCCAGCCCCGTTTACCAGCACTCTCCAGCCCCGTTTACCAGCACTCTCCAGCCACTTTTACCAGCACTCATGCCCCGTTTACCAGCACTCCAGCCCCGTTTACCAGCACTTTCTAGCCCCGTTTACCAGCACTCTCCAGCCCCGTTTACCAGCACTCGCCAGCCCCGTTTACCAGCACTCGCCAGCCCCGTTTACCAGCACTCGCCAGCCCCGTTCACCAGCACTCCAGCCCCGTACACCAGCACTCCAGCCCCGTTCACCAGCACTCCAGCCCCGTTTACCAGCACTCTCCAGCCCCGTTTACCAGCACTCCAGCTCCGTTTACCAGCAATCCACTTCGGTTTCACGAGCGTTAAACTAACACCTGGATTCTTTTCTACGCTGATATTTTCCTCGTCAGTGCAAGCATTGCAGAAAACTCGTTGTTGCCTTTAGCTCGTTGAGCTAATATTACGTAAACACATGGTGTTAAACTTCTTTTTGCACCTCACACCCTGTTATGAAGAAAATTTAAAGGGTCATGCATATGAGGATGCAACATCACAATTTTGGTAACGGAAAAATTGTAATTAACTACCATAATTTCATTCTAATACAGTTATTAAATAACTAACAACAAGAAAATCTCTAAAATTCGGATCGGAAAATTTTGCTTGAACTTTAGCTTCAAATTATGACAAAGGCATTCAGGTTAGATCATTAGTTAGTTTGACTAATAAGAGACAATAATTAGATTTTGAAAAATCTAAGGGCTTCTAGAATTTTTGTATGATTTTGAAATTGTACGATGCGTAATGTGGGTTGAGTCACTTATTAGAATGACATTCGATACTCCTCGTATGGTCGTTATGCTCAAAAAATATTGTTTGGCAAAAAAATATATTAATTATTAATCGAATTTAATATTTTGAAATTATGTATGAATTTAGTAATCTCGATGCACGCCGTGCGGGTAATTCCTTCAGTTTTTCATTACAGATGTTTAGGAATTTGAACGACGTCGCTGACTGTACAGTGTAAGGTGTCCCGAAAAAATGCGCTCATCCCCTGACTGATGACTGCGCAAGTGTTTTGCTTTTGTTTCAGGTGCAATCAAGATTAGTTCTCGGTTTATAATTCTCTTGAATTTAGAAGCTTTTTATTTTACTCATTTGATTTGTACCTGTGTCGTATAATAATAATCCCCGAGCGGCTGACATCCGCTCAGGGGGGCGTCCCCTCGCTGGCGGATGGGGGGGACGGCCTATGCAAATAGGTTATCTGCGAATACTGAATAAGCAGACGCCGACCAAACTGTCCCCGCTGGCTGAGGGTAATCACTAACCGCATGGAAGCGCGCATAAAGAAACAACCCCCCAACGACGTGAACGGGACCCGACAGTCTCCAACTGCGGGTGCCGCGTCCGGCAGGGTAAGCTCCCCGGGAACTAGTAGTGAACCACACGCTACTAGTGGACCGGATGGTTCGGGCGAACCCGGTCGTCAACTCACTACGAACCCAACTGCAGTACAGGAGCAGGCTCCAGTTGCTTGTGAAGCCGTGCGGGACACGGTTCACTCGACGGCGACTACTCCAAGCAACCCAGGGAGAGCGGCAGACTGGTCACTGGAGACAGTGACCCCTCCTACCTCGCCGCCTCCCACTAACAGACGTCAACCCCGGAAAAAGTGGACGAAGGAAGCCTGGAAAACCCTTTGGATGTGCTACCTACGAAGCGACCCCCAAACCCGAGGCTTTCGCAAACGTATGAGGCAAATCTGGGTCGACCTAGGACTTCCCAACCACTCCGAGCAAATGCTGGCGAGCCAAATAAGAGAGATCAACCTCAAAAACCTCCTTACCAACGAGGAAAAAGAGCTCATAGCCAGTGAACTAAACACGGAAGAAGGGGTGGACGAAACTAATCACCAGGCCGAAGCAAGAGCGTCTCCGATACCACCCGAAACTGAGACACCAATCGTGACCACCGGAAATGACACCGACCAAAGACCAGAAGACGACTCTTGCTCGAGCAATTACACCACCGACGATGAAGCAGAAACGTCGGGAGCTGGAGCTGAGGTACCAAACCAGCTGAGGTACCACCAGATCAGCGACTCAGAACCTGACGATGCTTCAGACGGCGATTTAACAGCAGCACCTCCGCAACAAGCTGAAGTGCCAAACCGGTACCACCAAGCCGGCGACACCGGACCGGAAACGGACGAGGCGGAACCCATCGCAGGGGAAGAACCTGTGGTGGACCGCCGAGACCTTCCGGGCGATGAAGAGACTCTGCTCAACGAGCTCCACAATACCTACTTAACGCTCCTTCACGAAACTCCAAAAGAACAACTACCGAACCTCAGACACGTCCCATCGGGGAAGATCCTAGCAGCTACTGCCAAGATTAATCATCTCATCGGCAGAACAAAGACCAGGAACATCACAGAAACTAACACCCTAATTCTGGCCGGAGCGTTCCTAGTCTCAAAAGAGCTTGCTCCTCCGCCGGCAACCAACCGGCCGAGAGGAAAGAAAGACCCCCCGTGGAAACACCGAATCCAAAAAAGCATAGATGGGCTCCGGAAACATCTAAGCTGGATCTTGGAATGGAGACGTGGCAGACTGACCTGCAGAAACAAAATGGCGGAACTCGAGGGTATCTACCACTGCAGGGAGGCAGGACTACAACTGGTAGAAGAAACCCTCAAACAAAGACTATCGGCAAAACGAAGCAAAATCCTTAGATATGAGAACAGAATCGCTGGCTTTCAACAGAACAAAATGTTCGCGACCAACCAGTCACGATTCTACAAACAACTGCGCCACAGAAATGTCTAAATGGACGTTCCGGAAGCCGAAGGTACGCGGCGCTTCTGGAGCGGCATTTGGAGCCAAGAGGTCCAGTATAACGCCGAGGCTGAATGGCTCCAAAGCATCGCCAAAGACGTCAATCCGGACGAAGACCTCCGGATAACGATGGCGCGATTACAAAAGCAAATAAGAAAAACGCAGAGCTGGAAGGCCCCCGGTCCAGACAAAGTCCAAGGCTACTGGATCAAGACCTTCACATCCCTCCATCCCAGGCTGGTAGAAAACCTGGACAGATGCTTAACATCAGGCACTGTGCCAGATTGGATGACAACTGGAAGGACGGTGCTGATACAGAAATATAAGGAAAAAGGATCAGCGGTGAGCAATTACAGACCCATCACATGCCTCCCGGTCATGTGAAAGATCCTCACCGGCATGATCTACGAGAGCATGTATGAGCACCTAGTGAGTCGCGACTACTTCCCTAACGAGCAGAAGGGATGTAGACGGGGAACGAGAGGGACGAAAGACCATCTTCTGCTCGATAAGCTGATCATGACCCACGCCAAAGCTAAACACAAGAACCTTAGCATGGCGTGGATTGATTACAAAAAGGCCTTCGACATGGTCCCGCACTCATGGATCCTCGAATGTCTGGAGACATACGGAGTCGCAGGAAACGTCCGGCGGCTGATCGCAACTACCATGCCTAACTGGAAGGTCCAGCTCACGTGTGCAAACGCTGAGCTGGGAGAGGTGAACATCCGTCGAGGAATCTTTCAAGGCGACTCCCTGTCTCCACTCTTGTTCGTACTGGCACTGGTCCCAATGACTCAGGTCCTCAACAACACGGGCCTGGGATTCAAGTACGACCGCAATAACAGCCTCAACCACCTACTCTACATGGACGATCTCAAGCTGTTCGCAAGATCCGCTAGTGAGATCGAAAAACTTGTGAAAGTTGTGCACGAATTCTCCCACGACATCGGAATGGAATTCGGAATAAGCAAGTGCGGCCTCATCAACATCGAGAAAGGCAAAGTCTCAGCAACTGAAGGTATCCATTTAGAGAACGAAACAATCGAACAGATCGAAGAAGAAGGGTACAAATACCTAGGAGTGCTTGAACACGACAACGTTCTGCACACCGAGATGAAGAAAAAGATCAGGAAAGAATACTTCAGCAGAGTAAGGTTAATTTTGAAATCTAATCTCAACGGCGGCAACATCATCAAAGCCATTAACACATGGGCCGTGCCGGTCATCAGGTACACCGCCGGAATAGTTAAATGGACGAAGCTCGAACAAAAGCAGCTAGATACGAAGACCAGAAAGCTGATGACCATCTTCAGGGCACTCCACCCCCGATCATGCACTGACAGGCTATACATCAAGAGAAAGGAAGGAGGAAGAGGTCTGCTTGAAGTGGAAGAGTGCATCCAAAGTGAGATCAGAGCACTCGGCCAGTACACGAGAGAGCACCAGGATCCTTGGATGAAACTGGTGTGGACATCGAAGACCCTGAAAGAGGAAGAGACCTCAGACAGTTTCAAGGAGAGGAGAAGGGGAGAGCGACTCCAAAAGTGGGAGGGAATGGCACTCGCCGGCCAATACCCCCGACAAACTCGAGAAGCAAAACCCGAACTCACTTGGAACTGGCTGAATCGAGGTGAACTCAAGAAAGAAACTGAGGGCATGATCCTTGCCGCGCAAGAACAAGCCCTCAACACCAAAAACAGAGCAGCTAGAATCACGCACACAAGCAACGACCCAAAATGCCGGATGTGCAAAACCAAAGACGAAACCGTCAACCACCTGATCAGCGAGTGCTCGGCGCTGGCGCAGAGGGAATACAAGAGGAGGCACGACAAGGTAGCAAAAACTCTACATTGGAACCTGTGCAAGACTCACAACTTCCCCTGCGCTGACCGCTGGTACCAGCACGAGCCCAAGACTGTGATGGAAAACGACGACATCAAACTTCTCTACGACGTCCTCCACCAAACTGACAGGGCCATCACAGCCAGACGACCGGACATCGTCGTCATTAACAAGACCCAGAAACAGATCAAGATCATCGACGTGGCAGTTCCGTACGACTCAAGAATCGTCGAAAAGGAGGCTGAGAAAATCCTCAAGTATCAAGACCTCCGGGTCGAGCTCGCCTCGACCCACGGTTGCCGCGCCGAGGTGGTTCCCATCGTGATTGGGACACTTGGGGCCTCAACCACCAATCTTGAAAGGCATCTGGGTAGCATCGGCTGTGATAAAATCCACCCTGGACTGCTGCAAAAGTCAGTTCTCCTGGGATCTGCCCACATTCTTCGCAAGGTGCTCGGATAACACCGGACACTGAGCTGAAGCCGAACCCACTCAGACGAACTGGATTCGAATATGGAGAAGAGAAGAAGGCGGTGATCCTCAGGGTGCGGGACGCACCCCGGAACGCTACGCCTAAAGGGACCGAAGGCTGCGAAGGAAGGAAGAAAGGAAGAGGAGCGTAAAACACTCGTTACACCACTTCTGACTGGAACAACCTGAAGACAACCCTACACCAGCCTTAACAACGTGGCTGTGGATCTGTTTCAATAATAATAATAATAATAATAATAATAATAATAATAATAATAATCCCCGAGCGGCTGACATCCGCTCAGGGGGGCGTCCCCTCGCTGGCGGATGGGGGGGACGGCCTATGCAAATAGGTTATCTGCGAATACTGAATAAGCAGACGCCGACCAAACTGTCCCCGCTGGCTGAGGGTAATCACTAACCGCATGGAAGCGCGCATAAAGAAACAACCCCCCAACGACGTGAACGGGACCCGACAGTCTCCAACTGCGGGTGCCGCGTCCGGCAGAGTAAGCTCCCCGGGAACTAGTAGTGAACCACACGCTACTAGCGGACCGGATGGTTCGGGCGAACCCGGTCGTCAACTCACTACGAACCCAACTGCAGTACAGGAGCAGGCTCCAGTTGCTTGTGAAGCCGTGCGGGACACGGCTCACTCGACGGCGACTACTCCAAGCAACCCAGGGAGAGCGGCAGACCGGTCACTGGAGACAGTGACCCCTCCTACCTCGCCGCCTCCCACTAACAGACGTCAACCCCGGAAAAAGTGGACGAAGGAAGCCTGAAAAACCCTTTGGATGTGCTACCTACGAAGCGACCCCCAAACCCGAGGCTTTCGCAAACGTATGAGGCAAATCTGGGTCGACCTAGGCCTTCCCAACCACTCCGAGCAAATGCTGGCGAGCCAAATAAGAGAGATCAACCTCAAAAACCTCCTTACCAACGAGGAAAAAGAGCTCATAGCCAGTGAACTAAACACGGAAGAAGGGGTGGACGAAACTAATCACCAGGCCGAAGCAAGAGCGTCTCCGATACCACCCGAAACTGAGACACCAATCGTGACCACCGGAAATGACACCGACCAAAGACCAGAAGACGACTCTTGCTCGAGCAATTACACCACCGACGATGAAGCAGAAACGTCGGGAGCTGGAGCTAAGGTACCAAACCAGCTGAGGTACCACCAGATCAGCGACTCAGAACCTGACGATGCTTCAGACGGCGATTTAACAGCAGCACCTCCGCAACAAGCTGAAGTGCCAAACCGGTACCACCAAGCCGGCGACACCGGACCGGAAACGGACGAGGCGGAACCCATCGCAGGGGAAGAACCTGTGGTGGACCGCCGAGACCTTCCGGGCGATGAAGAGACTCTGCTCAACGAGCTCCACAATACCTACTTAACGCTCCTTCACGAAACTCCAAAAGAACAACTACCGAACCTCAGACATGTCCCATCGGGGAAGATCCTAGCAGCTACTGCCAAGATTAATCATCTCATCGGCAGAATAAAGACCAGGAACATCACAGAAACTAACACCCTAATTCTGGCTGGAGCGTTCCTAGTCTCCAAAGAGCTTGCTCCTCCGCCGGCAACCAACCGGCCGAGAGGAAAGAAAGACCCCCCGTGGAAACACCGAATCCAAAAAAGCATAGATGAGCTCCGGAAACATCTAAGCTGGATCTCGGAATGGAGACGTGGCAGACTGACCTGCAGAAACAAAATGGCGGAACTCGAGGGTATCTACCACTGCAGGGAGGCAGGACTACAACTGGTAGAAGAAACCCTCAAACAAAGACTATCGGCAAAACGAAGCAAAATCCTTAGATATGAGAACAGAATCGCTGGCTTTCAACAGAACAAAATGTTCGCGACCAACCAGTCACGATTCTATAAACAACTGCGCCACAGAAAGGTCGAAATGGACGTTCCGGAAGCCGAAGGTACGCGGCGCTTCTGGAGCGGCATATGGAGCCAAGAGGTCCAGCATAACGCCGAGGCTGAATGGCTCCAAAGCATCGCCAAAGACGTCAATCCAGACGAAGACCTCCGGATAACGACGGCGCGATTACAAAAACAAATGAGGAAAACGCAGAGCTGGAAGGCCCCCGGTCCAGACAAAGTCCAAGGCTACTGGATCAAGACCTTCACATCCCTCCATCCCAGGCTGGTAGAAAACCTGGACAGATGCTTAACATCAGGCACTGTGCCAGATTGGATGACAACTGGAAGGACGGTGCTGATACAGAAGGATAAGGAAAAAGGATCAGCGGTGAGCAATTACAGACCCATCACATGCCTCCCGGTCATGTGGAAGATCCTCACCGGCATGATCTACGAGAGCATGTATGAGCACCTAGTGAGTCGCGACTACTTCCCTAACGAGCAGAAGGGATGTAGACGGGGAACGAGAGGGACGAAAGACCATCTTCTGCTCGATAAGCTGATCATGACCCACGCCAAAGCTAAACACAAGAACCTTAGCATGGCGTGGATTGATTACAAAAAGGCCTTCGACATGGTCCCGCACTCATGGATCCTCGAATGTCTGGAGACATACGGAGTCGCAGGAAACGTCCGGCGGCTGATCGCAACTACCATGCCTAACTGGAAGGTCCAGCTCACGTGTGCAAACGCTGAGCTGGGAGAGGTGAACATCCGTCGAGGAATCTTTCAAGGCGACTCCCTGTCTCCACTCTTGTTCGTACTGGCACTGGTCCCAATGACTCAGGTCCTCAACAACACGGGCCTGGGATTCAAGTACGACCGCAATAACAGCCTCAACCACCTACTCTACATGGACGATCTCAAGCTGTTCGCAAGATCCGCTAGTGAGATCGAAAGACTTGTGAAAGTTGTGCACGAATTCTCCCACGACATCGGAATGGAATTCGGAATAAGCAAGTGCGGCCTCATCAACATCGAGAAAGGCAAAGTCTCAGCAACTGAAGGTATCCATTTAGAGAACGAAACAATCGAACAGATCGAAGAAGAAGGGTACAAATACCTAGGAGTGCTTGAACACGACAACGTTCTGCACACCGAGATGAAGAAAAAGATCAGGAAAGAATACTTCAGCAGAGTAAGGTTAATTTTGAAATCTAATCTCAACGGCGGCAACATCATCAAAGCCATTAACACATGGGCCGTGCCGGTCATCAGGTACACCGCCGGAATAGTTAAATGGACGAAGCTCGAACAAAAGCAGCTAGATACGAAGACCAGAAAGCTGATGACCATCTTCAGGGCACTCCACCCCCGATCATGCACTGACAGGCTATACATCAAGAGAAAGGAAGGAGGAAGAGGTCTGCTTGAAGTGGAAGAGTGCATCCAAAGTGAGATCAGAGCACTCGGCCAGTACACGAGAGAGCACCAGGATCCTTGGATGAAACTGGTGTGTACATCGAAGACCCTGAAAGAGGAAGAGACCTCAGACAGTTTCAAGGAGAGGAGAAGGGGAGAGCGACTCCAAAAGTGGGAGGGAATGGCACTCGCCGGCCAATACCCCCGACAAACTCGAGAAGCAAAACCCGAACTCACTTGGAACTGGCTGAATCGAGGTGAACTCAAGAAAGAAACTGAGGGCATGATCCTTGCCGCGCAAGAACAAGCCCTCAACACCAAAAACAGAGCAGCTAGAATCACGCACACAAGCAACGACCCAAAATGCCGGATGTGCAAAACCAAAGACGAAACCGTCAACCACCTGATCAGCGAGTGCTCGGCGCTGGCGCAGAGGGAATACAAGAGAAGGCACGACAAGGTAGCAAAAACTCTACATTGGAACCTGTGCAAGACTCACAACTTCCCCTGCGCTGACCGCTGGTACCAGCACGAGCCCAAGACTGTGATGGAAAACGACGACATCAAACTTCTCTACGACGTCCTCCACCAAACTGACAGGGCCATCACAGCCAGACGACCGGACATCGTCGTCATTAACAAGACCCAGAAACAGATCAAGATCATCGACGTGGCAGTTCCGTACGACTGAAGAATCGTCGAAAAGGAGGCTGAGAAAATCCTCAAGTATCAAGACCTCCGGGTCGAGCTCGCCTCGACCCACGGTTGCCGCGCCGAGGTGGTTCCCATCGTGATTGGGACACTTGGGGCCTCAACCACAAATCTTGAAAGGCATCTGGGTAGCATCGGCTGTGATAAAATCCACCCTGGACTGCTGCAAAAGTCAGTTCTCCTGGGATCTGCCCACATTCTTCGCAAGGTGCTCGGATAACACCGGACACTGAGCTGAAGCCGAACCCACTCAGACGAACTGGATTCGAATATGGAGAAGAGAAGAAGGCGGTGATCCTCAGGGTGCGGGACGCACCCCGGAACGCTACGCCTAAAGGGACCGAAGGCTGCGAAGGAAGGAAGAAAGGAAGAGGAGCGTAAAACACTCGTTACACCACTTCTGACTGGAACAACCTGAAGACAACCCTACACCAGCCTTAACAACGTGGCTGTGGATCTGTTTCAATAATAATAATAATAATAATACTTGTGAAAGTTGTGCACGAATTCTCCCACGACATCGGAATGGAATTCGGAATAAGCAAGTGCGGCCTCATCAACATCGAGAAAGGCAAAGTCTCAGCAACTGAAGGTATTCATTTAGAGAACGAAACAATCGAACAGATCGAAGAAGAAGGGTACAAATACCTAGGAGTGCTTGAACACGACAACGTTCTGCACACCGAGATGAAGGAAAAGATCAGGAAAGAATACATCAGCAGAGTATGGTTAATTTTGAAATCTAATCTCAACGGCGGCAACATCATCAAAGCCATTAACACATGGGCCGTACCGGTCATCAGGTACACCGCCGGAATAGTTAAATGGACGAAGCTCGAACAAAAGCAGCTAGATACGAAGACCAGAAAGCTGATGACCATCTTCAGGGCACTCCACCCCCGATCATGCACTGACAGGCTATACATCAAGAGAAAGGAAGGAGGAAGAGGTCTGCTTGAAGTGGAAGAGTGCATCCAAAGTGAGATCAGAGCACTCGGCCAGTACACGAGAGAGCACCAGGATCCTTGGATGAAACTGGTGTGGACATCGAAGACCCTGAAAGAGGAAGAGACCTCAGACAGTTTCAAGGAGAGGAGAAGGGGAGAGCGACTCCAAAAGTGGGAGGGAATGGCACTCGCCGGCCAATACCCCCGACAAACTCGAGAAGCAAAACCCGAACTCACTTGGAACTGGCTGAATCGAGGTGAACTCAAGAAAGAAACTGAGGGCATGATCCTTGCCGCGCAAGAACAAGCCCTCAACACCAAAAACAGAGCAGCTAGAATCACGCACACAAGCAACGACCCAAAATGCCGGATGTGCAAAACCAAAGACGAAACCGTCAACCACCTGATCAGCGAGTGCTCGGCGCTGGCGCAGAGGGAATACAAGAGGAGGCACGACAAGGTAGCAAAAACTCTACATTGGAACCTGTGCAAGACTCACAACTTCCCCTGCGCTGACCGCTGGTACCAGCACGAGCCCAAGACTGTGATGGAAAACGACGACATCAAACTTCTCTACGACGTCCTCCACCAAACTGACAGGGCCATCACAGCCAGACGACCGGACATCGTCGTCATTAACAAGACCCAGAAACAGATCAAGATCATCGACGTGGCAGTTCCGTACGACTCAAGAACCGTCGAAAAGGAGGCTGAGAAAATCCTCAAGTATCAAGACCTCCGGGTCGAGCTCGCCTCGACCCACGGTTGCCGCGCCGAGGTGGTTCCCATCGTGATTGGGACACTTGGGGCCTCAACCACCAATCTTGAAAGGCATCTGGGTAGCATAGGCTGTGATAAAATCCACCCTGGACTGCTGCAAAAGTCAGTTCTCCTGGGATCTGCCCACATTCTTCGCAAGGTGCTTGGATAACACCGGACACTGAGCTGAAGCCGAACCCACTCAGACGAACTGGATTCGAATATGGAGAGGAGAAGAAGGCGGTGATCCTCAGGGTGCGGGACGCACCCCGGAACGCTACGCCTAAAGGGACCGAAGGCTGCGAAGGAAGGAAGAAAGGAAGAGGAGCGTAAAACACTCGTTACACCACTTCTGACTGGAACAACCTGAAGACAACCCTACACCAGCCTTAACAACTTGGCTGTGGATCTGTTTCAAAAATAATAATAATAATAATAATAATAATAATAATAATAATAATAATAATAATGAAGGCATCTACGGATGCTTTATTTCCAATCAAGCCTGATACATATCACCTTGTACATTGGATTTTCAAATGCCTTATAACTAACGCCAGGACGCCATGACGCTTTCCCCTGGTCAAGACCGGTACCCATTTCAGACACCTGAGTAGGGTAATTCATCAAATATCGAACTGAACTGATTATCGAACAACTTTGGAAATATGCGCGTAATAAATTTAGTAAGCATTCAAACTTGCTCAGTGCCAGTGATCTTACATCTAAAACTCCTATTTTAGTGATAAAAACTCATTTCTGTGAGCTGCAAACTGCTACCAGCTGTTGCGAACGCATTTTCTGTACGACCCTTACAAATTGGTCGAATTTTTTCACTCGAAAAATCTTACGCACCTCGGGAAAATTGCGACGGTTTAATTGTTGTTGGGTCACCGTCAACCTCCCGTCATAACTAGAGAGTAGTGTTGTCATATGATGTTCTGTTACTGTATTTTTTTCTTTTCCGCCAAAAACTTGATAATTATTCCATGTTCGACATTCAGTTCCTTTTTCATGTCAGTATTAAATACTGAACAAAGGTGTTCGAATCAAAATTCCTTAAAAATTATGAATTTATGCCTCGAACAAAGCTTTTCGATTCTTAATTCTTTTAAATAACTGAATCGATCTATTGAACGCGTTTCATTTCATTAAAATATTGTATTAACGCTTGATAATAACATTGAATAGTTGAAGATGGGAATTCTGGTGAGGGGCTATCAATCATCTGCTGGTGTTCCAAAGCCCTCAAGATCATCAATGATTCGTCTGGCTACATTTACTGATGATCAATCCCTTGCCAAGAAAATTGATGCAAGCATCAATAATAATTCATTGACGAGTGCTTTACACTCTACTCCAAAAAAGGTCACACAGGTTGATGATCACAATGATGGTTCAACAAACACTGCAAATGAAACATCGACATCATATTCAAATTTTGATAACTCTCCATTCAAATGCATCTTGAAAATAAGTAATGAGACAGTTATTTCAAACAAACAAACAAAACAAACATCGGCATCTTTGGGATGCTTTATTTCCAATCAAGCCTGATACAAATGATCTTAAGCATTGGTTTTTCAAATGTCTTATAACTAACACTATATATAGGACACCATGACGGTTCCCCCGTAAAGCCGGTACCCATTCCCGACACCTGGGTCGAGTGGGGTATTGTGCTTGAGCTTTCCCTTATACCCAACGGGGAAAATCGCAGCGCCAGCGCCGGGATACGAACCCGCGACTCCAACATACAAGTCCGATCCCTTAACCGATGTGCCACCGCGAGCACTTCCAAGAAAATCCAGTGCACCAAAGAAAAAAAAATGAAAGAAAAACGTTTATTTTCCAAGTGGCCACATGAGGTGTACAAATAGATAGACCATACGAGGCATATTAATGGACAAAATATACGAGGCGTACTAATAGACAAACCATACGTGGCGTGCTAATAGTCTAACAAAAGTTCCATACGAAGAGAACTAATTGACAAACCATCCTGTTCGAATCAAAATTCTTGTTCGATTCCTGTTCGATATTGATGAAATTATGTTACTAAAGAATTCGATTTTTAGAACAATAAATACATTTCAATAATCTACGTTGTCTTTCAAGCGACATCACAGAACAAGAAAGCAACTGTTCAAGAATAACCTTGAGGCCCGCAAGAGTTATTCAGAGCAAAAGTTACCGATTTATGAAGGTTGTTTCTAGACACACGTGATTTCTGTTCGATATTTGATGAATTACCCTAGAGTGAAATATATCGGAGCAAAACACGTGAGTACTATACAGTCAAGGACTGAATACACTTTTTTGGGGACACCTTGTACGTGAAGGCAGTTCGCGGATGATTACTCTGGAATGGAGCAGCTCGTAAATGAAGGTAGCATGGAAAACAGTTTATAGGTTAAATCGGCCTCTCTCTTACTCTTGGTCTCCTTTTCTTTCTCGTTAGGATTCCGCAAGAAGCTACCGGACGATGAGCTTGTAGGTCTGATCACCCCTCACTCGTCACACTGAGATATTTTCGAGCCTCGAGTTAAGCATCACCAGAGAGGTCATCGGTTTTGAAGATAGGAAAAAGTTTTTATGGTTCAACTAGTATGAAAGCTCCTTTCTAGTAGTACGAAACCAGTAGAAAAAAATCAACGATCATGCATACATACCTGCGCTTCATTCTTGTAGCACGATGCTAGTCCAACAAAGATCACTGATCATGCATTCCTGCAGAGAACATAATTGACCAAGGTGGGCTCAGAGCACTACGAAGAAGAAAAATAAAAAGAGTCCCATAGGTGCAACTCGCTCGAATGCAGAGCGTATGGGCATCTACAAGCGTCCAACTAAAATGCCATAAAACGGAAAAGAAAACCTATCGCTCTCTGGAGGTAAGGTCAGACTGCAGGGACTGTGAACATTCAATAGTATAAAATAGAAGAGGCTCGTTCGTATGCAGAGCGTATGGACCTCTTCGAGTGCCCAACTGAAAAGCAATAAAACAGAAAAGAAAACCTATTCTCACAAGTGATAGAGGTAGACTATAGTAAACATTCAGTTCTATGGAAATAGAAGGAAGGTCAGAACGAAGGAAAACAGAGTCCCATAGGCGCAGCTTGTTCGTATGCAGAGTGCACGCACCTCGACAACGCCATTCTGCTCAATTTAGGCGTCGTCCGGCGGTCAATCACGATTGCGGGCCGCCGAGGTCAGGATTGCCGGTCCGCCAATCATGTTTCCCCTTCTAGAGGATCGGGCCTGGCCCTGCAGATTTATGAATTGCTATTCAAATATTTCAGGGCCGTTTGTTATATTTCGAGGTGATTTATCTCAGGGCTCTTTCAATCTCGCTTGTGTAAATTCCTGAGGCGTTTGCATGGGATCCAAGCGCATAAAGATATATTACAGACTTCACGTTGGGAAATTCTTCTTGCTTAGCAGCTCAAGTGCCCAACTTTAATGCAATAAGAGGCAAAAGAAAACCCATTGCTCACCGGGGGTAGGGGTGGACTTTAGGGAGGACAAACATTCAGTAGCATCCAAACCACATGAAGAGTATTATGACACTGTTGTAATCATCCAAACAAATTATTTTATTTACGCTCACCTAAATACAAGATCTGTACTGTGTTAAGAAGTTTAATTTTACTCGTTGTGTGAATTCCTTCAATTTACTTGCGCGTGTGGTTCATAAAAGGACTCTGAAAAACAGAATGTGTTAAACTCCAAGAATTTTTGTTTAACTGCAATATCTTACAGAAATGTAAAAATTTCATTCTAGTTACATTTTGAGATTGTTGACAAATGAAACAACAAATTGAATAGAACAATTTTGTACATTTGTTCATGTGGTCATTCAAAATTATCGGTAGTAAAAAGTCGGCCAGAAAAATAAGCATTTAAAGAATTAGAAGCCACTTGCAAATTTTCCACAACTGGAGCCACTTGCAAATATTCCACAACTGTAAATATTCTACAACTAAATGTACTTTAAGTGGCGGTCTAAATGTTCAAAATGTATTAGCGTTGCTGATCATCTATTTTTTTAGCTAAAGCTATTTATGCACACAGTTTTCTGAGGTTTCAAAATCCTTAAGATCATTCATAGGTAGAACTTTAACGAACGGAAAGTTCTTGAGAATGTGAATTACGTACGGAAAAGTGTATCATCTGCACATCGAAAATAAAGTTGATCTGTACCTTTTCATTTTAGCCAGTGTCATAGCAAACTCTTACCGGGACAATCTTATAAGAGGTGGTGGTGGTGTAACGTAGTGGTGCCTTGTCTTGTTGGAAGATCAAACCCCACCTTCATTGTTACGTTCGACAGGTGAAATGAATTGATGCTGCACCTTCGGATTAAACTAGTTAATACCAGTATCATCTGAGAAATCTATTCGTATCAGAAAGTGAGATAACACTCAACACCAAACAATGTCGATACGCATCCTCTTTTCAAGCGTGAACAGGTTGAATTGGTTTCAACACATTTTGGAGCGTTTGTATAACTCTGACTCTTCACGAAATGTCATAATTGATTTTAATATATTTGTTAGAAATCAAGCCCCGACGACAGGACGACGAACAAACCTGTATCGTGAGATTTTGCTGAAAAGTGTAATTTATTGTAGTAGTCCTGCAAGTATCCAAATTTTCCGACCCTGCAACACGCTATCCTTCGCATAATAAAACGCCCCGTGTCTCCTTGAATAAATAAATATATTTATATACTTTTTTGTGCGTAATTTTCCAATATTATTACAATGGGCATCTCATTGAATACATTAAATTTGGGGAGAATCTTATGCACTTAGTAATAAATAATATAACACAGTAACAGCTTTCTTGGTTGGTGCGTCTCTCTGTGACGCTCAAAAGGATGTTTAATGACCGTATCTGTGATATGAGTTTCACCGGTACAAAAGTGCAAGAATATTTTGATCGCGGGTACTAATAGGATGGATATATTTTTTGGTCATCCATATCTTGAGACTTATTTAAGGAAACTGTTAAATCCTGTCATTTTAGACAGGTCATGTACACTGGATTTTTAGATGTCTATAACCACTTAGTAACAATTAATATATAATTAGTATATAATTTTTTTTCGACGTGTCCAATGTAATAGTTTTAAGCTATGTTTTAACTCGTACATCGATTGTAGAAATACAATTTTGGAGTCGCAGATTGAAAAACATGATAACTTTGCACTTAAATCAAAATAGTTTGTTCACTGAAAAGAAATCTCGTTAAAGTAAATCAACCAACTCAATATACAACCGTCAACTTCAGTATAACCATACGTTATAGACCTGCCTTCAAATATTAAATCTCAAAAATATTGGGCAAGCTCAAAACACTGGGCTATTCTTCACAATTTTTTGGCTATAGACAAGTTTTTCAATCCGAATTCGCAACACACATGAACAGGTTTTTACAATTTTGTTGACTGGTGCGTAAATTGTTCAAATTTCGTGAAATTATTTTTTACTGAATTAATTTTAACTCCCTATGGTCTCAGGTTCAAGTTCACTTATAAGTGAACATAAAAATCCAAAGGACTTGCAACATTTGAAAATAATGGCCATCACAACTAAAAATTGAATCGAGTCCACCTTGTGAGGCAAAAATTCCTGGATCCCCGTCTTTGTGCCCCCATTTTCGTCGTCTTTACTTCAGCTGGTAGCCCCTGACACCAGTCGTGCCTCAGCCACAGCAAATGCTCACGTCCCAGGTCACTGAAAGGCATTTTCCAGGCTTCAACTTCACCAAAATCGAACAAAATACTAATCACAGAAAATACATCGCCTAAAATCACGTTTTCCTTTGTTAGCGACGAGAAATAAAGAAGAGGTTCTTTTTTATACTGTAGTAACATCCATAACGACTTCTGTAAATGTTTGATGTTGCAATATAGAATAAAGAGGTTTCCAACATTTCTTGAAACATTGCTCAGTTGTTATCTTTTTAATTTAATTTTGGCTGCAAATGAGAGGTAGATAATACTTTTTGAGTTTTCACCTATCGAAAACGTAATTTGACTCCAATATAAAATTAAATTTGATGTACTGAAAACGTAATTTTACTCGTATATAAATCACGAAGTGCGGTTAAAACGCGTTTGCTTAATATTCCTGTAACTTGAACGTTTATAGTTATTAACGGAACGTTTATGTCATTAGGCCTCAGTTGGTACACCTTCTAACCAAAAACTACTTAAACATAAAAATAAACTGACACGCAGTAAACAGCGTTCAAAAGTTGCTCTTCCAGACACGATTCGAGCTCGTTTTTCCCACGAGTTACGACGTATTTTTATCATCCAGAGCATCCGAATTTCATGACAAAAGACTCCGGGAGACCGATATGACACCCAACACTAGAGTCTGCTTCAAATAGCAACACAGATCTCCCTCTGCACAGACCCAGATCCCATTTGTCTCCAGATGACACAAGGAACACGATGTGAATCCAATGTGGGCCGGAGCGAGCTCTCCAGGTGCCCAAGTTAAGGCTGTGAGGCCCTCAGTCTTGCAGGCGATAGCCAACACAAAATACGAGCCTCTGGAGCCGTGCAATGCCTCACGACAGCTCCTTCATATTTTACCGCTCTTGCCGAATCTCTCTAAACCGAAACTCGTAAATTTTAGAGCCGAAGCAACGGCTGCTGAGGCGCACCCAGAAAGAACTTGCCCCGGCCTTGGCTCTTCTAAGATAATGATAAAGCTCAGGAAGGTGAGGCGAGTTTTTCCCAAGTAAGACGATCGCACCGTGAGCGATATTCTTCGAAGGTTTACTTACATTTTCGACAAAATCGCAATATTGGATACACGCTTGATTCCTTAAAGAGGATGGCAAGGAAGTGGCTCGGAAGAGTCAGACTTGAAGCTCACAAGCGACCAGTGAAAACAGAGACGCTGTCCACTTCGACGAAACAATTGTCTAGATTACTGAATGTATTGAATAAATTTTGGGAGCTAAACGAGAGTGAATTTTTGTAGAAAATAAGAGAACTAGGAGTGCCGTTTATGACGTTTATACCTTGTGTGCCTGCAGATTCGTTCAGAATTCGGTCGGAAAAGGAGGAAGGCAATTTTACGATGTAAATCCCGTGACCAATTTTGAACAAGTAGTAGACGCTGAATAAGGAAGTTTTAATGTAACTTTCCATAAGTGTAGCTTAACCTTGGGTAGATGTTGAGGATTAGTCGGGAATCGATTGTCCACTTTTCGATTGCTAAACATTGTAAATTAGATCGAAATAAACAAGTTTTCTTCTATGCACTTTCCGTCGTAAATGATCATTTTACGAATTATAGCGGTAGGTTTAGTTTCGTCTTTGATGGCGAATGCACTCAAACAGCTAATCACTGATTTTCGAATTTTTGTTGCTTGAAGCATGGTAATAACATCGAAATAAACTACTTTTCTTCCATACACTTTTTTCGTCAAATGAATATTTTACGAGTTAGCGCGGTAGGTTTAGTTTCGTCTTTGATAACGAGAAAACCGGAAGCGAGACGCCATTGCAGCGTTGCCATTTGCCGGGCCAAATGAATTACTTTCCGCTTCAAACATTTGAGTTGCGGTAACTAATTCACCGCTATAACTCGTAGAATACTTATTTACGACGGAAAGTGCATAGAAGAAAACTTGCTCATTTCGATCTAATTAACTATGTTAAGGCACCTAAAAATCAAATATCGATTCCCGAATAATCCTCAACATCAACCTAACCTTTTCATTTTAGGGAAAAATTGAACTATTTTTTAGAGGGAGGTAAATGTATTTAACGTATTCGTGAAATATTAAATTCATAAATTTTCCTTATCAGTTTTTGATAAAAGGACATCGGAAAAAAGAAATGAAAAAAAAATTTGTCATGATGTTATTGATAATCAATGTATTTTCCATTTTTAACTAACAAAAACTCGAATGTCCCCATGCAAAAATATTCAACGCTCTCATTTCATCGCGCCAAAGTTGCGTCATCAATTTATTCAAGCTTCATTCGTATCATTTTGCATAACAATATTAAATATTTCACCAATCACAGGCCTCCAAGTGTGATACTTCAAAGGAACCAAAATTGAAAAATACGACACCGCATCCACATCAAGTGTGTTACTCGAGGATAGTGTTATTGTAATCTTCACCAAATAGAAATTCAAGTTTCTGCTTAATTGCGATACGACAACACTAAAAAAACATGGATGAAGTTATAAAGCATTCTAATGATATCCTTGGTATTATTTTCGAGTTATTTAAAAATGAAGATGTTCGGAAAAGTATCTCAAGCGCAAAAAAATTTGCATTAAACACATTGTTGGTTGTTTGATCGAAAATTACAAGGAGACTGGCAGTTTTCCGACATATCAAGTTTAAGAAGCTTAGGTTAGATGTTAGTTCAAGCTTCCCTATTCGTATCTAGGGCGTTGCAAAGAGAGAGAGAAGAGGAAGGTATCATTTAGTACGTGTAGAGTTAGGGGATCGCGGAATTTATGCACAAGGAGCTTACAAACAATAAGTTGAGAAAAAAGTTCATGAAACAAGATATAAGTTGAAGAGGAAAAACCGTAAAAAGATGGTCCGTAACGAAACAAAAAACCTATTCTATTTGAATGAAAGGAAGAGCGACCTAACCTTTGGCTGGGGACTTCACATATTTCCCTAAGGAGGGCTAATTCCTATAGATACAATAGTTGTATCGCCCTCCGGGATAAAGACCGAAGAAAATAAATCGCAAAGCACAGAGGCGAGTTATTTGAAAAGCTAATCGTCTCTGTTCTTAATTGCTCCAGGATCTAATACCATCAACAGAGTATTGGATTGCTTAATATTTGAGTCTGCCTGTAAACGATTGACTGATATTTGAGTTTTGTCGATAATTAATGGAAAATGCATCGAATTTCGAAATAAATTCGAATTTTTATTATCTTGGTCAATACAATTATTTCATAGATCAACGAAGTAAAAATGTGAACATTATTTGAGAAATGAAAGATTTACAGATGTGTTGAATACTTCAACGAGAAGCGCACATTTTCTATAAAGTTAACGACAATTGATTAGAATGTTACATGCAGTCAAAAAAAGCAAGATGGTTTCATTCATCGAAAATCTTCGAGAAAGAAACTGTAAAAACTTTCGAGGTTCATCCATAACAAATCAAACTTTTTGCTTCAGCACTTTCTCGCGTAATGGAAGAACATAAATGCAATCGTATACAATAACTGAAAGTTTCACAAAAAAATACAGGCCAATCGAGTGTAAATTAGAACCCCACTTCCCGGAATTTACTGAACTTTTTCCCTCGTTATCATTCAATATATACACGTGATGGTCGAACGCAAACTCAATGTAGTGTTGTCCAGGTGCAGTTTGACTTCCGACGGGGCCAATTTGTCGGTTTGGGTGGAGGTTGCTGCTGTGTTTCTGCTTGTCAGCAGCGGACAAAGGCATTGATTCAGTGTGTGCTCTAGCCTGCAAACTGTTGAGTACGGTGGTACATGCAAATATATGTACGTGCCAATTGTTTAAAATTGTTTAAATTGTTTATGAACCTGGTGAGCAGGGATTCCCAACATCGGGTGCTCGCACCCCCTGGGGGTGAGAGATGATCGATATTCCATGGGGTTCGGGAAAAAATCCAGTCAAAAAATGTGAAATTGGCAATATGTTGGCATTTTATTCATTTGTTGACATTTTATTAATGTTAAACTGGGCTTCACTTTGACATAGTTCACAAGCTCTTTACATTCTTGAATGCTTTGAACCTCTGTCATTGAATGACATAATAAAACTGCATAGATCCTCGAAATGTGCTGCATAATAATAATTTTACGGAAACCTTTCTACTGGGGTCGCCAGCGTAACGCCAATATGGATGTACGGCATCGTGTTGTGCAGCCTCTAACCACGTTGCCCACCTCATAACTACAGGAGAGGTGGGAGAGGTGCATCACGACAGAGCCCCTTGAATAACTGTGTTCTGTGAGGCGCCTTTCATAAACACACAGCGAAGCTGTACTGATCCACCGGTTGACTAAAGGATAACCCAGTCTAAATTTTTCGCTACCTGCATGCATGTTTTTCGCCGCACAAGTAACTAAATCGCTTAGGCGGTGAAAAACATGCATGCTCCGGCGAAAATGTTAGATTGGGCCATTACTTCGCACAGGTCGGCAATACTATGCAACCCATGAGCTAGGCCCGAAACATGCACCATTTTCGGAAATAAGCCTTGTAATGGTCTCATTGATTTCGACGGATGAGGGGCAGCATCCGTAGTAGCAACCAAAATATTTTCATAAGGAATTTGTTCTGGCCAAAGAACACGAACAGAATCGTTAAATAATGAAGCTATCGTAGAATGATTTACGGATTGCAATTGAGTCACATTTCCCAAATAACATTTAACAGGCTCTTCTTCAACTCAAAACACAAAGCATGCGTCATATCTCTGCTCAACATCTGTAGTTTCATCTAGTGGAACCCACAGCTTCTTCCCAGCTACTTTACTTTGAAGAACATCAGGAGTACTTTTATAAATATCGGGAACATAATATTTCCTAAGAGCACTTTGGTCAGGTACTGTAAATGCTATGTATTCCTCCAAAAATTTCGATTATTTCCGTGTGATCAGTTTATTCAGAGCAACATATGATAAGAGAGCTTCGCACAGATCCCTCCTGAATTTGCAAATTTTTCGAGTAGGAGCGCTGCTCCTCAACCACCTGATGTGGATTTTCATCCAACACTTAGAAGATTTGCAGACATAGTGTCTTCTTGATGTTTATTTTTATTATCCCTGTGTTTCTTTGTTGTCTTCATATGTGTCACTACAGAGGAATTTTTCGCGTTAGGGAACTGGAAATGAAACATTCTTACATCAATTACATGTTTTCATCGGTTGTGTTCAGTTAGGTCATATGAAGCATAAGTAACTTGCCAATAATTTAGGTCAATATTGAATATAATGTTGTCAACGAATTTCATAATTTCGTAGGTATAGATAGGTAATATAGTCGATTTTAAGACGTTTTACATGAATGACAATGTGCCCGGAAATGCTTAGCTTAGGAGATATAGGATAAATAACGCCAGGTAAGAATAGCATTAACGGCAGTTGCGATATGGCTCTTCCGGCGTTTTGCGGACGCGGATCACGCCAAGTTTTTTGGCGGGAGTCATCGGCCTCGGTATGGTTGAGTTAAATTAAGATATTTTAGGCTTACTTAGGTTAGGATACTTAACTAAATTAACTTTACCAAACCTAACCTTACCTATCGTTACGTCAGAACCGGATTTCTGCTTATTTACCTCTCCGTTTGTTCAATTTTATAAACGACGTTCCTATAACTCCAAAGTTAAATATCTCCAAAAATAAGCATTTCCCGGCACATCGTCATTCATGTAAAACGTCTTAAAATCGACTATATTACCTATCTATACCTACGAAATTATGAAATTCGTTGACAACATTATATTCAATATTGACCATAATTTAAGGTAAGTCTGTTAGGGTAAATGCTGCGACATCAGTCACACTACCATTTACCGACACATTTACTATAAAATATCAATAATAAGAAATCTACCCAGTAAAATACACTAAACAAACTCAAAAAAAAGGCTTGACAGATGTCTTCCAAATAGCCCACCAGAAACTTTTAGAATGATTGGATTTCCTAGTGGCGAAATAAGGGTGCAATATGTTTATGAAATTAAGACAATTGTTTTTTCGTTTAATTTCATGGTACGTACCTATTTCATTACAACCACTCACATTGATCTTCTCGTCTACATTGTGCACCACATTGCATGTACGATAATGCCCTGAAAGCTTATTTATTAAACAAGTGGGCTTCGTCTGGCGCCGTACCTATCCTAAAGGGACAAACATACCGCTTTTGCCCTAATTAATTGACATATTTATTGAAATGAACTGATTCCTGTTTCGGTATTTAAATTATCTCACCTTCTATTTACAAAATTTGCGTTAAATATTCTCACTGTCCGTCTTTAAATCGATGAATTCTCTCAGCAATTTAGCCCAAAGTTCCGTTTTTTCAATCTTTGGCATGTGCACGGTACAGGGTAACACTTGATACTTACTTACTTACTTTGTTAGGGATGAGGCACATCTTCTTGGGAAATGGCGCCCAGCACTTGACACTGGATGACGTCTCAGCAATCGGCTAGCCTAAAGTGACTTGGGTTCCAACAATGTGGTATGGTATTCTTAAACTAGCAGTCTTCAGAAAATACATCATCAAAATGCCTATTCTTTTACAATAAGAGTAGTTTTTCTATTAGATTATAAATAAACGTTCTTTTTATGCTAAATATGTCCAAGAATATTTTTTTATTCGTAGAGCATATTATCACAGCCCTATTTATGATAGACACTTACTCATTAAAAATGTTTTTCTTATTTGCTTATTCCCGAAAGATTATTCTTTATGCGTGGCATTTGCACCTATATTTTCCCTTATTGGTGAGTAGCATAAAATATTCAAGTTATTCTAGATGATTAAATAACTGAGTGAGTAACCTTCCGGAAGCCGCTTCGAAACAACCGTATTGCTTACGCATATGACAAATATAAAAGCAAATCTAAATAAAATATCTAAATAACTCATTCACATGACACTCGCTTTATTTTAAGGTAATATTATGGTTTTAATCAAAGTAAGTTCTAGCAAAATATTCCCTCATTGTTCAACTTCCAAACCGCCTGGCTTCAATTTGTCATCTTTCGCTTCGGAGTCTCATGCGCGAACTATTCAACAGATCTTTAGGATTTCCTTTAGATGCCTAGTCTCCTACAACAGTATCACACAGTGGCAGATTTAGCTTTCGCTGATTGAAAGGAAGATTAACATTGTGAAATACGATGACCTCGATTGGTTAAACTGAAGTTTAATATTCAACTCGAATTTACAGTCAATTATTGTGAGCAATTTTGCAAATGGCAAACATCAACTGGATCGTGTCTTCATTTAGCTTTCAAATATTTATTTAAAAGGAGTTTGTGACTACTGGTCGGTTTCCAGCATTGTGAAAATCTCCCTGTGAGCCCCGGCGCTCACGTTGCGTCAAAATGTTAAGCACCTTCGCATCATCCAAATTCAATTAATAAATTGCGAAATTAAAATGGGATTAGGCATTAAGCAATCCCATGCGCACACAGATGGGATTAGGCAATACATTTTGCATAGTACCGGAACCAAACCATTTTTAATTTCCCAAGCCATGATTTTGAGAATTCGAAGTAGCTGCATTTTGCATCGCTGCTGCAGATAAATTTTAAACAGCTTTGTGATGCTGCAACGAATGGAATATGCTTGTATGTGAAGATTCGGGTTGTGCATGAAGGTAACCTTTCTTTACTCCCACTCTGATACCTGTGCGTGATTAGTATCTCATAGTATAGAGTTTTGGCACCACCCCAAAAACGAGCCACTCTGCTCATTTCTGCAGTTACATTTGATACCACGTTTAATAAGAGTCTGCTTGCTGGGTGCTTCAGCGTAAGCTTTAGCTGCCTCTAAAGCTATCCTATGTTCAATGGACCAAAAATACTTTGTTTGTTAAATTTTGAATGCTAAAACCTACGTTTAGGCTGAGCAATACAATAAACCTTGGTCTTCAGTAGTCTTTATTATGTTCTCCCTCAAAATTAATTCGAATAATGTTTCTTCTTGCAATTGATCTAAAAGAGTCACAAGTCACTGAACAGGTTGTTCTTCTTTTGAAGTGTCTGGGCTTCCACGTTCTTGAATGGACTGAACGGCGATCTTCTAAGTCTTTTGGAAATTTGTGATGCCACTCCGGAAATTGAGCGACGGTCTATAACTTTGATTTGTAACTGCGCCCTTCTCATGCCTGCGTTTCCTCACGCAAGACGGAGCCTATCGCTGTAGTCGTAAAGAATTACCAGGCCATAAAGCATCGCTTGCTGCTTTTTTCTTCTAACTTAGAACATTAGAACAGCAATTCGTTCAAAAAAAAAATGCGCGTAGGCTTCCTACCTTGCTTTCATACGTGTGTTTCTAGCTTCCAACTTTTTTTGGGATTCGCTCTATTTACTATTTGGAGATGTCCTGGTTTCAAAACTTATGAGAATGTTTTTCATTCGAAGTTGAAATTTTATTTTAGAATATCATAAGCTCAGGTCTTTCCCAAGAAAAATCGGCAAAAAATAATTGCATTCTTTTTTCATTCGATGATTCCAATATCATTCGACGACTCAGATTTTTTTTGTTCATTATGATTTTCATGTCTTCATTCTATTCTATTTGATTATTTGGACTTCATTTGTTTACACTGATTTTATTGGATCACCCTCATTTCATTTCCTAATTCTTACCTCATTTGATAATTCTGATTTCATTTATTGATTTTCGTCACAAATTTTCGAGGGAGAAAAAATTATAATTCTGACATTTGATCAAATTCATGTTTAACCGCAGATGCATTAAAGCAGCTAAAATCAATATCTCTGAAAAATTTCGCCATTCTAGGGGACTCTTCCCTTAATTGCTAGACCATCTTAACAGAGGGTTTGGAAGCCTAATCCCTCAGTATATCCAGAAACGGAGGTCACTTAATTTTACTAGTACAAATCACAAACGTGTGTCAAGTTTCTCTCTCAGACAACCCTGCGTGGCGTCGGCGACGCTGTTCGTACAAACCAGAGTCTCCGTTGCCTGACTTGATCTACATTCCAGTCTCCACGAAGTGTCTAGAAACCTGAGAAGTTGCTCAAGTTCTGCCTGCTGAGTATTTTAATAATTTCCAGCAGCAGGTTTTCGCACACGCTGCCCAAGCCATAAGAACGAGGCTTCTGGCCCAGACCAACAAACGGTCGGTCGCAAAACGCTTTTCGCTCGCGCTGCATCGCAGATAGAAGCATTCTCCTTAATTTCCGAGGCATTGTGAGCGGCCGGTGCCAGCTGGGCTGTCAGAGGAAATTTGTGTCTGTATAACAGGCCTCGACGTCCGACCTATTGCATTAGCTGGACCTCGGGACCGACTTGTTGGGCATTGGAGAGATGGGAAAAAACTGGAGTTGGAATTGAATTGTGCTATGTTATAGCTGCTAAAATAACCTACGATGGCTTGAGTTATGGAATACCAGTTACTTTTCCAAGCTCAAATAAGGATTCAAATTTGTGTTGCAGGTTTAGATTCTCTGTAAGACACGGTATTGATTGAACGGTGCCTCTGACTTCTGCTGCTGAAAGTTCACTTGAATATACACCAAATTTTTTCTCAAGATTTTGTCAGAGAGACTTGACAAACGGTGAACGACTCTTCTTACGAGAAGCATGCAAGTCAAATCTTTCACACCCTAACTAAAACGAAATAGGGCATTTTATTGATGAAACAGCATCTTTACCCTGACTATGACCGCAATTGGCGAAACTAAAGTTCTGCATTAAAATCAAATTTAAAGTCAATTCTAGAGAGCAATTTTGAAAATAACAAACATTAGCTAGATCGCGTCTTAATTTATATATGATAAAGTATTTGTTTAAATTGAATTTACGACTTCACTGGTCGGTCAGCAGCATTACGAAAATTCCTTCTGTGCACCAGCGGTGTACACGGATAGCCGAATTGTGAAAATGAATAATTTGTAAATATGTTCGGACGCAAATTCCACCAATAAATTGAATGTCAAACTTATCAGACAGTTTCACTGATACATATACTCTAACTTTGATACAAAATCCAGCGAAATATTCAAGAATTTGTAGTTTTTAAATCCAAAAATGGACAGGAGCTGGCCACGGGTTTTGGCACTTTAGAAGCACCAACTAGATACAAATAGTTATGTCGCACCATTAAAAACCTAAGAACTGAAGCCAAACTGATGAAGAAAAAATTTTGAAAGAATATTAAAAGATACCAGAAACCTGCCGACTTCGCTGCGAGAATTTACTTTTCGGTTAAAACTTTCACGGTCAAAAATTGTTCACGGTCAAAAAGAGCCAATGAGGCATTTTAGGTTTCTATAGTTCGTCTCAACAGAGAAAGCCACGGAAGCAGCCGAGCTCGTTTCAAGAGAAATTTCAACAAGTTTAAATTGCAGCACAAAACTTTAGCCACAACTGGCAAAAACGGTTGCGGAGTTACGTAGACTAGTAAAGAATAGCGAGAAATGATGCATTTCTTCAGGACGGCGTATACGGCCACTCGAAAATGTCTCTATGTAACTGGTCGTTACTCTCTGTGGCATGGGACCAAAAGAAGTCCCTTTTTCTTTCTATGTCGACTAGTGACATGGGTATTACGAGACTCATGTGTGTGTAGCATATAAGAACCCTTACTTTTAAGATGTTCTAAAAACCAATGATGAGCTTTTCGTTCCATCTATAATGGAAATAAACTGTTTTTCTTGCTTTTTTTCTCTCGTTTCCCGATAGCAATCTGCCAATACGGACGAGAGTATCCATGTTTCAGAGAAATTGTTTTATGGGCTGTGAGAACAAATGGTCCGTTCGGCTGAGCAGTAGACCGAGACTCAATGCCTCGTCAGACAACAGACTAAGTCACTGAAAATATAAAAATAGATGGACTGAATGAAAAATAAAGACCGTGCGTTTCCGCCAGGATGCTAAATTTTTCAGTTATGAGATAGCAAGGAAATACGCGACAATATTTGCAGCATCGGAGAGGGATGAACAAAGTGCTAGAAGCAAATCTTGAAATTAGCAAGCGAAAGAATTTAATTGGAATAACAAGTTCATTTGATCAGATGCGGATTACGGTAAAGCTTAACATACGGTGAGGGGTGAATGATGTTAAACTTTTCACAGTTTTTTTTTGTAAAATATCTAACTCGTGATCATAAACTCATGTATCGGGTAGATGTTGGTGTGACTGATATTATAATGTAAATTTACAGGCCAGACATTTTAAACGAGCAGCGATATAAATAAGCTGCGCAATAGCAATATAAAAAAGTCATTCATTCGCGAGGTACACAGTTCTTTCAATGTCCGTCTGAGTTTTATTACTCTAATGGTTTGACTTTTATATTCCCTCCAACGTTTTTGCTTTAAGTTTTCAACGCTTTCTTTGCTATGTATATCGGTAAAAAGTTTCTGTGCTCGATGTTTGGTTTCATTCTATTTCGTTCGCAGGGTGCTCGCAATTGTTCATTTCTATGTAGCACGCTGGAGTAACCCAACAATTAACACATTGCCTGCAAATTGGTATGTATGTGTACGTATAGGTAAACTGCTCTTTTACGTGCCAGAATCAACAAATAACATTTCATTCATTTCACTGCCTTTATTTCAATTAGATTATGGCGTACAAGTTAAAATTTTATCGTGCAAGTACATTTTTTCCTCTTCTTTCAAATTAAAATTATCTACTCAAGCGGTAAAGACTTTTTCAATTCTGCTACTTCAAACCTAACAGAACCGACCAATACGACTACGAAAACGCAGTTAACGAGTTAAAACGAGTTATTATGAGCAAAATATTTGAAAAAATTGTGTATAAAAAAGTGTATTCGTATTTTGAACAAAAATCTTTTCTCTATGACGGACAATTCGGTTTTCGTTCTAAGAAATCAACGACACAAGCTGTATTAAATCATTTACAGTACCTTTACTCTAATATAGGTGAAGGAAAGCTTGTTTTCTCCGTTTTTCTTGACTTTCGAAAAGCATTCGACTGTGTGGACCATAAGATATTACTCTCGAAACTACACTGTTATGGCATTCGAGGAATTGCCCATGATTGGTTCAAATCATACCTAACAAATCGGAAGCAATACGTTGTCGTTGACGACGCAAAATCGGACCCACAGACAATTAGCCATGGAGTTCCACAAGGGTCTGTCCTAGGGCCTCTCCTATTTCTGATATTTATAAATGATATTATCAAATCAACAACATTTTTCAAATTCATACTTTTTGCCGATGACAGCACGCTTTCTACGGTCCTTCCGAGCCAAAATCCCGCTATGATTGCGGAAAGCATAAATAATGAACTCCATAAGGTTTCATTATGGCTTAAAGCTAATAAAATAAGCCTCAACATCGAAAAAACAAAGTATATTACATTCTCATACAAGAAAAGCATATCTCTCCCACACATAAAAATTGGCGAAGGTGAAATCGAAGAAACCAACTCATGCAAGTTTCTGAGCATCATAATAGATAAACATCTGACCTTTAAAGAGCACATCGCTAATATTAGTTCTAAATTATCGAAATCCATCGGAATCCTGAATAAAGTTAAAAATTACCTGCCTGAAACAGCTTTACGAATGCTCTACCGAACGCTCATTTCACCATACTTGCAGTACGGAATAGAAGCATGGCACGGAACTGATAAAAATAAAACCAATATAATTTTTACTCTGCAAAAAAGAGCAATCAGAGCGGTAAAGAATCTAGAATATAATGCTCACACAAATGATTCATTCAAAAATTTACAAATACTTAAACTTCCTGATCTCTATAAAATCTCCATTTGTAATTTCATTTACAAAACATTAAGAAATGATGGCGACAATAGCCTGAAACTATTATTAACTGCGCAAACTGGTCATCACGACCATTTAACCCGAAATAGAAGTAAATTCATGCTTCCTTATTATTCAAAGGCCCGGTCGCAACACAGTATCCTCTTCGTTGGAACTAAAACTTGGAACTCAATACCTGCGGAGATCCGTGATAGTAATTCTTACAAGTTATTCAAAAGAAATCTCGAGACTCACTTCCTATCGGAATATTAGTCATGTAAGATCACCAAGTCAAATCTTGTCTCCAACATGACTGTTTCCAATAATGAAATTTGCCATGGGTAATATGTAATTCGCCTTCAGTCTGCTGTTAAATCTTTTATCGAATGTACTGTTAAATATAGTCCACATAACCTATATTGTAAAATGAAATATCTGATATCGATTGAATTATCTCACTGATCAGTCTAATGTGAAACTAGGTTAAGTGATTTAGGTAAAATATTAATGTACACCTTAGAATAATGTTGATGGTAGGATGCCCCAGAAGTCGCTGAACTTATTCGGGCCCACAGGTAGCTATATTCAAACTTGTCCATTGTACTAGACTTAAGAAACATTCTACCTCTGTATCTCCTGTGGTAAATAAATTGTTTAAATTGTTTAAATTGTTTAAATTGTTTAAAAAAAGTGGTTTACATAATATAAAAAATCTCGTCACTTTAAAAAGTCTCATTGTAGCGGTAAAATGTAGCGTCTTTAAATAAATACTCCCTTAAACTTGAAATTGACTCTATGGGCTTGTAATTAAAATAATTTAATTATAGAATCCTTTTACTGCACGGACCGCCTAATTCTAAGTGAATCCTACTCTGTCGTTGAAACCTCCTGAATTCGTTCATGCTATTTCAATAGCTTGCGTTGAATTGCTTTTTGAAGTAACAACCCAAGCTACACAATACCAGGTTTGTCACAAGTGTTACACTATCGCATGGCGCTACCTAAATGACACTGCCTAAATTAAAAATGTACATTCCCAATGTAAGCTCTTAGGGAAAAACAAGCGCTCAGAATAATTCTCAAGTTTTCGGAGTTGGAATATTTGCCTTTTACAGCAAGGAAATTAAGCCCACCAGCCTTTTAAAAGCTGAAAGGGAGCTGAGGCTGCGGCAGGCCGGAGCTTTTATGTAATGGCTTCATCTGGTAAATTTTTCGAGGGTTTTGCGAGGCATTTGAGTGGGGGGTGAGGGGGGGGGGGGCAGGGGGATGCTGTAGAGCTCCTCAGCCTCCCAAGCGTTCATCTCAGCTCACGAGGACCCCTTGCATGAGGTTTATTTTAAACTAAACATTGTGAAGTACTAGACTTAGGGTGATTGTCCTAGACGTGATGTGATAGTACTGGACTTAATGTGATTGTACTACACTTGATGTGATAGTACTTGACTTAATGTCTAGTGCCATTACTAATGATTTAAATGTACTATGCTTGCACTAGACTTAATGTTATTGTACTACAGTTCATGCGATTGTACTAGATTTAATGTTATTGTACTACAGTTCATGCGATTGTACTAGACTTAACGTTATTGTACTGCAGTTCATGTGATTGTACTAGCCTTAATGTGATAATACTAGACTTGACTTAAGAAACAATCTGCTGCTGCATCGCTCGTGGTGAACAAATTGTTTAAATTGTTAAAGTAAGTCCGCGTGAGACACAGTAGCAACGTCCTCGTATTTGAGCGTGGCAAAAATGAAGCACTTTGACGAAAGTTGGGTTTAAACTTGAATTTTTGATAAGTTTCAGTGCGCTTCCAAAAAGATGAGGGCACATGATCGGTCCTGAATGTTTGTAATCGTATTCAATTTTTTTTCTCGGAAATGTTAGTTTTAAATTTTTTAATAAAAACCGTTTGTTTCATTATTCCTGGGTTAGTCCGGTATTTTAAACGATAAACTCTAATTTTTTGCATTCTAACGATTTTAATTGCGATTTCTTTCTTTTAGTTGCACCTTGTTTTCAATAGCACTTTTTTCTTATTTTTTCTCAAGTGAATGGAGCTAGTTTTTAAGTTTGCATAAAAAATCTCCAAATTCACCATGTGAGTAAAATGTGTCAAGGGTAACATTTTAAACACAAAAGTGAGCTGAATGCATAAAAGTGCAATTTTTACTTACGCAAAATAAATTTTTACCCTCAAGATGTAGTTTTGAATCCTGGATGGAAAATTTTCGGTCAGAGCGCTAATTTTTTCGGCGCATTAATTGAGTGCTAATGTCCTGGTTGTTGAATTCCTGTCAACGTTAACAAGAAACGTCTTAGATAAATTAAAGCCATCCCACATAAAAGCATCAGAAATATCACCAGAACAGAACACGAAAAGCTTAACGACTAAGGTCTGTTAAGCAATATAAATCCAAAAAACGTGAATAAATTGTAACATTAAGGAGTTCAAAAAGGCTGAAAAATGCGAACAGCTTGTGAGTGTTGTACAAAGCACACAATCAAGACTTAAAACAAAAATAACAGATTGATTCGCACAGCAGTTGGTACAGCGCTCGAGATGCGTTCTGGTGTCATGGCGTGGTACTACACCAGCAAGTGCTGCACCTGATTCGCGACCTGCATCTGCACCTGCTCCTGCAGCAGGTGCTTTAGCGGACCTGCAGTTGTACCTGCAACAGGTGCTGCACCTGGTGCATGGGGTGCAGGTGTACTTGCAACAGGTGCTGCACCTGATGCATGGGGCGCAGATGTACCTGCAACAGGTGCGCACCTGATGCATGGGGCGCAGGTGTACCTGCAACAGGTGCTGCACCTGATGCATGGGGTGCAGGTGTACCTGCACCAGGTGCTGCACCTGATGTATGAGGTGCAGGTGTACCTGCAACAGGTACTGCGTCTGATACATAGGGTACACCTGCACTAGCTGCAACACCTGGTCATGCTCCAGCACTTGCAAAAGATTAGGGCATGCCTAAGACAACACACAACTCCCTCGCCCCCCTGAATGTGAGTAAGTTTCATTCAGAGCGAATAATTTCGTTTGAAAGTAGTTATTGTATTCTGATTTGGCTAAGAAAGTGCTTTGTGACAAGATATAACATAATATTAGTAAATATTATATTATTAGAAATTATTATTAGTAAATATTATCAATCTCAAAACGCACTGTGCTTAAATGTCATAAAACGAAATCAGTACACCGCAACGAGAATTTTTGGTTCGTAATTTGGGGCTTGAAATTTCGCCCTGATGAACTTTAGGGTAGGTTGTGTAACTGTATAAGTCTGTTCAAAACCAACCATCAGTTTACCTATCTTGGTAGTAGAAAGTTTCTTCGGGAAATTGTAAAAATTCACGCTCCTACAATTGCCTTACGAAATAATCATTCTGCTAAAACATCTGTTGATGCTGTGCTGATTGCAACTGAATGGCAATATTAAAGGGTATCAGAGTTAATTGCTGAAAGATTTCTGAAGAAATCATTCTTGAGAACAATAACGCTTGGCATTTTAAGCCAGCTGTTGGGACTGAATGCTAAATGAAATATACAATCTTTTGCATGCTCTTTTTAGGATTACAGGATTAGATTAATTTTGAGTTGGAACTATTGATTTATCTCTAAAATCTTTTCTCGCTAGGGCTGTTGACGAAATTTCAGCCTTAACAAGACAGATCAGTTCATCACGCGACCAGAGTACCTCGAATGTTGGAAAGAATCGTGCAACCAATGGCCAGGAAAAAGGAATTTTTTTGAAAGATAACTATGTGGTCTCGGAGGGTACTGCGTCCTCTTCCTGGTATAAATCATCAATTAAAATGTTAATGATTTTCGAATTAGGACTTATGCAACTCCCTTGTTTGTAGTCCCCTCTCCGTTGGGAAAAGAGAGAACTCAGCCTCAATTCTCCACTCTACCCAGGTGTCGGAAATGGGTACCGGCTTGACCAGGGGTAACCGTCGCTGCGTCCTGGTTTTAGTTATACGAGATTTGGAAAACCAATTTAAAAGATGATGTGTGTCAGGTTTGATTGAAATAAAACTTTTTTCATTTAGAGCTAGCTTTGTATCCGAGCCTGAAATGCTAACACACAACAGAAAGGCGAGAGCTTCTCAGTCAGAGAATATCGTCAGCTCTGTAAGCCGTTCCCTCAGTCTCCCCTCAAGCCCTCACTCAGTAGAGAGGGGAAGCTTCCCTCAGTTTGGCCACTCAACAGATGGCTCAGCCTTCTTTCCACTCGAGTGAAGCATTAGCTTTCATCTTCTCGCCAAGTCCTCCACAAACTCAAGTCTGAACTTTTCTTAGGTTAAGAGCCTTTTTAGAGCGAGTTGAGCAAAGAAGGTTCGGGCAGCACATTTTATCCAGAAACTCTGCATGTTTTGTTGAACTAATGGTAGGCACTGGGACCACTCAGGCTCTGGAAGAGAAAGACTGCTATTTATTTCATTTATATTTACAGGAGATCACCCGCTACACTCTTCTGAAGCCTGGTCTTAAAATTCTATTGCTATGCCAGGAAAGCAGCAAAACTTTTAATGGCCGCACGAGGTTTGGCTGCTCGAAGTTTCGGGTGTGGGCTGCACAAGCAGGATTTTTTTGAGCTAGGCCTCCTGGCAACTTAAGCGGCCGAGTTTAGTTCGGATCTTCTTAAAACGACGGCAATCTTCATCTCTGGGCTTGTGGATTGAATTAAGAAACATGTGTAAGATGTACGGAATTCAAAACAGGGGAATTTTTGTGACGTATTAAGACACTGAAGGAAATTTGTGAAACTGACATGCATTAGGCACGCCAAATCTCAGAATAAATTCAATGTTGGGTTTATCTACGAAATTTGAACTATGAGATAATTCGTTTTTGCACGTTAAAATACAAGTTTTAGGATAATCAGATCTGTCCCGTTGGGGGCGAAAAATACTATGAGTTGGCAGGACAAGGATTTGTTGAGTTCGACTTTCGCAAAAAGTTCCATTTCCAACAATGACATGGCCAGTTCAATGTCCTCTTGCTGAAGTTTTTACATGATGCATTACTACTTAGCCTAAGAAGTGATCGTCGTGGCCGAGTGGTTAAGAACGCTACCTTCTGTGAAGGTGTCGGCAGTTCGAATACCGGCGCTGCGCGGGGATTTCTCCTCGTTGTATAAAGAGAGAACTCAGCCACAATTCCCCACTCCACCCAGGTGTCAGAAATATGTACCAGCTTAACCGAGGGTAACCGTCATGGCGTCTGGTGTTAGTTATATGGCATTTGATGATATGTATCAGGCATGATTGATTGGAATAAAGCATCCTTTTTTACTATGAGACTGCAAACACTGTACTCGTTCCTGAAATGTATCCTAGTACATTTAATTTACTAGCAAGAGAGAAATGATTAAAACACTAAAATCCTTCTATGGAGTGGATTTCAATGTACAAGTTTTACAAGGAATTTAATGACCACACAACACAAGTTGTCCAGAGAGTGGGAGATTTCATGGTTCTCTTTTGCCTTGAACAAAACCACATTCATACCATCTATGCGTGATTATTATCAACCCTCTTGGTCAACTATTGAAAAAAATCAACTAGAGAAGAATATCTAGTATTTTAAGTAGCAAATTTAGATTTTTATTTACATTCTAACATATATTGAAAGTGATTTCTTTCTTTTGGTTTCACCATATTTTCATTTCCAATTTCTTCTCATTTGGTCGTAAATGGACCCAGTTTTTTGACTGCATCAAAATATTTTAAAATGTTTTGTATCAAAATATCAAAACATTACAATTAAAGCATTAAATGACAAGAAAAAAACACATTTAGCTTTCAATTGTCTTCCAAATTCACACTCAACGCTCAAAAGGAGATTTTTGGCAGCATTTCACTATATATGCTACTTATACAGTGCCATTGTTTTCATGGGAGATATGAAAAATATCGGGAATATTATCATCCCAGCCAGGTAGGAGGTAATGACAAAACGCACAAAAATCAAAGATCCCAAAACTGAGATTCGATCCTACAAAATGAATGCGTGAGTATCATCAAGTGGGATTAATAAGCCTTCTGCTTTCGTTTCATTCACAAAATTAGTTTGGAAAATTTGGAAGATTGATATTTCGTCATTATTGAGGATTTGAAACATTTAAACCTCTTGTTAGGTTAGAAAAATAATTAAATCTTATAAATCCTTCGTGGAACCTGATTTATTGTTATATTATCACAAGAACTCGACGTTACACTAACCGGCGTTTTAGTTCTATGAAGTATATTCATATAAGTTAAAGGCTAAAGCATTAATGTTTCTATAGTTTGCTACATAACCGATATAAAATTACTCAACCGTTAGAAATTATAAAAAAAAATTGCCTCATGAATTATCATAAAAAATGATATGAAATTTAACCACGTGCATTTTATTCAAAATGTCATGAATATAATTTTTCTTCTCGTAAAATTAAAACAGAGTTACGCTATTTACTACAGCAATCATAACTTTAGTTTATTTATAGCCTTCTGGTATTTTCCTGTCTGTTGAATAAAGTTTCATCCAATTGAGAAAGGTTCTTTCGGATCGTGAACTTCCAAACTTATATTTTTCGAGAATTCTTATCGTAACTTTCATTTTAAGATTTCCCGATGTCAAAGTATTTGAAATAAAAACTTGCAATCGATGCTGGAAGTTCGTTAATTTGAGAAGCTTTAAGTACTTCCCCTCTTCCCAAGAGCTTTGTTTCAGGAGCTAAACCATCCCCGCGATATTAAAAGCGTGTTTAGGTAAGTTGCCTTCTTATTCTGTCCATAGAAATAGATTTTTTACTACGTACATGTGCACAGATTTAAATATTTTACCTCTCACTACTTAAAGTTATTACTAACGACTAAGCGTTTTACCTTTCACTACCTAAAATCAGTACTAATGACTAAACCCAGTTCTCACACCAGCGCTCTTGTTCTCGTCTATCATGTTGGAATCCGCCTTTACAGCTCCTGAAGAAATGGAAAAAATTACTTTATTCATAATTTCTATTAGCTACTCAATCTTCACCATCAGATCTTCAGCACGCATCTTTTAAATAATCATTTTCCCTTCTTTGTCTGTCTTAACACATAATGTGCGTACGGCAATTAGTCTTACGTACATAAAAGCCACTCTGGTAGCTAGAACCAAATGACAAATTCATTTACTCACACAATAAAACTTTTCTGCTAGTTTTTCTGCCTCTCGAATAATTTCACCACGAGCAGCTCTGTGCACTGAAACCATCGTACCCCTACACACGTAGTACCAGTAACTTTCCATTCACCCCTGCGGTAGCGGAGTTAGATCAACTCTAGGCGTCTGCAATGCAAAACGCTGCTTTTCCTCAAAAATTTGCGGTACATGATGCCGCTTTTTGCATTCACGGTAGCTGCTGAGGAAAGTTTCTGTAAGTTTTTTTTTCCTGACTTACCTCGGTTCATAATACCTGCTGTTAAAAAAGCCTCTCTTCCACAATTAATCTAAGAACCATCAATATTTATGTTGTTATTAAGTGCAGAACTAACGACTTCTTCAGAATCATTCTTAATGAAAATGGTTACTGAATCATTAAAATTTCCTGCAGAACCCGTAACAACTTCATCTTAACTCATTTTCGAACGAGCTAGCATTTTACCATAATTTGCTGCTGAACTAGCAGCCATCTAACTGTATGCTTTACTACAAATCATCAAATACTGCACGACATATAATTAAAAGCAAAACAAGCATCCACGATGCCATAACTTGCTGCACAACTAGTCATAACTCTACCATGACTTACTTTTGAATTGTCAACTACAGAATAATAATTTGGTACAAGAACTCCAGCTGCACTTGAATCAGTGAACAAGCACCCGAGAAGCAGATCTCCGCTAACCAGCACTCCATTCACGTGGAGGGCAGGGCCTGCGGTGCGCAGTGGCGGCGCAAAAATTTCAACTTGACCGCAGTGACTGCCTTTGGTCCAATACTCTGCCTAAAATTAACACGTTGCTTGCGATGCATCGATGCTTAATTAAGTTCTTCCTGCTGCGAAACGACCGATCAATGAGTCGCTTGAAAAATTTTAGCAATCCTTTTAAATTAATGGCAATAACCAGACCCAGTTTATGTTTTTCATTTATAAAATTACGTACAACTTCGGAATTCAAAATGTTAAACTTCAGTTTAACCTACCGCAGTCAACAAGTTAAGCAGTTCTGAGCAGCCGCGCGGCAATCTTGGCAACCACTCAGGATGCTGCAGGGACTTGACCTCTCGAAAACAGCATTACTACGCCGCTGTGCTGGCATTACTGCGCAAATCTGCGCAGATGTTGGCAGTGATTTATATCGGGGAGCTATAACTCCACCACAAGTGGAGTTAAAGGCTACCACGTGCTAATGATTTGAACTGCAGGCTACCACGTGCTAATGATTTGAACCTCAGCAAAAGGGAAGTTTGTGTATCACAGGTCGTTACTGGTGTCCTTTAGGCTTGCTCAAAATTTACTCTCGGTCTTTCAAGTTAAAATAATTTTTACTATTATTTTAGGCGGTATAAAGTTCTTCATTCTTTACAATGTACTAAAATTTTCGAACTTTGCTTAAAATTTACTGGATTACAACTTCTTTTAATTCGCTTCTTCCAGCTCGATTAAATCTATTAATGGTCAGTTTGTTGTGACTCCTTTGGCAAAAATATTCGAGTTCTTGCAGAAAGTTAGTCGAGTTCAAGTAAGTAGTCTTTTGCCAAATAGTCATATCGTAATTTTTTGCTGAACACTAATTCTATTTTCCTGAGCCGTGCGTCTTTTTAATTGCTGTCGCGGCACACGAAGTTCTTATAAGGTTTCTCTGGCTTGTGATTTACGACACTCCGTCGAGTGTCATTTTTCTTGCGTTGGGGACGAGTTTTGTCATCTCCTGGAAACAAATGTCGTCTCTCAGTACCTGCTCGCCGTAAGGCTCTTGAAAAATGCCTTCTTTTAAGCACGATTCATATAAGAATTGGGATAATCTTTTAATTATCATGAGCAATTTTTTTATATGCTGCATGCATCAAAGAATTACGATAATTTTTAATTCCCTTGAGCAATTTTTTTTATCTCCCTGCAACGAGGGTATTAAAAATTCAACAAATTCTGTTTGAGAATTTGGATTATCCTTTCATTTTCATGAGCAAGTTTCTTTTCCCTTCCCGCAACAAACTATTTGAGCAAATTTTAACAAAATAAATTTGAACAATTTCTGAATCTTGCTTTGAGTGCATTTTCATGAAAATCTGTAGTGGAACTTTTCTGGACTTACTGAGTTTTTCGATTAGCGTATATTTTCCTACAGATTTAATGCTTCACAACTCTTCTATTCTGTCATCCCTTACTTTTAATACATATTTACTTAGCACAATCAGTTACATAAATCATTTCCATATGAGCCTTGACCGACTTAGAAAAGCCTTCTGAGCTTTACTTTTCAATTTAATCATTGTGATTATCCAAAGTAATGAGTTCTTCAATGCTAGATTTACATTCCTCATTGCTAGATTTACATTCCTCATTGCTAGATTTACATTCCTCATTGCTAGATTTAAATTCCTCATTGCTAGATTTACATTCCTCATTGCTAGATTTACATTCCTCATTGCTAGATTTACATTCCTCATTGCTAGATTTACATTCCTCATTGCTAGATTTACATTCCTCATTGCTAGATTTACATGCACCGAATGACAGAAAGCGATTGTAACCTATACCAGCTCTTCCGTGTCCTCTCCCAAGCTTGATTTCTGCCAGGTTTTGTCCAGATTTAGTAATTCTATCTTTTGCTGCGCAGCTTTGACCTCCACAGCGGTGCCAAGGCCCTTGTACACCAATCACTACGCTGCATTTCTCTACACAATGCACTCACGACACACATCATCCTCGTTCAGAGTGTCAGCTAAGTGTTTCGAATGCTTCATGTTTTATTTGAACTCCAAACTTGATAAGAAGTCGCTAAGTGGCTCGAGCGGAAGTTTGAAGGGCGGTGTCGCTCCGTATCCTCGAGCGGAAGACCTCCTGGGAAAACACCGTCATGGCAATATAATACTTTACCTGGGGCCTGAACTTAGGACCAAGTTTTAATTAACTTTTACTAGACAAGAATAAACTCTTCTGGCTTCTCGTCGTTGGGTTCAGAAAAGTGGAGGATGGTATAAGGGAGCTGAGAACGAGGGGCTAGCGAAAACCGGATTAATTAGAATGGCCGCGCATGACGGAAAATAGGCTCTTGAGAGGTACGGTGATTATGTCGTGTCGCATTTTGGCTCAAAATTCCTACATTTTTTTCCTAAGATCGAATCACCGTCTATGAAATTGGCTGTTCAGAAATTGTGTATTGCAGAGAATTTTGAATTCTTTCACCTAACAATTTTGATGTACTGTATTTAGTTTGATACAGTGTTCTTCTGGGAGAAAAAGTTTAAAATTACAGCTTGGAAAGAAGTTTGAAAAAAATTGAACTAATTTTTGGTGGCTAAAACTTTTGCGAGTGTACGCGTGTGTTCACTTCTCCAGCTTTGCCTTCTCCCTTTGACTCTAATTTTTAATCCATTCTTTCTTCACTCACGCCGATTTTCTTGAAATTTAAGTTTACAATAGAATTTTAAGGTACAATAAGAAAAAAGGCAAAATGAATGAACGGCCGTCAAAAATAATAAAATTCAATCTGTGTAGAGTTGATGAGGCCGAGTGCACACGGACGGTCAAAAATCTATACTATAATAAGAGCCGCGTCTGTCTGTCCGAAGCCAGCCTGCAGTGTGTGATGAGCGTATCTGTGATACAAGCTTCATCAATTTCACAATTTCCAGTGTATTAATCCATCAGATTCGAGTGAGAATGAATATCACGTGAATTCTTGAAAAAACATACGAACGTGTGTCATGTGATTTATCGAACATTACTATACATTTTTGACGGGCCGTGAACACTCGGCCTCATCAACTCTCGAGAGATTGAATTTTTTTTCACTTCTTACGTCCTTTCTTTCATTTTGCCTTCTTTCTTATTTCAAATAAAGGGAGGTGGACTATCTAGTGTATAATAATGTTCGGCAAATCACATGACACGCGTTCCTATTTCTTAAAAATACACGTGATATTCATTCCTACTTGAATCTGATGAATTACTGGAAATTTTGGATTTGATGAAACTTGTTTCACAGATACGCTCATCACACACTTTCGGCTGGCTTCGGATAGACAGACAGAGAGACAGAAACCCCTCTTATTACTGTAAAGATCAGAAAATTATTGGCACGGAGTTAACGTGAATGAAATCTATCAATTATAACTACAAAGAGCTATCGTCTATCCATAAATAATTAGTTATGTATAATTTTTGTTATTAATATTTAAAGTTAACTTGCTTTGTAAATACCACAAATCAGTGTGCATCGCACGTACGTGTACACGATTCCCCTACTTAGTACCCGGACAAGGGTACATTGGAGGTATTATTTTCCTTCTAATTATGCTTACTTTGTTGGCTGCTTGATTGTGTTTATTTTACCACGTAGTCACATACAGCAAAGTGAAAACTTGAACACTGCTCGACAACTGGAAATTCATGAAGTTGATTTGAAAGTTTTGACCATGAATGAAATTTATTCGATAGCTATCATAGTCCGTGAAATTGAAGAATCATTTGAATAACGAACGCGCATTTATAATGCTCGATTGAAAACAGTTTTGAGAATGAATTACAGTTCTAACCCAAATAGCGTCATTTTTGATGATGGGATCAACTGAATGTTATTCATGGTCGAAAGATCTTCGGTCCCTTAATATTTGCATGCAGTGGATACCTGAATGATACCTGAATGTTACTCTACGACTGAAAATATTTATTTTCGAGATGGTTTATTTCTGTTGAAATATCTGTTTCATGCAAGTTTATAAAAAAATAATGGGATGTAAATTGGAAAGACAGTGAAGCCTGTATTACAGATTCGTTAATCCCTTTAGATTGTTGAAGAAATATCTGAAATTTCCTTGTTGATTTTTATTACAAAGTGAAATAAATAATCTACTTCAAATTTAGTTAAATGATTCTAGTGGAGAACGTGTTGGCATTGAGTTTTGATCATCTGATTGAACTTGTATTAATTAAGAAAAATGTAAAATTATTGTGACGACAAACTTTGGAAAAGATAACCTGGCCAATTTTTGAACAGGTCTGCTAAAATATTTTGTCCATGAAAACTGACACCCCAAGCGCAATTTTATGGTTTTTTCGATAATAATTTGATTTTACGAACAGAAGGCTTAGTGGATAAAAATTCGAAATTTTCTGAATTTTTTCTTGATAATAATTTGATTTTACTAATAAAAATGCATAGCGGATAAAACTTCGAAATTTTCTGAATTTTTCTTGATAATAATTTGATTTTACTGAACAGAAGGCTTGCTTGATAAAAATTCGAAATTCCAGAAAAGTTTATGAAAGCGTCTGGAATTGTCACCGTTGGGGTTTCTCTAACTGAGCATCTAAAGCGTCTGGTTGGTGCTTCTATTCACGCCCCTTATATAACGTTTCGCTAAATTTCTGCACGAAAAGTTTAACTTCAAGAATTAGCTAAAAATCAGTTCTCGTTACAAGACAAAATTTTTGAAGCAAGATGTATAAAAATTTATGCAGATTAGAAAACCGACGGTTGAGTGAGTATAAGCGTGCAAGTTATTACCGCATAAAGTGGACGGTGCAAGTCGTGGGTGCATTTTTTAGGGAAAGAAGAGACAAAGAGCGTGACTGTGCATCCCTTCCTCAGGCAAGCGCGAAAAAGCGCACAAACACTCTCCTAAAAAGTCCCAGTAGGTCGTTCCGAGGAACTTAAGTGAGTTTAAAGAGAACATTAGGGCCGCTGCAGCTCTAAATGAAGTTCGTTTGCTTAGATGAGGCGAGCCAATAGAACTAGACGGGGCAGTGAAGTCCACGCTGACCAGTTGCACACCATTTGTCTTCAGCGCAGCTCACGGTTGCAGCTGGGAGTCAATTTGTCTTGTGCTCAGCTCGGAGTTGACTGACTCCAGTCTGGATCCCTTAGCAAACCGAAGTTCTTGTTTCTGTTAACTGGAAATAGGTGCCAACTTGGAGTTTACTGACTGTAGCGTAGATACAGTCGTAAACCGCATTTCTTGTTTTTGTCAACTAGGAAATAAACGCCAGTTTGGAGTTTACTGACTGTAGCGTAGATACAGTCGTAAACCGCATTTCTTGTTTTTGTCAACTAGGAAATAAACGCCAGTTTGGAGTTGACTGACTGTAGCGTAGATACAGTCGTACACCCATTTCTTGTCTATGTCAACTGGGAAATAAACGCCAGTTTGGAGTTGACTGACTGTAGCATAGATACGGTTCCAAATCGCACTTCTTGTTTCTTTACGCTGAGAAATAGATGATGGCTTCGATTCGGTTTACAGTAGCGTGGATACCGTCGAGGGCCGCAGCTCTTTTCGTTAACAGCGAAATAGATTCCATTTCTACTCGTAGTTTTGAATTGTACAGTTTTTTTTTCAAGATGTTTACCATATTTTACTGAAGTTAATATGTTTTTGCTCCTTACAACGTATCAATGATAATGTTAAATTGAGAGATAAAGTATTATGGGGAATTTAATTATTTATGGAATTCCGTTTTGTGCCAAAAACGTGAGAAATTAATTCAAATTGAAACTCCCACGAACGAGCTGGGATGTTTCTGCCGAAGTTATAATAAGTTGACTTACATTGTCTAGTTGCTTAATTAAGTTCCTCTTTCTGAATAAACTATCCAAACATCTCTCATAGTCATTTAATATGGTCTTCTCTACAGTTTCACGAAGATAGACCCACAACTGGCTTTTTATGTTTCGACCTCATGATCATTTGAAATAGTATATTATTCTTTATATTCATTTAGCATGACAATATAACAACAGTGAATAGCTCATTTTTCTAACGTTATCATCTTCACAATTACTGATGTATTTGGAAAAATATATCATAAAGAAAGGAATTTCATTCCCACATCCAAAAACAAACAGAGGACAATTAAGTCTTCTGGCTTCTGTTTGCCTCAATCGAAAGTCATTGTGAAGCTACTGTGTGGTTTTTGAGGATTCTGACCAAATTTGACAGCTGACGAAAGCCCCAGAGCTCACATCTCAATGGAGACGTTTTCAAGAGTGAAGAGTGAACAGGGCTCACAGGAGAGACCATATGGTTCAGTAATTGTGAAATGAGACAGGAAAGGTTACCCATTCTTTAGATTTGTTTAAAACCGACCGGAAGAGCTATAATTTCAGGGATAGATTTTGAAATTCCCCATGCCAAGATCTCCAGTATTCCTAATAAAATTTTTGAACTTACTATAGAACTTATTTTACTAGGAAATTACGTACGTATAACAGTAAAATATACCTTGTGCTTCAAAGAAACATTTTCTGCGAGTGTTGAATTGTTTCAATCGTTCAGCAGTTGACACAAATTATACATAGCTTTGAAACACTGGTAACTTAATAGAAACAATGGAAAATTGTCGAGAGTATAAGCTTATTAGCACGAATAAATTTACTAAGATTATTTTTTTGTATATATTGATGACGCACGAAATTTCACAGCATTCACAATTTATCCAGTTAGGAAAAAATCCGGTCAGTCAGGTTTTACTAATTACAAATTTAATCGTTATTGTTGAGCATTAAATTTCAGCATCGAAGGAATTGATGAAGATATGTGTAAGCTTATCATAACTTTTTGTTGACGCTTTTCTTCATAGTTAGTTGAATATTCGTCTCACTATCCGTAGACTAATAAAACAGAAATCTAGATCTTGCTACGCACACGAGAAACTCACTTTCACCTCAACACTTCGATTGATCGCACCATAAAACTTGATGCTATTTCAAAGTTTCAAATCCAGGCATCAGTCTATTGGATCAAATTTTTATTCCGATGTTTGTTTGAAAAATAAATCAGCAGGAATCACTGTTAATTTTTGAATGCTTACTGCAGGCTACCACGTGCTAAGAACATCCAATTTATTTAGTGCGAGGTAGAGTAAATACATATATTTTCATATGTACAGAGTGTCCCAGAAAAAACATCACCCAATTTTAAATGAGTATAACTCGAAGGTGAATTCAGATGTACAGTCTCTGCAAACGTGGTATTGTTCGTTAGTCTGTTCTGTATTGATGCAGTAAAATATAAGATGTTGGATGAAGTTCCTTCCATTGTTGAATGAATAAAGCGGAAGGTAGCTAAATTGTATTTGCTCAAGCAGATAAGATTTTATTGATGAAAAATATGTTCCCAAAGTAGAAAATTTTTATAAAGCTTTAAAGAAAAATAAACAATTATGGCAATTTCCCACTGTTTGGTACCATATATTCCTGTTATTAATTACCGCTTGCTTCGATACGTCCTCCAATTTTCTTATTGCAAGCTTCCATCCTTCTTCACATTCAGCCAAAACTTTCTCGACTATATTTGAATTTCTCCTAAATTGATTCATATGAACTTCTGTCCTTCAAATTGTTTCCATTATCTGGTGGAGATATATATCTTAGGGAAATAATAAGAATGGAAATGATTCATTTTTAAACCATAGTGCGTTCTGCAGAGCACACACAAATTAACACGAAATTAAATAAAATTTACTGCACAGTTATTGTGATGTTTAAGTTGAATTTAAAACTTGAAATTGGAAGATTGATACATTGACTCCAAACACTATATAGACTAACATGAAGCCTTGGTCTAGAATACATCAAAAGACAGAAGGGGATAAAATTTCAGGCTTGTGACAAATTGAAAAATATGTCAAGAAAGTCTACGGATACTGGAACGAACATTTAACTTACTCAGTTCTGTGATTCAATGGAAATGAATATATTAATTAATTCTATCGTTCATCAAATAGCTAGCGATAACAATTTTACAAAACTTAGCTATTCGGAAGGAAAAAACAGACAGAACTTGCGGCTGAAGTAGTACTGCAGTTGGAGTATTACTGAGCGGAGCTGAAGTTTGCAAAACATCATCGTCTGTAGTTCTTGTTTCAATTCAGGCTTAAGGTGCCTTTTTTAGATATATGATGACATCAGAACATTTTGCGATGGCAAAATTCATGGTTCCTTCAATTTACAAATAACTTAAAAATACGAATTGTTATATTTTCATTGCAGGTTGATTTTACTCACTGCATGAAAAATCAACTTGCGCCGGGAATTTCACGGCTCTGAAAATGCACCGTGCCTCGAATCGTACAAAAATGGTTCCTGTTCGAATTGAAATGTGTACCTGGTATTTCAAATATTGAAGGCAATAGTACAATGCTTCATTTTTCAGAGTAATTTGCTAATAAAAGCTTCCGAATCGATTAACGAATTAAAACTAATTCAATTTGGTTTGTTAACAGATTGAAAAAAAATTGAGATTGACTCAAACTTTGAACATTAATGTTACAGAATACGTATTGAACGTGCATACAGCAATACTAATATGAAATAAAAAAATAGCAAGCGGCTGAAGCAATATGGATTTTGCAGCCTTACCAAAACTTAGCGATTAACTATGAAGTGCTTTCATAGTTAGTATTTTTTTAGTATTTTGGCTTTCAATCAACTTTCACTCCTGTATTTTTCATGGTGTAGCGCATTTGAAGATTTTTGATCTCATTCATTCAATTTTAACTATTTTCGCAGGTTTTCTTTTAGATTAGCATGAAGTGAATTCTTCGGTGACTCAGATATACTTGTGTATTGCTGCGTTGATCATCATGTTTTCTAGTGTTCACGTTTGTGTTTTTTAGTTATATCCAGACTACATAAAAGTTTGGCCTTGGGTTTGTGAGAGACGTTCAGAACGATTTAGTTTAAGTTAATGGAACGTTGGCAAATCAATGTTACTGCTACAACTACTACTTGAGTCGACGATAATCTTTTCATTTCTTAAGGATTCTTCAAGCGTTACAACAATGAATTATGAGTAATTAGCTTCTATCACTTTTTTAAAGATGTTCAAGTTTCATATATTAACTAAAGCAGCGCAACTTGAAATAAGTGTATAGTTACGCTATTGAAATCAGTATTTTCGAGCTATGAGTCGCATCAGGAAATTTTCTGCTATTGTTCTTCTCCTCACGTGCCAGTTTCAGCCCAATTACAGCTCAACAAGCGGTCTTACGCTTTAGTGCGTTTTTTAAAGTATAGGCGAAATAGAGTTTTGGAAACACCGTTTTTACTCCATAATCCGGCCTAATTAATGTAATTTTAGCACCAGCTCACAACAAAACTGCAAAAATGTCCCCTTTTATTGCTGACATTTTAGTAGCTAATTTTTTGCGAGTTACAATGCGTTTCTTCTTCAATTAAGGCGGTAGGGAACACATGAGGCCAATTTCTTCGTAATGCATTGGAAGCTGTAGAAATGAATTCGTTATTAATTCTAAATCCTAACAATATTATTGATCAATTTATGTTATTTTCCCTGATTTTTTCTAAATACTCTATAGCATTGAATTTTTTTATCCAATTATGGTTCAAAGAATATATTAACCTGAACACTTCTTACAGCAGATTCAATGATAAACCTTCATTACGGACTAGAGACTACCTCAAACTTAAAATTATAATAATTAGGAAGTAGTTTGTACCCTTTACTTTGCCCAACTCTTCAAAAAATTTTATCTTCAATTTGCTCCAGTGTATTTTAGCCTTTGAGCTGAAAATAGTGAGTTGATACATTTATTACAAAATGAATATATTTGTTCATAATTGTGAGGATATTTAAAACGGAATTAAATATATCCGGTCAGAAACTTTTGTAACTGGAATCCAGTTGGCTTAATTTCATTTTCAAACTTGATTAATATCACCTATGTAATCAAAGAAAAGCGTACAATTAGGATATATTTAGGGTCATTATTCGTTTATCATCCTGATTTAGTGGCAAGAACCAGTGAAATATCTAAAAGATCAAGGACGCTAATTTTATTCAATCTTTTGAACAAAGAAGTTCACCAACACAGATTCCTTCAATAAAGCCACTTAGTCTGTTCAATATGGAGACGAGATTAACAGAAGTTTCAGACAGACGCACTGTAACATTAAATGCGGCATGTACTAAAATTAAATGATTTTAAAACAATTACCAAGAAAATATATCAGGAGAGAATGAGAGTAGAGAATACATGGTAATATGCACGCTATTGAATAGATGTATATGTCTAAATATGATGAGAATGAATGAAAATAACCAATTTATCATTTGAGCAGGAGTGCAACTATGTTCAATGGAATAATGATAATTCATTAATAAACAGTTACTGTATAACTAGTAATAATTGATTCATGAGTAACGAAGGTAATGAGTGTGGTATTGATGCTACCGAGGATGAAAAATAGACATAAAATAACGATAATTGATATTTTCGGAACATATATTCCATGTTGATTTACGAGATAGTTGAATTTTATGCGATTTGTATTCAAGTAAATATCTTTCCCACTGAGTTAGAAGCGCTCATTGTTGAAAATATTATTGCCCTCAGGTCCTCAAAAGTAATCTCTCGCATGATCACCTGTGTATTTTGTATTTCATAAAGTCGGTGATAGTGACTAATGTTAGAGCATTTTTTAAAGTAGTAATTATAACTACTAATGTGATAATAACTACTAATGTAATACTAACTACTAATGTAATAACTACTGATGTAATAACTACTAATGTAATAACTACTAATATAATAAGTACTAATGTAATAAGTACTAATGTAATAACTACTAATGCTAGAGCATTTTTAGCGTAGTAATTAGTACACTAAGGCACAAGTAAACAAAGGCCAAATTTTTACGTTTGGTCCCCCATCTAATTGAGAAGTTTTCCCGTTTATGGATTGAACCAAATATCTGAGTGAATAACAATTTTCCAATGATCCTTGAATTCGCATGTCTTCGTTTTTTAAGCTTGCTATGCGGTTGATGTTATATATGAATTAATTCTGGTCATTTACCGATTAAATCGGAAAAGTCCCAAAGTTTCAATGTTTCGTTTGCGCAATTTCAACGATTAATTATTCTTATTATTTTCACTAGGTTTGTATTATTCTCTTAACAAAAAGCAGATCATTCCATTTAAAAAAGAATGCTCTGTTAATGATGGAATAAATATAATTTTTTACCTATTCCAAATTCGAGCACTTGACAGCTGAGGGCGATTGGGCAAATTTAGCCAGAAGTGAATTTGATTTCCACAACTCTGCAGTACTTCTGCTGAACTTTTGTGAGCCCCACTCGCAAAGTTTGAATTAATGATCTTGAGGATTCTTCTCTCTCATCTCGTGCATCATTAAACTGGAACTTAATGAAGAAGTTCGTAATCTATCTGAGCTGCAGCTCTAAGCTCAAGGAAGTGTTCGCGTCACGACAGGAGACTCCGAGTCGTTCAATGTGACGCTCTGCAATTTTTCGATGTTTGACTTTTTCTCCTTCGAGATCAAACAAATGATAGCTTCATTGTGAATAAAAAAATGAGCGGAAGTTTTCTGCTCGAACTTGAGGGCACACGCTGGAGAGCAGGAAAAATTCTTCAGTCGTCTGAAGTTAATGCAAAAGCTTTGTACGAGTGTATAAAATGGTTATTTTAATTAACCCTGATAAAAATTTTCCGCATAATTTACGAGACGAAAGCAGGCATAAAAAATTTAAATTTTTTATTTTTCCACTGAAATTTCGTTTGCTTTTGAAACAAAAGGTCCGGATGCGCATGGAATCACGCACACTATTGACGTAGCATAAACAATTTGCAATAGGTAAATGTTTCTAAAAATTGGCGTAACTTGGTAAAGGCGAACTTTTAATTTCATTATCTTACACATATGAGTGCCGCACAGATAATCTTATTACGTTCAATAATTCTTGGTAAAATCGGGGCTAAAAAATACATCAGAAAAACGCAACGGACCTCACGATCACTTTATATTTAACACGAAATTCCTTCTGACTTTCAGTTGTGTGTATTTTTCTTTCGTCTCATTTAGACTCAGTGGGGCTATGTCTCCTTCAAAATTCAGCTGTGAGTTTCTCGCTTCTTTTGCCTTTGACTTGAACGAAATTAATTTGCCTCGATGTTCCCCGTCAGTAACTGCTTCAGTTTCTTTCAGTCCCTGCAACTGACTCCTGCGAAGACACAAGACACAAGGCACGTTTTTGGATTTTAGAAAAACGTAAAATCCTTATTCTGTTCCTAATATTTCCGGAAATTCTAAGAATATTTTCTGGAAATTCATTGCTAGAATTGAAGCTCGTATGTAATGAAATTTTACTTTTTCGACCATTGGTTCTAACAAAGTGACTTTACTGTGAGCTCGGCGGCGATAAGATAGCATGAGGCTTGTGAATAGATTACATAACACTTCAAACAACAATGGTTCGTCGGCTGTTTACGGTTGGTTTGGTCAGCTTATAAGTGGCAGAATTGAGAAATCGACCTCACTGCTTGAATACATTTTTATCCTCCCTAAGAACTATGAGAATGCAATTACAGGTGAAAAAAATTGCCCTCGTAGGATAACAGTTATTTTTTAAAGTGGGGCCGTGTTAAACTTACAGCGATAGGTTTTTGGTCCGAGAATTTCAATTCAAAGGGCTTTATTAAGTGAAGTATAAGTTTTGATCTGCAGGAAAAATTATTCTGTTAATACGTAAAAATGTTATAGATAAGTTAAAATATTACTACAGTACGCTACAATAGATAAAGTATTGTTTGAAATGAAGATGTTGTAGCCTTAATAAGTACCATGATTACATTTTAGGATGCATTAAAACTTAGTATGAAAAAATCTGTAAAATTATAGTTCGAGAACGTCAGGTAGAATAGATTTATGTAGCAAAATAATTCTATTAGGAATTAACCTCCGCAAAAATCAGTCAGATTAGGCTCTAAATGCAAGGTTCAGTCAAATTACCCACCCAGTATTCAATCAGTAGGAATTAATTGAACATTCGTGGATGAGAGCATAAGAATTCAAATTGGTTTTGGGCGTCAACAAGGGCTACATTTAAAAAAGTTCTCCTAGGTTAATATTATAAAGAACTTCTAAAATAATTCCAGAAGAACAAATTTAGCGAGATAACTAATAGCTGAATGTAGTTTCTTTGTTTCAACATGCAAGTTGTGTAATTCAGCCATGCTTAATGCGCATGCTGAACTTGCTTAATGCATTAGTTCTATACAACCAAATTTCACTTCACCATTCACCTTTCAATGTTGTTGATTTTTCAAGAATCTCTGTGTCACGCTCAGTCAATAATTCATAAACCGAGAATGTAACCCATTTAATTTATGTCTTTCCAAATATTACATCGTACTTATTATTGATCATCAGTCCCCGTCACATTTTAATCAAATTCATCTCATATAATGAATTTCTAAAATCGAATCTACGATGTGTTTGTCTGGCCGACTTCAAGAACCAGTTGTACGCAATGTGTATCGCAAAATGTGCTTTTCCCTCATCAAGGGAAGCATTTGGGGACCTTTCTGGGGCATCTGCAGTCCAAAGGTCGATTCTCCCGATTTTTGTTTTTATTGCTTTAAATGAGTTAGAGACATGTCCCCGAATGTCTGTAAAAATATCAGGAACCTACCCCAGAGCTAACGTCCCTCCCGGGGGGGGGGGGAGGGCATCCCTCTTACGGACCTTTTTTTTCATTTTTGAACCTAAAGCAATGAAATTTGGTATGCTGATAAGAAATGCAATTTTGAATCATTTATCATCAATGACAAAATGCGATTTTCTTGAAAAGAAAACGGGAAATCATAGAAAACGACATTTTTGGGGGGGTTTTCTAAATGCTTCTCCTCCTACAGTTTTTGAGCTACAGTAATGATTTTGGTATCATTGAATGCAGAATAACGTGGACAAAAAAAAAAAATCTGAAATTTTCAATTTTTTTCCATTTCATTTTTTTATATATTTCATCATTCATATTCCTCATCCCCATCCGAATATTTTTTTTATTATTGAATTTAGAGCAATGAAATTTGGTATACTGATAGGAAATACAATTTAGAATCATTTATCATTTATGACAAAATGCGATTTTCTTGAAAAGAAAATGGGAAATCATAGAAAACGACATTTGGGGGGGGGGTTTCTAAATGCTTTTTCTCTGATAGTTTTTGAGCTACAGTAATGATTTTGGTATCATTGGATGCAGAATAACGTGGACATTCCAAAAACTTGAATGCTTTTCCTCAAATTTCCAATATAAAAATTTAAAAAAATTAAAAAGAAAAAAAATCAAAATATTCTCAAGAAAATTCAAATTTATGACGTCATAACTTTGAAACGAGAATGAATTTTGAAAAACTTCTCAATACATTGTAAAGCCCTTGTTTTTCTGCATCCAATGATATCAAAATCATCACTGTAGCTCAAAAAATGTAGGAGGAGAAGCATTTTGTTTCTTAAAAATAGGTTTTATAAAAAAAGTAACTTATCAAGACGTTTGTCGTTATAACTCCGAAGTTTACAAAGCTAGAGCAATGCGGTTTGTTGCATTTGAAAGTGAAATGTGTGTTCTACCAATAATACGGGTGGATTTTCCAAATTGTTTCTGTAAAGCTTTCCATAGACTTTTTACCCTAAAATTATAACTTTTGCATTTTTGCATTGAGACTCTGACAAAAAAATTCATATAAATTCGGAATGAAATAAATCAAAAATTCCACCCGTATTATAGATAGAGCGCACGTTTGACTTTCAAATGCAACAAACCGCATTGCTCTAGCTTTGTAAATTTCGAAGTTATAATAAGTTATAATGAATAATATATGTATATATATAATTTCATTTTTTTCAAATAAAAAATTTTCTATGGCCTTACGAAAAATTTTTGTTAAGATAAGTTGTTACAAATGTAGAGATCTAGTAATCTGCAAATTTTCATAGACGTACGTCCAATAGAACAAAAGTTGACCATTTTGTCAAAATGCTTCCCTCAAGTACAATAGTAATAGTTGATACAGGCAAGGCAAGGTGTCCAACAGTAATCGTATCGATTGAGCTCATAGTTTCCTCGTGTCGTAGCGTAAATTAATGTTGCAGCTTAAGTTCTTTTGTCGGAATAATTAGCATGGATTAATTTAAAGGAAGCTTTGTTACAATTAAGCTAAATACTTATTATCTTATATATTGGTTTTTCAAATACCTTAACTAACATCAGGACGCAATGACGGTTGCCCCCGGCTTAGCTATAGGCCATTCCTGACACCTGCACTGAAAGAAATAATGGCCCTTTTTTGAAACACCCAGGTGCATCTGACGTTTGTCCCAAACCGAGACACGCAGAGGCATCATCAATGAGACACCCAAGATTATGATGCATACCAGTGTCTCCAGACTCGATTTAGAGACGCTCTAGTGTCTCAGTAAAAGTGCCTGAGTGTCTCATCGATGAGACACTTGGGCTTGAGTTTGATGCATTTACAAGTGATGTCTCATGCAAAACTCTACGGATATTAAACTGTAGCATTACACTGTCCAGTAAGGTCGGCACTTCCAGCGCTATGAAGGAACTTAGATACGCTTACGTATTCTTTAGCTAAGCGATAGCTACTGCTGGTGACATCAATATTAGGTCTAACCGCTGAAGAGCTACGGCGGGAACTATATTCGCCTCCAGCACTTAGGCCTTTTCATGCCATCTGCTACACTTCTCGTTCAGCTAAGAGCGATAGCGACTAAGCGGTAACTTCCTCTGAAGAGTCCGTTTAGACAGTCTATAAGAGAAGTTATGTACGTATAAAAAATTTAATTTGATCCGTGTTACATTTACTGAACACTTAAATAACTGAAGTCAATGTGAGGGGTGCCTAAGCTATTACATTATCAACGCCAATAAAAGATAGGCAGCATTTTGAGACACTTCAAGCTCATCGAGGTGTCGCACTTCCGATGAGACATCTACTCTGTTTCTGAGACGTCCTGGCTATCTTTGAGACACCTGAACAGCCATGAGACACTTAGAGAGGCAAAAATTTCTTTCAGTGTGGGCAGAGGGGGAATTGTGGTTGAGTTCTTTATTTTTCAATCGAAGAAAAACGTCGGGCTGGCAATACTGGGATTCGAACCGGCGACTGTTTTTTCACTCATGACCACTCGGCCAAAGTGGGCACGGATTTGGAATTTTATTTAGGAAGTTTTAAATTTACTAACCCTGAAAATCATACTTTCTAAGGATGTTTTATGAGCTCTATGGCTTTTTACATCCGAAAGGTAATCTTCCAAATTGCGTTGGGTATTCATAATATGCTCTGGATTGAAGACATATTTTTAGATATAATTTATTTATTTATAATTTTTGCACTATTAAGAGCGTCTGCAAGCTTAAGAAGTGTAACACTGTTTTCAGAAAAAGGAATATCTTGATCATTCTGAAACAAATTTCTTGTTTTACAGTATGTTTCCGAATTTTTTTTAGTTTATTTGACCCATTACTTGAAGCGTTTGTGTTCAGTATTTTCTCTCTCAGCGTCGTTAGCTACTTGCTTTATTAAAAAAGTTGTCTACGATGACAAATGCTGTTTGTATCTAATTCGTCAATATTAAGCACATGTGGGTAACGATCATATACTTGAAGGGAAACAAATATCGCCTTAAGGTTAATGGTTTCGCCACAATTAGAGGGCAAATATGCAGAGTGTCCTAACCAACAAATCAGAGGTCAAAACTGGTAGAGTGGATTGAGTGATAATTTCACCTCATAGCGGCGTGGATGTCTTACAAGCATAATGGCCTAGTTCCTAGTTCAGTTCCAGTAACATGGCATGGAAAAAGCCATTTTGGCAACCCTGCGATGAACACCACGCCTCTAACTTGAGGGTCCTAAAATTCTGTGCTTCGTGGGTTAGGACACTCTGCATATTTGCCCTCCAACTATTCTACTGATAACTTTAGACGTTGTATAAGGCGTTTAAAATGTTGGAAAATTATTAAGATATAGAAAATTAATTTTTAATATATCGCAGCAAAAAATACTGTCATTCATTGCAATCGCCAAATACCTAACAACAAAGGCTATCGGAATATAGTTTGCAGTTATTTGCAGAGACATAATATCGATTGCCAATAACCTGTAGTGATAATTGATTGGCAATAGTCAATAATGGTACTTAATTGATTGAAAATAGCCTATAGTGATGTTAATTGATCGGTAACAGCCTATAGTGACACCTGATTGCTTAGAAATAGTCTATAGTAATACTCAATGCTCTCTATGATGGAAAATAACACTCTAATTGCAAAATCATAAGCAGCACTGGTTTTCGTGGCGACAGAATAGCTTCCAAGTAGGGTAACAAATTTTTCGCAGAGATGCAAGAGAGTTTTTCCCCATGTTGTTTTACCTGGAGGCTTCATTTAGTTTAAGAGAGACCAGGAAAGACCTTCAGTTTAGGACCTCCTAAAGCTTGAATTTATTTTAGTTTTAACTCAAAAAAATTTCCATGTGCTTTGTGTAAAACATGCATGTCATGTTACATTTATTTCTCTCGAAGATAATAGTCAGGGAAACTTCAGCAGCTTGCTAACAAAAATTTGTAGTGTTAAAAAAAATCCCACTTTTTTGCTGGAAAGTATCCGAGGCCTGTTTCAAAACGGACGTGCATCACAAATACGGAAAGCATTTGCTCATTTTATTTACTCTACCGCGATTTTACTGCGCTCGATCTGCTGTAATTTTCAATCCTATTGGAGCGACGCCGGTGAAGCTAACGCTTTTCGCAGAGTTGAATGAGAACGGCCGCTTTTCAAAAACAGCGCACACGGAAAGTTCGTAGTTCGAACTCACCAAGTATCGAACTTTTCCAATTACGCACAGCGTGTTAGAGCAATTTTCTTTGCACTTCAATTTGGGAGCGCAGCTTTGGAGTGCAAAAAACCGGCCGTAAATAAACATTAAAGACTCGACAGCGCTCGCACCCGCGACACTCTCTGCAACAGGTCGTTGTGTTCTGCTTTAATTCTTTATTGTTTCGAGCGGCGCTTCGTTATTAATGCAAATGCCAGGCGTCGGCGCTGCCTGAATAAAATATTGCTCCCAGAAATACGGCTTGCTTTATGAGCTCCAATATTTGCGGCAGTCCGTTCGATTAGTTTCAGGTTGTAATCGATTAGCTCGCTCGGCAGGTGAAGCTGAGCTATGCGCTGTCGGTTGCAACTTCCATTGAGTGATACCGAAGCTTTGGGGATTTATTTCCCGTACTAGCAATCATTTTACTGTCAAAGTCTAAAGCATTTAAATACTTGGATTTCATGCTCTAGGATCAACCTCTATACTGTTAAGGCTTAAAGAATTTAAAAACTTGGATTTCATACTCTAACATCAACCTTTATATTATTAAGGCTTGAAGAATTTAAATACTTGAATTTCATACTGTAACAACAACCTCTATACTGTTAAGGCTTAAAGAATTTAAGTACTTGGATTTCATACTGTAGCATCAACCTCTATACTGTTGAGGTGTAAAGAATTTAAATACTCGGATTTCATACTGTAACATCAACCTCTACACTGTCAAAGTCTAATGAAATTAAGTACCTGGATTTCATATTGTAACAGTTAAAATGAAATGAGACCTGTCGCCGTGCCTCTACTTTGATTCAATGAGTTGATCGTGAACGTTCAAGTGATTTACAACAAATTGAAATATGAGAAAAACGTAACTCGTCTTCGTGGCACTCTCGTTTAAAAAATACCGACGATGCGATGTTTTTTTTTTGTATGCGATAGTTGACTAGTATAGTTTCATTGAACACATGTCTGGAAATATTATTTGAAAACGTGATAAGAATACCTCGTTCAAAAAGTAACAAATATATCAATCATCTCTCATGGACGCTGGAGATTCTTTGAGTTCCGACAGAATACGAAAGTTCGAAATGAATTCATGAACAATGTAAGAAAAACGACGATGGTGTACATTTATGAGGAATGATTATTGAAAACTAATTCATAAATCAATATGTTAATTAATGTACTAGAATGAAATTATTCATTCATCGATAAGGGGCCAGAACCTGATGAATGACTACAGTGTGTACGTGTATAATTACTGTGTATAATAATTGCAGTGCGTACGTGTATAATTACAGTGTATAATAATTGCAGTGCGTACGTGTATAATTACAGTGTATAAAAAATTACAGTGTGTACGCGTATGATTAGAGTGTATAATAATTACCGTGGGTAGAGATTAGAGTGTATAATAATTGCAGCATACACGTGAATAATTACAGTGTATAATAATTGTAGCATACACGTGAATAATTACAGTGTATAATAATTGTAGCATACACGTGAATAATTACAGTGTATAATAATTGTAGCATACACGTGAATAATTACAGTGTATAATAATTGTAGCATACACGTGAATAATTACAGTGTATAATAATTGTAGCATACACGTGAATAATTACAGTGTATAATAATTGTAGCATACACGTGAATAATTACAGTGTATAATAATTGTAGCATACACGTGAATAATTACAGTGTATAATAATTGTAGCATACACGTGAATAATTACAGTGTATAATAATTGTAGCATACACGTGAATAATTACAGTGTATAATAATTGCAGCATACACGTGAATAATTACAGTGTATAATAATTGTAGCATACACGTGAATAATTACAGTGTATAATAATTGTAGCATACACGTGAATAATTACAGTGTATAATAATTGTAGCATACACGTGAATAATTACAGTGTATAATAATTGTAGCATACACGTGAATAATTACAGTGTATAATAATTGTAGCATACACGTGAATAATTACAGTGTATAATAATTGTAGCATACACGTGAATAATTACAGTGTATAATAATTGTAGCATACACGTGAATAATTACAGTGTATAATAATTGCAGCATACACGTGAATAATTACAGTGTATAATAATTGTAGCATACACGTGAATAATTACAGTGTATAATAATTGTAGCATACACGTGAATAATTACAGTGTATAATAATTGTAGCATACACGTGAATAATTACAGTGTATAATAATTGCAGCATACACGTGAATAATTACAGTGTATAATAATTGTAGCATACACGTGAATAATTACAGTGTATAATAATTGTAGCATACACGTGAATAATTACAGTGTATAATAATTGTAGCATACACGTGAATAATTACAGTGTATAATAATTGTAGCATACACGTGAATAATTACAGTGTATAATAATTGCAGCATACACGTGAATAATTACAGTGTATAATAATTGTAGCATACACGTGAATAATTACAGTGTATAATAATTGCAGCATACACGTGAATAATTACAGTGTATAATAATTGTAGCATACACGTGAATAATTACAGTGTATAATAATTGTAGCATACACGTGAATAATTACAGTGTATAATAATTGTAGCATACACGTGAATAATTACAGTGTATAATAATTGCAGCATACACGTGAATAATTACAGTGTATAATAATTGTAGCATACACGTGAATAATTACAGTGTATAATAATTGTAGCATACACGTGAATAATTACAGTGTATAATAATTGTAGCATACACGTGAATAATTACAGTGTATAATAATTGCAGCATACACGTGAATAATTACAGTGTATAATAATTGTAGCATACACGTGAATAATTACAGTGTATAATAATTGAAGCATACACGTGAATAATTACAGTGTATAATAATTGTAGCATACACGTGAATAATTACAGTGTATAATAATTGCAGCATACACGTGAATAATTACAGTGTATAATAATAACAGTATACGTGTGTATTCACAGTGTAAAATAATAACAGTTTGTAAGCTCACAGACTCCTTTGTATGTATGATTCAGAAAATTTGTGCTTCTCTTGGCTTTGCAGTGATCTGTGAGGGTTACACTCTATACAGAACAGTAATTTAAAAAAAATTCTAAAAATGTTATCAACATGCTCCGAAAACGAGTAAAATTTTGTCGTAAAGCTGGGGAAAACTTCTTTATTATTAATAAATTGTTATTTGTAATTATTATTAAACGGTCGTAAGATTTATAGTTTTTATTTCACAATTTCCGAATTGCATCCGTCAAAACAAGGGAAGCTCATACTTTTGATGGGCAACTACGGAAGTGGTTCCCTGATTATTTGAACCGCAGTGCTTGGTCGAATCTGTCATCCGTCAGACTGATGTGGTATCAGCGAGCGGATATTTCAGTTTGTTCAATAATGGAGTTTTGCTATTGTTGAGATAATGAAATTATGCTATGGCATCTCCATTGCAGTAATTATCATGCCAAACCAAGTGAATTTAAAATTTGATGATGCAGCCACTCTTTGCTCAGCCAAATTTCTTTATAAAGTTCCCTCGGAATAAATGTTAATCATGTTTTCCCGACCAAATTTTTACATTACCCAACATCAGCAACACCTTAACATGGTTAAATCATTCTGACCCGCATTGGAATCGAGACTTAGTACAAAATTTCTACTTTCATAGGCTCCTTAGCAATGATTTACGAACGATTCAGTCGAATAATAGAGCAATATTTCAACGGTGACACTGGCGAAAAAAAGACCTTTGCAAATGCGGCAATGAAAAACGACGAACTGGATAACAAATGATCGATGCTGGCGATCTTATTATTTTAAAGTACAATGCGCTGCAGCGAGGTATTATAAAGCTTCAATACCCTGTCTAACTTTTTCGCCGCCTGCATGCATGGTTTTCGCCGCCTAAGCGATTTAATCGCTGAAATCGCTTAGACGGCGAAAAACATGCATGCAGGCGGCGAAAAAGTTAGACTGGCTACCGCACTAGATAGTAGCGCAGATGTGCGACAATAATGATGAGCGTCTCTCAAGTGCGGAAATTTCAGCGGGCTAAAAACGCGCTCGCTATTGATGGATTAATTAATCACAAGGGAAAGTGAGTAATTCTGTTTTGGGGTTTCGTTGCGCTGTCGTGTGACAGCGACGGAAGAATTGGATTGCAAGACAAATCGAAATCCTGCGACCTGCGATAAATCGAACTGAAACCGGCCTGCTTATGTCTCCTTTGAACGATTGGTACCGATGAAATGACAACCTTTTTATTGAACATCGAATGAATTGCGTCAAGCGACAACGAAGGCTTGAAATAGCAGCAGATATTGCCACCGTGGGTTCTGCTCCTCCTACTCATATAAATGATTTCAAATAAGAGTGATTCGAGTTGTTAGTTGTTAATGTCAGCGTTCACTGCTTTGTCTACGTTTTTGTATATTTTAGCATTGTTTTAAATTTTTTCGTAAATCTAATGGGTCATGCAATTTAATATACTGTTGATGCTCAGGAAAGTTGAGGAATGTTTGCCTCATGAGCAACAGTAGGAAGTCGAGGGAATTTTTAGTCTAGGGAAGTCATCTAACATTTCACCCTTCGAATTTTTTTTATTTATAGAATCGTCATTACAACCACCGCCATTATCAATACCGTCACTGGATGGGCAACAACGTCAGGTTTTCACCGACAACAGAATAAGGAAAGGTAATGTCATAAATAAAAACCTCGAAGAGGAGAACTCCTCTCCAAAATGTTGTTAACGGAGCTTAAAACTCGAATTAATACCACATGCAAGGCCTACCGATCTTTTGAACAGACTGAACACTGCAGAAAAGGACTCAATTTACTCTCGCATACTCTCTCAATTCGTCTTACAAACAAACTTTACCGTACACACGTAAATTTCGTACATTAAATTCCGTGTGCACACACACACCACTCAGCATAAACACACTCATACTACACACTTCTCATGCACGTTAAACCCTTTACACAAGACAACAACACAGAAGGTATTCCCTTTAAAGAGTTTAAGCACAAGACGGCACCATTCGCACTTCTCGTGTATGGTAAACCCTTTCCACAAAACCACAACACAGAAAGTATTAGCGCTAAAAAGTTCAATCACAAGCACACACTATTGCAGTAAGTCCGTACTTCTCGGGCATGTTCAACCCTTTACACAAGACCACAACACAGAAAGTATTAGCGCTAAAAAGTTCTAGCACAAGTACAAGCACGCACCATCGCGGCGAGCCCGTTTCTCAAGCAGCGCCAGCAGCACCACCACAAAGCGCTCGCGCCAGGGGCGGCTAAGATCAATTTTCATTCTTGTGAGCTACGGGGAGAATAATTTGGTTTGCCCGCTGGCCGGAGGATGAGGGAACTTTACTGGCCTTCCACACTGCAGGAACCCTCGACGGTGGGCTGATAAATTTTATGAATGTCGAGGGTATGTGTATACTGTGTGGCTGTAGGTGTTGGGCTGTGTGCCTGCAGGTGTTGGGCTGTGTGGCTGTAGGTGTTGGGCTGTGTGGCTGTAGGTGTTGGGCTATGTGGCTGTAGGTGTTGGGCTATGTGGCTGTAGGTGTTGGGCTGTGTGGCTGTAGGTGTTGGGCTGTGTGCCTGCAGGTGTTGGGCTGTGTGGCTGTAGGTGTTGGGCTGTGTGGCTGTAGGTGTTGGGCTATGTGGCAGTAGGTGTTGGGCTATGTGGCTGTAGGTGTTGGGCTGTGTGGCTGTAGGTGTTGGGCTGTGTGCCTGCAGGTGTTGGGCTGTGTGGCTGTAGGTGTTGGGCTATGTGGCAGTAGGTGTTGGGCTATGTGGCAGTAGGTGTTGGGCTATGTGGCTGTAGGTGTTGGGCTGTGTGCCTGCAGGTGTTGGGCTGTGTGGCTGTAGGTGTTGGGCTGTGTGGCTGTAGGTGTTGGGCTATGTGGCAGTAGGTGTTGGGCTATGTGGCTGTAGGTGTTGGGCTGTGTGGCTGTAGGTGTTGGGCTGTGTGCCTGCAGGTGTTGGGCTGTGTGGCTGTAGGTGTTGGGCTATGTGGCAGTAGGTGTTGGGCTATGTGGCAGTAGGTGTTGGGCTATGTGGCTGTAGGTGTTGGGCTGTGTGCCTGCAGGTGTTGGGCTGTGTGCCTGCAGGTGTTGGGCTGTGTGGCTGCAGTACATGTAGGTGTTGGGCTATGTGGCAGTAGGTGTTGGGCTATGTGGCTGTAGGTGTTGGGCTGTGTGGCTGTAGGTGTTGGGCTGTGTGCCTGCAGGTGTTGGGCTGTGTGGCTGTAGGTGTTGGGCTATGTGGCTGTAAGTGTTGGGCTGTGTGGCTGTAGGTTTTGGGCTATGTGGCTGTAGGTGTTGGGCTGTGTGGCTGTAGGTGTTGGGCTATGTGGCTGTAGGTATTGAGCTGTGTGGCTGTAGGTGTTGGGGTGTGTGGCTATAGGTGTTGGGCTATGAGCCTGGAGGTGTTGGGCTGTGTGCCTGTAGGTGTAGGGTTGTGTGGGTGTAGGTGTTGGACTGTGTGCCTGTAGGTGTTGGGCTATGAGCCTGGAGGTGTTGGGCTGTGTGCCTGTAGGTGTTCGGCTATGAGCCTGGAGATGTAGGGCTGTGTGCCTGTAAGTGTAGGGCTGTGTGCCAGTAGGTGTAGGGCTATGAGCCTGGAGGTGTTGGGCTGTGTGCTTGTAGGTGTTGGGCTGTGTGCCTGTAGGTGTAGGGCTGTGTGCCTGTAGGTGTAGGGCTGTGTGGCTGTAGGTGTAGGGCTGTGTGTCTGTTGGTGTTAGGCTGTGTACCTGTAGGTGTTGGGCTCTGAGCCTGGAGGTGTTGGGCTGTGTGCCTGTAGGTGTTGGGCTGTGTGCCTGTAGGTGTTGAGCTGTGTGCCTGTAGGTGTTGGGCTGTGTGCCTGTAGGTGTTGGGTTGTGTGCCTGTAGGTGTTGGGCTGTGTGCCTGTAGGTGTTGGACTGTGTGCCTGTAGGTGTTGGGCTGTGTGCCTGTAGGTGTTGGACTGTGTGCCTGTAGGTGTTGGGTTGTGTGCCTGTGTGTGTTGTGCTGTGTGGCTGTAGGTGTTGGGTTGTGTGCCTGTAGGTGTTGGGTTGTGTGCCTGTGATGTGTTGTGCTGTGTGCCTGTAGGTGTTGGGCTGTGTGCCTGTAGGTGTTGTGTGTTTCTAGCCGTTGTGTGCATATGGGCGGTGTTCCAATAGTGGAGCTCTAGGCACCAGGCGCCGGTAGGTGCTGCGCTCTTTTAGGTGCAAAGCGCCTTTAGGATAAGGTGAAAGCTGTGCCAAAAGATAAAAGAAAAAATGAGAATTTCCTACAGAATGTGAAGAGAGTGGGAAAGACCAAGAGAAAATTAAAGAAATAGTGGAAACGAAAGAGCCCCTCAAGAATTAAATATTTTCATCAGATTTGAAAGATTTGGGAGATATATTTCCCACGAATGTATGTTGTTACCTGTATGACCTAAGAATATACATAATCTAATGTTCACCAATGATAGCATTTCTACCCAAATAAGCTATGACACCTTCATGCTAATCAGTAAAAAAAGTCTCCAATAAACTAAAGTACTTATCTTAGTGTGCTAATGAATGATTATGGTTTGAAAAGATTGGTATTTTTAAGTTTGCATCCGTCATTTATTTCAGCTTTATATACTTCTCATCTAACTAGTACAAGTAATTTGAGAGCTTAAGAGAATTTAATAGAAAGCCTTCAATATTTAATTTAATAGAAAGAATTCAATAGAAAGAAAATAGAATGTTTAATAAATAAAATTTAAGGCTCGTTTGAAGGCAGAACAGGTGGGGGCATCTCAATTATTAAGAGGTATTAAATTCCAAATTTGTATTCCAGCAAAAAAAACGTAATTGGAGATTATACTTCTAAATAGTAGGTAATTATCGACAGTAAAAAAATATCCTACTGAAAATCCAGTGTTGGGAATGCCCTTTGAGAGCCGCTAAGAAAAACATCGGTGTAAAAATATCAAAAATAATTTTAGATTTTAAGCTGCTCAGATATATTTATTCGATAAACTTTAAACTTTACTTGAATTACTTTAATTTATTCGATAAACTTTAAAATGTGAAATTCAAAATGAAGCTTTTAAAAAACGGTAGTTTGTAACCAAGTATTGAGTATGTTTTTGAATTTCAGTTGCGTTTCATAAATTGTGAGCGATTTTAGCAGAAAGGGCGTTTGTGTTTATCACTTGTTTGTGTTCAGTTCAGTATAGGTAATTTTCGAGTGCGTTTGACAGGAAATGTTCACAGTCGATCTAATATAACCTAACCTAATCTAATTTAATTCATTTTGATACAGGATATTTGCCTTTTGTAAATCAGGCATTCTCTTTCAAACGAGACTGGCGGCGAAATTTTAAAAAAATTCTCGTCTACGGTAGCAATTTTCCTTGTCGCCGATAATTTTTGCATAAGTTTGTGAAATCGAAATAAAATAAAAGAAACAACTAAGAAGGACTGAAAAGTGAAAAATATCTTCGATAGGAATGGAGGGTAAATATAGCACAATTAGTCCTAGCCCACAAAACCCAGAATTTAAGGACACTCAATTTAGAAGCGTGGTGTTCATCGTAGGTTTACTAAACTGGCTTTTCCTAGCCAAGTTACTAATCAGAAACAACTAGGAACTAGGCCCCTCTGCCTGCAAGACATCCACGCCGCTATGAGGTGAAATTATCACTTAATCCACTCTCCAGTTTTGACCTCTTATTTGTGGTATATGGCACTCTGATTATTTGCCCTCCAATTAAGGGGAGGAGAATTTGTTTCTAGCCCTCGATAGCTGAACCCTCTTCCATCAAAGGACAACACGCACGGAAATTAATCTCGCAAAAGTTGCTTCATTTTCCTTATAATGGGTTCATGATGATCAATTTTCCCCAAAATTAGTGGATAATCTCCTTCAGACTTGACAGAGACAAATTTGAAAGGCCTGTAGCGAGCGTCCCTCATAAAAGGGGTATGTAGAGAGGAGCGTCCCTCATCAGAGGGGCATGTAGAGAGTGTCCCCTCATCAGAGGGGCATGTAGAGAGTGTCCCTCATCAGAGGGGCATGTAGAGAGTGTCCCTCATCAGGGGGCATGCAGAGAGTGTCCCTCATCAGAGATGCATGTAGAGAGTGTCCCTCGTCAGAGGGGGCATGTAGAGAGAAAGTCCCTCATCAGAGGGGGCATGTAGAGAGTGCCCCTCATCAGAGGGGCATGTAGAGAGTGTCCCTCATCAGGATTTGGTGTTGTCACAAATTCTTCCCTATGAAATGCATTTCTTCGTTAGCTGACAAAGCAGGTAACGCAAATTTTTTCTGGATGATGACGAGATTCACCTCTAAAATTAAAGTTAAATTGGGTTTTATCTAAAAGCAAATTCATTTTTTCAGAACGTTCGCATTCTTTAATCATACATTTTGAAATAAACTTCTACTGGTCTGCATTTTGTTGCCATAACATTTGTGAAAATCATAAATTGTTATTCTGTTATTAGTAATTAATTTCACTGCTATTTATGAGGTAAGTAAATGATGTGAAGTTGTGTTAATATTCAGCAATAGTATTTGATTGGCATCAATTAAATACTAGTAAGGCACCAATTTTTCTCGTGCAGGAAAAACAATTAAGAAACATCAACCTTAGAGCTATACGGAAAAAATTACAGATTCCCGGCCAAAAATCTAGACTGGGTAACTGTCAAACTATTATTTTCGAATTTGAACTAATTTTCCAGTTCATGTTCGAGCAGAGAATATCTTATACAATTTGCGCTCATGTTCCCTGAGCAAGTGGGACGAAGAGGTGAGCAGCGATTTGCTTCAAATGTCGAGGGCGCCGTACACGACTTTTGGCTCTCGGCAGCTCAGCGTGGAAGCGTTCCTGCTGTCTAAATAGAGAAATTCCGGGTCTCACTTGAGTCCGAATTTTGAGGTGAGCTCAACTGGGTGTTTCTGGTTCAGCTTAAGATATTTTTGAATAAAAGCAGCAGGTAGTTTTACTTCCTGGAATGGACCAGGGCACAACGCTGCCTTTCTGGTTCAGTTAAAGATATTTTGAATAAAATTCGTAAATATTCTTAGTTCCCCGAATCAAATTGCGTAGAACACTGCACTTCTGTTTCAGTTTAAGATATTTTGAGTAAAATTGCACTTAGAGATATTTTTGATACACCTGTGTGTCCCAAACGGATATTCAAAATATTTTGATACCCATTTGAGTATTTCCTTTGACCATATATTAAAGGGACTGAGAAAGTTAAATTACAAATTCACGTTTCAAAGGGCTAAATATTTTTGATAGAAAACCGAACTGTGTTCAGATTTTGTGGATGAAGTCGTAGTCTTCCCACAAACTCTAATACTTTCACTAATTTTTAATCTAATTCTTAGACGTTGTCAGTATATTAGTGTACTCAGTGACCACCTGAGGAAGTGAAATATTAATGTGAAATAAAATTGACTTACGATAGGTGTGTCATGGTTGGCACACTTAAGTGTGTCATATAAGCCCATGACACACAAAAGTGTGTCATAATACATAGATTGATAATGCATATTGCTGGAGCACTTTTCTGAATCGGTTTTGTGACAACTCGACATGCAAAATGGTTTCAGTTTTGTGACAAAATTGTTCTCAGTGTGGCAAATATTCTTACTTCTCTGAGGTTCATCTTTGTTTCTTTTCAAGAGAAGCAAAAAAATTTCTAATATCTACAGCTCAGCGAGAGATTTACGAGTATATGTAAAGAATTGTATTTTCCTGCTAATGAGTTATATTTTATTCGTTAGTCGAAGTGGTGCTATAGTAGAAACATTTAATTTAAAAATAATGTTCCTTTGATAACATTGCAAGCCAACGTTCAGATGCTCATTTTTATCTATTTCTCACTGCCGCATTTCAGTAAACATCTCATGAACTACAGCACTCCTGCAAACAATTTGAAGGTCTTGCAGCAGTGTGTATCAATCTTTGTTAATATATTTCTGTTGTACAAAAGTTCAGGAACAGCACTCATAAATTTCTTGTATATCAATGTGACTATAATATAGTCTAGTAACAGCATGCATCAATGTCTATGAATAAATTCGTGTTCTACAGTAGACAGGGGTTCAGCAACAACACACTTACGAACAATTCGAATTAGTGCCTAGTATCAGTGTGACCCCATAGGTTACCGTCTAGCAACAGCGTGCATCAATGTCTATTAATGTTATATTCATGTCATACAAAAGACTGAGTTTCAGCAATAACACACCTACGAACAATTCAAGAGTTTTGTACCAGTGCGATAAATTATTATTTCGCGACAGCGCACATGAATGTCTCTTATATATTCATATCATACAAACGACTGAGGTTCAGCAACCACACACCTACGTACATCAATGTCTGTTAATAATACATTCCTGCCTTACAAAAGACTGAAGTTCAGCCACCACTCACTTACGTACATCAATGATCTGTTATATTAACAGATCTGTTAATAATATATTCCTGGCAGACGGGAGACAGAGGTTCAGGAACCAAACCACGCACCTACGTACATGAGTGTCTGGTTATAATATATTCCTGGCAGAAGGGAGACAGAGGCTTGAGGTCTGCGACGCCTCGTCTCATTTCTCTGCAGATCCTCGGCTCGATCTTCCTTGAGCTTCAATCTTTTATGGATTTCTTTCGAGCAGCGCGGCTCTGAACAACAAAAGCGAGCAACAACACGGCTCTTGGATCGTACACAAAACTCAAGAGCCCTTCCTCATGCATTAATTCCCTTGTTTTTAAAATGTGGCCGGGACGCCGACTCTGAGGCTTTGAAGTTGGAGTGGAATTGTACTTTATGTTCATTGGTAATGAAGCTCTGATGGGTGGAAAATATCCAAGTATATTTCTACTGAATATCTGTTGATGCTTTTAAGGATTTATATTTTTGGAAGCGTCCTCGTGATAGTGAAGAATTAAGCGAAAATGTTTGGTGTACATCGGACAGGGGAAGCGTGAGTTTGATACATACAAGGTTCCTGGCTTAGGAGGCTCTCGCTCATGAACTTAAACACAACGGAAATAAATGTTTCTAGAATATGTTTGAGCTCCTAAATTTGTTTTAGTTTTAGCAAAAATAGGAGCATTTAGATCACTCTTGAACTCGTAAAATTTTTATTGTTTATAAAAAAGCTCATAGATCACTCCTGTGCTCGTAAAACTTTTCTTGTTTATGGAAAACCAGAGCTCTAATGTTAATTCTAGTAAAAGTGTTCAAGTTCACGAATAATGAGAGATTCTAGTTCACTTTTGTACTTGAATTAGTTACTTGTTTTTGCCTCGCCTCGTTTTCACAAGAATTAAAACATGTAAACACACCTCGTCACTTTCACAATTCAAGGGAGGAAAAAGTGATAACTTGAGACCTCAGTTACTTAGTGCTCCTAAGTTCATTTATCCGTAACATGATAAAATGTTGGACGTTATAGTTACATAAATATGTAATCGAGAACAGCCACATATCATTTGAAATTTAAATATATGCGTAAAAAACGAATTTTTAAAAGCTGCACTTTGCATATATTTAGGGAAGTGTCTCATCTTCTCTTAAATACCCGAGGTTCTCGCTAGGGATTTACCGCTTAACTCGTTCTCCGCCTATTGGGCCATATGTATACCACTAGGTAAATTGTAAATTGCTCATTCAAGAATCGGTAAAGTAAATGACGTTTTGAGAACTCTTTAAGAAATAATTGTTTTCATACCAGGTGAAATGTATTGTAGAATTATATTTTTCATATTTCTTAGGAAAGATAAAAATGTATTCCTACATTGATGTCCCTCATATGAGGGGCATGTAGCGAGCATCCCTCATCAGAGGGGCATGTAGCGAGTATCCCTCATCAGAGGGGCATGTAGAGAGTGTCCCTCAGCAGGATTTGGTATTGTCACAAATTGAATACTGTGCTGATAACACCCTAACTAAACCAACCATTTACATTCGCGGTGTACTGTAGAGGTGTGCTCACGCTGTCAAGCAGACAGCTTTTGAATAAATACATAAAAGAAAGAAAGAAAGAAAAAGAAAAAAACGTTTATTTCCAAGTTGCCACATGAGATACACGCCAGCATAAAACCTTTTCAATATAAGACGTCCTAAAACGAAAGTTCCATACGAGGAGTACTAATTGACAAACCATCAGAGGTGTACAAATAGATAAGCCATACGAGGCATAATAATAGACCAACCATACGAGGTGTACTAATAGACAAACTACCAGAGGTGTACAAATAGATAGACCATACGAGGCATATTAACTGACAAAATATACGGGGCGTACTAATAGACAAACCATACGTGGCATGCTATTAGTCTAACTCTGTCAAGGGGTAGTTGAATAAGAAATGAAAAATATCATCTCCTGGATATTTTATATTCCAAGAGATGGCTAACAACTTGTAAATAATTCGAATGCTGCTAAGGAATTATTCAAAACTCCCAAGTTCTTAGTTGAAATTATCGAAGTAGGAAAAGGACAAAAAACGCTATACGGGAGCAGGTTGAAACCCCATCGTAAATGACAATCAAGTATTGAGAAAAGGTTAGTCGTGAAGTAATTTATAAAGAACATCGAAGTAGGAAAAAGACAAAATCGCTATACCGGAGCAGATTGAAACACCATCGTAGATGGTAATCAAGTATTGGTTATTCATGAAGTAATTTATAAAGAACAACGCGCAACACAGTACGCACATCTAGAAATGCGTAAACAAACTTACTCTCAAAAATGAAATGCATGGCTTGTTCGGCATACAAATATAGAGATAATTTTTGCACGAGCGATTTATTTCATTTGTCTGTTTATACTTTTAATTTCTTCTATTCACAGAAATGCCCTTCGGGGCCGTGATAGATCGATTTATGAATCATTAAGCAAGCGCAATCAATTTGTTTATTTTCTTTAAATGAGTTCATTATGTTCTAATAGAGTAACCAGCGAGGTGGACAGGGCTGGCCAACCAACCAAGCAACAAGCTATGCTTGTGTGTACATATGTCAATGTGTGTGGGTGCTTGTGTATGTGTCTATGTGTGAACATATGTATGCGTGTTTGTGTGCCTGTGTGTATGTGTGTACATATGTATGCGTGTTTGTGTGCCTGTGTGTATGTGTGTACATATGTATGCGTGTTTGTGTGCCTGTGTGTATGTGTGTACTTATGTATGCGTGTTCGTGTGCCTGTGTGTATGTGTGTACATATGTATGCGTGTTTGCGTGCCTGTATGAGTGTTATCCAGGCAGTTGTGGAATGCGAAGTAAACGCTGAGCGATACGAGAATTTAAGAAAACGTAATTAGAACACTGACTGCACATCAGCTCTTCAATACAACTGCACCAGAGAATAACAAATCGCGCGGCTATTATTCCTTGCAGCCTTGCAGCTGGGTCATGCATGTCTGCGGCTTCCGTACACTGAACAATTGAGCGAATCCCAGGATGTCTGGGCCTTAAGTTCCAAGGGGCACGCTGATATTGCTCCGGGTCACGCAGCAAGTTCTCTTTGCTTTTGGTAGTTTGTGTTTTGCCTCTGCCTGAATTAGAGGATGTCCGCACACACATGGCTGATCCTTGAGGATTGAAATTAGTTTCGATTATTTGAGACTGGAATCAAGCGCCGGACTGGCAGAATAAATGAGATTCATCTTGATCTGGACAAGGTTCGCGCAAAAGGATGTACATCTCAAGAATTAACGGAGGTATCAATTTCAAATGTCCTGTTGCAGCATACACCGAAAAAACATTATTTTCATGTCGTGAATGTTTTAGTCTCACCAAGCTCGCCAAGTTACCCTAGTCATTAATGCCTAACACCAAAAGTAGACAAACTCAAAGTTCACTTGCTAGCATTGTCGCAACACAGCCCTCGTGTCACCGAGAGGCTCCAGAGAGGGGAGCTCAGAGAGGGGCTGCCGTGAGTGGGTAAAGGAATCCGATATTGAGGGGCCGACCCGCTGGGGAGTGGGGAGGAGTGGGCTGTGACCCGTCTCATGTGGGGCTCAAGTGGGACGCACGGGCCCACCTCTGCGTAAACGGGCCCATTTGTGGCGATGGCGGCCTCAGCTCTGCAGGAACAAAGCTTCAGACGAATGTATTGGAGAGACAGGGAACATCGTTAGTGAAGGCGGTCTGGAAGGTGCTGCTATAGCATGACCACTACCTCTAGCTAGTACTATAGCGTGAGGTTAGGTTAGACGAATAATGGAAATTACTTATTTCCACAAATTAAATCAAGCAATAAACACTTAATTTGTATATGTACACCTCAAACTGTACCTGTGTAGGCGATTTATGGCAGGGTGCCTCACGCTATAATAGCACCGTCTGGATGGATGGCAGCGTGGTCACGGTGGCCGAGTGGTTATGAGCGAGCGCCCTTCACGGGAATGTGTCGGCAGTTCGAATCCCGGCAGTGCCGCCTTTTCTTCCTGTTGGGAAAAGGGAGAACTCAATCACAATTCCCCACTCCTCCCCGGTGTCGGGAATGGGTACCAGCTTGACCGGGGGTAACCGTCATTGTACGTGTCTTGGTGTTAATTGTAACGCATTTGAGAAGCAAATGTCCAAGATGATATGTATCAGGCTTGATTGGCATAAAACCACCTCTGAGTGGATTCAAGCTCGTGCAGCTGTCGCTCAGGGTAGAGGAAACAAGGTATGGTCAAAACAGTCTTTTTTTCGTCGATTGTGTGGGTTTGCTGACGTCACGGCAACGAACCAATAGCAGCGCTCAGATTGCTTCTGGTAACACTGATACCCCCAAATCTGGCTCCACTATTGGCCTACAACGACAAGGCGTTTTGGCCTCGTCATAAAGTTTGTTTGAACTAGAGCCTTTCTATTGGCCAACCGAACAAGAAGAAAAGTTTTCCCCCCATAGAAATGACCACACCTTGTTTCCTTTAACGTGGTGTCGCTCATATCGTCATCGTGTTATGCCGACGTCAGCAGGGATTGTAAAAGTACACTAGAGTGTCGTTGTTAAAGCTATTGTGCAGTGTAGGTGTTTGGAATGTATTGGTGCGAATAGATTAGGTAGAACACTATAAGAGTTTTTAATAGTGCTATGAATAAACAGGTGCATGTGATCAGTAAACACTGCTGAGAGAACACCATGATGATATCAAAGAATACTTCAGTATCGTTGATACTCATGTAATTGATGACCTCACGATGAGAAGCTCGAGTAAATATCAAAATGAAATCGCAGGTAACACGTTCACCATGTTTCCGCGGTTGCTAACGGTTGGTATGGTTATGTTGCGAGCAGCATTATTGGGAAATCGACGTTACTGCTCAAATACACTTTGATCCTCCCTAAAAAATATGAGAAATACAATTGCACGACAACATTTAACCTCGGAAAATAACAGTTATTTTTCGAAAAGGCCTAGGAACAGATGAAGTGATACTCATTTATGCCGGTAGGCGAACGAATGATTTACCTTGGGGTACACATGTTGCCCAGTACGCGGGGATCGTGTTAATGACGTACTAGTGTTGCATATATATAGTAGGGCATTTTTGATGTAGTGATATGAAACCAGAGTTATTTCAACAGAGCAGGGAGCATAGCTGATACTTTATTGGGATGAGTAACTCTTTAAGTGCGCTGGGAAGTGTCAAGGCCTCCAACGAGAGGCGATTAGTGACAACTCTGCACGTCAGAAGCACCTGGTGACAACGTTGAAATTTAAAGGAAACTAGTGACAACTACCTAAGGAAACTTGGGGCATGGGTACGGGTCAGGAGAGACCAGTGGCAACGTTGTAAGGGAAGTAGTGGCAAGGCTGCAAGGAAACTGGTGGCAAGGCTACAAGGAAGCTGGTGGCAGTGCGGCAAGTCAGGAAGAACCAGTGACAACTCTGCAAGGAAACTAGAGGAAGGCTGCAAAGAAACTGCTGGGCAGTGCTGCAAGCCAAAGTGTTGTAAATTACGTTGTGACACCATCACGTTGTGACACCATCACGTTGTGACACCATCACGTTGTGACACCATCCCGTTGTGACACCATCCCGTTGTGACAAAATCAAGTTGTGACACCATCACGTTGTGACATCATCACGTTGTGACACCATTACGTTGTGACACCATCACGTTGTGACATCATCACGTTGTGACACCATTACGTTGTGACATCATCACGTTGTGACACCATTACGTTGTGACACCATCACGTTGGTCCGTCTCCTTCCTTCAGGCCGCCACTTGTCACAGATCCTTTCTAGAGGGGATCGCCTCGGGACGTCAATGGTTTGTCTTCTCTTTCTATCACCGACAAATTGTTTGCGTGAGTTCTATTAGAAGTATTTCCCATTCGCTATCCATTTGTTTCTTTTGGAGAAAATCTCAGGGTTGAGTGAGAGAACTTGGCGCGTGGTTCATGAGGAGCAAACTTTTTAGTATGTACGTTTTCAAAATCTTCATTTTAATTAAAATTTCAGCTGTCAAATATTCACCTAAATAACACCTAGGGAAGTGGAACAAAGTATGGTTTTCCTATGAGGCATTGAAAAGGGAATGATCTTCTATCGAAATTGATCTACATGAAATGTTTGCGTTAATTTTATCGAGTTAGCGTAATAAAAATTTCAAGCATTTATGCCCCTAAAAGTTCATTTTGGTTCTATTGATTTGTAATAATGTTTACACTCAATTGCATTACTCAGAAGTAATGCAATTCGTTAATTGCATCCTATTTCATTCCTGCAAGTGCGAATTGTACGGAAAATTTAATGGCATAATTTCGCCCTTAAAACAGCATAAATGCAATGGTCTTATCTGAGTTATTTCTTTTAAATAACAAGTCTCAGAAGACCTGAAGACGAATAGTTGAAGCATTTTTCAAAACGTTTTCCCCCCTTAGGAAAAATGCAGCAGAAATTTATGTCGTAAAAGAACAAGAAAGTGAAAATATATACAAAAAATAGAAGAGTTCAATGTTTAGAAATTTTATAGGTTCACCAGAAAATATTAGAAATAGTTTCTAGCAAACCTTGGAGCACGAGTCACGTGACGATAATGTTGCGCCATGTTGCTGCGTACATCGAAGTCTGGCAGAAAGTTGCGTTATTTGACGCAGTTCGACAGGAAATTTCCGGCATTGCCCACGTTTGGTGTCCCTGACGGAGCTGCTCGAGGCTCCTATAATGCAATTTTAAGGCGGGTGTCCTGGAAAATTTGGGCTGCCCGAAAGTTTGGAGTCTCGCGCGCTGAGCCGAAATTAGACGTTGGTGCAAGTTTGGACAGCGTTTCTTTTATCGTGTCAATCGAAGGAAAGGAACGCAGGTCCTCCTAGAGGACGTGAATGAGAACTGTTCGTGAGCTGTGACCTTCGATGCAGAATTTTTAGCAATGAAGTCACCGATGTTAATGAACCCCATACCGTCTGAATTTATAACTTAATGACCGTAACATTATACCATCCTTGTTTGACTAGCGCTGACATCAGTTTTTCACAGACGTCAGAATGGGAAAGGAACTGCCACTCTGCAGTGAACTACAAAGAACACATTAGGATTCAAATTCGGAAAGAAAAATGCCAGATCGGCTTATAGCAGTGGATTTGAACTCCTCCTGAAAGGCATTAGGAAGTTCGGCGCTCCATTAAATATTTTGTAGCTTGTACTCTAAATAAAAAAAAAACACACTGTTTCTGGCATCGTTTCTCGGTAGTACACAACAAAGAAATGTTTTGTTCAGTATTGGACTGGCGCGTCATGAGCCTGGTTTTGAGGAGAGGATGGCAGGTACAGCGGCGAGAGTTGCCTGAATAAAAGATGACAGCCAGGTCTTTGAATTGTAGAAGCGGCGCGCGGCCACCTCAGAAGCAGCCCTAAAGCGAGGCTGTTCCCTCCTGGTGTGATCGGCAGCGCAGGATGCGGACGTAAGCTGCGCTCTGCTCATAAATTATGGAAGCTCCGCCTCGCCCTGAAATGCTTCCTGGAGTTCTTTTGCTTCAAGCCGGCATCTGAGCTGAAGTATTCTATTTGGCCTGAGTCGCGTTTTTGTTTTCAGGGGTGATAGGTATGCAATTATTCTATTTGATTGCCGGAGAACCTAATTTTTTGTTTCACAGTGTGATAAGTATCCAATTATTCTATTTCAGAGTGGAAGAGTTTTGTGTTTTTGTTTTTCCATGGATAAATAAGAAGATATTCTATGTGAGTACTGAAGATTTTCGTTTCTGTTTTCTATGCGGGTAAATAAGTAAATATTCTATTTCACCTCACAAGATTTTCGTGTTTGTTATATCCAGGGTACTGGGGAAGTTATTATTCATTTTGACCTAAGAATAATTTCATTTTTTGTTCCATGGAGTTGGATTCGTTTTTAAATCGCTTTTAGAAAACGGTCATCGTTTAGTTCATTCAGTAAATATTCTTAAAACGAAAATTCAACCTTCTTTGAAAAAAAAAATAGAGTCCAATCGCAAAATTTAATTGGCAATGAAGAGAGACTCAGTGCCGTATTGATACGCGCTTCTTTTTCTAAAATTACATGGAGGTCAAACTGCGAGCAATTTTCTTGATTTAAGAATGTACACAATAGGATCTTCTGCCTCCCTCTTTTTTGACCCAGAATACGTCCAATTGAGTTCCGCTCAGATGATCTTCAGAGTTGATCCCTTCTTACAGAAGAAGGCAATCGAGTTGGCTAGCTGGAGTTTTTGGCGATTGTTTTCTTCGCGAGAGTGTGTCTGTAATGGAGACACAGTACAAGTGGCGGTGCAGGATGGCAGGAAAGAGATATTCAGTAGTGTAGTAATACTTTGATCTTGAGAATTTGTTGTGGAACTATGGAGAAATTCCCGCAGACAATCGTTAGTGTGTCTAAAGGATCCAAGTTAATCATTAAAGACAGGATTGAATCAACGTAGATTAGCGCCTAAGAGGAGGTGGGGTCAAATAGGTCAGTGTTGGAGAGGGGTGGGGTCAAATAGGTCAGTGTAGGAGAGGAGGTGGGGTCAAATAGGTCAGTGTAGGAGAGGAGGTGGGGTCAAATAGGTCAGTGTTGGAGAGGAGGTGGGGTCAAATAGGTCAGTGTAGGAGAGGAGGTGGGGTCAAATAGGTCAGTGTTGGAGAGGAGGTGGGGTCAAATAGGTCAGTGTAGGAGAGGAGGTGGGGTCAAATAGGTCAGTGTTGGAGAGGAGGTGGGGTCAAATAGGTCAGTGTAGGAGAGGAGGTGGGGTCAAATAGGTCAGTGTTGGAGAGGAGGTGGGGTCAAATAGGTCAGTGTAGGAGAGGAGGTGGGGTCAAATAGGTCAGTGTTGGAGAGGAGGTGGGGTCAAATAGGTCAGTGTAGGAGAGGAGGTGGGGTCAAATAGGTCAGTGTAGGAGAGGAGGTGGGGTCAAATAGGTCAGTATAGGAGAGGAGGTGGGGTCAAATAGGTCAGTGTTGGAGAGGAGGTGGGGTCGAATAGGTCAGTGTAGGAGAGGAGGTGGGGTCAAATAGGTCAGTGTAGGAGAGGAGGTGGGGTCTAATAGGTCAGTGTTGGAGAGGAGGTGGGGTCAAATAGGTCAGTGTAGGAGAGGAGGTGGGGTCAAATAGGTCAGTGTAGGAGAGGAGGTGGGGTCAAATAGGTCAGTGTTGGAGAGGAGGTGGGGTCAAATAGGTCAGTGTAGGAGAGGAGGTGGGGTCAAATAGGTCAGTGTTGGAGAGGAGGTGGGGTCAAATAGGTCAGTGTAGGAGAGGAGGTGGGGTCAAATAGGTCAGTGTAGGAGAGGAGGTGGGGTCAAATAGGTCAGTGTTGGAGAGGAGGTGGGGTCAAATAGGTCAGTGTTGGAGAGGAGGTGGGGTCAAATAGGTCAGTGTAGGAGAGGAGGTGGGGTCAAATAGGTCAGTTTTGGAGAGGAGGTGGGGTCAAATAGGTCAGTGTAGGAGAGGAGGTGGGGTCAAATAGGTCAGTGTTGGAGAGGAGGTGGGGTCAAATAGGTCAGTGTTGGAGAGGAGGTGGGGTCAAATAGGTCAGTGTTGGAGAGGAGGTGGGGTCAAATAGGTCAGTGTAGGAGAGGAGGTGGGGTCAAATAGGTCAGTGTTGGAGAGGAGGTGGGGTCAAATAGGTCAGTGTAGGAGAGGAGGTGGGGTCAAATAGGTCAGTGTAGGAGAGGAGGTGGGGTCAAATAGGTCAGTGTTGGAGAGGAGGTGGGGTCAAATAGGTCAGTGTTGGAGAGGAGGTGGGGTCAAATAGGTCAGTGTAGGAGAGGAGGTGGGGTCAAATAGGTCAGTTTTGGAGAGGAGGTGGGGTCAAATAGGTCAGTGTAGGAGAGGAGGTGGGGTCAAATAGGTCAGTGTTGGAGAGGAGGTGGGGTCAAATAGGTCAGTATTGGAGAAGAGGTGGGGTCAAATAGGTCAGTATTGGAGAAGAGGTGGGGTCAAATAGGTCAGTATTGGAGAAGAGGTGGGGTCAAATAGGTCAGTGTTGGAGAAGAGGTGGGGTCAAATAGGTCAGTATTGGAGAAGAGGTGGGGTCAAATAGGTCAGTATTGGAGAAAAGGTGGGGTCAAATAGGTCAGTATTGGAGAAGAGGTGGGGTCAAATAGGTCAGTATTGGAGAAGAGGTGGGGTCAAATAGGTCAGTATTGGAGAAGAGGTGGGGTCAAATAGGTCAGTATTGGAGAAGAGGTGGGGTCAAATAAGTCAGTGTTGGAGAGGGGTGGGGTCAAATAGATCTGTGTCGGAGAGGAGGTGGGGTCAAATAGGTCAGTGTTGGAGAGGAGGTGGGGTCAAATAGGTTAGTGTTGGAGAGGAGGTGGGGTCAAATAGGTCAGTGTTGGAGAGGAGGTGGGGTCAAATAGGTCAGTGTAGGAGAGGAGGTGGGGTCAAATAGGTCAGTGTAGGAGAGGAGGTGGGGTTAAATAGGTCAGTGTTGGAGAGGAGGTGGGGTCAAATAGGTCAGTGTAGGAGAGGAGGTGGGGTCAAATAGGTCAGTATTGGAGAAGAGGTGGGGTCAAATAGGTCAGTATTGGAGAAGAGGTGGGGTCAAATAGGTCAGTGTAGGAGAGGAGGTGGGGTCAAATAGGTCAGTGTAGGAGAGGAGGCGGGGTCAAATAGGTCAGTGTAGGAGAGGAGGTGGGGTCAAATAGGTCAGTGTTGGAGAGGAGGTGGGGTCAAATAGGTCAGTATTGGAGAAGAGGTGGGGTCAAAAAGGTCAGTGTAGGAGAGGAGGTGGGGTCAAATAGGTCAGTGTAGGAGAGGAGGTGGGGTCAAATAGGTCAGTGTAGGAGAGGAGGTGGGGTCAAATATGTCAGTGTCGGAGAGGAGGCGGGGTCAAATAGGTCAGTATTGGAGAAGAGGTTGGGTCAAATAGGTCAGTGTAGGAGAGGAGGTGGGGTCAAATAGGTCAGTGTTGGAGAGGAGGTGGGGTCAAATAGGTCAGTGTTGGAGAGGAGGTGGGGTCAAATAGGTCAGTGTTGGAGAGGAGGTGGGGTCAAATAGGTCAGTGTAGGAGAGGAGGTGGGGTCAAATAGGTCAGTGTTGGAGAGGAGGTGGGGTCAAATAGGTCAGTGTAGGAGAGGAGGTGGGGTCAAATAGGTCAGTGTAGGAGAGGAGGTGGGGTCAAATAGGTCAGTGTTGGAGAGGAGGTGGGGTCAAATAGGTCAGTGTTGGAGAGGAGGTGGGGTCAAATAGGTCAGTGTTGGAGAGGAGGTGGGGTCAAATAGGTCAGTGTAGGAGAGGAGGTGGGGTCAAATAGGCCAGTGTTGGAGAGGAGGTGGGGTCAAATAGGTCAGTGTTGGAGAGGAGGTGGGGTCAAATAGGTCAGTGTAGGAGAGGAGGTGTGGTCAAATAGGTCAGTGTTGGAGAGGAGGTGGGGTCAAATAGGTCAGTGTAGGAGAGGAGGTGGGGTCAAATAGGCCAGTGTTGGAGAGGAGGTGGGGTCAAATAGGTCAGTGTTGGAGAGGAGGTGGGGTCAAATAGGTCAGTGTTGGAGAGGAGGTGGGGTCAAGTAGGTCAGTGTTGGAGAGGAGGTGGGGTCAAATAGGTCAGTGTAGGAGAGGAGGTGGGGTCAAATAGGCCAGTGTTGGAGAGGAGGTGGGGTCAAATAGGTCAGTGTTGGAGAGGAGGTGGGGTCAAATAGGTCAGTGTTGGAGAGGAGGTGGGGTCGAATAGGTCAGTGTTGGAGAGGAGGTGGGGTCAAATAGGTCAGTGTTGGAGAGGAGGTGGGGTCAAATAGGTCAGTGTAGGAGAGGAGGTGGGGTCAAATAGGCCAGTGTTGGAGAGGAGGTGGGGTCAAATAGGTCAGTGTTGGAGAGGAGGTGGGGTCAAATAGGTCAGTGTTGGAGAGGAGGTGGGGTCAAATAGGTCAGTGTAGGAGAGGAGGTGGGGTCAAATAGGTCAGTGTTGGAGAGGAGGTGGGGTCAAATAGGTCAGTGTAGGAGAGGAGGTGGGGTCAAATAGGTCAGTGTTGGAGAGGAGGTGGGGTCAAATAGGTCAGTGTTGGAGAGGAGGTGGGGTCAAATAGGTCAGTGTAGGAGAGGAGGTGGGGTCAAATAGGTCAGTGTTGGAGAATAAATGGACTCAATTAGGTCAGTGTAAGAAATGAGGCACGAATAAATAGGTCAGTATAGGACAGAGGATGCCATCAATCCTGATCAGCTCTAGAGCAAAGGTGGCATTTAAAGCTTACAAAGGCTTACAGGCTTTGGAGAAACGAGCGAGTAAAGCAGATCAGCGTTGGAGGAGCGAGGTATCAATAGGGATTAACGTTGTCGCCAAGATGTTATGGTCGTAAGGCAACGATGGTGGTTCAGTGATGTGGAGGAACTGGTGGCAATTTCAGCGCTTGTTGAGCCCAGTAGGCACACATGATTTTAGTAGGACGATCAATTTATTGAGCATTCAAAATGGAATTAATATAAGACGGAATACGCAAAAAATATCTTTCATTGACCATGTTATTAATTGTAAATCTGCTCTTTAAATGTAAGCGTTTTGAGAACTAAATAGAAGTTTCTTCGACCAATTTCAGTTTCATTTTATTCGATTTTAATCCTAATATATGTAAACTTGACTCAAATAAGATCACTCATTTCCTCTGAAAATTTGCAAGAAATTCGATTTTTGATTCGATTCTTAATATATGTTAACTTGACTCACATAAGATCACTCATATTCTTTGAAAATTTGCTAGAAATTATTATGAATGTAATCTGTTGCTGAATGCAGCACATACATATTTTGAATTGGTGATCCGATTGCAGGAAATTGCTGCGATAAACCAAAAATAAACTAAAAATCAAGGTTATACAATATTAATTTCATTAATTTTCCGGTAGCTCTGAAATTATATGGAGAATTTACTTCATTGAAATTAAATTCATTCGGTATGGAACTATTTGAATTAGATTAATATTAGAACTTTGTGTTATCATCATTGACGTTCCACCAGCAGAAACGAAACTCTTCGACAGTCAAATAGAATAATTACATACCTATCACCCATGAAAACAAAAAACAAAGCTCTCCGGCAGTCAAATAGAATAATCGCATACTTATCACCCATGAAGACAAAAAAAAAAAAGTTCTCCGGCAGCCAAATAGAATAATCGCATACTTATCACCCATGAAAACAAAAATGAAACTCTCAGGCCAAATAGAATACTTCAGCTCAAATGCCGGCTTGAAGCAAAAGAACTTCAGGAAGCATTTCAGGGCGAGGCGGAGCTTCCATAATTTATGAGCAGAGCGCAGCTTACGTCCGCATCCTGCGCTGCCGATCACACCAGGAGGGAACAGCCTCGCTTTAGGGCTGCTTCTGAGGTGGCCGCGCGCCGCTTCTACAATTCAAAGACCTGGCTGTCATCTTTTATTCAGGCAACTCTCGCCCCTGTACCTGCCATCCTCTCCTCAAAACCAGGCTCATGACGCGCCAGTCCAATACTGAACAAAACATTTCTTTGTTGTGTAGTACCGAGAAACGATGCCAGAAGCAGTGTGTTTTTTTTTATTTAGAGTACAAGCTACAAAATATTTAATGGAGCGCCGAACTTCCTAATGCCTTTCAGGAGGAGTTCAAATCCACTGCTATAAACCGATCTGACATTTTTCTTTCCGAATTTGAATCCTAATGTGTTCTTTGTAGTTCACTGCAGAGTGGCAGTTCCTTTCCCATTCTGACGTCTGTGAAAAACTGATGTCAGCGCTAGTCAAACAAGGATGGTATAATGTTACGGTCATTAAGTTATAAATTCAGACGGTATGGGGTTCATTAACATCGGTGACTTCATTGCTAAAAATTCTGCATCGAAGGTCACAGCTCGCGAACAGTTTTCCGTTCACGTCCTCTAGGAGGACCTGCGTTCCTTTCCTTCGATTGACACGATAAAAGAAACGCTGTCCAAACTTGCACCAACGCCTCATTTCGGCTCAGCGCGCGAGATTCCAAACTTTGGGGCAGCCCAAATTTTCCAGGACACCCGCCTTAAAATTGCATTACAGGAGCCTCGAGCAGCTCCGTCAGGGACACCAAACGTGGGCAATGCCGGAAATTTCCTGTCGAACTGCGTCAAATAACGCAACTTTCTGCCAGACTTCGACGTACGCAGCAACATGGCGCAACATTATCGTCACGTGACTCGTGCTCCAAGATTTGCTTGAAACTGTTTTCAATGTTTCCTTGTGAAACGGAAACAATTATATTTATGGATATTTTGTATTTTTTGTGTAAATTTTTACTCGTTGCAATTTTTCGTCATAAATTTTTGCTGCATTTACTGTAATGGCAGAAATGTTTAGAAAATATTTCAGCTATTCAGCTTCAGGTCATCTAAGGCTTGATATTTAAAAAACATACACAAATGACACCATTCCCTTTAATTCTCATTTACGAGGCAGTTTATGCCCCTGTACATTCCGCAGGATTAGCACTTGTATAAATGAAATGCAATTCCGTTAGTGAATGAGGTTACTTCTGAGTCATCTGTTAATATTCCTGCTAATTATTTTCATAAAATGACATTCCAAGGTCATGATTGATTATGATTTTTGACAGGCAAACTCGCTTACGTTATTTTATGTATATTAATTTTGATAGGAGATCAATACTCGCTCATTGACTCATATAAAAACACTATTTTGTTTTACTTCCCTGAGTGGGATTAAGATGAACATTGGACAACTGTTACCTTGAAGTGAAATTGATTTTTTGAAAACGCACTCGAATATTTTCTTTTCATGAACCACTCACCAAATTCTCTCATTTAATCCTAAGATTTTATCCAGAACAAAAAAAATGGATGTCGAATGCGAAATACTTCCAACAGAACGCAGGCAAACATTTTTTCGTTGATAGAAAGAGAAGACAAACAATTAACGTCTCGAGGCGATCCCCTCTAGCCAGAATCTGTGATAAGTGGCGGCCTGAAGGAAGGAGAGCGGTCAACGTGATGGTGTCACAATGTGATAGTGTCACAACGTGATGGTGTCACAACGTGATGGTGCCATAACGTGATGGTGTCACAACCTGATGGTGTCACAACGTGGTGGTGCCACAACGTGATGGTGCCACCACGTGATGGTGTCATAATGTGATGGTGTCACAACGCGGTGGTGTTTGTGACGCCGGGCAGCGTGATGGCAGCTGAGCAGCTTGAACTGAACGGTGTGTAGGGGACAGGGTGATCAGGGTGAGCTGAACGGTGTGCAGGGGACAGGGTGAATAGGGAACAGGGTGAGCAGGAGACAGGGTGAAAAGGGGACAGGGTGAGTAGGGGACAGGGTGAGTAGGGGATAGGGTGAGTAGGGGACAGGGTGAGTAGGGGACAGGGTGAGAAGGGGACAGGGTGAACAGGGGACAGGGTGAACAGGGAACAGGGTGAGCAGGGGACAGGGTGAGCAGAGGACAGGGTGAGCAGGGGACAGGGTAGGCAGGGTGAACAGGGAACAGGGTGAGCTGGGGACAGGGTGAGCAAACTGTGGAGTATAGTTGGAATAGACTAGCGAGAATGATTGAAGTACTGTAGGAAACATACGTGACTGATATGTGCAAGGAAACATGAATGGACGAGCGAACCAAGTTGAAATATTATATGAAACAAACTTGAGTGATGTGTGCATAAGGCTGAATTTTTTAAAATGCCCAAAGAATCGTGACTGAACATTATTGAAGACGATTGTTGTGTGGCAGGAAACATGACAGTTATATATGATAGAACATTAATTAAATATACCAAATGATGTGGATTTGGGACCATCATTGGAATAGATAAAAAACGGAGGAGTCGTACTGTAAGTGCTAGAAAAAATGTTACGAATGACACAAAATAATTAAAAAGCTTGAAAAGAAATATCTGCAAATAACGGAAAGTTATGAAGAAAGCGGGACATCAAAGAAAGCTCACACGGTGATAAATGAATGTAAAATGCGTTTAGTTAAATAGAAGAACAGTGTTTGGAACATAAATACGTGATTATAAACAACACAAAGAGAAAATTACTGCACTTTGATAGTAGTGAATGGTTGAAAAACAGGAGTGAATGACAAGAAATAGCGGTATAATTTTTTTTGAATTTCGTTCATGATACTCACTATACCAAAATTTGCGTTTTAACTGTAACTACCCGTGTTTTGGGATGGATGTGTAAAAAGCTAATTATAATTATTTTGAAGGTTAGAACAGGGTCAGCAGTTAACTTAGAATAAGAAATGTTGAATAAGGGTGGTTTTGGGCTAATTAAATTAAAACAAAAGTTGTTTATGATGTAAATGCAAAACTTCATCTTTTGGTCCAAGTAAATCATTTCAGGCTAAGTTTTGGGTATGCTCAGGCCAGAAAAAGTTGCGCCTTTATCACAATTATTAACAATATATTCTTCTATTTCCCGCCCAGATGCACAGTGTTATTAAAAGAATAAGTATGAAAAAGAAGAGATTGAAATAAATTTGATATGCGGTGTTCCTATGGAGATATCAGTGAATTAAGGAAGAAAAGTTTGTATAATACAAAAATACATAATGAATTATCGAGGAAATCCCCTATTTGCTTTGTGAAATAAATCGTTGGAAACATCTTTGAAACGTATAGGGAAAATGAATAGGATAATTGTATCACTATGATAAAGCACAGTTACCTATATGGATTTATAGTCATGCTGTGATGAAGCTGAGACAACGGTAGTGTGATGCAAAGCAGATGTCTACCACATTGTACTAAATACAAAGAGTCAGTTTTTGAAGGAATTTTTCTTCCAATGAAGTTGTAGAATGTCGTATGAGACATTGGATGCAGGGTGTAGGGTGTCGTATAAGACATTGAATGCAGGGTGTAGGGTGTCGTATGAGACATTGGATGCAGGGTGTAGGGTGTCGTATGAGACATTGGATGCAGGGTGTAGGATGTCGTATGAGACATTGGATGCAGGGTGTAGGGTGTCGTATAAGACATTGGATGCAGGGTGTAGGGTGTCGTATGAGACATTGGATGAAGGGTGTAGGGTGTCGTATGAGACATTGGATGTAGGGTGTAGGATGTCGTATGAGACATTGGATGCAAGGTGTAGGGTGTCGTATAAGACATTGGATGCAGGGTGTAGGGTGTCGTATAAGACATTGGATGCAGGGTGTAGAGTGTCGTATGAGACATTTGTTGCGATACAGAGAAGCGGGTGGGTTTAGGACCCCCTTCCCATACGCTTAGGGACTCTCAACCCCCGCAAATGTTAAAGTATTGTCCTTCATGCTTGCGTACACCTGCATACCAGACATGGAGAATAAAAGGATTGAAGATTTACATGAATTTATCTTGGGAAACACGTGGATAAAGTACACAAGGCATTGGGACGAAATGATTGAAATGGCACAATTGCGTTAAAGAACGGCACACATATATCTACCGTCATAAGACTTTAAACACGACATGATATAAATGTGATGCTTACCGAGAATTCAAGTTACCAATACTCCATCGCTGACAACAATTTACGCATCCACAAAATTGCAGGTTCCACAAGCAACACAAAGCATCATATTTGCGAGAAAAGCAAATCACGATTTAACCTGAACTTGCAACATGGTGTCGAATTATATGAAGCGCCGCACCATTCACAACGTGAATTCGATCCTCGGCTAAATAAACACAGGAAACCGATTGCCTATAATTTAGATGATTTTGCGCGATACTTTGAGAAGCACTTGTCTGGGTGCTGTTCTACATTTTGAAATTGAACTTCTATCACCACCTTAAAGAGCTCTCACAACCATAAAACACTCGCCATTTCTGAAAATAAGTGATTCACTGATAGATATTCACTGCCGATGTGCTATCGTTCACTCGCTGATCTCCTTCGTCGTTGCTGAGAATAGCTGCTGTCCTGTGCTGATGTCTCGCTAACGTGCTGCAGTGGTACCTTCCACCGCTCCATCTTCGTGCTGCCGGTATTACAACTCGTATTCGCTGCTGCCCTGATGCCTGGAATCGCTTAAGAGTTTCGTTCAGCCCAGGATTCCTTGAAGCGTTGGTGAGCCAATTCACTGTAGTTTTGTGCGCTGATCTTCGCATCGTTGGTGAACGAACTTGACTGTTGATACTCGCAACGTTGGCAATTGCGTGGCTCCAAATCTTGACGCTGAAGTTGCCTGTGAGTTCGTCCCCGATGCAAAGGTATTTGAATCACCGCTGCGAGGCCGGTTTACTTCGATCAGGTTTCTTTTGTGAGACGGTGTTCACCGGTTGCCGACGTCCAACGTTGTTTCTTGCACTTCGAATTATTTACTTTCAAATTGCAGTTTGGTAGAAGGCGAGCCGGCGATAGCCGACCTGCTGTGTAGTGCACCCTCAGACCTCGTGCGCAGTGCTCTCTCGTGCGTTCAAAAATCCCTCTCTAGGCTTCATCTACCCTCCTTATAAGCGTTTCGCATCCTTCCTTCGAGATTGATCCAGATCATTCAATTGTACAGAGGCAGCATCTGCATCCTGATTGGCGGAATCCTTGTTTGTTCTGAAGTCTGGAACTCCCATTGGTGTGTGCTCAGACACACTTTCTCGCGTGATCGCTAGGCAAGCGTTCATTGGTGTAGCACAATTGGTTCTCTGCTAACGTCTTCCCCTTTCCCCCTCGAAGCAGCCCCGCTCGGCGCGCCGCCTGTTTCACCGGCCTAACCGTCAAATTCCAATCCTTGCTGTAACATCTCTCACAAAATAAAGCACAGCATCTTTGAACCATAAAGTGAAGTATTTTCCCAAGAACATTTTACGAGCCTGTTTCCCCCAAAAAATATTTTACGAGAGTATTTCTCAAAAATTCCCAAAAACATTTTATGAGAGTAGTATTTCCTCACACATTGGATGCAGGGTGTAGAGTGTCGTATGAGACATTGGATGAAGGGTGTAGGGTGTCGTATGAGACATTGGATGCAGGGTGTAGGATGTCGTATGAGACATTGGATGCAGGGTGTAGGGTGTCGTATAAGACATTGGATGCAGGGTGTAGAGTGTCGTATGAGACATTGGATGAAGGGTGTAGAATGTCGTATGAGACATTGGATGCAGGGTGTAGGGTGTCGTATAAGACATTGGATGCAGGGTGTAGAGTGTCGTATGAGACATTGGATGAAGGGTGTAGAATGTCGTATGAGACATTGGATATGCGAATACCTCATAACTAACTAAAACCAGGATGCACAACGGTAACCTCCGAAAGAGCACCACCCATGGATTAGAGACACCTGCATCGAGAGGGGAATTGTTTCGAAGTTCTTCTTTCTCTAAAGTGAAAAAACAGTGCAATATCTCGAACGCATAACCTACCGCTCGAAAAGCGAGAGGTCGCAACCACTGAGCTACTATGAACATTCCGCATGTCCTGTTCTGCATTCAGACACACACACCCATAATAACTCTCTTACAACTGCAAAGAAATGTTTTTTTTAGAAACTTCTCCTTACATGAGTTCATCGCTAAATGAGCATCTCTGAACACCTCACTGCTCTGCACACGCGTACGATCTGCTTCTTGAACAACTTCAATCTCCAACCTAAGCGTTGGAAAACATAAGTCTGAGTGAAAACTCCTAAAAACGAAGACTGACACTTAACAAAAATATCCGCACTGCTGCAGTATTATGGAGGTACAATTCCCATCATGCGACGGTCTAGCGGCCGCTGACTTGTGCACATCATTTGCAGTAGCTTCCTTTGGTTGGCAGCACTACCACCAGTTTCCTTGCAGCCTTCCACTAGTTTCCTTGTAGAGTAGTCCCTGGTTCTTTCAGACATGCAGCGCTGCCACCAGTTTCCTTGTAGCCTTTCACTAGTTTCCTTGCAGAGTTTTCACTGGTTCTTTCTGACTTGGAGCGTTGTCGCTATGTACTTACAGCCTTGCAAACTAGTTTCCTTGCAGAATTGGCTCTGATTCCTACTTACTTGCCGCATTGCCTCAATATTCTTGCAGCCTTCCTATTAGTTTTCTTACATCTTTGTCACCAGTTCCCTTACAACGTTGTCACTAGTCTCTCCTGACTCGTACCCAAGTCACTAGTTCCTTTACAGCGTCGTCACTTGTTCACTCTGACAAGAAACGTTGTCACTAGTTCCCTCTGACTTGCAGAGTTACCACTAGTTGCCTCTCATTTGTAGTCTTGTAGCTTCCCAGTGCGCTTGAAGAGGTACCGATCCTAATAAAGTGCCAAGGAAGTGCCCTATTCTACTGAAGTAACTCTGGTTTCATGCCAGTACGGCAAAAATGACCAACTATGCAACGCTAACACGTCATTAACTACTATTTATTTTTGCAATTTGATCGAACTTCTCATCATGAGTTCATCAACTATACGAGTATCAACGTTACAGAAATATTCTTTGATATTATCATGGTGTTCTCTCATCAGTGTTCACTGATCACATGCACCTGTTTGGTCAAAGCACCAGTCAAAACATTTTTCTTAATCTACCAAATGTATTCACATCAATACATTCAAACACCTACACTGCACAATAGCCTTAGCAACGCTCTAATGTACTTTACAATCTCTGCTGACGTCGGCACAACGCGATGACGAGATGAGCGACACCTGCACGAGCTCGAATCCATACAAAAGATGTTTTATTTAAATCAAGCCTGATACACATCATCTTGTACATTTGTTTTTCAAATGCCTTACAACTAACACCAGGACACAATGTCGGTTTCCCCCGGTCAAGCCGGTACCCATTTCCGACACCTGGGTGGAATGGGGAATATTGTGGCTTAGTTCTCCCTTTTCCCAACGAGGAAAACCACCGGGCGGCACTGCCGAGATTCGAACTGCCAACTCTTCCCGTGATGAGCGCGCGCTCTTAACCACTCGGCCACGGTGACCACACCGCCATCACTCCAGCTGTGGCAGCTCCAGACGGTGCTGTTACAGCGTGAGGTCTACTGTCATATGTGGCTTACCCAGGTGCAGTTCGAGACGTAAAAATTAGGGCTTATTGCTAAATTAAATACGTAGAAATGAGTATTATCCATTAGTAACCAACCTAACCTCACGCTGTAGTACTAGCAAGAGGTAGATCTCACGCTCAAGTGTGGTAGACCTCACGCTATAGCAGCACTTCCTGTAACCCCTATATATTCGTCTGAAGCTTTGCTCCTGCAGAGCTGAGGCCGCCATCGCCACAAATGAGCCCGTTTACGCAGAGGTGGGCCCGTGCGTCCCACTTGAGCCCCACATGAGACGGGTCACAGCCCACTCCTCCCCACTCCCCAGCGGGTCGGCCCCTCAATATCGGATTCCTTTACCCACTCACGGCAGCCCCTCTCTGAGCTCCCCTCTCTGGAGCCTCTCGGTGACACGAGGGCTGTGTTGCGACAAATGATAGCAGGTGAACTTATTTACTGCCGGAGTTGTGCAGTACTGACTAGGGTAACTGAGAGAGTAAACCAAAGAAAAAAAATTATGTATTTTAGTGTTTACCGGCACCGAGTATCTGACTTTGATATCAGAGTTAATTTTTGAGATAAACATCATTTTGTGTGAGCCTTGTCTGGGTCAAGATAAGTCCCATTTATTCTGCCTGTACGGCGCTTGCTCCCATTCTTAAATAATCGAAACTAATTTCAATCCTCAAGTATCATCCATGTGTGTAGGTACTTATCCTCTAATTCAGACTCAAGCAAAACACAAACTACCAAGAAGGAGAACTTGCCGCACGCTCCGGAGCAATTTCTGCCCGCCGCTTGGAAATTAAGGTCCAGACGCCCTGGGATTTGTTCAGTTGTTCAGAGGCTGTACAGAAGCCACCACTTGCATGCAGGCGTGGCAGACTAACCATCGGCACGATATGTCGCGCTGTGCAGGGTTTCTTGAGCATGCAATCCAAGCAAAATCAAGAAACTTCTTGCAGTTTAACATAATTTACTGGTCAGCCGAAATTATTTAGGAGGTCTTAAGTAGAAAGAGATGTTTTGCTCTATTGGAATAATGAAAGAAAATCTGGATGCGCTTGAGGAAGTAGCGCATCTCTGCAAAGAAGGAAAAACCCAGCGATTTGTTATTGTTTGGTGCAGTTGTATTGAAGAGCTGATGTGCGGTGTATTGATGACGTTCTTCTTAAATTCTTTACCCCCTTATCATCGTTTACTTAGGATTCCCCATCAACTGCCAGAATAACACACTTACAGGCATACAAACACGCACACATGTACACACATACACACACACACATACATACACAAACACAAGCACAACACACACATCCCCACGCACGCTCAGTTTGCTGTAACGTTGGCCAGTCCTGCCCACCTCTGGTTCCTCTATTAGAACACAGTGAATAAATTTAGGGCTTTTATATAATAATTAAAAACTGTCTTTTTTGACGGCGGGACGACACCTCTAAATTTCCATACTAGCATGAAATTAACTGCGTCCATGCTCCAGGTGTGATATAGGAAGGGTAAAATACAACTTTCTTTCGGATCATGGGGTATTCAAGAGAGGGCGAGAAATTTCCTTACGTTAAATGCATACTGGAGCTTCCAAAAACTCGTTTTTCAGTCAAATATTTAAACTCTTAGTGATATGCAGCTCTTCTCTATCACGTTGTCGTGCAATTATGATAGCCTACATTTTATCATGTTTCGAAAAAATAACTCCGGAGCGCTAAGTTACTAAGGTCTCAAATTTTCACTTTTTGCCCCCTCAGTATTTGTGAAAGTGACGGAGTGTGTTGACATGTTCTGATTCTTGTGAAAAAGCAAAGGTGGGGACGAGAAAAGCTTTTTAAGTACAAGAGTAATCTAGGATCTCTTAGTTTCCATGAACTTTATAAATTTTACTAGTTCAAAAGTTATCAAGAACCAAGAACCAAGAACAAGAAAAACTTCACAAGACAGGAGTAATCTGAAAGCTTTCTTAGAAACAAGAAAAATTTCACGAGTACGATAGCAATTCATTTTTATTCTGAAATGAAAAAATTTGACAGCTCAAATATATTCTAAAAGCGCTCATTTGTGTGATGTATAAGTTCTGCAGCAAGAGCTGCTTGAGCGAAGAATCTAGCACAAACGAGTGCTGAATTTGTCAAATCTAGCACAAACGAGTGCTGAATTTGTCAAATCTAGCACAAACGAGTGCTAAATTTGTCAAATCTAGCACAAACGAGTGCTGAATTTGTCAAATCTAACACAACCGAGAGCTGAATTTATCAAATCTAGCAAAAAACAAGTGCTGAATTTGTCAAATCTAGCACAAACGAGTGCTGAATTTGGCAAAAAATCCATTACGTTTGGAAATATTAAATGAGCTAAAATATTGTTATCTATACCCTAACTCTTTTGACAAAATTTCGAAAAATAAAAATGCTAAAAATTTTCTGATTTATCATTAGAAATGACTTCAGAGTATGAATACGCTGTTCTGGTTATAACCGGAGTTTTAGTAAGGGTATTCCTAGAGTATTTTTAAAAAGAAGAGTTACAATTTTTCTTCAAAATTTTCTTAAAATGTTTGCAGTTTGCTGGGCACAATTTTAACGAAATTCTGAGACCAAATGTGTTTTCTGAAATCTGCGCTGGAATACTTATTCACGCACAGAATTTCACTCAGCTTCATGATATTGATTTTCAAGTTTAAATTTTCATGGAGTACCCTATGTATTTTTTTACAAAAAATCTCATGAAAAATATAAAAAATCTCCTTGTCATTCCTGTTCAAGCGAACTTATTTCGAATATAAAGTGTATTTATGTGTTATACAAAATGAAAAAACTCCAATTTTTGTAACAAAATATCATTGAAAAATATTGCCAATTTTCTGGGGCATAATTTTCAATTAAATTCTAAGAACTGTTGCCTTTCCTGAAATCTGCTCTGGGATGTTTATTCGTGGACAGATTTTCCTTAAATTTTTGGGTAAGCCTTAATTTTCCATAAGGGGCCTCCTTAGGTGCTCTCAGCTCCTGACATTTGTGCCTTTAATTTTAGAACATCTGATGTTTTCCGTGTAGAGTGGAACGCCAAAGGATTCCCTCACGGTAGAGGAAACAATGTAGGCTCAAACCATTTTTTTTTCGTTGACGGTGTGGTTTTGCTGACGTCACGGCAACGAACCAATAGCAGCGCTCATATTGCATCTGGTAGCACTGCTACCTCCAAATCTGGTTTCACTATCGGCCTAACGACATGGCGTTTTAGTGACGTCATAAAGTTCCTTTGAAATAAGGCCTTTCTATCGGCTAGCCAAACAAGGAGTGGTGTATTTTCTTCCATAGAAATGACCCTAATTTGTTTTCTCTACCGTGGCTTCCCTAGACCTGAAAGACTAACGAGTGCTTGTTTTTTTTTGTCGCGCAGGAAAATTCCTTTCTCCTCCCACCGAAAATGGAAAGAAAAAAATACTTTAATAGGCAGTCGTCTTTCAACATGCAAATAAAGAAAGTGCCGAACTGTGAGTCGCCATGCAAATTCTCCCTCGAAAATCCCCCTTTGTTTTCAAGACAAAACTTCTTGCACTCCGCCGCACTCTCCTTCGAGATTGCTCCCGTATCATCGATACCGAGCACCCACAACCGCAGAAGACCACTAGAACATTCCTCCGCGTGAACATGTAACACGGCAGAGGAAACAAGGTAGGGTCAATTTCTATGAGAGAAAATACAACTCCTTTGTTCGGCTAGCCAATAAATAGGCGTTATTTCAAACAAACTTTATGACATCACTAAAACGCCATGTCGTTCGGCCAATAGTGGTGACGGATTTGGGGCCAGCAGTGCTACCAGATGCAATCTGAGCGCTGCTATTGGTTCGTTGCCGTGACGTCAGCAAACCCACACAGTCGTCGAAAAAAAGACTGGTTTGGCCCTACCTTGTTTCCTCTACCGTGACGTGTAACTTGTGTAGTGATGTACCGATGTATCGGTATCGGTATCAGCAGTATCGGCCATTTTTAGTGGTATCGGTATCGGTATCGGTATCGGCAAAATCCGGCCGATACTTTACCGATACTTTCCAAAAATACGTATTTTATCATTCAAATGAAGGTCATAAATCATGAAAGTTAAAGTATTTAACCTAATAGGCTAATTACTCGTTGTGTGTTTATTTATATATTTATTTGGTGTCCGCGTCGTGTGAGTTTGCGGTATCATGGATACTGAATTCCTCAGTGTAACATTAAAAGATGGCGTTTCCATGCATTTAAATATTTGACATTTTATCAGGATAGGTTTTGTTAGGATAGGATAGGTTAGCTTAGATTAGGATAGGCTAGGTTAGCACAGGTTAGGTAATACTGTCAGAATTTTTTCTCGGGTCCGCCTAGCTCAAGTCCGCTTCTTTGGAGTCCGTTTCTTCCATTTTCTTTGTCACGCTCATGAGGAGAGTTATAGTGACCGTATCTGTGATACGAGTTTCACCAGTGCGTGAGTACAAGAATATTTTTCATCACGAGCGCTGTTAGGATGAATACATTCGTTGGGTACCACATTTGGATAATTTGTTCAAGAAAGTTAGTGAATCCCGTAATTTTTGAGGGTCTGTGCGTACTTGTAATCAAATACAGAGCCTATTCATACCTAGTAAATTAGATAGCTAACTGTTGAATTATAGCGTTTAATCAGGCCCGCTAACTGAATTCACTACTTTGAATTCCCGATGAGTCACGGTCATAACTGAAAGCTATGTAGCATGAATAGTTGAACCCTGTAGCGACATAAAATTATTATACTTTTACGACTAAACCTTTATAGTTTAACCTAATGTCTATATCTTAAAGTATGTGACAGGCTAACAAAAACCAAACTAATTTAATAAAGTTGAAGGTACATTTGAAAGTTTTTGTGAATTTAATATAGAAATTGCCGAAAATTATATTTTAATTTAGCTTGTAAATCGCCAAATCGCTTGTAAATCACCGTTCATTACGAATCTTGCATTTTTCTTCTATGTTAAGATGTTTAAAAAATTCACGAACAATCTTATAGTTGAATACATCTGAACGGGTCAGTTGATTGCTTTAATCGCAACTTGATTAATTTAAAAACGAGGAAAATTCCAAGGAACTTAATCATATTTACTAGGAATACGTTTCGGAGTCCAGCTCCATCATCAGTTCGTAAAATTATAATTTATTATGACTACAATAAAAGAAAAAATAAAATGTTGAATACAGTCATGAAAGAAAATCACGAAAACAAAAAAAATCAACATGATATACTTCCAATTTATGATAGGTAAGAACTGTCGGAATTGTTGAGGGCCAGTTTTCGTTTGAAAATATGTAGCGACTCTGAAATTCTGAGGTCACATGTAGTTGAAGGCGAATCTAAGATTTTGAAGTCCGCAGAGGATATCGGTTCGTTGCATTTTACTGCGTGATTACGTACGAATTGTGCGAATTGGTTCCCCGTGGGGAAGCTTCAACCCCGATGTTCGGCCATTCTGATATAAAAATTTTGTGCCAGAATGCCGACGTACGATGATGTGCACTGCACACAACTGTAAAAATAAATCAGAAAGGCTATTTCTCCATCAAAAGCGTATCCTTGTGCCGGAATTGTATAATTTTATGGTTGCTTCATTTTTCCGGTTCAAGGAGACTCTTCCGGTGGAGATGCGAACCTCGATCTCTGATTTATTTTTAACAGTTATACAGTTGTGTGCAGTGCACATCATCGTACGTCGGTATGACGTCACGAAATTTTTATAACAGAATGGTCGAACATTGGGGTCGAAGCTTCCGCGCGGGGAACTTATTAGCTTACTCTTCACACTCCGCAGTACGTAATCACGCAGTAAAATGCAACTAAATCTTAGATTCGGCTTCAACTGCATGTGACCTCAGAATTTTAGAGTCGCTACATATTTATAAACAAAAACCGGCCCTCAACAGTTCTGATAGTTCCTACCCATTACAAATTGTAACTAAATAGTAATCTTATCGATTTTAGTTTTTCTGGGACATGTTTTAATTTTATTTTTATTTTCTTGATTTCCTTTAATGACTGTGTCCAACATTTTGCTTTATCTTTTATTGCAGACATAATGATTTGTAAATTTACAAACTAATGATGGATCTGGACTCCGAAACGTATTCCTAATATATATGATCAAGTTCCTTGAAATTGTCGTTTTTGAATTCCTCATCTTATAGTTGGTTGCGTGTTTGCGGGTATTTTCGGTTTTGGGGCTTATCGAATTTTACTTTTTTCTTTCGCCAAAGTAAGTACTCGTATTTGGTGTGAATAACACGAAAATGGCAATCCTTTTTTGGAGAAACTATTGTTTTGGTCCACTTTTGAAGCCTGTTGCTATTATAGCTAGTCTACATTACGTTGCAATACGGTTAGAAACTCATATCTATTGAATGGATTTCATTTTGTTGTTTTTCTCAACAATATAGTTAACATAGCAAGAGCATTTTATTTTTCACAATCGGAAACTTTTTTGTCAATATTTTTGTATTATTAGATATATTAGCAAATAATTTTATTATAACTCCCATGTAGGAGTTATAATGGTTTTATTTTAATACAAGTGTGCACGGCCTGCCAAAAATGGGATTCAATACTTTTCATGAACGAATTTTCAAGAGGTAGATGACAAACAAATATAGTATATCCATCCTAACAGTACCCGTGATGAAAAATATTTTTGTACTTGCGCACCGTTGAAACTCGTATCACAGATACGGCCTTTATAACTATCCTTATGAGCGTGAGTGACAGAGAAATGGAAGAAACAGACACCAAAAAAATAAACCAAGGGCAAGGGTATTATTAGGTAGCAGCATGACCCATGGAAATGCCAAGGACAATGTCATCGTTAAGCTAGATGGACCCATGGAAAAATTCCGTCAACATTATCTAACCTATGCTATCCTAATTCTATGTCGTGACTCGCACCGCCGCAAAGCACGTTCACGACGCGAAGGCCTAGCGATCGTCATTACATGGTAGCAACTGCGGTTCTTGTAGGCCCTACACCACTAATGCGTTGTCCACTGTTGCCAATACGTGGAACGGAAAGTCAGGTAGATTAAAAATGTTTATGCAGAGCACATATGCACAAGAACACACAAAGCTCTCTTGACTCGGAGTTCCCATCCGGTGACAAATCACCATTACTCAAAAATGATTACTTCGGGCACAGCTATTCACCAAATTACTATATTTAATTTAATGTCTCTTAATTATTCAATATGGCCTGAAAGCTGCACAAAAGCGACAAGGTTAGGAAAATGCGCAAATTACGGCGATCACAACAACCTATCCAATACTACTAACCTATCCTGATAAAATTTCAAACATATCAATGCATGTACAGACGATCTTTCAATGTTACACTGAGGAATTCGGTATCCATGATCCCGCAAACTCAGACATCCCATGTTTCTTAAGAAGCGGACACTGAACAAATACATAAACAAACATACAACGGGTGTTATTAGGTTAGACGATTGTAAGAGTATCGGTATCGGTAGTAGTATCGGTCAAAGTATCGGTATTTTCAAGTATCGGAGTATCGGTATCGGTATCGGCCAAAAAATGTGTATCGGTATCGGTATCGGCCAAAAAAATGGTATCGGTACATCACTAAACTTGTGTATCACCATAACCCAAACCCCCGAGTGTCGTTGAACGCCTTGATTTTAAAATGAAACTTTGGTTATTTATACTTCCTATTCGTATAATTCCTACAAATTTTGACCAGAAGAATAAACAGACGAACCAGATGATCAGAAAAATCATGACCCATTAAATTTTCAATGGCTGATAAAAGCATGTGTCTTATTAGATTGCCAATATCCATAGCTGATACAAACATGCGCCCTATTAGATTGCCAATATCCATGGCTGATACAAGCATGTGTCCGATTAGATTGCCGATATCCATGGCTGATACAAGCATGTGTCTTATTAGATTGCCAATATCCGTGGCTGATACAAGCATGCGTCCTATTAGATTGCTAATATCCATGGCTGGTTCAAGCATGTGTCCGATTAGATTGCCAATATCCATAGCTGATACAAGCATGTGTCTTATTAGATTGCCAATATCCGTGGCTGATACAAGCATGTGTCATATTAGATTGCCAATATCCGTGGCTCATACAAGCATGTGTCTTATTAGATTGCCAATATCCATGGCTGATACAAGCATGCGTCTTATTAGATTGCCAATATCCGTGGCTGATACAAGCATGTATCCTCACTTACGTATCGACACGGCTGTCATTCGAGGTATGTAAGCGCTCTGTTCCACCTCAACAAAGCACGTAATTGATTTGGTGACGCTGCGACGTCTTAAATTGTTTTTAAAATTAGTTCTTGTCTTTAATTAAGTTAGACGGCCTGATAAATTCTGCAGAGGTTAGGGCCGATCAACTTTGTGTTATGAAATGTCGGACCCCAACCCCGCACACGTGCCAGAATGGAATAAAAAATAAAGGTTATTTTCACAGTTTCCAGGGCTCTCACACTATCACTATTTCATTGCTTTTAACACAAGTAATCAGCCGTTTCAAATAATTTTTTACCCATTGTTTCAGACCATTATAATCAAAAGAGAATAAATAAATAAAATAAATATTTGTAAATAAATTAAAATATAGAATACAGGGAATTAATAATCTTCAATGATAAATAATTGGAGCAGGTGAATATTTGTAAATAAAGTAATATATAGAATATAGAGGGTAAATAATCCTCAATGATAAATAATTAGAGCACATTTTTTATTATACTTAGTTGACTTGAGAACTTGGTCTAGAAAGCTCCGCTACAAAACCAGGGCCACAATTTTACCTTCACTGATATGATGGATGCGATCCAAACTTTTGATTCATATCTCCCATGGTGTGAGCTATAGGCTCTGGAGGGTCATTAGAGCCCACGGTGTGTGCTGCTAACTCAGCTGAAATGCGTCAAAAATATCGTAAGGTTAGCTTTTGCTTTATGTTTTCAAGGGAGGTTTGTGGCGGGTCTATGGTACTCAGTCGCTGGATATCACGGACGCAAAGCAGTCTTGTCAGCACCAAACCAAAAACCACACCAAAGCACCGAGCCCCAAACCATACCAAAGCACCAAGACACAAACCACACCAAAGCACCGAGCCACAAACCACACCAAAGCACCAAGCCACAAACCACACCAAAACACCAAGACACAAACCACACCAAAACACCAAGACACAAACCACACCAAAGCACCAAGCCACAAACCACACCAAAGCACCACGACACAAACCACACCAAAACACCAAGACACAAACCACACCAAAGCACCAAGCCACAAACCACACCAAAGCACCAAGCCACAAACCACACCAAAGCACCAAGCCACAATCACCACCTGGCACCACCACTGCCCCACACCCCGCACTCACTACAACCACCACACCAACGACGCGATGTGGCTGCGTGTGTTTTGCGCCGCTCATTCGCCGCCCGCTGCTGCTTCGCGCCGATATTGCATGCATTTGCGTGCTATGAATCCTTGCTTCGGGAGTTGTGGTGCCGGCACACATGGTGATGCTGGTAAAGATAAGGATGATTCTGGTTGAGGTAATGATGATGCTGGTTAAGATAATGATGATGCTGGTAAAGATAATGGTGATGCTGGCAAAGATAATGATGATGCTGGCAAAGATAATGATGATGCTGGCAAAGATAATGATGATGCTGGTAAGGATAAGGATGATGCTGGCAAAGATAATGATGATGCTGGTAAAGATAATGATGATGCTGGTAAAGACAATGATGATGCTGGCAAAGATAATGATGATGCTGGCAAAGATAATGATGATGCTGGTAAAGACAATGATGATGCTGGTAAAGATAAGGATGATTCTGGTTGAGGTAATGATGATGCTGGTTAAGATAATGATGATGCTGGTAAAGATAATGGTGATGCTGGCAAAGATAATGATGATGCTGGCAAAGATAATGATGATGCTGGCAAAGATAATGATGATGCTGGTAAGGATAAGGATGATGCTGGCAAAGATAATGATGATGCTGGTAAAGATAATGATGATGCTGGTAAAGACAATGATGATGCTGGCAAAGATAATGTGTGGGAAAATTTTCCCCACTACGGCTTGGGTGTCTCCGAGGTGGCTTTTCTCTTTCAACCTTTCCGCGTATGTGTCGGGGTGCCGTTCGCTGGTCGTTGCTCTGATGTTTCGGTAGGGTCGCAGGTGAGGTCGTAGGTACGGAATTTTCATTTAGAAGGTCTTGACTAGACTTGATTTTGACTCCTCCAAGAGCTGATGTTAGCTCATCTCTCTAACGGCGTTATGTCGATTTAAGCAGTGATTAACTTGGTGTTTAAGCTGCCATTTTTATCCGTCCGTTTATGCCTTTACAAAGGCGTGTTGCATCGTCGGCCTACGCTTCGGTGATGGGGTTCGCGGCTAGTTCCGTGGCACCCTGTTCAGGCTAAGACCCTCTACCCTCTTCCTGACTGCTTTTTCTCTGTCTATTATTTTGTGTGCTTGTGCTATTATTTCTTTACTTTTATTTTGTAGACTATCGTGTCAATTTTCCTATGGTGCTTCAAGCAAGTATAATTAATTAAAATTAACATTGAAACTTCAATGAATTAACTCTTAACTCGTCCTTGCGACGATAACTACTATTACAATTAATATTGCTATTGAAGTCGTTCGTCTTTTTGATGGGCTAAATTAGCCTGGATCAGAGCGATCTTCTAACTTTAACTTCTTTCTCAAGTATCTAAAATCTCTTTACTATTCTTACTGTCTTTCCGCTTGAAGCACTTAATCTCTTGCTGATTTCTTCTAAATTTCCTTGATTAAACCTTCTGTCTGAACGTTTCGTCACTGAGTGCATTAAAAACTCAGGTTAGTTGCTTTACTTGTATTGTGTTGTCATTTTCATTGTCATTGGTGATGTTGCTTCTTAAGTGAAATATTGTCCTTATTAATTTCGTGGTTTGTTCGGGGTTTAAGGTTGTACGTTCTTTATTATAGTATACTCCGGAGGAGGCTTCTGCTGGTGCTGACTTTGCCGCAGCCGGGTTTCAGCTGTTCCAGCTAACTTCTACAGGCTAGCCTCTCCGTTGCTTTGAGGTATATATCTAGTCGGACTTTGATGGTTAGGTTGCATTTGCGTAATACTTGAAATTAACTGCTTAGTTGCGTTGTTTCGCCTTGACTTTCGCTAATATTTCTGTTTCCTAGCAGTTGAGGGTGGAGCGTGTGCCAGAGGTGTCGACGCGGGGTTCTATCTACGATTCCAGCTCTTTTCTTGAGTCGCGGCGTTACTCGCCCTCTGCCTGCCACTGCTTGAGGTGTTACCTCTGTTCGGAACTATAAGGGTCTACGTGTTCTTCGAATTCAGCCTTTCGCGTGGAGCCGACGTTCCTCGCCTCCTATAGCTGCCTGCGCCCGTTGTCTCGAGCTCGCAACAACAGCGCCCTGGACTGTGGTCCTTGACGGCACCTGCTAACTTTTTTAACGCCCCCGGCATAAGCGGACTTTTAACTCGCCCTAACTTTTAATCAACTTAATAAAGCGTTTTTAAAATAAAGGCAATTATCTGGTTAGCGAATGCTAGCCGTAAAACTTAAATTGTACTAAAAATTAAATATTAAGAGTTGCGTTTGCGTTCACTGTGTTCGTTACGTTCATGTCGTTAAATCCCTCGATATAAGGGTGGATCTAATAAAAACTTTGACCAATTAAACCTTACTTAATTTTTCTATTCCTTCGCTGAAAACGATTGTATGGGAATTGTTTCCCAAAAATGATGATGCTGGCAAAGATAATGATGATGCTGGTAAAGACAATGATGATGCTGGTAAAGATAAGGATGATGCTGGCAAAGACAATGATGATGCTGGCAAAGATAATGATGATGCTGGTAAAGATAATGATGATGCTGGCAAAGATAATGATGATGCTGGTAAAGATAAGAATGATGCTGGCAAAGATAATGATGATGCTGGCAAAGATAATGATGATGCTGGTAAAGACAATGATGATGCTGGCAAAGATAATGATGATGCTGGCAAAGATAAGGATGATGCTGGTAAAGATAATGATGATGCTGGCAAAGATAATGATGATGTTGGCAAAGATAAGGATGATGCTGGTAAAGATAATGATGATGCTGGCAAAGATAATGATGATGCTGGCAAAGAAAATGATGATGCTGGCAAAGATAATGATGATGCTGGTAAGGATAAGGATGATGCTGGCAAAGATAATGATGATGCTGGTAAAGACAATGATGATGCTGGCAAAGATAAGGATGATGCTGGCAAAGATAATGATGATGCTGGTAAAGATAATGATGATGCTGGCAAAGATAATGATGATGCTGGTAAAGATAAGAATGATGCTGGTAAAGACAATGATGATGCTGGCAAAGATAATGATGATGCTGGTAAAGATAAGGATGATGCTGGTAAAGATAATGATGATGTACCGCTCTTTATGATTACATCCTTTGAATGGCAGCGAATCAATATCATTCGTCAGCGAATAAGGATACCGTATGACGTCGTGAACGATGCATCGAATCGTGTTTCTATACATGGCCTACCTCCGCAGTTATACGCCTACGTTCTTTATCTTCAGAAGATTTCTGTGGTATGCGCTTTCACACTGACGCTTGATGTACTCGTTAATATTTGGAAAACATTGCTAAAAAATTTCATTGTACTAATCCAAGAGCTTCGTTATTATATTATTTACATTTGTTCCTGTATTTTCTTGAATTCACTGCTATTAAAGATATTTTAATTTAGGTTTTGTAGTACTCAATTATTTATATACTTTTTTAGTACTCTTTTGAAAGGATATAAATTTTTATCTGGAGCAAATGAATTCACAGCTGCTGGAAATGACTTCCTAATCCCAGGAAATCATTTCATAGAGGAGGCAAATATTTCATAGTATGTGCCAGGAAATGACGTCATTGTATTGCGAAATGGCTTCATAATACTAAGAGATATCATTACAGTATCAGGAAATAACCGCATGGTACTTGAAAATAATGCTTAACACAGGAAATGATTTTAAAATAATGGTCAATGATAATTTAGCTCCAAGAAATAACATGTTTGATTTCAAACACCGTGCGTGGTGTAGGAAAAAATCTTAGTCCCAGTGAAGTACTAGGTCTAAGATTTTGTTTATGATTTATGTTTCAATTAAATTAACGAAGAAACAGTAACAACCTTTGTACTTCGAGATGACACAGCCAAAGATGACAACACATTCGTCTGATTTATGTTTATAAGTGGTAAATTATCGCAAATAATGTAAACAATGAGACATTTTTCAATATTAAGAACCTTTGCCTGAATAAGGAAATAACTTCAACAACATTTCATCTCACCAGGAGTTGAACATTATATTAAGGTTTCACAACTACGCGCAAATTCAAACCAACGAAATTTTCTCAGCATGTCCCAGGAACTTCATCGACAATTTTCGCAAAATCAGCCGCGACCGTGTTATTCTTTCCATCTCCTGGTGATTTCACGGACTTTTCCGACGTTGACTTTGCAGCAAAAAACTTTTCAGCAGCTACCCTGGTATCTCGAGAGAACTGCTGATGTTTGGTGAGCAGAAGTCGCAGCTTAGAATACAGCTAAAACCGCCCGCTCAGCTAACCTCCTGCACGCATAACAGGCTTGCCTTAGGCCTGCCATGCGAAATACGCCAAGAATTCACGAGGAAAAGGAAACCTAGTGAAACTCGAGTGCTCCAAGGCACAGAAGTCAATTACGACGCGGGCCTCGCGTGCTTTCAAAGGGATGCGCTCGCTGCAAAGAATTTGTATAACAGAGATGAGCATCCGCAGAGCATGGCTTGCAACGAGCTCGTACTGTAGAAGTAATAAAAAGTTTATTACTTGTATGTGAAGTGCTTGTTTTAACTGCTATAGAAGAACTTTTACACATGCTGTAGAAGTAATATGGAGCATGTACTTCTACAGCAAGTGCTAGCTGTACTTGATGTAAAAGTAATGTAACTTTCTCTGTGTCAGTACTTGATGTAAGTTAATGTAATTTTTTGTGGAGCAAATTATTGGTGAAGCGTAATATGGGAACCTACTTAGAAAGTCGCCTATGCAGTTAACATTCGTAGCACTGGGCTTAATAAACGTAAAAGCTTTGCGGTAAACTTAACCTGTCATTCGCAACTACACTCATTTCATTACCAGCAACTTCGGCCCCGGATTTTCGATCGCCATCAGTTTGAATTTCATTAATTAAAACGCATTAACCCAGCCGCTCTGGCGATCACATTTCGCCTAAGAATGTTACTTCGAGCTGCAGCGTCTGTTATAACTGAAATAAACGATTTAAAAAATGCAAGTCAGGAGAGCATTTTACGGGTTTAGCATAAGCCATTTACAACAATTTCATACCCTGGGTGTAAGATTTTTTTAAACGGATTCACAACATTTTTGCGACAGGGAAATTATTTCTTACCGTATAGGAATACTTACGACGAGTAAGCGATGACTACGAGTAGAGTTTAACTTTATCTGGACATGGCGTCAAGAACTTCTCTTCAAAATTGTTAATAGCTTAACTTATTTCGACGTGGAAATGAAGTTCGGTTGCGGGATGCCTCAGATTAGTGTAAATGAATCGAAATCACGCTCGGTTTATCACAAGAGAGTACCAGAAACTACCTAAATTATTAACAGCTACTAGGCTGCTCGTTGTGATCATTTGGACGTTTATTGGGACGTACATTTATTGTAATGTGCGATTATCGTTGTCCTCACAGCTACCACGTTGGCCTTTCACTCAGCATCAGCTCTCACTGAGCAAGGGCTCTCGCTGAACAACGACTCTCACTTAGCAACAGCTCTTATTACTGAGCAAAAGTTCTCATCTCATTCAGCAACAGCTGCACAGCTCAGTGAGAGCTATGCTTCCAATAAGTACAGCTTTAACTGATCCCATTTCTCATTGAGCGCTGCTTTTCCTGAGCGAAATTTTCACTAAATACACACAAGCACACCCGCACAGAAGCTTTCACTCTAGTGCAGTCAGATTTTTGCGCCTTAGTAAAGACCAGCACCATCTGAGATATTACTGATTTAGTGTGAGGCTCATACTTGCACAGAACCCCAAACTCTTAGTAAGAAAACATCTCTGTTGGCAGCTCCATTATTACATTCTGGTTGCACAAATGGCTTTTCAGCTACAGAGAGGGAATGGGTGAGTGGAGAGCAATCTCAGTGAGGAGTTCCTTTTTTAACCTTGTCTCCGTCTGCCATTATCAGACAGCCAGCCTGGGGACAGGGGAAAATACCGCAGGGACCGAACTGGGATCGATCCAGAGTCTTCTAGTTCCCATTCTGATGCTTAACTACCTACGCTACGGCGTTGATGAGAGTCATGTGATAATTCTTCATACTTTTGAACCACCGTCGTCGATTAAAACATTTCTAACGCTTGGGGAAACTAAACGACCCAAGTTGAAAATATGTTCGACGTTTAGAAGCAATTTATCATTATGCGCTCAAAAGTGACAGTTTTCTTCTTATGTTCCGTTTCTTGAGCCTTATGTCTGTCTCATTTTGTGTAGGACGAATAGCTGAAAATTATTCAAAGTAAACCTAATTTTGAGAATTATTCGAAGCAAACTTGCTCAGCTCAACCAATAACTGTAAATTAAATTATTATTTTTCTGAACATCGCAACCATATTGCCAAAAAAAAATTCTGTGAATAAGTTCATCAACACACCAAATATCTAAAAACTCTTTATTGCTGGAGTGAATTAATTTGAATCGAAAAGAAGTTATCCTTACAACTTTCGTACTTATATGAATGCAAGACGAAAGGAAAGAATACTTGTTGCTTTTGAATGAACTTTTCAGAATGCATAGCGAAAAGTGATTAATACTTTTAGTATGAACAAGGGGAAAGAGAAGTTGTGACAATCACAGACCATTGCTCTCAGGTAACAGACCATTTCTCTCAGGTAACAGACCATTTCTCTCAGGTAACAGACCATTACTCTCACGTAACAGACCATTACTCTGAGAAATTAGCCACCCCATTAAAAATCGTTGCCGGCAATTAGCCACATGACGGTTTGCGCAGCGCAGTTCAGCGCAGTTCAGCGCAGTTTGGCGCAATTCAGCGCAGTACCTTTTACTAGCGGGCAGATCGCCGCAGTGGATGGCAGCCGAAGATGCTGGGTAACTGCGCAAAAATGAGCCGCTTCACACAAAACATTGGCGGCTACGGCAGTCAAGTAGACATTTCTGCGCAGCCGCTCCGCTGCGCCGGCGCTGCCAGCCGCGTTAATGTTTGCATGAATGATGGCGGTCTGCCACAACTACAGTGGCGCTTGTTGAAAGGGTAAATAGTGAAAAAAATCGATGTACACCTTGGAAGCGCGGTCAAAATTTCAATCAATTTCCTTTTAGAGTAAAGTAATTACATGAATTATGCGAATTTGTAGCAATTTTTCAACAGTCACCGTGAATTTATCCTACATTTATATGCACTGCTATCGTAAAATGTAAGGCAAATGACAATCCCCAATAAATTTTCGTATATCATACATCCGCGTACCTGCATCACAAAGTGTGATAGCGCTGATGACAGGGCAATTGACATGGCAAAAAGTTTGATTAGACCAGAAGGAACATAGCGGTGGTGGATTTAGAAAGAGTTTGATTAGGAAAAGTCTGATTAGAAAAATTCTGACAAGAAAAAGTTGATTGGACCAGTGGTAACACAGCGGTGATAATTTTAGAGCTCTGTAGTGTTTACATGCTTTGGAAATTCAGCTTTGAAGGTCGAAATTCTGGTCCTTCTGAGATAATTTTTTTATGCGGAGGCAATAATCCTGCGTCGTAACAGCTCATAATGCATTGCACAGTTTTCAGTAAACATTGAAAAATAGACCAGAAAATTTCGAAGACACTGGCAACCAATTAGAGCATATATACTAAAAATTGAATATTTATAGCAATTTTTCTCACAGCGACATTATTCACGAAATCTTTACTACAACATTTTAAGAACAACACAATATTTCCACAACATTTCACAACAACACAATATTTCCACAACATTTCACAACAACACAATATTTCCACAACATTTCACAACAACACAATATTTCCACAACATTTCACAACAACACAATATTTCCACAACATTTCACAACAACACAATATTTCCACAACATTTCACAACAACACAATATTTCCACAAGATTTCACAACAACACAATATTTCCACAACATTTCACAACAACACAATATTTCCACAACATTTCACAACAACACAATATTTCGACAACATTTCACAACAACACAATATTTCCACAACATTTCACAACAACACAATATTTCCACAACATTTCACAACAACACAATATTTCCACAAAATTTCACAACAACCCAATATTTCCACAACATTTCACAACAACACAATATTTCCACAACATTTCACAACAACGTAATATTTCGACAACATTTCACAACAACACAATATTTCCACAACATTTCACAACAACACAATATTTCCACAACATTTCACAACAACACAATATTTCCACAACATTTCACAACAACACAATATTTCCACAACATTTCACAACAACACAATATTTCCACAACATTTCACAACAACACAATTGTCACGAAACTATGCACAGTTTTGCGTACGTGGCGCTGATCAGGCGTCTCCACTGTGTTAGTTCGAATGGAGGACTCGAAACCTCCTTAGTAAGAGGGGAAAGATGAAATTACAGAGCGGAAAACACAGAAAGAGGAAATGGTAGAACAGTTGGAAAAATAGAGAAAGTAACTACTGATCTGCTCACTCACACCAATACCTCAGTTCAACATGGGAAAATGAAACACTCAGTTAATGGTACATTATTGATTACTTTATTTCGAGTTAGCTAATGAACACGTGATTGGCATGAGAAATTTGCAACACACAATATTAGCGAAAGTTACTGGCGCGCGCACCTTGTAACGCCAACACCACACACTAGCAAGAAACAAATCCTACACAATCCTAGGCAATCGCAGCGCGCGCGGAAGAAAAAAGCACAGTCACCTATGGCCTATTATCCATGATTTCTCTTGATCGTTCCGAACGACGCGTTTCAAAGGCATAACCCCGAGCTCCTCTTGAATTTCAGAGAGTCTGAACATTTTCTAAGCTCTATTGCTTGCATGACTTCCCTCTCAGTGTGACTGGTAGGCAGTAGGTCCTGGCACTTCAGCTTGGTGAGCGCCATATGGTCAGGTTGCTCTGCAACCCGGAGTTGCTTAGCCCACATCGTTGAAAACTCCAAGCCGCTCCACACTCAAACATCCGACCCCTCCTGGGAACAAGGATTATATTAAGTGACCAGTTTCGTTTAGGTCTTTATTCCCTGTGATACACCTACTTCAAACCGAATTGATTGAATTTTACTCCCCTTTTATCCCCAAATCAAGCATAAAATTTATTTATTTTCCCTCTAACAAATCACAAAGCACTCTGTTTCGGAATAAAATGAAAACCATTCAGCCTACACTTCAATAGTTCAATAAGACACGAATATTCTGATTTCCCTCTAAGAAATAATGTAATAATTCTTTCATTCCCCACATCAAAGTGAAACTCTAAACACGAGAACAATTCGAGGATAATTCAAATGAAAACCCAAAGAACTAATTTCAATATTAACAATGAAAATCACTGCGCCCCCCACCTAGACACAATTCCATTAAAAATATGAAGACTGCACTTTACTAAAATAAACACGGACATTCTGGGTTCCCATTTATCCCATTTCAAATCAAATCGAAACACCCCAGTTGAGCATGGTATTTGAACAATTCCACAGACTGATTCTCACCTCCCCATTGAAGAACTCGGAACGCTACATCTTGCACTGAGTCAGTAAATCGGCGAAGTAGACCGGCTAGCCTTCTCTCTGCGTTATTTATACGTCGCCTCGAACAAGGGGCGCGCATCTGCTAAGCGAATGCCCGCGCAAAATCCTCGCCCTCTAATTGGTTCGTTCTAAAGCGTCGCTTCCCTTGTGCTACGTGTCCCTCACTCAAATCTGAAATTACTCCGCGCTTTACTCTCAAATACCAACATTCCTTAGTCCCTTGCTCTTATATAATAATCTTTTTAAACCCACTATTTTCCTGTGCTATGTTGTTTATTTACAACAACTCCCGTATATGTGATGTATTTTGGACTAGCTCTCGAAATAGCCTCTACCCCCCTTTACGTACTCTTTGCTCCTGATGTACGTATGTACGTACGTCACACCTTCCTATGCCTCTCGGTATGCTGCGCTGCGTCGACTCTGGAGCCGCCGGTTGCTTGCCTATCCTTGCCTATCCTCTCTACGTATCTATGTCGTAACACAATATTTCCACAACATTTCACAACAACATAATATTTCCACAACATTTCACAACAACACAATATTTACACAACATTTCACAACAACACAATATTTACACAACATTTCACAACAACACAATATTTCCACAACATTTCACAACAACACAATATTTACACAACATTTCACAACAACACAATATTTCCACAACATTTCACAACAACACAATATTTACACAACATTTCACAACAACACAATATTTCCACAACATTTCACAACACAATATTTCCACAACATTTCACAACAACACAATATTTACACAATATTTCACAACAACACAATATTTCCAGAACATTTCACAACAACACAATATTTCCAGAACATTTCACAACAACACAATATTTACACAACATTTCACAACAACACAATATTTCCACAACATTTCACAACAACACAATATTTCCACAACATTTCACAACAACACAATATTTACACAACATTTCACAACAACACAATATTTCCACAACATTTCACAACAACACAATATTTCCAGAACATTTCACAACAACACAATATTTACACAACATTTCACAACAACACAATATTTCCACAACATTTCACAACAACACAATATTTCCAGAACATTTCACAACAACACAGTATTTACACAACATTTCACAACAACACAATATTTCCACAACATTTCACAACAACATAATATTTACACAACATTTCACAACAACACAATATTTCCACAACATTTCACAACAACACAATATTTCCACAACATTTCACAACAACACAATATTTACACAACATTTCACAACAACACAATATTTCCACAACATTTCACAACAACACAATATTTCCAGAACATTTCACAACAACACAATATTTACACAACATTTCACAACATTTTTCACATAACTGTGGTGTAAGTACGAAGGCCTTATGTGCGAATAAGTGTTACTATCTTCCTGTTCGTATTGTAAATATAAAGTAATGAGGCGTAAACAATGATTTTTAAGTTCTTGAAAACCTGCACTTGTTGTTGTCCAAATTTTTTTTATAAAACTATTACAATTTATCAATGAATGTTTATAAAACTATTACATTGCATCTATGAATTTTTATAAACTGTTGTAGTGTATCTATGAATGTATATAAAACTATTACAATGTCTTTATGAATTTTTATACACTATTACGTTGTATAAATGAATGTTTATAAAACTATTACATAGTATCTATGAAGTCTTTAACAGTGAGTGTAAAAGTAAAATTCAGAGTCTGCATCAGAGCTTGAAGCACCGATGCCTCCGTGGAGACGGGATCAACTTATTGTTAGAACATCTACATGCATTAAATTCTAAGTTTGAAAGCGCTTTGAAGCAGTGATGATGTGAGCTTTTATTCCACTCCAGGACAAAGATTTCACTTCCCTGGACCGCAAAACACAAATTCCAAACAATCTTAACTCGCACGATTGTGCCCACCTAATGCCCTCTTGTTATGGAAATTTCAGGCGCATTTTATCACGTTCAGCGTCGCATAAAGGCGACCAAACTTCCCTGCTTCAAAACACCTTTTACTTCCGAATCGTTTAACATTGAATACAAAAGTAGTCCAATAGATTTATTCTAATCTAAAACTTGGATGGAAACTAAAATTCGAATCGTGACGTTATGCAGCCCGGTCGGTGCAGAGTTTTTGCATTTTTTCAAGGCACACGCAAGGAAACTTATTGTTACTTGTGCACACGGCCCGTCAAAAATTATTATATCTTCCAGATATAATAATTTTTATCCCTGAATAAATCCTCCAGATGTGGCTGACACACAAATATATCCATCCCAGCAGCACCCGCCATTAAAATATTCTTGCACTTGTGCACTGGTGAAACTCGTATCACAGATACGGTCATTGAGCGGCCTTGTGAGCGTCACAGAGAGGCAGAAGCTGTGGACACCAAGCAAATACATGAATAAATCAACACACACGGCCTGTAACATGAAATCTTTTACGTGTCCGTATATCTTCAAATGTATCCATGTACATGTGTGTGTGGGACACGGCCCATGACAAAAATTACTGGATTAGATATCGGACCAACTGAGCTTTAACATGGCTTTCCTATGATTTCCCATGCTATTCTACGGCTTCCATATGCTTTCCTGAGTGTAGGGTTTGACGGTTTCAGAGGTTCCGTCGTCCCGATAAATATCAACTCAACCCTGAGGTCCGAGGGCTTCCAATCAGAATTGGTTCTAGAGATCGCGTCTATGGCTTCCGCGTAAGAAGGGGGAGGTTGAAGTGACACTCAGTTTGCGATGGTCCTTTATTGGAGTGAAGTGGTGAAATTCAGTAAATGGGCGGGCAGCGCCCAGCGCCGCTGTGCAACGGGCACGCGCGCCGCAAGCTCGGCGGTGGATGCTCTTGACTGTCTCTGAATGCCCGACTGCCTGTTATTACAGCGCCTTATATAGGTATGCGCATCTTAGGTGGGCTTTCCCATATTGATAACAACACGAAAAAGTCATACCCCGACATAAGTCTCTACTGCTGATATTTTGTACAACCTAATCTAACTTCAAAAATGGGATATTTAATCCGACTCTGAATCTGTTGGGTTAATTATGGAGTTAACAACACGTCAAAAATGTGTAACAATGTGTGACAAATTACATGACACACGTTCCTGTTTCCTATCAATACACGTGATATTGCATTGGTATTGCATTCTGGATGCCATAGTGTAAGTGGAAGAGAATTGAATTGCTAGAGAAAACTGAAGAACATTCGCTCTAAAAGGCGCGAGAAATGAAAAAATCCAAAGAAAATTTATACTCCTAAAAATAAACCGATTGTGTATTCTGGGTACCATTATGCACATGAAAGGGAATTGAATTGCCACAGAAAAATAATAGAATAGAATAATTTCTTATATTTCTTAAGCTTTATCTTTGTTGCTCTCAAAGCTATCGATTAGAAGAGTGTGACGCACGGACAGACGGACATACGGACACTGCTCATTTTATAGTATAGATTGAGTAACCATAAATGGTGTTCAAAATAATGTATCCACCGACCGATCTATGTATGTATGATACAGGAACCACATAACAGTTTCATCTGAACTTATTTTTTTAAATTGTATGGTTTCGGTAACATACATACATATATCGGTCAGTGGATACATTTTTTGGGGAGACCCTGTACATAATGCAAAGGTCCCTTCAAAAATGACGGCTATTGACAATGCTCGATAAAACACTGATGTTATTCCGTAAAATTGCCATTTCATAAAATGGCATTACCCTCTGATTACACATATGGCTGATAGTGAATGCAGAGCGTATCAGTGTTGCTGACTTCAGCACCTCTCGAATTTTCCAGCATTTATCCTTTAGATTCGGACTCTAAACACATAAATAATAAATATACCCTATAATAAAACGCCAGGTGTCTCCTTGAATTTGTAAATATATAAGTAAATAAATCACCTTATTTTTTAGAGCTTAATTTCTCCTATGTTATTACAATGGGAATCTCATTAAACTTATCAAAGTTGGTCCATCTATTTTTACGCTCTTAGTGCTCAATGACCGTATCTGTGATACGAGTTTCACCAGTGCACAGTACAAGAATATTTTAATCGTGGCCATTATTGGGATGGATTTATCTGTTTGTCATCCACATCTGGAAAATTTGTTTAAAGAAAAATCGAATCCCGTCATTTTTGACGGGTTGTGTACACCAGCAACTTATAATACCCGTATTTCAAAAAGTATATTTATACCCGTGGTGTGATGAAGTTGGTATCACAGATACGCTCATAAAATACATGGAACTGTTCCATGCCAAAGATTTGAGAGTTACGGTAAAAACTATACATTTATGGTATTATTGAAATGGAAATTAAAAGCAAAGAAAATGCTGATGAAATTGATCATTTTATTCGATAAAACGAAGTATCGAAACTTTCCAAGAGACCAGCTACATTGGCAGTTCTGAAAAATAAAAATATGATCAACGCCACGTGATAATAAATTGGAGAATGATGATGAATTTTGTAATTCCAAGTATCAAAAACGAAGGAAATAACAAAAAAAAAACATGAAATAAATTCACCTATGCACAAACTATGTGAGAGGATAAGATCTCAGCATGTTATTAAATGTTTTTTTCCCTAAAAATAAGGAGATTTTATAAAATCACGGAATGTCACCTTGCAATCGTCACAGATAACTGTATTGAACTTCTCTGCATGGCTGCGTATTGCTGAATGAGGAGGAGGAGCCAGAAGTTACTGGTACAGAAACTCTTCATTCGGTGCTTCGCTACTCGCGTAAATAAAGTAATAAATATATCATTAATTTTCGGCATATTTCATACCGACGTACATGTACGTACATGTACGTCGATGCGCACCGCGCACAACTATACTTATACCACGGTAGAGGCAACGAGGTAGGTTCAAACCTGTCTTTTTTTCGCTCACGGTGGGGTTTTGTTGACGTCACGGCAACGAGCCAATAGCAGCGCTCACATTGCATCTGGTAGCACTGCTACCCCCAAATCTGGATCCACTATTGGCCTAACGACATGGCGTTTTGGTGACGTCATAAAGTTTGTTTGAAATAAAGTCTTTCTATTGGCTAGTCGAAAAAGAGGAGGTGTATTTTCTCCCATAGAAATAACCCTACCTTGTTTCCTCTACCGTAACTTACACATAACAGAAGAGCACATGAGCGCAGTAATAGAGAACTTGCGCCGAAAATTGAATTATCGATTGTTACTTTGCACATGAAACGTTAACTTTAAGCAAGCTAGTCTTGCCTCTCGCAAGACTATTACTACAGGTAGGTATGCAGCAAGTGAAGTGAAGTCTCGCTGCATCTCTACCTGTATATTCTTTCTTCACTTCAGGCTCACGGTTTGATCCCCGTGGATGTATTGATGGTTCATTTTCGGTTGAGCTTTCCATTTATGGATATTTGGATCTTTTGGATCGAACTTCATCTAGTTCAAATAATTGTGTTTTTCTCTCAGTAGCTTAACCTTTCAACTTTCAACAAAGTGGGTCAGGAATTAAATTCTGTCTTAATTGAGGCCAAATCTCAGGTGAACTCAATTCATTTTAGACTGTGTATTCAACCTGTTAAATTGCCTTATGTTTTCCAACCTCATAAAAAAAAACATATAAACTTTCGAAGAGTAGAGCTGTTTGCCTCTACAGTTACACAATTACCTTTACAGTTACACAATTACCTCTACAGTTACACAATTACCTCTACAGTTACACAGTTGCCTCTACAGTTACACAGTTACCTCTACAGTTTCACAATTACCTCTACAGTTACACAATTACCTCTACAGTTACACAGTTACCTCTACAGTTACACAATTACCTCAACAGTTACATAATTACCCCTACAGTTACACAGTTACCTCTACAGTTACATAGTTGCCTCTACAGTTACACAGTTACCTCTACAGTTACACAATTACCTCTACAGTTACACAATTACCTCTACAGTTACACAATTACCTCTACAGTTACACAATTACCTCTACAGTTACACAGTTGCCTCTACAGTTACACAGTTACCTCTAAAGTTTCACAATTACCTCTACAGTTACACAATTACCTCTACAGTTACACAGTTACCTCTACAGTTAAACAATTACCTCTACAGTTACACAATTACCTCTACAGTTACACAGTCACCTCTACAGTTACACAGTTGCCTCTACAGTTACACAGTTACCTCTACAGTTACACAATTACCTCTACAGTTACACAATTACCTCTACAGTTACCCAATTACCTCTACAGTGTCACAGTTACCTCTACAGTTACACAATTACCTCTACAGTTACACAATTACCTCTACAGTTACACAGTTACCTCTACAGTTACACAGTTACCTCTACACTTACACAGTTACTTCTACAGTTACACATTTACCCCTACAATTACACAGTTACCTCTAGAGATACATAGATACCTCTAGAGTTACACAGATACCTCTAGAGTTACACAGATACCTCTAGAGTTACACAGTTATCTCTACAGTTACACAGATACCTCTACACTTACTACATTCTGTACTGTTTGGGCTGCCTATATAGAATGCACAACGGAAACGCTCGGAACAATAAAGTCCAGCAAAAATAAACCTCAAGCAACATTCACCAGCATTACAGCAATGAACATTGTATGAACGATTGAATTTTTATAAATTTTAGGATTTGTTAAAATTATTAATTCTTTTAAAAACTTGAATTGCAGCTCCCTATAATGAACTTGAATTAAAGTACGATGAGAGTGTTAGTTAGCTCTGTTTCTTCTCCTGAGAGATGCCAGTTTCTTTAACATTTTACATGGGTAGTACGATACCGATGTGTAATTATCAAGGGAGGATGTAAATGTTAATATTTTAAAAGTCAATGTTAAGCATTTCATGTTTCAACTCTATTTGAAATAAAAGGTTATTCTTTTTCTTTCTTTTCTTACATAGTCTGTCACACGTTTTTCTTATTTCTTTCTCCGTGATCGTTACTATTGGTCACGAAGTCATTCCGGATATATGTCTCGCCAATTTCCCCTTAATATTTTTTGCTCCTAAGTTTCAAGGAGTAATAATAACTTAATAATAAACTTCCGGATGAGGGCTTAATTCCTCGACCGAAAACTTGAAGAAACTAAATACGAGTATATTCCTACGTATCGTATAATCCTAAAAACTGTGTAAATTTTATCGACGAATAACAGGTAAAAAACTTTGAGGTCATCAACAATTTGAGATATTAGTGAAACTTCGTTTGAAGTAATTTTCAAAAAACTTAAAGGAGAAAGAGTTAATATTAATAGATTCAAATGCAAAATATTGAAAAAATTTGAAACTCCAAAGCTATGATTCTAAAAGAACACACATATATTGAATTACATAATTGTAATATTTTTCTAGTCACATTCATTTTTCAAATTGACCTAGAATATTAACTTTACGTTCTAACATATTTTCGGTCTCCATGTGCACAGAAAGAGTGAGAGAATGATTTTTTCAGAACAGCGTCGCTCGGAAGCATAAAACGTTGCGTCCATATTGCAGTTCCAGAAATTGGTTTCACGAGCGTTAACAGCCTCCGTATCGGGGGCTCCTGATTGGCTGGCTTTGTCTCCCATCCGAGCTCTCCCATTGGACGTCACCTGTGATTTAACGACAAGTGATCTTTTAAGCTTTATGTGAGGTTAATTTTCATCCTGAATTGTCATCGCACTGCCCAGTTTTGAGGCGACGATAGAACGAAAACTTTTATTCTCTAAGCCATTTGACAGAGAATAATAAAATCTATTGCCCCTATTAGTGAATACCCTTTGAAATATACCAGAGTATTCCACTCCATCCTGTACTGTTATTGCTGAGTGGTGCACTAGTGAGCAGCATCAGTACGAATTTCAACAGCGGCGACTAGTTTTACTCAGGTTTTTTCAAAATAATTTGAGGATGCTCAGAAATGTTAAATCAACTTCCCTCTTTTTCCGGGTGAAAGTGAAATTACTGCCTACTTTTGTTATCTTTTTAGACTCACCATCATGGCAGAACGACCAGTCGAGTCCTAAAACAGACTCATGAGCTTACCACGTTCACCGCGTTTCCGAGGTTAACGGCTGGTTTGGTTAGGTTGTAAGTAGCAATATTGGGAAATCGACTTTACTGCAGGAAAACATTTTTATCCTTTCTGAGAAATAAGAAAATACAATAAAACGACAATGTTTCACCTCGTATGATAATATTTTTTTTCAAAGCGATCTCGAAACAGATGAAATGTCATTAATTTGCACCGGTGCGTGGATGAGCAATTTACTAAGGTTAACATCTAAGGTTAAGGTTAAGGTTAACATCGGCATCTTTGGGATGCTTTATTTCCAATCAAGCCTGATACATATGATCTTAGCATTGGTTTTTCAAATGTCTTATAACTAACCCTATATATAGGACACCATGACGCTTCCCCCGTAAAGCCGGTACCCATTTCCGACACCTGGGTCGAGTGGGGTATTGTGCTTGAGCTTTCCCTTATAACCTACGGGGAAAATCTCCGCGCCAGCGCCGGGATACGATCCCGCGACTTCAACATTCGAGCCCGATCCCTTAACCACTGTACCACGGAGAGCACTAGTGGTACACATGTGGTACAGTGGTACACATGTAGCCCAACACACGGGAAACGTGTCAATGGAGAAGGCTCTGGTTCAAATAATCTCCCGAACTAACAAAGGGCTTAGGATCTTGTCACCTACTCATAAACATTCTTGCATTTACACACCATTGTAATATAACTTACCTTTTCGTTGATTTAATTAAATGCCATTCTTATTATTTTCATCATTATGATTAGATTATCGTCATTATGATTAGAATAGATTAGACGTTAGTTTGAGCATTCCTAACCGTTAAAAACAGCGTTTCAAAGAGAGGAAGGAGGAAGGCACCACTTAGTATGAAGAGAAGGGAACGCGGAATCTATGCATAAGGGGCATAGTAGCAGTGAGTTGCGAAAGAAGTTTATGAAACAAGATAAAAGTTGAAGAAGAAAGTAGGAGGAGGGGAAAAAAGGACTGCAGTGTGAGCCGAAAAAAGTGGTCCTTAACATAAAAAAACACATTTTATTTAAAAAAAAGAAGGCCTACCTAACTCACAGCTCGGGCCCTCACACATTTCTCCCTTGGAAGAGCTAACTCCCATAGATACATTAGTTGTATCCCCCTGAGGGGTATGATTAGGTTATTATCATTAGGATTAAATTATCATCATTGGGATTAAATTATCATCATTAGGATTACAGTTTAATCCTTGTGATTAGATTATCATATTAATGATTAAATTTTCATCATCAATATGAGATTATCATCATTATGAAATTAACATCATTGTGATTAGATTATCAACATTAGGACTAGAATATCATCATTATAGTGAGATTAACACCATTACGATTAAATTATCATCATCATAACGAGAGTCAAGATAGTATCTGGAATAGAGGACGTACGTTCACCACATTTATGATGAATAACACTATAAAGGACTAAATCGCAATGATAATTGAGTTATTAAATAAGAATAACTCATTAAAGGACTAAATCAGATAAACTCAATAAAGGATTAATCGGAATTACTCAATAAAGGACTAATCTGAAGAACTCGATAAAAGACTATTCTGAATAACTCAATAAAAGGGCTAATTAAGCTATTGCTGTTGTATCATCATTAGTGATAAAATAGCACGCACCACGTCATCAGCGCTACCCACAACCCAGTCAAAGTTTTTCGCTGGAGCATGCAAGTTTTCGCCGCCTAATTAATTACTAGGGTGGCGAAAAACATGCATGCAGGCGGCGGAAAAGTTAGACTGGGAATCTAAGTCATCATGACGTTGAAACTTAGCTGTTGATGACCTTAGCTTGAGGTCTGAGATCCAAAGCTTTCAATAACTCAGAAAGCCTCACAAGTTTGACCATGAGTGGAGGTCATAATCTGAACGATTGCAAAACAGGCCATAAGTAAAGGTCATACAAGTATGAACTCACAAGGGCCTTGTATGTAAGTGGATGCCTCACTAGAAACGGTTAGCATTAATCTTATATCAGTAATATTATATATATATATATATATTATATTGGGTATATTGGGCTTAAGATATGCTTACATAGTATACTGGTGGGGCTTTCAAAGTGTGTTTTTTTAGGGTGGAAGTCTCACGAAACAGCCTAATGGTATTCCTCATCTAACCACAACAAAAACCTGTTCTGAGTAGGATATCACCTACGAGGGATGTAGGGGCTTCTCCTACATCTCCACACGTAGCGGTCGCAAAAATAGGTGATCTCATAAGAAAATATAAACAAGTATGCATTAACTATCTGAGAGGATAAGAACTCGTCGTTATGTAAAGAAAAAAGAGTCTCAGAATTGGATATCTGTAAAATGAGGGTCTTCACAAGTGAGGACTTGATATAACAGAAGGAGCCTCACAAAAGAAGTCTAATAACAACAGGGGTGCCTTGCAAATGAGGTCAGGTCTCATAGGAGGTGTCTAAGAAGTAACGTCCTCACAAATAGGTATAACAAGTGGAACCTCACAAGAAGGGGTAAGCTGCAAGAAGCAAATTACAAAAGTAGGAAGGCCCCACAAAATATATTTTGAAAACTGGAACCTCACATAACGAAGCAGCGAACAGGTCTACTTGTAGGAAAATGGGTCTATCAAGTAGGTAGGTGCTTTATGCAACCTATAAATGGCGGTCTCATGAGAGCTGCCTAACTCTATCCTCTCTGCCGCGACTACGGCAATAAACTCGAGATTTAGGCGACAGGTGCAATACAATGGCCTCTAATGATGTCTGTGCCGGTCGTCGCTGCCTCTGCGAGATTTGTGGGCACACCCTGGGGGCTGTGGGTCATCTGATGGAGCAATGGTACATCCTGCAGCGTCATGACTGTAGGGTTCATTCTTAGGGTAGCGTCAAGAATGTAGGGTTCGTTCTTAGGGTGTCTTTCTGCAGCGTCAAGAATGCAGGGCTCTTGATAGGGTGTCTTTCTGCAGCGTCAAGAATGCAGGGTTCGTTTTTAGGGTGTCTTTCTGCAGCGTCCAGAATGCAGGGTTCTTGATAGGGTGTCTTAATGCAGAGTCAAGAATTTTGGGCTCGTTTTTAGGGTGTCTTTCTGCAGCGTCAAGAAAGCAGGGTTCTTGATAGGGTGTCTTAATGCAGAGTCAAGAATTTTGGGCTCGTTTTTAGGGTGTCTTTCTGCAGCGTCAAGAATGCAGGGTTCTTCATAGAGTGTGCTTGCAATCCTTCGATTCCTTATGAAATTGCAATCCTCCTCATAAAATTCCCATTAAATTCCTTTAGGAAGGGGTTCATATCCACAAGTTGAATTTCAGGTACATTTTAGGGCTTGAGATGAACTTTAAAACTGCGTTTTTCAATTTTCAAATCATCTCTTCTAAGAAATTAAATAATTTATAACATTTTTACCGTACGATATTTTAGAGCTTTACAATATTTTTGCACCTTCTAACTCAATGATTCCAAATGTGATGATATTTTTTGACAACGTCAGGACTCGGTTGTGGATCAGGATAACTACTTATTTGGCCAGAAATTCTCATTAAATCATTATGAAATTCTTTTAAGAAAGGGTCCAAATCTGCAAATTGAATTCCGTGTTTTTCCTAGGGTAAATCAGTCTATGATTAACTTAAAAACCACGTTTTCAACTTCTCGGGTTATTTTTAGTGGGAAATGAAAGAGCTTCTAAAATTTTTATTATACAGGTTTCGACGTTCAATAAAAAAATAAAAAAATACAGTTCTCTAAAGTTCAAAATTAAACTTGTTGGCTAATTCCAGCTCTGTTTTATTTAACAAAATTTGATATTGAAAATGAGAATTTTTGGGTTTACGAGACTCCGTAAGTTCTTCTCGAATCGAGAAGAAACGAGCATGAAAATCCGGACCAAAATCTGGACCAAAATCTGGACCAAAATCTGGACCAAAATCTGGACCAAAATCTAGACCAAAATCTGGACCAAAATCTGGACCAAAATCTAGACCAAAAACATACAAGTAGACGAGCCGAACGACCGAAACATGACTTCAGTGAGCATAAAAATGGTTAACACAGCTGAATTATGGCAGGGGCATTAGTGTCACAGACTGAATCTTGACCACATTATTATTAGAATTCCAAGAATTGAACGGAAATGGGTGCAGAAAGGTTTTTAATTTAGTTTGGTTGGTGTAGTGTAGGGCTAAAATATTCCTTAGGACCACCTACATTAAGGTTGATGAGGCTTGGCTTTTACCTATGAAGATTATTACCGACCATTTCCTTAAGATAGGGATGCTATTGGTGGATATTGAATTTTCTAAAATTGTTTTTTCCTAAAAATAACGGAAATTATAAAAAATTCGGAAACGAAGTCTATCACCCTAAAATCATCATCAGAGATAACTATATTCCCAGTCTAACTTTTACACTGGAGCATGCATGTTTTTCGCCGCCTAAGCGATTTAATTATTTGGGCGGCGAAAAACATGCATACAAGCGGCAAAAAAGTTAGACTGTATTGCACTTCTCAGCATGGCTGAAAATTACTGAATGAGGAGGATGAGCCAGTCAGTTGCTGGACAGACACTCGGCATTTCGTTACTCTTGCGTAAATAAAGCAATAAATAAATTGTGAATAATCGAATATTAGGGGCAATTATAAACAAAATTCACCGTAGAGTGTTTACAAAGTCAATCCTTATTGTGAAGGAATATTTAGTTACCAAAAAATACAGTTCATTTGCGAGCCTGGGAAAGCGGAGCAGTCTTTTTCATTTACCTCTCCACAAAGTTTTAAGCATGAAAATTCTCTTTCATGCTCAGCATTGCCTCATCCCTCCGACCTCGGCGGGCATTTGATCCCTGGCGCAGATTGCGAGCCATCAGGGAAGTATCCTGGCTACGCCGCGCCGTGCCCGCCTCATCAGGGAGAGAAATGAAGAGCGATCGTCCGGCGGAGGCTGCAATCCCGCCTCGCCCCTCCACCTCCTCCACAGGATGACTTCCACCAACAGGCTGACTTCCACGCAATCCTGAACAGGCTGACTTCCACGCAATCCTCAACAGGCTGACTTCCACGCAATCCTCAACAGGCTGACTTCCACGCAATCCTCAACAGGCTGACTTCCACGCAATCCTCAACAGGCTGACTTCCACGCAATCCTCAACAGGCTGACTTCCACGCAATCCTCAACAGGCTGACTTCCACGCAATCCTCAACAGGCTGACTACCACGATCTTTTTTATCATTTTCCATAAGTTTAGAATCGCTACCTGACTTTGATAACTAAGAGAGAGTTGTAGAAAAGATCCTTGAGCTATCAGAATTGATGGAAACTAAAAAACTTATTTAAAAAATTATTTTATGTAAAACGATTCCACGCCAATATGAATGCTCTTAATACTGAGGCTCATATTATACACAAAAAACTTTATTTTTTTTCCATTTCTGATCTAACATTAGCAAAATTATTGTACTGTGTCCTACTCATGCCACCCAGTCTAACTTTTTCGCCGCCTGCATGCATGTTTTTCACCCCCAAGTAATTAAATAGCTTGGACGGCGATCAACATGCATGCTCAGGCGAAAAAGTCAGACTGGGAATTGATTTCTGGTTAGTGACCTAGCTAAATTAAACACTAGGTTTGACCAAACAGGTGTGTGATGTTAAGAATCGAAAAACAAAATCTGTTTTACGTTGGAAATAAAACTAATATTTGAATCTTTCGCGTACCAAAAGGCTCAGATTATCAACACGCAGGAAATATTATTTTATTCGTGGTGCAATTTAGGTACTTACATCTATGTCCACACAAAGTACTCGATAGCATCAACCTGTTAGTAATTGTGGGTCTAAATTTAGTCTCAAGATTTATTGCTTTTCGGAGGTACAAATAAGGGGACCGAATTGTGATTTTAGTTCTTGATTTAGTTAGCTCGCCATAGACGGGCTCACTGAAATTAAACTTAGCAATCGTATGTTTGGCATTCGTTGACTTAGCATTCGTCAACTTAGTATTCGTTAACTTAGTATTCGTTAACTTAGCACTCGTTAACTTAGCATTCGTCAACTTAGCATTCGTCAACTTAGCAATCGTAAACTTAACATTCGTAAACTTAGCACTCATCAACTTAGCATTCGTCAACTTAGCACTCGTCAACTTAGCATTCGTCAACTTAGCACTCGTCAACTTAGCATTCGTTAACTTATCATTCGTCAACTTAGCACTCGTCAACTTAGCGTTCGTCAACTTAGCACTCGTCAATAACATGCCCTAAACCAAATAGCACCCAAGCGACTTGTTTGAAATAATAATAAAATTAAACAAAATACAGCGCCTATAGCGGCTTGAAATTTCAACATTCTATGTACCGAATTCCATAAACGTAATCACTCCAGAGTGCGTCGACTAATCCAGAATTGTATGCAAAATATATACCTAAAAAACTGATTTTGATAAGGGGAGACGAACACAGATTATTTGTGCAATTTATTTTAATTAACGAGAAATAAGCCTCATTATTCCGTACAGTTAATGCAATCATTTCGCTATTGATGACCTAATTAAGTATGAACATATTAAAGTAGAACAATTACCACCTAAAAACTATTAATAAGAAGCAGAAGGAGCGACATTCACTGAGCAGGTCCAGAAGCCGGTGAACTTTTACCATATTAAGAAACTAATTAGAATCGCTCGATTAACTGCCATCGCCATCCCCTTACGGCAAAAAAAGCAACACAAATGGGGAACTGCCACGACCAAATAATTCCATGTTGGAGTCAGTAGACTAGACGAGTGGAAAAAAAGGGTTGCTATAGCTTCTAGGATTAGGGAAAACGAATGGCTCAGGCATCATGCTTAAGGAAAGCGAAAGGCTCAGGCTTCAGGCTTAAGGAAAGCGAAAGGCTTAGGCTTCAGGCTTATGGAAAGCGAAAGGCTTAGATTATGAGATAATTTCATATACATGAACCTATTCGAGCGTTGAAACCATCTTACAATTTTTCCAAATATGTTCTGTCAAGTAGCTCAGATGATCTCTGCACTCTTACATGCACATAAGATCGTTATTTTGTGCCCTGTTCGAAACATTTATGAATACATGCTCGTGCTCCAAGTGGGGGGATTCTGGTATCTAATTCAAGGTCGGTACAGTTAAAAAGTAAGAATAAATGAAAAAGCAACCCTTTGAGAAAACGCTAATAAGCAGTGAAAATGATGTAGATCGATTTGTAAATTTACATTAGACATCGCTCCCAAAGCCTTTCGGTGCTCCTGTGGAAGGAAATCAGTGCCGCTCTACTGTTGTGTACCCAGTCAAACTTTTTCGCTGGAGCATGCTTGTTTTTTGCAGCCGAAGCGATTTAATTACTTCAGCGGCGAAAAACATGCATGCAGACGGCGGAAAAGTTAGACTGGGTAATTTGAAGTTTAGAGAGTTTATTATCTCTGATTTTATTAAGCCAATGTTCCGGCCTTTTTAGTATCAGGCCGTAACTAACGCGGATGGGGTTCTTGAGTGACGAGCAGCAACGTGATTCATAGTTTATTGGTACTTCAGAGTAGATACAGGCTCGGTAGTTGGCAAGAACCAGAGAGATCAGACAATAGGTGATAGTACAAGTCTTCTACAGCGCATCTGTGATCTAAACAGGTGCCTCCTCTAAGGTAACGCGTCTTCAACTGGACAGTGATGACTCTGTCTAATGTGACCTCCACGACAGCGCACCGACAATGAACGGCGCTGTCTCTTGCTGATGCTATTTATACACTGTGAGGGCGCACATAATGCTCCCCCCAATACAAAATTCTTTATGACAATAAAAATTTTTAAATGTTATTCAATTAACTTTGATTTTCCCTTGACTATCAGTTAATCTTACAATCCGTCAAGTCAAGTCGAGCAGATCAGAACGTATGACAAAATACATCAGATACAAAAATACATCGCACAATTTATTTAACATATCAGAATATCAAAATCAAACATCAAACGCGTACTGAATAAATCAACTGAAGTTATAGAATACCAGTTTTAATACACAAGACACTACAATACGACACTGGCAAGTTCAAACCGTCCTACGATTCAATTTAACTTAATAATAATTGAATAATAGAGAAAAATCTACGGATTTCAATACCAGAATTTAATTATCTCGTGTCACATTTTTCTCGCGTTACGCTGCTGAAAAATGCTTTGAATATGAAAACTCTCCGATAAATGCATTAATACAATTAAATTCGCAAGTGATCGTTACATGATGAGTATATAAGTAGTTATTCTGCCTTTCTGCTTTTCAATCATTACAATTAAAATGGTTCTTCGAATTATCAAAAAGCTCTCGCTCTTAGCGAACTACTGATGAACAAAACATTTCCATAGGGCAAGTAAAACAACAAAAGAGTTATAATATCGACAGCAAAAACAGAATCCGTATATAATAGAACTTTTTAAAATACAGCATATAAAATAGAGATAATCTAAGACATGGGGGTTTCTTCCTCCGCGGGAGATTGGAATATCAGAACATGATATTTAGATCTATGGTATTCAAGTACAAAATGTGGGAGCCTAGAATTGTAATGTTACACGCTAACTTGAGGTGAGACTGAAGGGATCTGCCTAGGACCGTTACAGATTTCTTTTAAAGCGGTTCGACGCAAGGCGACGTCCTCACCACTAAGTCGGCTAATGACCTTGTGTAGATCCCGTTTTATATAAATAATCATCACCGCAAGGATGATGGTAATTACTGTGTAAAGAAGCAACATTATGTCGCTTAACTGGTCAGGAATGAGATCAACTCTCGTTTCCTCAGTGTGTCGGATAAGTTCATCCGAGATCTGGCCATTGTTGGCTTTTATCGCAGTTAATATGGCATCTATATTAATATTCGAAACCTTATTGCCCATCTTAACAGGCCAGAACGCAGCTATCAATGCGGGGATTAGAATTGTGATTTATTTTAATAAATATTTATTTTAATCACATAAACGTGATGAAGAAATTATGACTTTATAAATGTTGATGTAGCAAGGTAATTCCTCACTGGCTATTGGTTGGAAAAGCAGCAATTTTGACTATGAACACAAGTTCGACGTGTTCTCCCGATTCGAAGACTTTAATTCGAGTACGCAACGGGGATTCGAGGTTCAGGAAGACTCGAAATTTGCAGCAGGCTTCTTGTAATACTTCCTTTCGTATCTTTATTCTGAAGATTATTGTTGTTTCCTGCGGTTGCCACAGTTGATTTACTCCGGTGCACATCGGGTTTTACGTATTCAGAATAAAAAATGAAAGTCTAGCGTTGTGGTATTGAACGCTAACCTTAGGTGGAACAGCAAGTATTTGCTGATTACAATGGCATTAATCGTTGATTGATGAGTTGATTAATTGATTGATTGATTTTAGATAAGTACGCTACCAAGTACTAATTGAAGGTTCAAAGTGTATGTGTATCTTGTAAATAGGAGTGTGCAAAAATGTTCCGGAGTTGTTCAGGAATCGCTCCAGGAATCTGAAAAGAAACGATACAGCTTATTAGCATGGCCCCAAGTTTAAAATAAACAATTTACGTTTCATACTAAGATTTCATACTGAGATTTCATACTAAGGCACGCTTCATTCGTATTACGACACACTCATTCCGACCACAGTGTCTGGCATTGTTGCCAAACAATCTGCGACAGAGGCGAGGGAATTCTCGCAGTTGCGCATACACACTCTTGTGTTGACATCTCCACTCAGTTTATCAATTCTAGCTGACGGCTTGATGAGCACGGCTCTGCTGTCGCAATAACAATATGACAACATCCTCACTCATCATCTCGGCTGAAGGTGTTTGCGTAACAGAAATATTTCCTAGAGCAAGACACACATAAAGTCTTAAGAACTCAAGAACGCACTTACAAGCTAAGAACTCATAGAACGAACTTACAAACTAAATACCATTGACATACATATATTGAATGGCAATCTCGGAATAATTGAAAATGAACAGTTACAAACTAGGTTCACAATTTTACCTTTTTATCCTATCTAAAGGCAGTACATGGTTTAAATTCGATCGGATAATCTTGTTACCAATCCTAATATCTGCATAATTTTTACCTAATCTTTTAATAATACAAGGGCCCAAAAAATTCAGCTGTAATTTATGTTTTTTGGCATGATTTTTTACGAGTACACGGTCCATCACTTTTAAATTTTTATCGCGACGTTTCATATTTCTATAGGCAGTTCTTTCAATTGTGGCGTTAATGATCGCATTTCTAATATTGTTCACTACAATAGATGACTCTTTAAATTTTTGTTTTTGAACATCTTCATATGAAGTCGCAACATTTAATTCTTCTAAATTAGTAGAACTGATATAAACACACGTATCTCTACCGAAAACCGTGTATGCGGGTGTATCTCCTAAGGTTTCGTTATAGCTATTATTAATCGAATTCTCTACAATATCCAGCAAGCTATCCCACTCATTATGAGTAAGAAAATTTAGATATAACTTGAGCAGGTGTCGAATTTTACCATTACATCTCTCGACAATACCGTTTGAAAAAGGTGAATACGCCAGAACTTCCTTTTTTAAGATAGAAAGTCCTTTTGCGAAATTTTTTACATTAGATGATTTAAATTCTAGCGCGTTATCGGACAACAATACATCCGGGGTACCGAACAGACAGCAAAAATTCCACAGACAATCTGTGACAGTCTCTGTACATCGGTCACTAGTCGAATATAATTTGACAAACCTGGAAAAAAGGTCGATGATAACAAGAATATATTTGTTACCATTGTCCGTCATTGGTAATGGACCATAGAAATCCATGCTGACAGTTTGAAAACATCGTGTTCCAATTGGAGCATTTAGAATTTTAATCGGCGTCGATATGCGTGATTTTAGAATTTTACAGATGTCACATGATTCAACAATTTTGCGTGTAATTGTCCGTTCGTACGGATGAAAATATTTTAATTTAAACTTAAACAAGGTATGATTTAAATCAGTGTGGGATAAATTATGGATGAAAAGAATTGTCTGGTGCAGCAGAGTATATGGCACCACACTCGTCAGAATGGTACTGGGTCTGTTGTCAATTCTTCGTCTTTTATACAAAATATCATTCATAATCAGAAATTCATTCATGTCAGTATTAGGAACTTTAGTTGCATTCTCTAGGGCATTCTTAATTTCAGAACAAAAGGGATCTTGATCTTGTTCACGTTTAAATTCGTCCAGCGACCAGTTGTCATTAATACTTGAATGGTCTGTAGTCGTATTAACTCTATCCAGTCTGCATAAGCTCGTTGTCTGTCTGCTATTAAAGTCACTGGGTTCACGTCTGGGGCTTTCAGCAGTACTGTTGTTGTTTCTTCCGTCATCACTTCCTGGGATTGTTTCCTCGAACTCTCCCTCAGTCACAGGCTTGTTACACTTGCTACTTGCAACAGCGGCTTGGAGCCTTGTTACAACGGGAAAAGTCTCTACATCTGGGGTTAAATCAGAACATGCTGACAGTTCTTTTTCTGTTAAAGGATTTTTGTCATGATTTAATCTACTTAATGCATCAGCGGCACTATTCGCTTTACCAGAAAAATATTTTAATTTGGCATCAAAGGCTTGCACATAAATACTCCATCTAGCGAGCGTGTTATCTTCGGGCAATTTCTTTGAAAATAAAGGGACTAAAGGCTTGTGATCGGTATATATGACCAGATCATATCCTAAGACAAGATATTTGAAGTGTTTCAACGCTTCAACTATGGCGTACATCTCTTTTTTCGTAGTTGAGTATCGACGTTGAGTGGAATTCAACGTTTTAGAGAAAAATGCGACAGGTCTCATGTTTCGAACCTTATCAGTAGCTGACTGGAGTAAAACAGCTCCTATGCCAACATTTGATGCATCACAAAATAGATGAAATTTTTGATCGAAGTTTGGGTGACTCAAAGTGGTGTTTGCGCACAATTCATCCTTTAATTTTTCAAAGGCGTTTTCACAATCCTTTGACCAAATGAATTCGACATTTTTCTTCAAAAGGTTATAGAGCGGGCTTGCGATACTCGCAAAATTTTTTATGTACCTACGAAAGAAATTTACTAGACCTAGGAAGGACTGTAATTGTTTCACATTTTTAGGAATCTCTAAGATCTTTACTTTGTCAGTACCGGTGCTTCTTGTTCCCATTCCACTAATGGAATGTCCGAGATATTCAATCTCTTTCTCGAAGAAAGCACATTTTTCCGTCTTTATTGACAATCTAGCGTTTCTTAATAGTTCAAGTACAACTTTTATATCGGCAAGATGCTGTGCCTTTTCTTTCGAGTATATTAGCACGTCGTCCATAAAGACGAAAGATAGTTTTCCTAGAACAGGAGATAGCGTTTGGGTCATTACTGACTGGAAATACGCAGGTGAAGTTTTTAAACCGAAAGGTAAACGATTGAACTCAAACTTCTGACTACCAACTGTAAATGCGGTTATTTCTTTACTCTCATCGGTCAGTGTAATATTATGGTATCCTGACCTAAGATCTAATTTCGAGAAATACTTTTGACCATTTAAACTATAGAGAAGCTCGTCCACGCGCGGCAGCGGGAAGGATTCTTCATGAATTACCTCATTTACTTTGCGAAAATCAACTACCGGACGTATAGTTCCATCTTTCTTATGAACTACAATTATCGGTGAATTATAAGCTGAAATCGATGGTCTAATGATTCCATCATCTAACATTTTTTCGTTAACGACCTTCAAGTCTTCCATGTAACGGTGGGCAATACGATAGGGAGGGACATTTACAACATCCACGTTAGGTTTCAAACGTATTTTGTATGGTTTAATCGCAGCAGCAGAGATCGATTCATTGTCTATAGTGATAACATCTCTGAATTCGTTTAACAGACTCAACAATTCAGGCTTCATTTCATCATCATTACACTTGATATCATCATTATTTAACTTCCTCCGACCACGGGCGATTTCTTTGGAATCAGAAATGTACTCTTTGTCAACAACCCCTGTGGTCCCGACAGATTGACTATTAGTGTCTTTATTATCGACATCTAAATGACTGTCCTGAACAACACCAGCTGCCTGCACAAAGGTACTCATTCCCCTTTTTAATTCTCCTTGTACATCTGACAAGTAAACTTCGGACTCAACTTGATCCTTTTCCACTTTTTCTAAAGTACTTATAATTGCATTTTCTGGTAAGACAATCGCTCTGTCGGAGCTATTAATTAATAACAACGGAATCTTTCTCCTATTATTAACTCTCACAATCGCTTCGGCGACACAAACGCCTTCTTTTAAAGTTGCCTTCTTTATTATATATTCTCCATTTTTACACTTTCCAACATGTCCAACATGTTTCAGAATTACATTGGGAGCAATTTCTACGCGTCGAGTATGAACTCTTAACGGCTTGTGGGAACTGGTAACTGCAACTACGCCTCGAACAGGCTGGTTTTCTCTCTTCCCATCCCTTTTTACTTCCTCACTTGCTTTCTCAGCAATGCACGTCCTTTTCTCTCTTAGCTTATTTAGGACTTTTTTCTTAGCTCTGGACGTAATCGTGTCTGCCATGAGACACTCAGTATTCTCTATTAAATACTCGAGACACTCTGTCTTTTTCTTTTTTCGTCTTTTTACCTCTGCAAAGGGAATTCTCTCTTCTTTTATGATTAAACATCTTTGTTTTAAGTCTACAACGGCATTCTTGTCTAATAAATCACGTCCAATAATGACGTCATAATTGTAAATACCATCTTTAATTATTAGAGCATTTGTCTTTAAACTTACTCCGTTTTTTAACTTTAGGACAAGCTCTACCTCTCCTTCGACATTACTTTTAGCATTAACACCTTTTATAGTCAGAGAACTTGGCTTCACGTCATTACTTATCTCATTAATTCTGTGGTAGCTGATTAGGCACTTTTCTGATCCTGAATCAATCAATGCATTCCACAGGTCTGCATCTTTTCTCAGTACAATCATTGGTTTATGACTTTTTCGTATTACAAATAATTCATTCTGGCCTGTTACTTCTACCTCTTCATCTTCTTCGTATTTACAAACGTTCGTCGTAACATGGCTTTCATAGTTATCATGAGCGTTTAAGTCGCTCAAATCGCTTAGCTCCACCTCTCCCAGCGATTCATATCTATTCTGACATTTTATCAGTGGATCAACTCTCTCAACATTTTTAACGAGGGAACCTTCAGCACCAGAATTCTCCTCGGGATTTTTAACGAGGGAATCTTCAACACCAGAATCCTCCTCGGGTTCACAGGGCATCACTGTCGTAGAGTCACACTTAGTTATAGTTATTTTAGTTTCCGTTTTATCATCGATGTTATTTCTATCGGCAATGAACTTTTCTCCACTGCTTATGCTAAAAAATCATTTCCACTGTTAGTTTGGTAAGTTTCTACCTGGCTTTTTTCTGGTACTCGAGTTTTATACTGTCCTCGCGCACGGACACGATCAGGCCTACCTGGTCTGTTGAAATACTCTCGTCCTGACCGACAGTCTCTTGCGTAGTGTCCTATCTTATTACAACGAAAACAAACTACATCTCGCAGCGAATGCTCGGCGGCTGTCTGACTTGAACCTGGTTTGTACCAATCAGTCGGTTTCCTAGCCACCGTGGTTTCCGACACACCTTGGTTTTGACAGTTGCACAATTGATTGTAGCAATTCGAGCAACGCTTTGATGTCTCCAATGCTTGAACTTCTAGAGTTCCTAATTCACGATCAACAAAAGATTTTACATGAGGTCTAGCACGGTAAGTTGGTCTTGGGAAATTGGGTCTCCAGTAGGGTCTGCGCGTCCTACCTCTACCTTGGAATCTGCCTCTTGTCACGGTATGCACTTCGGCCTCATCATAGGCTGCATCAAAGTTTGATTCGGACGAATTATCATCCTCTGCACAATAGAATTCCACAGATCTCTCAGATCGAGTCGCTAAGATTGGCTTATCTTCGGGAAAATTTCTAATTACAGTCACGATTCTCTGAAGGAGCTCTTCCGACGAATTAAATGGTTTGTGAAATAATTTTTTTGAAAAATCTTCCGTTACTAGGGGATTAATGATGGCCATAGCTAATGCAACAATTAAAGTATTCTCGACATACTTATCGAGGGCAACAGGATCGGGACAGTTTACTACATACGGGTGGGCTCTGTTCGAACACTCAGGGCTGTTCATTATTCTGTGGGTTAGCTTACGGATTTTGGACAATATTTCTACAAACTGACTCGCTAAAGCATCATTACGTTTTAGGCGTACATTATTCAGGTCACACGCAACTGCGTGCAAAGATCTTTCGCCTTTCGAGACGTAAATATTTTCTAACAGGTGCACGACTTCTTCAAAACTCAATTCATATCCCTCACTGATTATGGAAGCTACAACGGCGTTGAAGTCGCCAACCCGCTTGTCTGCAGTTCGCAACAATAAATTTAGCTTCGCTTCCTCTGAATTGTCAGATAACATATTAAAATAGGCTCGCACATTCTTTATGTGCGTTTCGAGTGACTTATTTTCTATGAAGTCAGGGTCGAATCTACGTCTTCTACCACGGTATTGGGGAAGATCCTGTCCAGCAATTACTACACTAGGTATCGGACCGACAACAGAAGTCGTTACACTGGTAACTGAGCTAGTCACAGGGACAACTGTGGTAGTAACTGTACTAGTTACAGAGGTAACATTGGTGGTCGCCATCGTGAAAAAGATAGGCACTGACACTCTTCCTACTCGGGTAACGTAAGGGGTTGTTCTTATGTACTCGTACTCGTCAGAGTCACTGCCAGACATGAAAACACAATATTCTTAGACCTCCGATTACTTTTAAGAAAAAAATTGTTCTCCACACAGTAAAATTTTCCACATGCAGTTGATAATATTCTACACACATTTAAAGAAAGTATTTTACACACAATAAAATGATACTCACAATTCCCGTGGACTTAGAACAGGCTAATTGCTAATTACTAATTACGTGAAGGCTGGCACCACTCTGAATGGAGGTAAGCTGCTCCAGCTTACTTTTATATGCTAAAGACAATGGGCGCCAGAGGACAATGGGTGCTAGAGACGAGACAATGGCTACACTTCCTTTAACTGTTTCAGAGAACAATGGTTCCGCGCGCACGCTTACTGCGCTTTCGCAATGCATATGCTGCTCGCTCTCTGGCTACCAGGAATCGGCTTCCGCGTTGAGGCTCTCCTACTTACTAAGAAACTGCATGCTCACTGCGCTTGCACTGCTGAGTGATTACTGCTTAACTCCTACTCATTAATTTTATAATGATCATTAATTTGAGCTCATGGTTATTTAATTCGCAAGCAACATTATCGGCGTACACTTAACTTAATATTTTGGCGATGAGTAGATCCCGTAGCTCTTCTCGTTGCAGATGACGATGGGTAGATGCGTAGATCGTAGATGTGGACCCTCACTTCTTCTTCTTTGAGTAGCGATGAGTAGACTGGTGAAGACTGCTCCTTTTCTTTTCTCTCCTTTCTTTCTCGAAGTGTTTCTTGAAAGAACTTCGATTTTCTGCGCTGACGTCTTTCTTCCTTTTCTCGATGCTCTGAAGTAATGTGAGAACTACGCGACGTTACTCCACAGGCTGACACTCTTCACACTTAAAAGCAGAACTGAAGATCAATTCTTGATGTCTTCTTCTTCAATGGAGCAATGTGGCAATGTGGCAACGTGGATATCTTTAATGTGGCTTCTTGATGTGGTATCCCCATACATGGGTCACCAAAATGTTCCTGCCCTTTTTAGTATCAGTCCGTAACTAACGCGGATGGGGTTCTTGAGTGACGAGCAGCAACGTGATTCATAGTTTATTGGTACTTCAGAGTAGATACAGGCTCGGTAGTTGGCAAGAACCAGAGAGATCAGACAATAGGTGATAGTACAAGTCTTCTACAGCGCATCTGTGATCTATACAGGTGCCTCCTCTAAGGTAACGCGTCTTCAACTGGACAGTGATGACTCTGTCTAATGTGACCTCCACGACAGCGCACCGACAATGAACGGCGCTGTCTCTTGCTGATGCTATTTATACACTGTGAGGGCGCACACCAAAAAGGTCGAAGAACTGCCGGCCCCACAATGAAACTGGCTTCAACATTATCATGAAAGACAAGTACATGTCTATATTATTGGCTAAAATTGAATGCTAATGAAGTAGATGTTTAATTTGATGCGATATTAGGTTTGTCCAAAAAATTGAATCATTTGACGGACCGAACAGGAAGTGTTAATAGAATTGTGAGCATTAGTTAAAAATTTCGTAAACTCAATCGTAAAATTTCGTGAGCTCATTCTTAAAATTTCATGTACTGATCATGTGAACGTGAAATAATCAGGCTCACTATTTAACACCTTGACCGCAACGTGAGCCACCGGTGGCCACGAAAAGAATTTTCATAGCGCTGCGTAACCGACAAGTAGTCACACAACACCAGTAGGAACACAACATCACTCAGGTGGAGTACGGAATACAACACCACCCAGGCGGAGTACGGAACACAACACCACTCAGGTGGAGTACGGAACACAACATCACTCAGGTGGAGTACGGAACACAACACCACCCAGGCGGAGTACGGAACACAACACCACTCAGGCGGAGTACGGAACACAACATCACTCAGGCGGAGTACGGAACACAACATCACTCAGGTGGAGTACGGAACACAACACCACTCAGGCGGAGTACGGAACACAACATCACTCAGGCGGAGTACGGAACACAACACCACTCAGGCGGAGTACGGAACACAACATCACTCAGTCGGAGTACGGAACACAACACCACCCAGGCGGAGTACGGAACACAACACCACTCAGGCGGAGTACGGAACACAACATCACTCAGGCGGAGTACGGAACACAACATCACTCAGGCGGAGTACGGAACACAACATCACTCAGGTGGAGTACGGAACACAACATCACTCAGGTGGAGTACGGAACACAACACCACTCAGGTGGAGTACGGAACACAACACCACCCAGGCGGAGTACGGAACACAACATCACTCAGGCGGAGTACGGAACACAACACCACTCAGGCGGAGTACGGAACACAACATCACTCAGGTGGAGTACGGAACACAACACCACCCAGGCGGAGTACGGAACACAACACCACTCAGGCGGAGTACGGAACACAACATCACTCAGGCGGAGTACGGAACACAACACCACCCAGGCGGAGTACGGAACACAACACCACTCAGGCGGAGTACGGAACACAACATCACTCAGGCGGAGTACGGAACACAACATCACTCAGGCGGAGTACGGAACACAACATCACTCAGGTGGAGTACGGAACACAACACCACCCAGGCGGAGTACGGAACACAACATCACTCAGGCGGAGTACGGAACACAACACCACTCAGGCGGAGTACGGAACACAACACCACTCAGGTGGAGTACGGAACACAACACCACCCAGGCGGAGTACGGAACACAACATCACTCAGGCGGAGTACGGAACACAACACCACCCAGGCGGAGTACGGAACACAACATCACTCAGGCGGAGTACGGAACACAACACCACTCAGGCGGAGTACGGAACACAACATCACTCAGGCGGAGTACGGAACACAACACCACTCAGGCGGAGTACGGAACACAACACCACTCAGGTGGAGTACGGAACACAACACCACTCAGGCGGAGTACGGAACACAACACCACTCAGGTGGAGTACGGAACACAACACCACCCAGGCGGAGTACGGAACACAACATCACTCAGGCGGAGTACGGAACACAACACCACTCAGGCGGAGTACGGAACACAACATCACTCAGGTGGAGTACGGAACACAACACCACCCAGGCGGAGTACGGAACACAACACCACTCAGGTGGAGTACGGAACACAACATCACTCAGGCGGAGTACGGAACACAACACCACTCAGGTGGAGTACGGAACACAACACCACTCAGGTGGAGTACGGAACACAACACCACCCAGGCGGAGTACGGAACACAACACCACTCAGGCGGAGTACGGAACACAACATCATTCAGGCGGAGTACGGAACACAACACCACCCAGGGGGAGTACGGAACACAACACCACTCAGGCGGAGTACGGAACACAACATCACTCAGGCAGAGTACGGAACACAACATCACTCAGGTGGAGTACGGAACACAACACCACTCAGGCGGAGTACGGAACACAACATCACTCAGGCGGAGTACGGAACACAACACCACCCAGGGGGAGTACGGAACACAACACCACTCAGGCGGAGTACGGAACACAACATCACTCAGGCAGAGTACGGAACACAACATCACTCAGGTGGAGTACGGAACACAACACCACTCAGGTGGAGTACGGAACACAACATCACTCAGGCAGAGTACGGAACACAACACCACTCAGGCGGAGTACGGAACACAACACCACTCAGGCAGAGTACGGAACACAACATCACTCAGGCGGAGTACGGAACACAACACCACTCAGGTGGAGTACGGAACACAACACCACTCAGGCGGAGTACGGAACACAACACCACTCAGGCGGAGTACGGAACACAACATCACTCAGGCGGAGTACGGAACACAACACCACCCAGGGGGAGTACGGAACACAACACCACTCAGGTGGAGTACGGAACACAACACCACTCAGGCGGAGTACGGAACACAACACCACTCAGGCGGAGTACGGAACACAACATCACTCAGGTGGAGTACGGAACACAACACCACTCAGGTGGAGTACGGAACACAACACCACTCAGGCAGAGTACGGAACACAACACCACTCAGGCAGAGTACGGAACACAACACCACTCAGGTGGAGTACGGAACACAACACCACCCAGGGGGAGTACGGAACACAACATCACTCAGGCGGAGTACGGAACACAACACCACCCAGGGGGAGTACGGAACACAACATCACTCAGGCGGAGTACGGAACACAACACCACTCAGGTGGAGTACGGAACACAACACCACCCAGGGGGAGTACGGAACACAACACCACCCAGGGGGAGTACGGAACACAACATCACTCAGGCGGAGTACGGAACACAACACCACTCAGGCGGAGTACGGAACACAACATCACTCAGGTGGAGTACGGAACACAACATCACTCAGGCGGAGTACGGAACACAACATCACTCAGGCGGAGTACGGAACACAACATCACTCAGGTGGAGTACGGAACACAACACCACTCAGGTGGAGTACGGAACACAACATCACTCAGGCGGAGTACGGAACACAACATCACTCAGGTGGAGTACGGAACACAACATCACTCAGGTGGAGTACGGAACACAACACCACCCAGGGGGAGTACGGAACACAACACCACCCAGGGGGAGTACGGAACACAACATCACTCAGGCGGAGTACGGAACACAACACCACTCAGGCGGAGTACGGAACACAACATCACTCAGGTGGAGTACGGAACACAACATCACTTAGGCGGAGTACGGAACACAACACCACTCAGGCGGAGTACGGAACACAACATCACTCAGGTGGAGTACGGAACACAACATCACTCAGGCGGAGTACGGAACACAACATCACTCAGGCGGAGTACGGAACACAACATCACTCAGGCGGAGTACGGAACACAACATCACTCAGGTGGAGTACGGAACACAACACCACTCAGGTGGAGTACGGAACACAACACCACTCAGGTGGAGTACGGAACACAACATCACTCAGGCGGAGTACGGAACACAACACCACTCAGGTGGAGTACGGAACACAACACCACTCAGGTGGAGTACGGAACACAACACCACTCAGGTGGAGTACGGAACACAACACCACTCAGGTGGAGTACGGAACACAACATCACTCAGGCGGAGTACGGAACACAACACCACTCAGGGGTGTACGGAACACAACACCACTCAGGTGGAGTACGGAACACAACACCACTCAGGTGGAGTACGGAACACAACACCACTCAGGTGGAGTACGGAACACAACACCACTCAGGTGGAGTACGGAACACAACATCACTCAGGTGGAGTACGGAACACAACATCACTCAGGGGGAGTACGGAACACAACATCACTCAGGCGGAGTACGGAACTCACAGCGTTGTCCGCTCTCCCCAATATCAGAACGTAGAGTAATATGGGGTTCAGTTTCGTTATAGCACTTCAGTATTAGTGTTACGTGATTGAATCCTACTAATTTTTGCCGACTCCGATTCTTTTTAACACGTTCACCGCGTTTCCGCTGTTGTATACGGTTGGTTTGGGCAGATTATAAGTAAACAAATCGGGAAATCTACTTGAACGCTCGAATGCATTTTTATCCTACCTGCCTAAGAAATATGACAGAGACAATGGCACGATACACTTCACCTGGTATGATAACAGTTATTTCTTAATGAGGTCGCGAAAGATGAGAACTGTCATTCATTTAAACCGTTACGTGAATGATCAATTTACCGCGTATTGGTACACATATGGCCCAATACGCGGGGAATGTGTTAATTTACAGATTTGGACTTCTGCGCTTTTAATGCATAAACAGAATTCCTTTTCTTATAGCAATTGATTTTCTTTTTGATTATGTAATAAGTCGGTTTTCCTCACTTTCTAATTCAGTCGTGGTGCCCATGATTTTTCTTTTGTAATTTTGGATCGATCAGCTGGCGACAATCAATATATCAAAGCTTTCGACATGTGGCATAAACTTCCAAGTTAGGAATAACTTAGTAAAATTACTTAAGATGACATGAATTTAACGGTTTGGTGTGTCTAAGCATCTGTATGTGTTAAGTTTTACAGCTCATCAAGAAGTTAACCTCTAGCTGTACCAAGAATTAAAGCTAACAAACCCTGTACTAACTACAAAATTTTCCATCTCTGAGTTCATGCTAGTAAAATTAAAACAAGCTGAACACATTTTCATGACATGTCATTTAGTTTGAACATCAGCCAAAAAATACAAACACACATGATCTTCAGCAAGTGAAGTCGAAATCCAACATCGGAAAGACGTTACCAAAGGCAGGGTTTCACAAGAAAAAAGTTGGTGATTGCATCGTCAGGAGGCTTCAGCAAGCTAACAACCCGCTATTAAGTTAAGAAATACGGCCTCTGTATAAACGGCGTCGCTGTTATGAACTTATAAAAAGCCTCCACCATCCCGTTATCTGGAGCATGAACATGCTGGCGCAGGAACCCCAAAAAACTACCCAGCTTCGCTAATCTCAACGAACACGAGAAGCATGACAAGGATTTTAAGGAAAAACAGGCGAGCTTAATGAAGATTGCTGTTCGCCCCTGTAAATTTGTGAGAGGTGTGCATTAGCATGAAAAGAGGCTGTGAGAAACATTTCAACAGACCGGTACTGCAAGATACATTTTCATAGAGTAACTTATAGAGTAACTCATTTTCATAGAGTAATTTCCTATATTTTTTTAAAATAAAAATAAAATAATTCCAGATTGAAATAAGCTTTGAGGTATTCAGAGCATGTTTGTAGCATTTGAATAGACATTTATGGCCTATTAAGTTTTCGGAATTTGCCCAAAAATCCCCAAAAACCCCCCCCCCTCCCCCCTCCCCCACCCGCTCAAAAGAAATTCTTTCAAAAGTCAATTTCTCAGCCAATAATAAAGATAGAGATGAATGTTTTTTTCTTCTGTTAGATTCACAATAAACAACAGTCAAAACGTTGCGGATAGTTTTTCGACTTAGCTTGAAAAAAGAAATTTACAAATTTTCTACCATTTATTAAAAATTTTTCACGAGTTTTTCACAAAAATTTCGAACAAAAATACTTTAACTCAATTCAGCAAAAAACGTAGTGCAACATATCATTGTACTCAGGCTGCTCTCGGTGATGCAATAAAGATGACCTCCATATGAGAATAACTGTGGCTGAAATTGAGCGTTGAAGAATAAAATTTTCAAGACTTCAACGCTCAATTTCAGCCACAGTTATTCTCATATGGAGGTCATCTTTATTGCATCACCGAGAGCATCCTGAGTACAATGATATGTTGCACTTCGTTTTTTGCTGAATTGAGTTAAAGTATTTTTGTTCGAATTTTTTGTGAAAAACTCGTGAAAAAATTTTCATAAATGGGAAAAAATTTGTAAATCTATTTTTGCTAAATCGAAAAACTATCCGAAACATTACTGTTTATGGAGAATCTAGTAGGAAAAAAACATTCATTTCTATCTGCATTATTGGCTGAGAATTTGACTTTTGAAGGAATTTCTTTTGAGCGGGCGGGGGGAGGGGGGGGGGGGGGGATTTTTGGACAAATTCCGAAAACTTTATAGGCCATACCTGTGTTTCCAAATGCTATAAAACATGCTCTGAATACCTAAAAGCTTATTTAAATCTGGAAGTATTTTATTTATATTTTTTAAAAATTAGAGCAAATTGGCGTTCGCTCTCCTTAATAAAAAGTGTAAATTTGGATTTGAATTTTCACATTTTCATAGATACTAAAAATGTGTAAATAGGGATTTTAATTTTCTCACCAACATTCTTCTTTGCAGCGCTGAGAATGAAATCTTTCTGACGCTTAGTTTTAAATATTTGACGAAGCTTCAAGTTTTTTGAAAGTTATTTCGATACCAAGCACCTCTCTTCACTACTTACCTTCATAAACTTTAGTTGTTCTTAAGGATTGCAAAAAAATTATTAGTGTATCATTCGTTTTATCAAATACTAAGCATACAGGACATTTTTTTTTATGAAAAATGCTATCTGTCAATTCAAATTGAATAAAACTTAATGAATCATTATTATTTGAATGCTCATGGCCAAATTGACTAACTCGTACGCTGATGGAACCTATCATGAATTTCTCATGATGATTAACTCTAACGTTGATGAAACCTGATACAAATTTCTTATGAAGATTAACTCTTACGCTAATAAAACCTAACACGAATTTTTCATGATTATTAACTCTTGTGCTGATAAAATCTAACACGAATTTCTCATGATCATTACCTCATACTTGATGAGACCTAACACACGAACTTCTCATGACTCTACAGAAGCAGAAGTGCGGGGTTAAACCTGCAATTGAGCCCCACAGAAGTCACCAGCGAAATTAACATACCGTACAGAGCCCATAAAACTGGGCTGGCATTCCCAAACGGATTCCGGCACAGCGGAGCATTGTCCGTTGCGGCTCTAGCGTTCGCATGCAATCAAATAAGCCAGGCTGAGCTTCAGGGCTTCATAAAGGCAAATTTTTGGTGTAGATTTGTCGCCTTATTGTACTCATCAGCTGTATGTTTTTTCAGCTATGTAATTTCAGCTATAGAATTTCTTCAGTTGTTTAATTTCTTCTGCTACACAATTTCAGCTATGCACGACCGATTGGGTAGTGCCTTGAATCGTTTTCAAAAGTTGTTTTTCAATTCTTGTTACGTTTTTTTAGCAGTAGGTTGAATTTTCTTAATAGAGAAGAATGATCCTATTAAATCACGGTAATCATTAAGTAAACGAAAGTTCAAATAGGGCGATACCTAAAAAATCTTACTCGTAGAATAAAAATAAAGAATAAAGAAAGAATACCCAGCTCGAGATTGTTTGGTTTTATTGTTAACAACACGCTCAAATATCAAACACACTGATTTATTTTTTAGGTCTTCATAGAGCATACAGTATAGAAGAAAGGTTTGCTAGTGTGATTTTGAAAAATTGTTTTCAACCGAATTGAAGATCTAATTTGAACTTTCCACTAGTTTTCATAGAAAAAATAGCACAACTTGTAAAATGTTCAAAATGTCAAAACTCACTCGTAAGCAGGTAGAGAGCGCTTAAGGGTTCTACGAGCTCCTAAGTTATTGGGAGTTACCATAAAAAAAGTTATGTCACTAATGCCAGTAAAATTCCTGAACTACAACAATTTCATGATTGAACGGTCACAGAAGATCCCCCAAAATTGCTAACAATCACGGCAAAAGTAAGCCACATACTTGGCAAGAATTTGCCAGACAATGATCTCATTTGAGATCTCCTATGAAAGGCAAGGAGACTTTTTTATCAAGAATCACACGAGCGAAAATATTCCCCGTCTAATTTTATCTCCGAGTTAATTTTAGCCACCCAAGTATGGCCTCTGCACTACATGACTAATGTGGTCACTGTGACCGAGTGGTTAAGAGCGCACGCCCTTCACGGGAAGGGTCGGCAGTTCGAATCCCGGCAGTGCAGTCCGGTGATTCTCCACGTTGGGAAAAGGGATTTCCCACTCTACCCATGTGTCGAAAATGGGTACCGTATTGTCAGTGTTGAAGCAGTTCATAATCCACAAAAAAAGATTGGGACTCACAATGTTATATTCCTATAGAACAACGAATGTCATTCAGACGACAAAAAATTACCTCCTTTGCTACCGGTGCAGGCTTGTGTGATGTCGAGAGACACTTCTTATTTTAATTAAAAAATGTATTAAAATTAACCATTTAGAAATAATGAAAGGAGAAGTGACTCGATGGGATGAAATACCTACGGAAAATGGTGTCGTGACTTTATATACAGTATTGTGTCAACCAACACTGCTTAACTCAAAACTGTCCAGCTTAAGCGTATGGAAAATGCAAAGAAAATTTGACAAAAAGAATTTTGATGTACAATAAGCCGTATTTGATTTTGATCAATGAGAGTATGAATTTCATGCTGACCGAAAATGTCTTGGTAGTTTTTCATAGAATATTTATGGTCTAAAGCTCTCATAGGAGACATGCTGTCATGAAATGCCTCGTTATATGTTTTATTATTATATTATGTTTTCAGGTTATTGACAAACTATAACGTGTGATAACGTGTGATTGCTAGAGTAAAATTGCTTGTTAATTCAACAGCTACGTGTTTTTGAGTCAATCGACACACGACGTTTAAACTTTCCCATGATGGTGTGTGAGTCGGAAAATATGATTGAAGCTCTAGCTTGTGAGTGACACAATAATAGACACAAATACACACACACACACTCGCACTCGCACACAGGCATATATTGACACGGAGATGACAAGAAAAAATGACGCCCATGGAGTCGGCAAAAATGACGCACTTGAGTTTAGGAAAATGACGCACGTGTGGTCTACGAAAATGACGCACGTGTAGTTTGCAAAAATGACGCACTTAAGATTGCAAAAATAACGCGAGTGTAGTTTACGAAAATGACGCACTCGAGATTGCAAAAATAACGCACGTGTAGTTTACGAAAATGACGCACTCGAGATTGCAAAAATAACGCACGTGTAGTTTACGAAAATGACGCACTCGAGATTGCAAAAATGACGCACGTGAAGTTTGTGACGCACGACGGCTCGCATGAGCGACGGTGTGCATTAAAATTCTGACGCAGCGCAGGCTGCTGTGGCGGCGGAAACAAATGAAGCGGTCCCGTGAAGCGCGGCAGCCAGAGGACGTGTTCACAATGAAGCTCGCATCATCATCGTCGTGTTAGGATCATCCTCTACAAGTTCATTTGCTATCAGAAAATTATATCCATATTATAAATTACATATTCATTTGCTATTCGTTGGGGCTCGCATAAGGGGGTATATTATGTGCGTATGATGTATGTTTCTGAGCTGGGGCTCACATTAGGTGATGTATTATGTGTGTGTGATGTATTATGTATGTTTCTGAGCTGGGGCTCACATTAGGTGATGTATTATGTATGTTTCTGAGCTGGGGCTCACATTAGGTGATGTATTATGCATGTGTGATGTATTATGTATGTTTCTGAGCTGGGGCTCACATTAGGTGGTGTATTATGCATGTGTGATGTATTATGTATGTTTCTGAGCTGGGGCTCACATTAGGTGGTGTATTATGTATGTGTGATGTATTGTGTATGTTTTTGAGCTGTGGTTCACATTAGGTCATGTATTATGTATGTGTGATGTATTATGTATGTTTCTGAGCTGGGGGCTCACATTAGGTGATGTATTATGCATGTGTGATGTATTATGCATGTTTCTGAGCTGGGGGCTCACATTAGGTGATGTATTATGCATGTGTGATGTATTATGTATGTTTCTCAGCTGGGGGCTCACATTAGGTGATGTATTATGCATGTGTGATGTATTATGTATGTTTCTGAGCTGGGGCTCACAGTAGGTGATGTATTATGCATGTGTGATGTATTATGTATATTTCTGAGCTGGGGCTCACAGTAGGTGATGTGTTATGCATGTGTGATGTATTATGTATGTTTCTGAGCTGGGGCTCACAGTAGGTGATGTATTATGCATGTGTGATGTATTATGTATGTTTCTGAGCTGGGGCTCACATTAGGTGATGTATTATGCATGTGTGATGTATTGTGTATGTTTTTGAGCTGGGGCTCACATTAGGTGATGTATTATGTATGTGTGATGCATTGTGTATGTTTCTGAGCTGTGGTTCACATTAGGTCATGTATTATGTATGTGTGATGTATTATGCATGTGTGATGTATTGTGTATGTTTTTGAGCTGGGGTTCACATAATGTATTATAAAGATAGGAATAAATTCAGCTCAGATTGCCACAGCGGTGAGAGACTGGGGAAATGAAATGGTGAAAAAAAATCCTTGACCGATAAATCGTCAGGAGTATCTCGTTAAAAGTACATTTCATTACAGAATTCTGGGGTCAAATAGAAGTGGGTTAAAAACTGTATCCTTCATTTAGTTAGAAATTTTATTCTTTCTTGCTCCTGTTGAGTTGCATTTCGGGGAACACTTTGGATCGAAGCCGACAGTTACAAATATGTCGTATGAGAGTACCTCGCAGGACTTTGCGCAGTGATAGTATACAGTGAAGAGTCCCTTAATTACAGCACGGATTTCGCTAGTAGTGATACTCTATACTTTAGGTACCCTTCAACTCTACTTGTAGTGCCTTGCCTTAGTTACTCCTCAACTCTTGACTTTAGCTGTTAAATCGTTCAGTAAATGTAAGGTGTACCAATTTAATTAATGATAACGAACGTTCTGTCTTCTAGTTGGTGTTTCACCCGTAGGTAAGTAAAAGCTGGTGTATGACCGCTACCGCACTTGCCCTAATGGAACCGAAGCAGGTAGCATCACCTGGTCTTACACGCTCATATATACACGCACACACAGTTACACACAGCACTTGAGATCAATTTGCAAAGACAGTAGGGCATGTTTTTACCATTTAATATTTTCAAAGGCGATAGAATAACCTTTTGAAGCCTTATAACCCGCTCTAAAAGTCTGTGCAAGTTAGTTTACACAATGCCCTCTTGAAATGTTTCAATCAAATGCTTGCAGCAAATCTGTTTCGTTACGTGAAATGACTTTAGTTTCGTGCATTGGCAATAGTAGCATATTTTAGAAAAAAATGTTATCATTTCCAGTGGATTTCATTCAATGATTCTAACAGGTTTAATTTATCTAAATTTGAAAATCAAGAGTTATGATACTAATTATGAATATGCGCAGTGCGAGTTTAAGCTTCGCTATTTAAAATCGTTTTCGTTTTTGTGATCTTTGCCATCACTGTATCAGCCAAGAAAATAACCGAACACGAAATTCATTGGTTGAGTTAAGAAATGAAGTGAGTAAAATAATTTATTTAGAAATATTAATGTTTGAATTTTGAAAGAATATCCCAGTACTGAGTTTATAAATCAATTTAAGCAACATCTTAATTGATAATATCTATAACATTTGAAGTCGCTACAAAACGGCAAAACTTTTCGTTTCCTTGCCGGTATTTATGCGACGGTGGATATTCCAGGATGGAAAGAATCTCAAGTGCTCTTATTTATGCCTCTTTCAATTATAGTAGGATGGGAAGAATCTATCTAGCATCCTGGAATAATTAAAAGAGGTGCTAATAAGAGCACTGGATATTCTCTCCATCTTGGAATCATTGAAAGAAGCACAAAATGTGGGAGAATCTCTTGAGCTCTTGATTGTGCCTTGTTCAATTATTCCAGAATTTAGCTTTTCCATTTGCCAGTGGTAGGAAACATCTCCTTGTGTGTCTTTACACGCCCGCAGCCCAATATAAGAACAGATCTGTCACAGGCCGTAGCTGGGCGCAGTTTACAGCGCTCAAGGCGATTGCTCTCGACGACCATTTGCTGCGATGAATGCACGGCTGGCTTTGTGCGAAGTCGCAACTCAATAACACAACAAGTTATGAGCAGCAACTACCTTCCGCCTTACCGTAGCAGCATGGAACGCGCGAGGGTAATATCGCGAGCGTCGAAGATAGTAGCACGAGTGGGTAAAGTTGTGAGCGTCAAAGATAGTAACACGAGAGGGTAAAGTTGTAAGCGTCAAAGATAGTAGCACGAGTGGGTAAAGTTGTGAGCGTCAAAGATAGTAACACGAGAGGGTAAAGTTGTAAGCGTCAAAGATAGTAGCACGAGTGGGTGAAGTTGTGAGCGTCAAAGATGGTAACACGAGAGGGTAAAGTTGTGAGCGTCAAAGATAGTAGCACGAGTGGGTAAAGTTGTGAGCGTCAAAGATATTAACACGAGAGGGTAAAGTTGTGAGCGTCAAAGATAGTAGCACGAGTGGGTAAAGTTGTGAGCGTCAAAGATAGTAGCACGAGTGGGTAAAGTTGTGAGCGTCAAAGATGGTAACACGAGAGGGTAAAGTTGTGAGCGTCAAAGATAGTAGCACGAGTGGGTAAAGTTGTGAGCGTCAAAGATGGTAACACGAGAGGGTAAAGTTGTGAGCGTCAAAGATAGTAGCACGAGTGGGTAAAGTTGTGAGCGTCAAAGATAGTAGCACGAGTGGGTAAAGTTGTGAGCGTCAAAGATAGTAGCACGAGTGGGTAAAGTTGTGAGCGTCAAAGATGGTGACACGAGAGGGTAAAGTTGTGAGCGTCAAAGATAGTAGCACGAGTGGGTAAAGTTGTGAGCGTCAAAGATAGTAGCACGAGTGGGTAAAGTTGTGAGCGTCAAAGATAGTAGCACGAGAGGGTAAAGTTGTGAGCGTCAAAGATGGTGACACGAGAGGGTAAAGTTGGGAGCGTCTATTTTGGATTAAAGAAAATTTATTCTTGTTGTTGATGCATCTTCAACTCAAATTGTGGAAAGTTGGAACTGATGTGGGCATCTGTTAGGCTTCAAAAAACATATTCGGGTTTATGATGCGTGTTCTAACCAAAATTTAGAAAGAAGTAAATGTAGGACGCACCCGATAGGACTACAGAAAATGGGGGCTTTTTGATGTGTGTTCAAGCCTAAACGTAGAGAGTAATTTTATTAATCTTCGTCCATAATTTACAAATTAAGAAAAACACCTAATTTCATGTCAACTGAAGAATAAGTACCACACTCTTTATGTCTGTTCATTCATGTGGTCCGCTTATCCCCAGCTCGAGCCTTGTTTTTCTCATGAGATCAAAAGGAAAAATTCACGTTTGTGCATCAAAAATACAGGCATATTCAAACTTTCTTCGTATTATCTATCCGTTCGAATGCTTGTCTTGGGGTCAGGCGCGAATTTTTTTGCGGTTTTCAGAGATGCCGCTTAATCTTTCTTTCTTGTATATGAATTTTCATTTTGGTCTTGTTTCATAATCTTCTTTCACAGCTTACTGTTTCTATGTCCTTTCTGCGTAGATTCCGCGTTTCCTTAACTCCATACTAAATGGTGCCTTCCTCCTTCCTCTCTTTGGATCGCATTTGTTGCTGGGCAAGGATGCAAAAACTAACTACTAATCTAATCTAATCTATGGATTTTCTGGCTCTTTTTCGGGGCGGAGAGGAGAGTCTATCTCACGTTTGATTAGCTCCAAGAAATCTCGTATTCAGCCGCCAGAAACTCTTATTATATTCTGCTTCGTGCTCACAGTTCCTACAATATTCACAAAGTTTGGTAATAAATGCGGATTTTTTTGTTTTTGAGGTTTTTAGGTTCTATCTTCCAGTTATTTTGGGATTAAAAACATCGATGGGACATGCTTTCAAATTTCTGCTTTCAATGGTTGCATTGAAAAGCTATTCAGCCGAATAGATGAAATGCACTAGGTATTTGTGTAGAAGTGAGCCCAATAATCCACTGTTACTATACATTCCAGTAATCCACAGTAACTCTCCACTATAGTAATCCGCTGTAACTCTCCACCCCAGTAATCCACTCTAACTCTTCACTCCAGTAATCCACCTAACTCTACACTCCAGTAATCCACTGTAACGCTCCACTCCAGTAATCCACTCTAACTCTTCACTCCAGTAATCCACTCTAACTCTCCACTCCAGTAATCCACTCTAACTCTCCACTCCAGTAATCCACTCTAACTCTACACTCCAGTAATCCACTGTAAATCTCCACTCCAGTAATCCACTGTAACTCTCCACCCCAGTAATGCACTCTAACTCTTCACTCCAGTAATCCACTCTAACTCTCCACTCCAGCAATCCATTCTAACTCTACACTCCAGTAATCCACTGTAACTCTCCTCTCCAGTAATCCACTCTAACTCCTCACTCCAGTAATCTACTCTAACTCTCCACTCCAGTAATCCACTGTAACTCTCCACCCCAGTAATCCACTCTAACTCTTCACTCCAGTAATCCACTGTAACTCTCCGCTCCAGTAATCCACTCTAACTCTCCACTCCAGTAATCCACTGTAACTCTCCACTCCAGTAATCCCCTGTAACTCTCCACTCCAGTAATCCACTCTAACTCTTAACTCCAGTAATCCACTCTAACTCTCCACTCCAGTAATCCACTGTAACTCTCCACTCCAGTAATCCCCTGTAACTCTCCACTCCAGTAATCCACTGTAACTCTCCACTCCAGTAATCCACTGTTACTCTCCACTCCAGTAATCCACTCTAACTCTCCACTCCAGTAATCCACTCTAACTCTCCCCTCCAGTAATCCACTCTAACTCTCCACTCCAGTAATCCACTCTAACTCTCCACTCCAGTAATCCACTCTAATTCTCCACTCCAGTAATCCACTGTAACTCTCCACTCCAGTAATCCCCTGCGACTCTCTAGTCCAGTAATCCCCTGTAACTCTCCACTCCAGTAATCCACTCTAACTCTCCACTCCATTAATCCCCTGTAACTCTCCACTCCAGTAATCCACTGTAACTCTCCACTCCAGTAATCCCCTGTAACTCTCCACTCTAGTAATCCACTCTAACTCTCCACTCCAGTAATCCACTCTAACTCTCCACTCCAGTAATCCACTGTAACTCTCCACTCCAGTAATCCCCTGCGACTCTCTAGTCCAGTAATCCCCTGTAACTCTCCCCTCCAGTAATCCACTCTAACTCTCCACTCCAGTAATCCACTCTAACTCTACACTCCAGTAATCTACTGTAACTCTCCACTACAGTAATCCCCTGCGACTCTCTAGTCCAGTAATCCCCTGTAACTCTCCACTCCAGTAATCCACTCTAACTCTCCACTCCAGTAATCCACTCTAACTCTTCACTCCAGTAATCCACTTCAACTCTTCACTCCAGTAATCCCCTGTAACTCTCCACTCCAGCAATCCACTCTAACTCTCCACTCCAGTAATCCACTCTAACTCTTCACTCCAGTAATCCACTCTAACTCTCCACCTCAGTAATCCACTCTAACTCTCCACGCCAGTAATCCACTCTAACTCTTCACCCTAGTAATCCACTCTAACTCCCGACTCCAGTAATCCCCTGCGACTCTCTAGTCCAGTAATCCACGGTAACTCTCCGCTCCAGTAATGCACTCTAACTCTTCACTCCAGTAATCCACTCTAACTCTCCACTCCAGTAATCCACTGCAACTCTCCACTCCAGTAATCCACTCTAACTCTCCACTCCAGTAATCCACTCTAACTCTCCACCCCAGTAATCCACTCTAACTCTCCCCTCCAGTAATCCACTCTAACTCTCCACTCCAGTTATCCACTCTAACTCTCCACTCCAGTAATCCACTCTAACTCTCCACTCCAGTAATCCACTGTAACTCTCCACTCCAGTAATCCCCTCTAACTCTCCACTCCAGTAATCCCCTGTAACTCTCCACTCCAGTAATCCCCTGTAACTCTCCACTCCAGTAATCCACTCTTACTCTCCACTCCAGTAATCCACTGTAACTCTCCACTCCAGTAATCCCCTGTAACTCTCCACTCCAGTAATCCACTCTAACTCTCCACTCCAGTAATCCACTCTAACTCTCCACTCCAGTAATCCACTCTAACTCTCCACTCCAGTAATCCACTGTAACTCTCCACTCCAGTAATCCCCTGCGACTCTCTAGTCCAGTAATCCCCTGTAACTCTCCACTCCAGTAATCCACTCTAACTCTCCACTCCAGTAATCCACTGTAACTCTCCACTCCAGTAATACCCTGTAACTCTCCACTCCAGTAATCCACTGTAACTCTCCACTCCAGTAATCCCCTGCGACTCTCTAGTCCAGTAATCCCCTGTAACTCTCCACTCCAGTAAAACACTCTAATTTCCACTCCAGTAATCCACTGTAACTCTCCACTCCAGTAATCCACTGTAACTCTTCACTCCAGTAATCCCCTGCTACTCTCTAGTCCAGTAATCCCCTGTAACTCTCCAGAGGATAGCAGCGGACGCAGGGAGTTAGAGTTGAGGTGCACAAATTTTTGCGTATCCACACCAGAGGTGACAAGTCCTCCCCTGCATCTCTTGTAATTGCAGCTTGTCGCTCAAAATCCCCGGCAAATGCTTTTTGCTGCTTTAAGGAATTAGACAACAAATGCGGTCATTTACCCTCAAATGGACAAAGGATCAAATTCAAAACTACTCGGAAAAAAGGACGTTTACGCTCGCTGTTCAGTTGCGCAGAGCCATGAAGCAAACTAAACAAACTGCTCCAAAGAGCTTCAGCTGCCGCTTCCATCGGAAAAATATGCCTTGACAAAACTTTTATTTTGTTTTCTGTGTTTCTTTGAAGCCAACTACCCGGAACGCGGATAAGTGAGCAAAAAAAGCATTTGTCTTTTCGAGAGCACAAAACAGGGCTCTCGTTTTTTGAAGTCGCAATGTCACTCTTCATCATGAATTAAATTGACAAACTGCGAATAGATACATGCTAAATACTTTACTGCTGCTAGCATAGTATGTTGTTAGTATGACTTATATAGTGTCTTCAATATTAGAGCGGAGCACTGCTGCAAAGAGAACTGGGCCTCTCTTCGAAATATTTTCTGTAAGGTATAGATACAACTGTTCCACAAAACTTTGTTTCAAAATAAGTAACACGGCCAGCTGCTTTGTTTTTAAGTACTGGGTAATTCTAGTTAAAAATTACTTTAGGCATCAGCTCAGATTAGCGCAGTGCGGCGCAGTTCAGCGCAGTAACGTTCGTTTGGCATAATTATTATTACTAGCAGGACCCGTGGAAAATCCATGGACTATGTCATCGTTGAGCTAGGTGGACCTGTGAAAAAATTCCGTCAACATTACCTAACATATCCAAACCTTTCCTATACTAACCTTACCAAAACTATCCTAACCGAACCTATCCTGACAAAATGTCTAACATATCAATGCATGTAAAGGCCATCTTATAATGTTACACTCAGGAATTCAGTATCTATGATACCGCAAACTCGGACGAAAGCGAAACGGACGGACTAACTAAGGAAGGAACAAGCAGGATATTATATCGATTATTATATACTAAACTTCACCACCGAAGACGATACTCGCTTGGCGCAGATCACCGCAGCGTCTCAGGTGGTGGCTGAGGCTTGCGTGTGACGGCGCTAAACTGTTCTGGTTCTCACATGATATTTGCACCGAAGGAGAAGCGGACATTTATGCGCAGCCGCTACCCAGCGCCGGCATTGTACTAGACCATACCCCACCTTTCGATGCAACGAACCAAAATGAGTACAGTTCTTTCGTATGCAAGCTCAACATTCATGTCTGAAGTCAACAGCCTATATGTAGCTCGGTTATAAGCATGACCATTTCATGGTGTGCAATTATTTAAAAAAAATCGAACAGTAGCATATACACGAATACATACGTATTTGACCTTTAGAAAAGACAAATTCCTGAATATGTCTAGCCTACTTACAGTCTGCAATTCAATATTCTACCTCAATCTTATTTTGAAATCATAAAGAACTTGAGCTAATTTCAAGAGTAGAAATGTTTTAGGGCATTCAAACTCGAATGCATGCAAAGAGCAGAACATTCGTCTCTAGTCTAGACTGACACAAAAGAGCAAGCCACAACTCTGATAAAAATTAATTCATTTGAATGAATGTCAGTAAATATTGAACTTCAATTTGCTGCTAGAACAATAATAGGCTATGAACAGTTTTTTGCTTGTAAACAGGATACCGCGCAGCGCGCTTTTGTGAAGGGGACATATCTTGGAAGAAGAGACAAGGTAAGGTCAAACCAATCTTTTTTTCGTCGATCGTGTGGCATGGCTGACGTCATGGCAACGAACCAATAGCAAGGCTCAAATTGCATCTGGTAACACTGCTAGCCCCAAATCTTTCGCCTCTATTGGCCTAACGACTTGTTACAATGGTGACGTCATGCAGTGAAATGAAGCCGTTCTATTGGCCAGCCGAACAAGAGGAGGTGCATTTTCCCCCATAGAAATGGCCCTACCTTGTTTCATCTGCCGTGGTGCGTTAGTAAAGGATTCGTCGCTTGATAGACCATAAACAGTTCCTGGTCTGTAAATGAGATGCCTGGAAGGGTGCATTACAGAAGGATTTAGATTATTTAATTTCGCAAGGAAAAAAGCTAACTTGTATATTTGAACACTTACTGATTCTTCAAGCATATTATTTTCATACTCTGCGCCAAAAAAAGGCTACATAGATACCAGAGGTAAAAATTTAGGGCTTTGTTCACCATTCATTTTACATTGTTTCAAAACTGTCGTGCATCGAAAAAGATTCGTATGATCTAACTCTTCAAGTTATCCAGAATAAGAGTAAATTTCATTTGTCCTAAAATGAACAGAAATCTCCATCACAGAATACACAGGTCACACTTTGGAACTGACGCTTTCCTTCATCGCACGTATCTGACAAAATAAAGCCCGACCAACATCAAGAGTTTATCGGCAGCAAAATTCCGGGTGAGCGATGCGGGAGCGTTTCTTCGATGGGAAAATCATCGCTTTTATGTCGTCGATGCTTCATCACCGAAAGCCGTGCCGATACGCGAGCTGAGTGGCATCGTTAGGTAACGGGTGTCCAAATCCAGCGGGGGACAGGAGAGCGTGTGGCATGGGGGAATGGGGAGGTATGGTGAAGGAGAAAATGGGGAAAATGGAGGGAGAGTGGGGAAAGGGAAATAGGCATTGGGGATTGGGAGGAGAGTAATGGGGAACAGGCATGAAGAAGAGAAATATGGGAAGGGAGAATAAAGGGTAATGAGGAAGAAAGATTGGGGAGGGGAAGGGGGAATGAGGAACGGGGGGAAATCAAGAAGAGAAGAATGGGGAGAAGTGAATGGTGTGGGAGGAATAAGGAGGAAAGAATGGGGTGAGGAATGAGAAAGGAAGAATAGGAAGATGGAATGAGTATGGAAGAATGGGGAGGGAGGAATTGGGAGGGAGGATGAGGAGTGAAGAATGGAGAGGGGAAATGATGAGGGAAGAAATTGGAAGAGAGAATGGGTAGGGAAAAATGGGGAGGAGGGGAATGGGGAGAGGTGAAATTGGAAGACTCACAAGACTGCGTCTCTTGTTTGCAAACATCGGACGCGTGTTTGGCCAAGGATATCGTAATGCAATTTGGAAGTCTTCATCGTGAAAAAAATTGAACTGCGTTTATCAAAAGCTTTGAAGAACGACGGAAAATTGAACGCCGCTGTTTCTATGTTAGTGCGGTTAAATGCCAGCTCTGTAATCGCACAGTATGATAAAAATTTTGGGAGGAGTAAAAATTCAGAGTCGAAATTACAAAGAATTGAAACGAACTTGAGAGTGGCATGGTGTGCATGGCCTTGTGTACATATGAATTTAGGAGTATATGTATTAACTACTAAATTCAAATGCATCATAGTTATAGAAGGTGCTATTCGAAAAATGTAGCCCGACATGAAAATCATATGATGCAAAATCCATTTCCTGCATTTTTGTTCTGTTTCGACAATATTCTTTGCGGAACGCTTTCCAACAAATGCAATACGTTTTGAAGAAATATCTTCAAGAACCTTTACCTCTAATTACTCTACAGATGGCTCTGAGAAGAAACATGTTTGTACTGGATAGTCAAACCACAAAATGTACGCCCAACAATTTAACTTTAGTTTAGGTTTAGAAATATTAGCAGTATCATTTGTTCTCTGAACCTTGTCCTGTATCTGTGATACCAATGTCTGACGCAGCAGTACCTCATATCAGAGAAGCATTGATGAACTTTTAACTTAAATTCTTGTCTCGAAAATCAATATGGCGAAGTTACATAAAAGTTGAGGCGATTACTCCGAGACAATCTCAACAGAAGTAGAAAAAATCATTTTGATTACTGAATAACCATCAATCGTAGGTTCTGTTAAATAGGTCGTCTTCACAAACAGACCCAGGCAGTTGGTTTGAGAAAAATCACTCTGAGGAAAGTTTCTATTTTGGATTGTACTAACCACAATTGATGCAGTATTGGGTTGATTCACTTGAATGGCTAGGATTATTTACGCTTCATCAATGATGAAATGGTTTTAAATTTGTTTGCTGGATAAGAAAATAGATTCCAATGTGTTTGTGAGACATAAGGTGACGCTGCATGCCACAGAGTGTGATGAACTGACAGAAATAAAGTTCTTGGGAGCATGTGGTAGATGTTGGGTGGCCTAGGAGCCCAATCTTAACCCGTGCGATACAACAGAGGCCATCTACGGTAGAGGAAACAAGGTAGGTTCAAACACGTCTTTTTTTCGTTTACGGTGTGGTTTTGAAGACGTCACGGCAACGAACCAATAGCAGCGCTCATATTGCATCTGGTAGCCCTGCTACCCCAAATCTGGCTCCACTATTGGCCTAACGACATGTCGCAATGGTGACGTCATAAAGTTTGTTTGAAATAAAGCCGTTTTAATGGCTAACCGAACAAGAGGAGGTGTATTTTCTCCCATAGAAATGACCCTACCTTGTTTCCTCTACCGTGACGCCACCTACGAAATAGCGAGACAACTTAAGGGGAATCAAAATAAATGGCAGTCATGTGAAAGACAATCTCGAGCTAATGAACAAAATGCGAGAGAGGTGCTAAAATAATACCGAAAACAGTATCGGTCACTCTACGCAATTATATTAAATCAGAAATGCTCCAATAGAAATTGTATTAATTAACAATTTTCGAAGCTTCAAAACCGATGTCTAAATAAAAATAAAACTTTTCACCCACTCCTGTATCGTAAAGTTTTCGTTATAAATAATTTTTCCAGATGCCAAGTCGAAATGAGATTCTCAGGTTACGGATTTTTTCTTTCAGTTGCGGATCATTCTCCTTACGAAGGTCTTGCAGTGAATTTTGTGCTAATAGAATTAAAATTTATCCCGTATATTTCACTTTGTTTCTTTTCGAGGGAAAATTTGCTTGCTTCTCTTGAAGGATGTTTCGCTAGGGAAGAATTATTTCTTTTGTTCGTAACTTTAATTTGAGTTAAGAATTTATGGAGACCAATTACTGCACTGAACTTCAGTCTATTCGTCATGATAGGGAATCCAATTTTAAAATTTATTCGTCGGTTGATTTGAGAAGCGAGGGGCATCGTGATTCACGGCCGACAGCTCAAAGACCATTTATTACGGCAAAGCTTGACAAACATGCCAAAGCACTCCAAAATGTATTCACTAATTACTAAACAAAATAATAATAATAATGAGCGTACGCAATGTGACGTGTTTAAGATAGGCAATTACACAGTGTCGGTCCAGTATGCTGCTTTTCAACGATATACGAGTTTGGGAACACTTATAAGTCATCGCCGTCATGCGTGGACTTATAGTTATAAATGTGTATAACTATAGCTTATAGTTACAGTTATAAAGGGTGGGGCAGAAAAACCTATCCGATTTCAAATCCCTTTTTCTCAGAAGAGGGAGCAGGTAGAGTAGTGGGGTAAAAACCGTTAGAAAGCTGGTTTTATGCCATTTGTCAGTAGTCAACATGCCTTGGTCTGGTGAACATCGTGCTTTTGTTATTGAGCGGTTTATCGAATGCGGCGGTTCGATAATTGCTACACAACGTGCTTTTCGAATTCATTTCGGACTCGGGCGTCATGATCCTGTTCCACATCACGCTACGATTAAAGTGTGGGTGTCAAATTTTAGACAGACGAGTTCAGCATTGAAAAAGAAGTCGCCTGGACGTCCCAGGACAGCAACAGGACCTGAAAACGTGGCCAAATGGGCAAACCGTAACGGTCAACAGCGAGCGCTATTGTTTCATGCTGGAAAATTTTCTTAGACCCAAAATGGAAGAAAATGGCGTGGAAAATGTGTGGTTTCAACAGGATGGTGTAACCGCCCACACATCGCGACGATCAATGGACATTCTCAGGGAACTGTTTCCCGGTCGCCTCATTTCCCTAAGAGGTGATCTTGGCTGGCCGCCGCGCTCACCGGATCTCACTCCATGTGACTTCTTCCTTTGGGGTTACCTCAAATCGAAGGTTTACCAGCATCGACCATCTTGCTTTACGAAGGGAAATTGCTCGGGCAATTGAAGAAATTCCTGTGGAAATGACGGTGAAAGTCATGGAAAGCTACCGCGAGCGCCTAAATCAGTGTATCCGCTCCCAAGGACGACATTTGAGTGATGTGCTTTTCAAAACTTAAATTTAAAAATGGCATAAAATTTGCGATATGCTAATAAAAAAAATTTTTTGACAACTTCAGTCGTTTTAATTTCATAACGTTTTGAAATCGGATAGGTTTTTCTGCCCCACCCTGTACGTTGATCAACAATGCCCATAGCGGTTTCTCGTTAGGTGTGTCCGAATGTCAGGCTTGGAAATTTTTTATTGTCTGTGTGGATTTTCCGACCTCCATCATAAGTTCTAATGAAGAAGTAGTGATAGAAAAATTTAAGCTACGACTTTAATAGTTCTTTTCAAGAAGATTGAAGAAAGGAATAAGGAAAGAGTTATATTGAAAGTATTAGATATGATATTAAATCTATTAAAAGTGTTGAATATTGAGAAAACTATAGAAGTATTAAAACATGAATAGGATATTTTAAAAGTCCTTGACGGCGAATAAGGCTAATGCCTAATTAACGAAATGCTCTTTTAGTTATCACCACGCCACAAAAACTTTATCGAATGTGTTAAATATATGAATTAGTGTTGGTGACGGTGGTTAAACAATTACAATAATAATAATGACAATAACAATTTGAGTTATTGAAGGTTGCAGTGCAGAGTTTGTGACACGGCTGAACAAACGCAGCCGTACATTTCTTTGCGTAAAATCAAAGACCAAATATTTTGTTGACACTGAAAATAGATACTAAAAAAGTTCCAAGTTATTGACTGTTGTTTCATGTAATGGATAATAAAAATATAATTTTTTAAATATCGATATCTTTAAATAACAATCGATAACTTAAAATGACAATGAAATAACAATCATCAGCTTGAAATTACAGTAATATAAGGAGCCAAAATTTTTAATAATAATGCCCACGAGAGAGACAAGAGCGAAAAGAGGTTTGTGATTTGAAATCACTAAGAATGAACACATATAAAGCCATGTTTAATTGCGAGTTGAATTAAATAAGCCAGCAACAATTTATTTTTTGTTCGAAACTCAACTTTGAAAAAATTGAATTAACCTGAACTTTCGTAGCAAATTCAGTGAGAAAGCAAAAATTTTCTTTGGTAGTTTCAACAAGTTCCTTCTTTAGCAAATCGTTTCTGATATTTCATATTTTATGATCACATGGACACCATCATTTATTCAGAGAAATGAAAATGTTATTAGTTTCGACTGAACGCACATCTGATTCGCCGTTATTTTCGTCCAGGCTGTTTACTATGACCACCTAGATAGTTCTTACGATAACTGCGTATCATGACTACCTAGATAGTTGTTACTACGACATTAATGACCATCTCAATAGTTAGGACAACTGTTATGACCATCTCAATAGTTAGTACAACTATCATGACCATCTCAATCGTTAGTACAACTATCATGACCATCTCAATCTTCACTACAACTAACATGACCGTCTCAATCGTTACTACAACTACAACTATCATGACAATCTTAATCGTTACTACAACTATCATGAACACCTCAATCGTTACTACAACTATCATGACCATCTCAATCGTTACTACAACTAACATGACCATCTCAATCGTTGTTACCACAAATACACCGTGCTGGCACTCCCTACGCAACAGATGACCCACCCTTTTCTGGGGCGGCGAAAAAGGGGCGGCGAAGAGAGAGAGAGAGCACCAAAAAAGCCTGTAGTGAGGCACGTCTCATCTTTCACGCCCACTTTTTCGGCGCATTTTGCTTTCTTTGTGCCCATTTTGGCGGTGGTGGCGGCCCTGGTTGATGATGAATGGCTGTTTTTGTTGTGCTAAGACGCGGGTATCAGCTCTGAGCAGCGCTGGAGGCCATTAGGTCCATGGTCCTTTAATTTGTTCCTTGCCCTGCTTCTTTCGCTGGCAAAAACACAGAGGCTGATCTCGTTAGATACGTACAACTTTCATCGCTGGATGCTAGAACTTCTGGATTGTTCTTGACAGTAAATCAAATGTCATGCAGTGTTTCAATTTCCTTCCTAGGAAGTTTTGAAAATGTTTGACGAGTTTTTTCTGTAGATGTTTTGCAGTTGGCAAAAAACACTTTCCTCGCGGATAGAACTATTTTTACGTTTTGTATTACTCCATTATTCTTGCGACCCAAAGTTGCACTAAATTGTGGGAATTCTCCCGAGAATCTTATTCACTGATACATTCAAGTGAAAAAGCATTTATGATGAATTTTTTCTTAGCGCTAGAAGCTGCAAGATAGGGTTCGTCAATTGAAATCATTGTGCTCGTACGTACCGCAGTTCGAAACAGACGAAACAGGCTTTTGATATCCACAAAATTATTTGATGCAATACAAAAACACCGCGTTATAACGAGTTCAATATACATACATCAGTGACATTATGACATTAAAATATGACATTGAAAAAGAATAAAGGAAAAAAGAGACAGACTACACTAATTGCAGAGGGAAAGCCGATTGCGTATTGTTCAAGGTAGGTTTATCTTTTAAAATGAACAGCGATTCTAAAATGCGAAGGTTAATTGTACCGGATGTAGAAGAAACTATTTTAAAATCGTCTAACCGAATTTGAAGGTCACAACTCTCTGCATGAGAGCGAACAGCAGATTGGTGAGGGGAAGAGAGTAACTGTTTAGTTCGAAAACTCCTGCCGGCATGCTCAGCCACACGAATATCCAGGGCTCGAATGGTCGAACCCACGTATTCAGACGCACACCGTGCGCAACAATATCTATAAATGACGGAGGAGAGCATGCCTTTAGGTAGTTTGTCCTTGTAATTGAAATGAGACCCTATTTTATATGCATTGACCAATACGATTTTGAAGTCGACATGTGAAAAGTATTTAGAGAGCAACAAGTAGAGATCTTTTTTGAGCTTTTCGGACTGCTTGCCAAAGAACGGAAATGAAAAATAAAATTGTTTCTTGCGAGCAGTAGGTAATGGTACGCGGGAATAAAATTTATGATTTAAAAAATTCTTGATACATGAAATTACTAGTCCTGAAGGAAAACCATTTTGACTAAAAAACAATTTCAAACACTCAAATTCGCTGTGAATGATATCAAATGAAGAGCAGACACTGTAGGCCCTAGAGAGTAATGTTTTGACACTGTTAATTTTAAATATAAATGGACAGAAACTAAAGAAGCTTATTCCTAGGCCAGTGAATGTTTGCTTTCGATAAACAGAGCTTTGAAAACTGCCATCTTTACGGGTAATTTTACTATCCAAAAATGAAAGAGAATTGTGCTTCTCCGTTTCCATAGTAAACTTAATATTGGGGTGTTGAGAGTTCAGATACGCCAAAAATAAATTACAATGCATGGGATTTCTAAACAGTAAGAAAGTATCGTCTATGTATCGTCTATAAAATACCGGCTTGAAATCCACAGGGCAAGAGTCAAGCCATCGTTGTTCGTGATAGCACATGAAAATATTAGCTAAAGTGGGCCCCAGTGGGAGACCCATACCCAACCCATCAAGTTGTTGATAAAATTTGTCACCAAACATAAAAAATGAATTAAGAACAGAGAGCTGAAGGAGGGGTTTGAACAGAGGCTTGGTGAGGCCAATGACTAAGTCAACACTAGCAAATAAATAGTTTAGGCAAATGTCAATTGTTTCATGCAACGGGATATTAGTAAACAGGCTCTCGACATCAAAGGAAACCATAAATAGTTCGTTAGCATTATTAAAGGAAGTCACTTCCTCAACAAAAGATTTTGAATTAGGCACGGTATACATGTTACAAGTGAATGGTGACAAAATAGGGACTAAAAATTTAGCAAGATTGAAGCTGGGGGTTTTGTAAGCTGCGAATATTGGACGGAATGGATAATCAACTTTAAAATTAGGTTTATGAATTTTTGGCAGGCCATATAAAATGCCTGGACTGGATCCTGAGACAAACAGAGTTTTATACAGTTCATCAGTAATTATAGCCGATTTCTTAAGTTTGCGAAGGAAATTATTAACTTTATCTTCGACGCGAAGAGTGAAGCTTAGAATTGGTTCCGTTATGACCTTGAACTTTGTATTATCAGAGATTAGGTTGAGCATACTAAGAAAATACTTCTCTCTATCTATCAGAACCACACCTCTTCCCTTGTCAGGCTAGGAGATCATAATGCTCTTATCAGCTGAGAGTTTCTTTAAACGATCTATGTCAGTTTTGCTGAAGATACTCGAAAATATTTTGTACGGTTTAAAAGAGTAGTAGTACCGATACGCAAGGCTCTTTAGTTCGGATCTCATTTTAAGGAACTGGTCACGATTAATAGATTGAAGATTAAATGAGAGTTTCTCGAAATTAAAAAAATATTTGCAAAACTCTAATTTGTAAACAGGCAAACAGAAATCTAAACCGAATGCTAGGAGGTAGTTGACACGCGAACATAGGTGCACAGAACTGAAATTGAACACTACTTTAGACGGATCACACGGCTGGACACTGTTGAAGATGCCCAGGTTTTTCAGTTTTTTCTCGTGGGTCGACTTTGTAGAGGTGCGAAAAGTCGTAACTCTCCTTTTGAGATGCTCGGTGAACAGAAGGGCGGTCAGAGGAGGGAAATCATTCCTCAGCGTATCCTGGAGACTCTTCAACTCGACCGTCAACTTCTTCAACGATCTCTTCTTGCACGCTATTTCATTAACAAGCAGCTTCGATTGCCAGGACTTGTAAAAATTTGATGACATCAATGACTTCTTATAGAGTTTAAACCGTAGAAACTTGGGAATGATTTCGTAGATTTTGCATGTGTTAAGAAACTCAATATCCAGTTCCACCTTGGCATGTTTGGTAGACAGGTTCTCTAGTTTTCTAAAAAAACGAATACTCTCTGCACCATAGCAACGTTGAAGATATGGATATAAGTAAAGGTTTTGCTTTTTGCAAAGTCTAACAATGAATGAAAGAGCAAAGAAAATGTGCTATCACGAACAACGATGGCTTGACTCTTGCCCTGTGGATTTCAAGCCGGAATTTTATAGACGATACATAGACGATACTTTCTTACTGTTTAGAAATCCCATGCATTGTAATTTATTTTTGGCGTATCTGAACTCTCAACACCCCAATATTAAGTTTACTATGGAAACGGAGAAGCACAATTCTCTTTCATTTTTGGATAGTAAAATTACCCGTAAAGATGGCAGTTTTCAAAGCTCTGTTTATCGAAAGCAAACATTCACTGGCCTAGGAATAAGTTTCTTTAGTTTCTGTCCATTTATATTTAAAATTAACAGTGTCAAAACATTACTCTCTAGGGCCTACAGTGTCTGCTCTTCATTTGATATCATTCACAGCGAATTTGAGTGTTTGAAATTGTTTTTTAGTCAAAATGGTTTTCCTTCAGGACTAGTAATTTCATGTATCAAGAATTTTTTAAATCATAAATTTTATTCCCGCGTACCATTACCTACTGCTCGCAAGAAACAATTTTATTTTTCATTTCCGTTCTTTGGCAAGCAGTCCGAAAAGCTCAAAAAAGATCTCTACTTGTTGCTCTCTAAATACTTTTCACATGTCGACTTCAAAATCGTATTGGTTAATGCATATAAAATAGGGTCTCATTTCAATTACAAGGACAAACTACCTAAAGGCATGCTCTCCTCCGTCATTTATAGATATTGTTGCGCACGGTGTGCGTCTGAATACGTGGGTTCGACCATTCGAGCCCTGGATATTCGTGTGGCTGAGCATGCCGGCAGGAGTTTTCGAACTAAACAGTTACTCTCTTCCCCTCACCAATCTGCTGTTCGCTCTCATGCAGAGAGTTGTGACCTTCAAATTCGGTTAGACGATTTTAAAATAGTTTCTTCTACATCCGGTACAATTAACCTTCGCATTTTAGAATCGCTGTTCATTTTAAAAGATAAACCTACCTTGAACAATACGCAATCGGCTTTCCCTCTGCAATTAGTGTAGTCTGTCTCTTTTTTCCTCTATTCTTTTTCAATGTCATATTTTAATGTCATAATGTCACTGATGTATGTATATTGAACTCGTTATAACGCGGTGTTTTTGTATTTTTTCAGATGGTTGAAAATGACCGAAAGTTGGTCGAAACGTTCCTTTTTATTGAATTGTTCTTTTTTTTTTAAAGAAATATGATTTCTATTAAAGCGATTTTCTTTGCTCTTTTATTCATTGTTAGACTTTGCAAAAAGCAAAACCTTTACTTATATCCATATCTTCAACGTTGCTATGGTGCAGAGAGTATTCGTTTTTTTAGAAAACTAGAGAACCTATCTACCAAACATGCCAAGGTGGAACTGGATATTGAGTTTCTTAACACATGCAAAATCTACGAAATCATTCCCAAGTTTCTACGGTTTAAACTCTATAAGAAGTCATTGATGTCATCAAATTTTTACAAGTCCTGGCAATCGAAGCTGCTTGTTAATGAAATAGCGTGCAAGAAGAGATCGTTGAAGAAGTTGACGGTCGAGTTGAAGAGTTTCCAGGATACGCTGAGGAATGATTTCCCTCCTCTGACCGCCCTTCTGTTCACCGAGCATCTCAAAAGGAGAGTTACGACTTTTCGCACCTCTACAAAGTCGACCCACGAGAAAAAACTGAAAAACCTGGGCATCTTCAACAGTGTCCAGCCGTGTGATCCGTCTAAAGTAGTGTTCAATTTCAGTTCTGTGCACCTATGTTCGCGTGTCAACTACCTCCTAGCATTCGGTTTAGATTTCTGTTTGCCTGTTTACAAATTAGAGTTTTGCAAATATTTTTTTAATTTCGAGAAACTCTCATTTAATCTTCAATCTATTAATCGTGACCAGTTCCTTAAAATGAGATCCGAACTAAAGAGCCTTGCGTATCGGTACTACTACTCTTTTAAACCGTACAAAATATTTTCGAGTATCTTCAGCAAAACTGACATAGATCGTTTAAAGAAACTCTCAGCTGATAAGAGCATTATGATCTCTCGGCCTGACAAGGGAAGAGGTGTGGTTCTGATAGATAGAGAGAAGTATTTTCTTAGTATGCTCAACCTAATCTCTGATAATACAAAGTTCAAGGTCATAACGGAACCAATTCTAAGCTTCACTCTTCGCGTCGAAGATAAAATTAATAATTTCCTTCGCAAACTAAAGAAATCGGCTATAATTACTGATGAACTGTATAAAACTCTGTTTGTCTCAGGATCCAGTCCAGGCATTTTATATGGCCTGCCAAAAATTCATAAACCTAATTTTAAAGTTGATTATCCATTCCGTCCAATATTCGCAGCTTACAAAACCCCCAGCTTCAATCTTGCTAAATTTTTAGTCCCTATTTTGTCACCATTCACTTGTAACATGTATACCGTGCCTAATTCAAAATCTTTTGTTGAGGAAGTGACTTCCTTTAATAATGCTAACGAACTATTTATGGTTTCCTTTGATGTCGAGAGCCTGTTTACTAATATCCCGTTGCATGAAACAATTGACATTTGCCTAAACTATTTATTTGCTAGTGTTGACTTAGTCATTGGCCTCACCAAGCCTCTGTTCAAAACCCTCCTTCAGCTCTCTGTTCTTAATTCATTTTTTATGTTTGGTGACAAATTTTATCAACAACTTGATGGGTTGGGTATGGGTCTCCCACTGGGGCCCACTTTAGCTAATATTTTCATGTGCTATCACGAACAACGATGGCTTGACTCTTGCCCTGTGGATTTCAAGCCGGTATTTTATAGACGATACATAGACGATACTTTCTTACTGTTTAGAAATCCCATGCATTGTAATTTATTTTTGGCGTATCTGAACTCTCAACACCCCAATATTAAGTTTACTATGGAAACGGAGAAGCACAATTCTCTTTCATTTTTGGATAGTAAAATTACCCGTAAAGATGGCAGTTTTCAAAGCTCTGTTTATCGAAAGCAAACATTCACTGGCCTAGGAATAAGTTTCTTTAGTTTCTGTCCATTTATATTTAAAATTAACAGTGTCAAAACATTACTCTCTAGGGCCTACAGTGTCTGCTCTTCATTTGATATCATTCACAGCGAATTTGAGTGTTTGAAATTGTTTTTTAGTCAAAATGGTTTTCCTTCAGGACTAGTAATTTCATGTATCAAGAATTTTTTAAATCATAAATTTTATTCCCGCGTACCATTACCTACTGCTCGCAAGAAACAATTTTATTTTTCATTTCCGTTCTTTGGCAAGCAGTCCGAAAAGCTCAAAAAAGATCTCTACTTGTTGCTCTCTAAATACTTTTCACATGTCGACTTCAAAATCGTATTGGTCAATGCATATAAAATAGGGTCTCATTTCAATTACAAGGACAAACTACCTAAAGGCATGCTCTCCTCCGTCATTTATAGATATTGTTGCGCACGGTGTGCGTCTGAATACGTGGGTTCGACCATTCGAGCCCTGGATATTCGTGTGGCTGAGCATGCCGGCAGGAGTTTTCGAACTAAACAGTTACTCTCTTCCCCTCACCAATCTGCTGTTCGCTCTCATGCAGAGAGTTGTGACCTTCAAATTCGGTTAGACGATTTTAAAATAGTTTCTTCTACATCCGGTACAATTAACCTTCGCATTTTAGAATCGCTGTTCATTTTAAAAGATAAACCTACCTTGAACAATACGCAATCGGCTTTCCCTCTGCAATTAGTGTAGTCTGTCTCTTTTTTCCTTTATTCTTTTTCAATGTCATATTTTAATGTCATAATGTCACTGATGTATGTATATTGAACTCGTTATAACGCGGTGTTTTTGTATTTTTTCAGATGGTTGAAAATGACCGAAAATTGGTCGAAACGTTCCTTTTTATTGAATTGTTCTTTTTTTTTTAAAGAAATATGATTTCTATTAAAGCGATTTTCTTTGCTCTTTTATTCATTGTTAGACTTTGCAAAAAGCAAAACCTTTACTTATATCCATTATTTGATGCATATCATTGCTCATGTAGAAATCTGTGCACTGCCTCCAATGATGTACAATCTGCACTCTAATCAAGCAATAGGTACTTCCTACAACCAACATTGCCAAAAAAATGGCCACTATTAAAAAAATGGCCACTAGCCGCCATTGCAATTAAGTACCATTCAGTAGAGTTCACTGACAGAATTACTGCAGTAGCATGCCGACACAGTGCAAGAAAACAGATGAACGTTATTTCTGTTTCGCTGCAGAGCTTGTCCTGCTTAAATGATCTTATGTGATATTTTACAGGTTTTGCACCAACGCTGCGGTATTACTACTGCTACAAACATAGAGCAGTTTTTGCTTTTATAAGCAGTTTTTACCTGCTAGCATTCCTGAAAAAAAATGATGAAAGTATACATTTAATTATCATGAATATACTCAATGAAGATTTAGAATTTCGTTTGACTTCGTGAAATATTTTTGATGGAAATGATCTGTTTTACTCCGATATTTTTTGCAAAAAATTATAATTCCGAATAACTCACCGCTGCTCCGCAGAATGGCGCAAGATGACGACCAAACTAACGAAGGAGATTTTTCCTGAAATTGGACGGCCTATCTTTACCTGTCTTCGACCAGGGTCGAAATATGCTCGAAGAAATGAGCGCTCATCGTCTAAAAATGGCGCTTAATTTATCCTTCAACTCTGAAGTGTCTTTCTTCTCATCTTTGGGGCCGTGACGAATCTGCTCATCTGGCGGCCGCTTGTGTCGTTGTGGCGAATGCCGCAGTGCGTCTGTCTTCGCCGCCCTCCTGTGAGGGCTTTTGTTTTCGCCGCCCTCCTGTAAGATCTGTCTTCGCTGCCCTCCTGTGAGGGCTTTTGTTTTCGCCGCCCTCCCGTAAGATCTGTCTTCGCCACCCTCCTGTGAGGGCTTTTGTTTTCGCCGCCCTCCCGTAAGATCTGTCTTCGCCGCCCTCCTGTGAGGGCTTTTGTTTTGCCGCCCTCCCGTAAGATCTGTCTTCGCCGCCCTCCTGTGAGAGACTTTTGTTTTCGCCGCCCTCCTGTAAGATCTGTTTTCGCCGCCCTCCTGTGAGATACTTCATTCTTCACCGCCCTTCTGTAAAATGTTCATTCTTCGGCGCCTTTTTGATGCTTCATTTTTGGCTGCCCTCCTGTGAGATGCTTCATTCTTTCTTGTCATGAGAGGATCAGCGCATCCAGAGACTAGGGCTCTAAAAGTCGAGAGTTTTGTGATGCGCTAACCAGTCCCGAGGGCAGAGGGGCAGACCTTGTCGTCATGTGATCTTTACAACACGCTCTTCTGAAACTCAGTTTCAGTTTTTTTAACTTCTTTTTTGTTTTCCGGTTGTTGATTTCAGAGGCACTGAAACGCGGGAAAACAAATCAAGGGCTTCATGTAGAGATATAGTGCTGATTTTTGGTTTGTTTTCATTTTTGTTTCCGAGTGAATTCAAAGAGATTCACCAGAGAATGTTCTTTGAAAAAATTTCCTGTCGATGAAAAAAAGCGAGTGATCATCTAAACGGCGCTTAGTTTTTCAGAAACTAACGCTGTTTGTTTCCCCCACATATATACATCTATAAATGTTTTAGAAATGAAATAGATGAACTGTACTCATTGATCGCTTACATAATCCTTATGCGCTCAGACTCAGGTAGGATACGAAATGGATAGAAGCGTTGGATTGTTCATTGATTGTTTACATAATCCTTCTGAGAACAGACTCAGGTAGAACATGAAATCGATAGAAGCGTTAGATTGTATTCACTGATAGTTAAGCTAATTCTTCTGCGCATAGACTCAGGTAGAATATGGAGAAAATCACTCGCATCGTTTTTATTTTTTATAAGTTTTTGTTAAAAAACTCAACTTATTGGATTTCATTCATGATAATTTAAGAGAAATTACAGTAATATTTCGTTCACGAACAAAAAGATTTGATAGTTATGAGGATATGAACCAGAATAATCAAAAGCTTTTGGCACAATCAAGTTTTTGAAGGCACTGGTTTGGTTTGTCAGAAGCATGTCTAATTTCCATGCTTCTGAGAGTGGCCGTTGCGATGTGGAAGCAGAGTCACCTTTAAACTATAGGAAATATTCTTAAAATACTGCATGGCTTTAATAGTTTGAAGCGCGAAAATCAGCAGGCCCTTGAAAGTTCTATAAGATAGAGATTGACCTTTCAATAATGATATCTCTAATGCATTTCGCCATGAGCTTGAAACTCGTAATCAAATCGGAAGTTTGAAATTCCTTAGCTTTATGTTAACTTCTAAAAATTGTGCTTTATTTTATTCCTCATTCGGAAGACATATAAAGTGAACGAAAATAATCCAACTAAATTAATTAGATGGCCTAAGCGTCCGAGAAAAATCTATCATGAAATCTGCGGATAATGAAACCCATATTTCACTAACCAGTATCACACTCCCACAAATATGCTGATGCAAAAAATCATAATTTCTTTTCATTTTAACTGAAATCCTGTCCATTGCAGTTTATCTACAATATTTTTTAAAGACCTGTTGAACTTCGTGAAATATATTAAGGAAAATGATCCGTTATAATTCGATACTCTTTGCGAAAAATTAAAATTTCGATTAACTCACCGCTGCTTGGCAGAACGCCACAAGTTAAGGATCCTGGAATAATTTCCTATCACAAATGCATAATCAAGACGGTATTCTAATTTACCTCATTGCCTATTCCTCTACAGTACAGTTAGTTGATGTAAATAGTCAGTTAGTCAGTAAAAAGTTCCTGTAAGCACATCATGTTCTGTACTATAGAGGCAAGCGTGCAGTTTTCACTCTCGTGAAATGATATTTCAAAGAACCAATTCATTACAGCCAGATCCATTGGCACTTTGTCCATTAATTTAGGGCCAGTCCATAAATAGTGGCCAGATTTATCGCTGCTTCGTGAACAGTGCGAAACTTACCAGAGACACTGATGCTATATAAAATTGGCACAATTAAGTTTCATTTCCAGAGCTCTTCAACTTGCAGCACCCACTCCAACTAATAGGCATGCAGTAGAACAAACACGCTCGTAATCGATTGCCCTTGACTTGTTATTTGCCGATAATGAATAATGTTAATATTAGAATAATTTAGTGGAATCAGCATCCAATGAGAAAATGAATGCTCGTTGCGCTTTGGTGGTCCTACCACTGATTCCACTAGTGGCAGGGAGGCTACAATGAGCCACCTGGCTGGTAGTGACAGAGATGCCCTCTGCCACCAACCTGTCCACTAGCTGGCGAAAAACTATTCTTCGCCAATCTGCATTCTAGTGCCAGAAAGACTACTCAATTTTAACCACTCCGCCCACTATTGAAAGGAATAATTCTATTCCCCACTCAGCCAATTATTGGCAGAAATAATTCCATTCACCACTCAGCCCACTAGTGTCACAAGGACCACTATTCACCACTCAGCCCACTAGTGTCACAAGGACCACTATTCACCACTCAGCCCACTAGTGTCACAAGGACCACTATTCACCACTCAGCCCACTAGTGTCACAAGGACCACTATTCACCACTCAGCCCACTAGTGTCACAAGGACCACTATTCAACACTCAGCTCACTAGTGCCACAAGGACCACTATTCACCACTCAGCCCACTGGTGTCACAAGGACCACTATTCACCACTCACCGCCCTAGTGTCACAAGGACCCCTATTCACCACTCAGCCCACTAGTGTCACAAGGACCACTATTCACCACTCAGCCCACTAGTGTCACAAGGACCACTATCCACCACTCAGCCCACTAGTGTCACAAGGACCACTATTCACCTCTCAGCCCACTAGTGTCACAAGGACCACTATTCACCACTCAGCCCACTAGTGTCACAAGGACCACTATCCACCACTCAGCCCACTAGTGTCACAAGGACCACTATCCACCACTCAGCCCACTAGTGTCACAAGGACCACTATTCACCTCTCAGCCCACTAGTGTCACAAGGACCACTATTCACCTCTCAGCCCACTAGTGTCACAAGGACCACTATTCACCTCTCAGCCCACTAGTGTCACAAGGACTACTATTCACCACTCAGCCCACTAGTGTCACAAGGACTACTATTCACCACTCAGCCCACTAGTGTCACAAGGACCACTATTCACCACTCAGCCCACTAGTGTAACAAGGACCACTATTCACCACTCACCCCCCTAGTGTCACAAGGACCACTATCCACCACTCAGCCCACTAGTGTCACAAGGACCACTATTCACCACTCAGCCCACTAGTGTCACAAGGACCACTATACACCACTCAGCCCACTAGTGTCACAAGGACCACTATTCACCACTCAGCCCACTAGTGTCACAAGGACCACTATCCACCACTCAGCCCACTAGTGTCACAAGGACCACAATTCACCTCTCAGCCCACTAGTGTCACAAGGACCACTATACACCACTCAGCCTACTAGTGTCACAAGGACCACTATTCACCACTCAGCCCACTAGTGTCACAAGGACCACTATACACCACTCAGCCCACTAGTGTCACAAGGACTACTATCCACCACTCAGCCCACTATTGTCACAAGGACCACTATTCACCACTCAGCCCACTAGTGTCACAAGGACCACTATACACCACTCAGCCCACTATTGTCACAAGGACCACTATTCACCACTCAGCCCACTAGTGTAACAAGGACCACTATTCACCACTCAGCCCACTATTGTCACAAGGACCACTATTCACCACTCAGCCCACTAGTGTCACAAGGACCACTATACACCACTCAGCCCACTAGTGTCACAAGGACTACTATCCACCACTCAGCCCACTATTGTCACAAGGACCACTATTCACCACTCAGCCCACTAGTGTCACAAGGACCACTATCCACCACTCAGCCCACTAGTGTCACAAGGACCACTATTCACCACTCAGCCCACTAGTGTCACAAGGACCACTATCCACCACTCAGCCCACTAGTGTCACAAGGACCACTATTCACCTCTAAGCCCACTAGTGTAACAAGGACCACTATTCACCACTCAGCCCACTAGTGTCACAAGGACCACTATCCACCACTCAGCCCACTAGTGTAACAAGGACCACTATTCACCACTCAGCCCACTAGTGTCACAAGGACCACTATCCACCACTCAGCCCACTAGTGTCACAAGGACCACTATTCACCTCTCAGCCCACTAGTGTAACAAGGACCACTATTCACCACTCAGCCCACTAGTGTCACAAGGACCACTATTCACCACTCAGCCCACTAGTGTAACAAGGACCACTATTCACCTCTCAGCCCACTAGTGTCACAAGGACCACTATCCACCACTCAGCCCACTAGTGTCACAAGGACCACTATTCACCTCTCAGCCCACTAGTGTAACAAGGACCACTATTCACCACTCAGCCCACTAGTGTCACAAGGACCACTATCCACCACTCAGCCCACTAGTGTCACAAGGACCACTATTCACCTCTCAGCCCACTAGTGTCACAAGGACTACTATCCACCACTCAGCCCACTATTGTCACAAGGACCACTATTCACCACTCAGCCCACTAGTGTCACAAGGACCACTATTCACCACTCAGCCCACTAGTGTCACAAGGACCACTATTCACCACTCACCCCCCTAGTGTCACAAGGACCACTATCCACCACTCAGCCCACTAGTGTCACAAGGACCACTATTCACCACTCAGCCCACTAGTGTCACAAGGACCACTATCCACCACTCAGCCCACTAGTGTCACAAGGACCACTATCCACCACTCAGCCCACTAGTGTCACAAGGACCACTATCCACCACTCAGCCCACTAGTGTCACAAGGACCACTATCCACCACTCAGCCCACTAGTGTCACAAGGACCACTATCCACCACTCAGCCCACTAGTGTCACAAGGACCACTATCCACCACTCAGCCCACTAGTGTCACAAGGACCACTATTCACCACTCAGCCCACTAGTGTCACAAGGACCACTATTCACCACTCAGCCCACTAGTGTCACAAGGACCACTATCCACCACTCAGCCCACTATTGTCACAAGGACCACTATTCACCACTCAGCCCACTAGTGTCACAAGGACCACTATTCACCACTCAGCCCACTAGTGTCACAAGGACCACTATTCAACACTCAGCCCACTAGTGCCACAAGGACCACTATTCACCACTCAGCCCACTGGTGTCACAAGGACCACTATTCACCACTCACCGCCCTAGTGTCACAAGGACCCCTATTCACCACTCAGCCCACTAGTGTCACAAGGACCACTATTCACCACTCAGCCCACTAGTGTCACAAGGACCACTATCCGCCACTCACCGCCCTTGTGTCACAAGGACCCCTATTCACCACTCAGCCCACTAGTGTCACAAGGACCACTATTCACCACTCACCGCCCTAGTGTCACAAGGACCCCTATTCACCACTCAGCCCACTAGTGTCACAAGGACCACTATCCGCCACTCACCGCCCTAGTGTCACAAGGACCCCTATTCACCACTCAGCCCACTAGTGTCACAAGGACCACTATTCACCACTCACCGCCCTAGTGTCACAAGGACCCCTATTCACCACTCAGCCCACTAGTGTCACAAGGACCACTATTCACCACTCACCGCCCTAGTGTCACAAGGACCACTATTCACCACTCACCGCCCTAGTGTCACAAGGACCACTATTCACCACTCACCGCCCTAGTGTCACAAGGACCCCTATTCACCACTCAGCCCACTAGTGTCACAAGAACCACTATTCACCACTCACCGCCCTAGTGTCACAAGGACCCCTATTCACCACTCAGCCCACTAGTGTCACAAGGACCACTATTCACCACTCACCGCCCTAGTGTCACAAGGACCCCTATTCACCACTCAGCCCACTAGTGTCACAAGGACCACTATCCACCACTCAGCCCACTAGTGTCACAAGAACCACTATTCACCTCTCAGCCCACTAGTGTCACAAGGACTACTATTCACCACTCACCCCCCTAGTGTCATAAGGACCACTAGTCACCACTCAGCCCACTAGTGTCACAAGGACCACTATTCACCACTCACCGCCCTAGTGTCACAAGGACCCCTATTCACCACTCAGCCCACTAGTGTCACAAGGACCACTATTCACCACTCACCGCCCTAGTGTCACAAGGACCCCTATTCACCACTCAGCCCACTAGTGTCACAAGGACCACTATTCACCACTCACCGCCCTAGTGTCACAAGGACCACTATTCACCACTCAGCCCACTAGTGTCACAAGGACCACTATTCACCACTCAGCCCACTAGTGTCACAAGGACCACTAGTCACCACTCAGCCCACTAGTGTCACAAGGACCACTATTCACCACTCAGCCCACTAGTGTCACAAGGACCACTATTCACCACTCAGCCCACTAGTGTCACAAGGACCACTATTCACCACTCAGCCCACTAGTGTAACAAGGACCACTATTCACCACTCAGCCCACTAGTGTCACAAGGACCACTATTCACCACTCAGCCCACTAGTGTCACAAGGACCACTATTCACCACTCAGCCCACTAGTGTCACAAGGACCACTATTCACCACTCAGCCCACTAGTGTCACAAGGACCACTATTCACCACTCAGCCCACTAGTGTCACAAGGACCACTATTCACCACTCAGCCCACTAGTGTAACAAGGACCACTATTCACCACTCAGCCCACTAGTGTCACAAGGACCACTATTCACCACTCAGCCCACTAGTGTCAGAAGGACCACTATTCACCACTCAGCCCACTAGTGTAACAAGGACCACTATTCACCACTCAGCCCACTAGTGTCACAAGGACCACTATTCACCACTCAGCCCACTAGTGTCACAAGGACCACTATTCACCACTCAGCCCACTAGTGTCACAAGGACCACTATTCACCACTCAGCCCACTAGTGTAACAAGGACCACTATTCACCACTCAGCCCACTAGTGTCACAAGGACCACTATTCACCACTCAGCCCACTAGTGTCAGAAGGACCACTATTCACCACTCAGCCCACTAGTGTAACAAGGACCACTATTCACCACTCAGCCCACTAGTGTCACAAGGACCACTATTCACCACTCAGCCCACTAGTGTCACAAGGACCACTATTCACCACTCAGCCCACTAGTGTCACAAGGACCACTATTCACCACTCAGCCCACTAGTGTAACAAGGACCACTATTCACCACTCAGCCCACTAGTGTCACAAGCAGGGTTGCGGAGTCGGAGTCGGAGTCGGGAGTCGGAGTCGCCGGAGTCGGATGTTTTAGGGTGGAGTCGGAGTCGGAGTCGGAGTCGCTTCTCTGAAGTGTGGTGGAGTCGGAGTCGGAGTCGGAGTCGCTACTCTGAAGTGTGGTGGAGTCGGAGTCGGAGTCGGAGTCGCTTTTCCGAATGTGGTGGAGTCGGAGTCGGAGTCGGAGTCGTTCATTCGGATGTGGAAGAGTCGTGGTTGGAGTCGCTATTTTTTGGTGTCTTCGATTCTAATTTTTGCTTAAAATTATTTATAATTCTTTAAAACTAGAAGTAAACCAAAACAGAGTTAGAATGCTTTGCTGAAAAATCTAAGAAATACGCAATGTTTTCGTTGATTGTTTTGTTCTAAGTTTGAAACAGCGTATTTATTCCTATCACCTAATACCGTCATGTTATCTAGTCATTGAGGGTTTGCACAGATATATATGAGAAACCTACGAGTGCGAAATATAATTTTTGTACCCAGCATTAATGTATATTTTGTAGTTAAAAGCAGGAATTAGTAATTGAAAGCATCGCAAATTCATTCTGTATATTTCTGTTTTGTTCATTTTTCCTTAAAATTGATACATAGGAACAGGAAAATAGTAGTAAATGTGTTGCAAGTTACTTGCAGAACATTTCAGCTGATGCAATACATTGTACTCACATAAAGAGTGGTAACTCTGTATGCTCAAAATGATGCATTGATTGATAATGATCATAAACATTTCTAGTCTTTTGGTTATGATTCATTGCCTGAAGCTATGGTCTAGTGCACAAAGACTTCTAGTTTTCAAGTCATGTTATCAAAATTGATATGGCTTCCGTGTTTTTAAGTCAAGTTAACATGTATTGATAATAAAAATTTCTTCTCATTTCTCAAGTTATTCCTTGAATGTAATTTGGTTCTTTCAGAGTTATATTGTTTTTCACTATTTCATCATCATGTTTAATTTTTATCTTCGTATCACTCCCCAGTTTCTAAGCTAGTATACGCTGAAATGCAGAATTTTATAATTATGTTGATACATTTTAAAAAACTGAAATAGTATTTGTTTTGTAGCATTATGTAATTAATTACTTCTTGTTAAGGAAGATTTGGAAATGTTGTAAGGTTATCTATATCGGCATTGAGACACTTGAAAAAAAATAAAAATACGATGTAAGCGAGCTGCAATGAAAATAATTACACACACCAGCAAAAACTTCACTTACAGTCACACACACATTGTAACTGAAAACAATGCACTATCTCAGCTGCAATGGTTTTTGCATTTATGCGATAGTACAAATTCTCTTGCTGGAAACGTTTCAAATTGCTCCAAAAAACACGAAATGAGAAGAACCTGGGCGTTTATTAAAATAACAAAGTGTCCAATACAAAGTAAAAAGTTAGACGAAAATAAGAGATAGTATCATAATACACGCAAAGAAGCTAGAAGTGACTTTTATTCGTAAAAAAAACTTTCCGAAAACGTCAGGCCCCTGCAATGAAAGCAGAACAACTTTTGCTTATTATAGCCGAAATGTAACATAGTGTTGAGCAATAATATGACACCTTTTCTGCATTGTTACCCTGCATAGTGTAGATACAAAGAAGAAAAGGCAGTGTGCAAATCTTACCTACCTTATCTACACGTATATCATAATTTTGGGGATTTTAAGCATAGTCATTGAATTAACTACTATAATTTCACTGAATTAGTGCATACTTAGTAATAAAAAACTGTTGATGCATATCTATGCTTCTCAGTGTAGACAATGCCTACATTACCTACTCAGAAAACACTTGTCAGTAATATACAGGGTGTTTCAGATTCAGAATAAGAGGCAAAAAATTGCACACCAAATAGAAGATATCCAAATAAAAACTTTTTCTTCCATAAAATTTTCCGAAGAAAGAGACATTGAGATATTAGCAGCTTATTGTTTTAAAGGGTGAAATTTAATGAATAAACTACTCGCAATATTTATTTTGAATTTACGTTGATCGGGCGAAATGTGCTAGTTACAAGACCTCCTAGATCTCCTGACATGACTCCACTCGGTCTCAATTTTTGGGGACACGTGAAGAGCCTTGTTTATGCTACACCCATTGGGTCTGAGGAAGATCTTGTGGCCAGAATTGCAGTGGCTGCAGGTGAGATACCTTAATGCCAGACGTGTTTCCTAATATTCGGCAGCCGTTAAGGCTAACATTCGAAAAGCGCATAGATGTAGGTGGAACACATTTTGAACAATTTTTGCAAAGTAAATTCAGAATCAATACCGCGAGTAATTGTGCCATTAAATTTAAACCTTAAAAACAATAAACACCTAATGCCTCCCAACCCCGATTTTTTGGGTGAAAATTTCATAGGACAAAAAGTGTTTATTTGGCCATTTTCTACTTGATGTGCAATTTTGTACCTCGTTTTCTGAAACACTCAGTATACATAATTGTGTACACGACTCGTCAAATGACGGGATTCGATATTGTCTGTATAGAAATCTTCCAGATGTGGACCATAAAGAAATATTTTCATCCTAATAGCACCCGCGATTAAAATATTCTAATACTTGTTCACTGGTGAAACTGGCATCACAGATACAGTAGTTAAGTATCTCTAAGAGCGTGAAAGGGAGACAGATCAACCAACAAAGACGAACAGCCAATTTTGTTTGTCCAATGAAATTTCCTGTTGAATATTTTCCGTATTTCTGATGGCGGCTTTGTGGAGGAAAAAGTTTTCTTCAGTTGGCCTCTCTTAGTTCACAGACAAGAATTTGAAACTGATGAAATTAGATCTTTTTGTTCGTTGTTTTTTGTTTTGCAGCTGCATATTTTTTTCCGGTTTTTGTGTTTAAATTTAACTTTCTATAAATAAGCATGTTTGCGCTTCTAGCAGACTGCATTAACCTTAAATAGCTTTAATTAACATTACTTGTGACGCTTTGGCGTTCACTCATTAAATTATCTTTGAGCTTGCTCTGCTTGGGCAGCATGTCTTCCTTTTAATAAAAGTGGGTCTGGTACCTCTAACTTATTTCTATTGCGTAAAAAGCAGTCTCTTTCTGCGACTTGAACTCCTCGACCCGGCTTTTGCAGCCTCTTGAATAGGCACTTACTATTCAAGGTAATTAATTGTCAATTAATTGTTAACATCTTAGTGCTATATGTAATCTTACAATAAGATACGATATTCACCTAGTCGGCGATCGGACATCTTAAAACTCTGTATCTCTCTACTCAGAACGCCTCTAAAATTTCCTACCGGAGTACCGTGCTGATGACCGGCCGCGTCCATTGGGTGTCTTCTATTTTTAGCGAGTATCGTTTTAAAAACTAACCTTACGTTAAAGAAGATTTTCGGTCTTCATTATAAAGGAATTCAATAATAAAAATTTCGCAGAGGACGCTCCTGTGCGTACTGTTGGAATCCTCAAGATCCACCTAACTTGGGTACGGTTTCTATTTTTGCGTATCTCGGGAAACGACTTGCTGTTGTTCCCTTGAAGTTCTTCTGTATTTGAAATAAATGTTCGACCAATTTCTCTTAAGTTTTAAGTCCTAAAACTTCATTGTACTAACATAGAAGAGATTACGCTCACGAAATAGCTAAACCTATTTATTAATTTGTTCAAAGGAGACACTTGACCATTTATTGTATAAGAACAATCAATACTATACTGCGTGTCCCACAAAAATGTCCCGGACTTTTTAATTGATAATATCTCTGCTTAAATTAACATATTTTAATTGTCTTTTATTTACAATTTTTTCAATTTGGTTTCCTTTTGAAATAATATAAGTTTTTGAAAATCAGTTGAATAAACTTCAAGGTGATCGATTCACTGAAAGGGGTAGAAAAATTGTTCAAAGGGAAAGTTTTAAAAACAACACTGGTGTTCTTCTCCATTCCTCAATACCTACTGTTGAGAATAATTTCATAACGATGTATCGTACATACAACTAAGTATTTAAACCCTCTGAGAGGTTTCAATTTTCAAGTGTTCTCAATAATAGTGTTTCAAGGACTGATAGAAAACGGTGGAATAATGGGTAAAACTCTTCGTTCAATGGTGGCTAGAAGTAATACTTGCCTTGAGAGAAATGGAGGGTATGTCGTTAAGGTTATATAAGGTAATGATTTGTTACTCCTTAAAATTTTTGTGTGTTCAGTTTTATGGAAACTACAAAATAAGGAAGAATATCAATATTGTTTTAAAAACTTTTCATTTGAACAATTAATTTTTCTACTCCTTTCAGTAAATTGGACATTATAAAGTGGTTATTCAACCGATTTTCAATAACATAAATTATTCGAAAAGGAAACAAAATTTACTACATTGTGAACAAAGGCAATTCAAATATGTTAATTTAAAGCTGAGATATAATTAATTAAAAATCGGGAACATTTTTACAGGACACCCGATATAATAAAAAACCAGGTGTCCGTCAATGATAAGTACATGTTCTCGTGCGTAATTTCCCCTATCTCATTACAATGGGAATCTGCTTGCTTGGACAGTATCATAAATACATACATACATACATATACCGGGCTTATCCTCCCTATGGGAGGGTAGCCGACAGCAGGCCACAATCCCCACACTTAGTCACTAGGAGGCGAGAGAGGCAGCACTGGCTGCACCTGAACTGCTAGGATCAGCAGCAGCCCAGCACAACCACCTCCCACAGTCAGGCCCGACAGCCACAGCTGGTTTACCCCGACCGCTTCATTGAGTGCAGCCCCTCCCCCCGCACATGACAGGTCAACCCCATCACAAGCGGGCAGCTTCCAGTAACGCGTCAGAAATAAAATTACCTCCCTATACACTGCTCCCACGCACTTCTGTCCGCAGCCATCCCTCTCGCCACGTCCACAGTCAGACCCCTCTCATACAAAGCACGTCTCACCCCATCCATCCAACTCATCCGTGGTCTACCTCGCGCTCGAAGACCACTCACTTCTGACATATATATCTTTTTCACCAGCCGCTCAACATTCATTCTTTCAACATGCCCAAACCATCCAAGCACTTTTTCATCCACTCGCCTGCTCAACTTTTTGATAACACCAGTCTGCCCCCTAACCAACTCATTCCTGATCCTATCTCTTCTAGTTACTCCATACGTGCTCCTCAAACACTTCATCTCAAACACATCCAACTTCCTCCTCTCAGCTGCTCTCAACCCCCAGGACTCTGCTCCATTCAACAAAACTGGCACAATCAATCTTTCATACAGTCCCCTCTTAACATTCATACTCAAACTCCTGCATTCAAAAACTTTCCTCATTGCACCCAATGTCTTACAACCTTCACTCACTCGATGCTTCACTTCTACTTCCATACTATCCTTAACAGTCACATCCGACCCGAGGTACCTAAAATGCTCTACCTCCTCTAAAACTTCCCCATTCAACCTCACATCCAAAGTTCCAAACACTCCACCTCTTGAACATCTCATCACCTTACTTTTATTCACATTTACCCTCAATTTCCGCCTTTCGCACACTCTACCAAACTCTGTAACCAGTCTCCAAACTCAGTATCATAAATACCATCGAAATATGAAAAACCAGGCATCTGCTCACTTATGTTTATAAGTAGAAACCATTGCGTGAAAATCGAATCAACTGTCAAGAAAATGCGGCTCATCGCATTTAAATTTCAAAGGCATTTAAATGCTCAAAAGGTATGGCAAATTTTTTAAAAACCTCTTGCGAACAATAATTTAAATTACAATTCAGATAGGTATTATGTTATACAATTTGCTTGGTTGTTGTGTGCGTTTGTGACGTTTTTGAATAAGCTTAATGACCGTATCTGTGATACGAGTTTTACCAGTCACAAGTATGAGAATACTGTATTTTAATCGCGGGTACTATTACAATGGATATATTTGTTTGCCATTTTATCTTGAGATTTTTTTAAAACGATACCATTGGATCCCGTCATTTTTGACCAATCATGTACACTAGTATCTTGATTATTAACAATCTGTAGTCAATTTAAAAGTCGTTCGATAATAAAGAATATAATGAACATATGCACAGGTTTCAACACCTGCAACCGTTTACTACTAAGAATGACTGTCGTGTGTTTATTTATACGTTTTGTGTCACGCTGTTAAGAATAATTGATAGGAAAAAATTTGCACTGGCGGTCTTGGTTCCAGTTCACGGTCAATTAATACACTCATTTTCGTTGTGCAATAGCTCTATAATAAGTCACTTTCATCACAATTAGAGCGATCCATAGCCTTATATACTCAAGTTTGTATCGTGAATACCGAGTTCGGCGGGGTATTGCATATTACAATATGCTGTATTGTATATTACAATATACTGTAATGCAATGTACTGTATTGCATATTAAAATATACATACACAAGTTCGCAGTTGCTTTCAGTAATGCTGAATTTCTGTATCTCGGATACGACACGAATGGCTATAACTACTTCTCTTGCGGCTCAAAAATGCTGTGTTCTGAGTGTTTATTACTCTTATAAGAAATTTAAGTTACCTTTGGAATAAGCTGAAAGCATGGAAACTCCACTCAAACGAAAATTTGTTGTAGAAAGGTATTGAATCTCGTCATTTTTGACGGTGTGTGTACACTAGTTAAGAAATAAAATATTCATCTTATAAATTATGAATAGGTGAAGTTGGAGCCACAAAATTGTGAATAGGCGGAGTCGCTGTTGGAGTCGCCAAATTCTGGAGAAATGGAGTCGGAGTCGGAGTCGGAGTCGCCAAATTCTGAAAAGGTGGAGTCGGAGTCGGAGTCGGAGTCGCCAAATTCTGAATAGGTGGAGTCGGAGTCGGTGTCGGAGTCGCCAAATTCTGAAAAGGTGGAGTCGGAGTCGGAGTCGGAGTCGCAAAATTCTGGAAAGGTGGAGTCGGAGTCGGAGTCGGAGTCGCAAATTTATTCCACCGACTCCGCAACCCTGGTCACAAGGACCACTATTCACAACTCAGCCCACTAGTGTAACAAGGACCACTATTCACCACTCAGCCCACTAGTGTAACAAGGACCACTATTCACCACTCAGCCCACTAGTGTCACAAGGACCACTATTCACAACTCAGCCCACTAGTGTAACAAGGACCACTATTCACCACTCAGCCCACTAGTGTCACAAGGACCACTATACACCACTCAGCCCACTAGTGTCACAAGGACCACTATTCACCACTCAGCCCACTAGTGTCACAAGGACCACTATTCACCACTCAGCCCACTAGTGTAACAAGGACCACTATTCACCACTCAGCCCACTAGTGTCACAAGGACTACTATTCACCACTCAGCCCACTAGTGTCACAAGGACCACTATTCACCACTCAGCCCACTAGTGTAACAAGGACTACTATCCACCACTTAGGGACCAGTAGAAGAAAGGCTTACAATAAATCGCCCGTCCTGGCGGCAAAAACTGTCTCGTCAATCAAGGAAAGCCTTCGCTTCTTTGAAAAACGCAAAGCGTTACTGCAGGCTTTGGGGGGAGGGGTGTTGGAAGGGACAGGGGGAGACGGTTGGTGACTTGTACACTTCACATATTCATCATGATTCCTTAGGCTAGGGTTAGGTTTCATTTTATAAAGGTTTTAATGTATTTACTGCATCTGGATCTCGTTACAAACAAACGGTTATTATTTTTTGGTCATATCTGCCAAAATAAATAACGGAGACTGCCATGTTGAAAATCAGCGCAGTGTTACAGTAACTCGGTGCAGTAATTATTACCGTCTAACTATTTCGCCTCCTACATGCATGTTTTTCGCCACCCAAGTAGTTAAATTGCTTAGGCGGCGAAAAACATGCATGCTTTGGTGAAAACGTTTGACTGGGTATGTAGCGAGTTTATTAGTTTATTAGTTAGTTTAAGCCTCCCTATCCTCAACAATGAGATGTAAAGAGAGGAAGGAAGAAGGCACCATTTAGTATGGAGTTAAGGGAACGTGGAATCTATGCAGAAAGGGCACAGAAACAGAAAGCTAAGAAAGAAGTTCATGAAACAAGAAAAAGTTGAAGAAGAAAGTGGTCGGCGGTGAAAAACAGGACAGCAGTGAACCGAAAAAAAGATGGTCCGTAACACAACAAAACCTATTCTATTTTAACAAAAGAAAGCCTACCTAACCTTTAGCTCGGGCCCTCACATTGTCCCCCTGGGAGCGCTAGTTCCCATAGATACAATAATTGTATCCCCCTGAGGGGAGGGTATGTAGCGATACAGATGACATAACAGTTTTTACAAGAGGCTTTTTGTGCTGCGGCTACGCGTGTCCCTGCAGTGATTATGTCACTCAACTCCACTGATCGAAAACAAACCGCAGAGGCCGGCTGTACAGTAGTGCCCACAATTGACTTGATGTGCCTTTTGTCAGCTTGTACTGCTGTATGGTTTCTCGGCATTAAACATCTAGCGGCCAAAATCGATCATCGCTGCTACTAGAATTATTAGATTAATGTAATGCTCAAAATAGGCTTGTTTAAAGATCCTAATTCCGCGAAACTGCAGAAAACCATCAGAGACGCTTCTCTGATTTTCAACTTGGTTTGGAATAATTAAAACAGCTCCTGATATTTACAACCTAACCACTTCTGCACACTGAAAAGAAATGGATTGGGTATAAATACAACCAGAATGAAACCAACATGAAATCAAGAATGTATTTTAGCAAATCACAGATGCGTCTGACTAACACATGGTAGCACACCAATTTCTAACCATACCACGTAACTACAGTTCGCAATATCGTTGTCTTATAACAACTTTCTCAGCGCGAAGCACCGAAGTCAGTCTCAAAAGAGAAGAGCTTCTTGTTAAAACAGGACAACCAGCTGGAATTTTGCCTTTGTAGAGTTACTCGTGAGTTTTGTCGTGAGCCAGAAAGAAGTAGCGGTCAAAGCTTGCAGTGTCGGAGAGGCCTTGTGAGGCGCAATTTGCTCAGCTCGCTCATTAGGATGTAAATTCGAGCACCAGCTCGGGTCTCTGCAGAATTCGAGGTCGGGTGAGCTTATAAAGTTTGTTCATTGGAGCACCCAAAAGTGAGGGGCTGAGTGGGACGATGAGAGTGTCCGCATAAGAGGGCGAGGGAACGAGCGTTACAGCATAGCAAGCACCCTCGGGGCGCTGCTTTGCTCCTTTGATTAAAGTAATTTGTTAGGCGACACCGAGCGACCACTTGCGAGCTGCATTACATTATGGAAATTGTGCTACCATCGCAGCTGGCACGGGCTCTTGCTACGGCTGCTGCTGCGGCTGCTGCTGCGGCTGCTACTGTGGCTGCTGCTACGGCTGCTGCTACGGCTACTGCTACGGCTGCTGATACGGCTATTGCTATGGTTGTTGCTACAGCTGTTACTCCGGCTGCTACTACAGCTGCTGCTACAGCTGCTGCGATGGCAGCTGCTACAGCTGCTGCTACCAGAGAAGCGCTTGCTTTGCAGCTGAGCTGAGGTGTCTCGTCTGCTAGGGGTTGCGGCAGCTGTAGAAATGCTGCTGCAGGCAATGGTAACACTATTGTAGTTGTAGAAACACTAATGTAGTTGTATCAACACTAATGTAGTTGTATCAACACTAATGAAGTTGTATCAACACTATTGTAGTTGTATCAACGCTATTGCAGTTGTATCATCATTATTGTAGTTTTATCATCCCTATTGTAGTTGTATCAACACTATTGCAGTTGTGTCATCACTGCTGTAGTTGTATCATCACTGCTGCAGTCGTAGAAACGCTCCTGCAGATTATGGAAACGCTGCTGTAGGCTGTGGAAACATTGTTCTAGTAAAGAGCAGTTTTTAGTTGAGGACCAAACAGCTCTTATGTTCTCAACAGTCATTCCAGAACTTTCCACTAACTTCTGACCACGCACAATCAGCACTTCCACTAACTGCTGACCATGTACAATCAGCACTTCTACTAACTGCTGACCATGCACAATCAGCACTTCCACTAACTGCTGACCATGCACAATCAGCACTTCGACTAACTGCTGACCATGCACAATCAGCACATCCACTAACTGCTGACCATGCACAATCAGCACTTCCACTAACAGCTGACCATGCACAATCAGCACTTCCACTAACTGCTGACCACGCACAATCAGCACTTCCACTAACTGCTGACCACGCACAATCAGCACTTCCACTAACTGCTGACCATGCACAATCAGCACTTCCACTAACTGCTGACCACGCACAATCAGCACTTCCACTAACTGCTGACCATATACAATCAGCACTTCTATTAACTGCTGACCATGCACAATCAGCACTTCCACTAACTGCTGACCATGCAAAATCAGCACTTCCACTAACTGCTGACCATGCACAATCAGCAATTCCACTAACTGCTGACCATGCACAATCAGCACTTCCACTAACTGCTGACCACGCACAATCAGCACTTCCACTAACTGCTGACCATATACAATCAGCACTTCTATTAACTGCTGACCATGCACAATCAGCACTTCCACTAACTGCTGACCATGCAAAATCAGCACTTCCACTAACTGCTGACCATGCACAATCAGCACTTCCACTAACTGCTGACCATGCACAATCAGCACTTCCACTAACTGCTGACCACGCACAATCAGCACTTCCACTAACTGCTGACCATGTACAATCAGCACTTCTACTAACTGCTGACCATGCAAAATCAGCACTTCCACTAACTGCTGACCATGCACAATCAGCACTTCCACTAACTGCTGACCATGCACAATCAGCACTTCCACTAACTGCTGACCATGCACAATCAGCACTTCCGCTAACTACTGACCATGCACAATCAGCACTTCCACTAACTGCTGACCATGCACAATCAGCACTTCTACTAACTGCTGACCATGCACAATCAGCACTTCCACTAACTGCTAACCATGCACAATCAGCACTTCCACTAACTGCTGACTATGCACAATCAGCACTTCCACTAACTGCTGACCATGTACAATCAGCACTTCTACTAACTGCTGACCATGCACAATCAGCACTTCCACTAACTGCTGACCATGCACAATCAGCACTTCCACTAACTGCTCACCACGCACAATAAGCACTTCCACTAACTGCTGACCATGCACAATCAGCACTTCCACTAACTGCTGACCATGCACAATCAGCACTTCCACTAACTGCTGACCACGCACAATCAGCACTTCCACTAACTGCTGACCATGTGCAATCAGCACTTCTAATAACTGCTGACCATGCACAATCAGCACTTCCACTAACTGCTGACCATGCACAATCAGCACTTCCACTAACTGCTGACCATGCACAATCAGCACTTCCACTAACTGCTGACCATGCACAATCAGCACTTCCACTAACTGCTGCCCACGCACAATCAGCACTTCCACTGACTGCTGACCATGTACAATTAGCACTTCAACTAACTGCTGACCATGCAAAATCAGCACTTCCACTAACTGCTGACCATGCACAATCAGCACTTCCACTAACTGCTGACCATGTACAATCAGCACTTCTACTAACTGCTGACCATGCACAATCAGCACTTCCACTAACTGCTGACCATGCACAATCAGCACTTCCACTAACTGCTGACCATGCACAATCAGCACTTCCACTAACTGCTGACCATGCACAATCAGCACTTCCACTAACAGCTGACCATGCACAATCAGCACTTCCACTAACTGCTGACCACGCACAATCAGCACTTCCACTAACTGCTGACCACGCACAATCAGCACTTCCACTAACTGCTGGCCATTCACAATCAGCACTTCTACTAACTGCTGACCATGCACAATCAGCACTTCCACTAACTGCTGACCATGCACAATCAGCACTTCTACTAACTGCTGACCATGCACAATCAGCACTTCTACTAACTGCTGACCATGCACAATCAGCACTTCCACTAACTGCTGACCATGCACAATCAGCACTTCCACTAACTGCTGACCATGCACAATCAGCACTTCCACTAACTGCTGACCATGTACAATCAGCACTTCTACTAACTGCTGACCATGCACAATCAGCACTTCCACTAACTGCTGACCACGCACAATCAGCACTTCCACTAACTGCTGACCATGCACAATCAGCACTTCCACTAACTGCTGACCACACACAATCAGCACTTCCACTAACTGCTGACCATGCACAATCAGCACTTCCACTAACTGCTGACCATGCACAATCAGCACTTCCACTAACTGCTGACCACGCACAATCAGCACTTCCACTAACTGCTGACCATGCAAAATCAGCACTTCCACTAACTGCTGACCATGCACAATCAGCACTTCCACTAACTGCTGACCATGCACAATCAGCACTTCCACTAACTGCTGACCACGCACAATCAGCACTTCCACTAACTGCTGACCATATACAATCAGCACTTCTATTAACTGCTGACCATGCACAATCAGCACTTCCACTAACTGCTGACCATGCAAAATCAGCACTTCCACTAACTGCTGACCATGCACAATCAGCACTTCCACTAACTGCTGACCATGCACAATCAGCACTTCCACTAACTGCTGACCACGCACAATCAGCACTTCCACTAACTGCTGACCAGGTACAATCAGCACTTCTACTAACTGCTGACCATGCAAAATCAGCACTTCCACTAACTGCTGACCATGCACAATCAGCACTTCCACTAACTGCTGACCATGCACAATCAGTACTTCCACTAACTGCTGACCATGCACAATCAGCACTTCCACTAACTGCTGACCATGCACAATCAGCACTTCCACTAACTGCTGACCATGCACAATCAGCACTTCTACTAACTGCTGACCATGCACAATCAGCACTTCCACTAACTGCTGACCATGCACAATCAGCACTTCCACTAACTGCTGACTATGCACAATCAGCACTTCCACTAACTGCTGACCATGTACAATCAGCACTTCTACTAACTGCTGACCATGCACAATCAGCACTTCCACTAACTGCTGACCATGCACAATCAGCACTTCCACTAACTGCTCACCACGCACAATAAGCACTTCCACTAACTGCTGACCATGCACAATCAGCACTTCCACTAACTGCTGACCATGCACAATCAGCACTTCCACTAACTGCTGACCACGCACAATCAGCACTTCCACTAACTGCTGACCATGTACAATCAGCACTTCTAATAACTGCTGACCATGCACAATCAGCACTTCCACTAACTGCTGACCATGCACAATCAGCACTTCCACTAACTGCTGACCACGCACAATCAGCACTTCCACTAACTGCTGACCATGTACAATCAGCACTTCTAATAACTGCTGACCATGCACAATCAGCACTTCCACTAACTGCTGACCATGCACAATCAGCACTTCCACTAACTGCTGACCATGCACAATCAGCACTTCCACTAACTGCTGACCATGCACAATCAGCACTTCCACTAACTGCTGACCACGCACAATCAGCACTTCCACTAACTGCTGACCATGTACAATCAGCACTTCTACTAACTGCTGACCATGCAAAATCAGCACTTCCACTAACTGCTGACCATGCACGATCAGCACTTCCACTAACTGCTGACCATGTACAATCAGCACTTCTACTAACTGCTGACCATGCACAATCAGCACTTCCACTAACTGCTGACCATGCACAATCAGCACTTCCACTATCTGCTGACCATGCACAATCAGCACTTCCACTAACTGCTGACCATGCACAATCAGCACTTCCACTAACAGCTGACCATGCACAATCAGCACTTCCACTAACTGCTGACCAAGCACAATCAGCACTTCCACTAACTGCTGACCACGCACAATCAGCACTTCCACTAACTGCTGGCCATGCACAATCAGCACTTCTACTAACTGCTGACCATGCATAATCATCACTTCCACAAACTGCTGACCATGCACAATCAGCACTTCCACTAACTGCTGACCATGCACAATCAGCACTTCTACTAACTGCTGACCATGCACAATCAGCACTTCCACTAACTGCTGACCATACACAATCAGCACTTCCACTAACTGCTGACCATGCACAATCAGCACTTCCACTAACTGCTGACCAAGCACAATCAGCGCTTACACTAACTGCTGACCACGCACAATCAGCACTTCCACTAACTGCTGACCATGCACAATCAGCACTTCCACTAACTGCTGACCATGCACAATCAGCACTTCCATTAACTGCTGACCATGCACAATCAGCACTTCTACTAACTGCTGACCATGCACAGTCAGCACTTCTACTAACTGCTGACCATGCACAATCATCACTTCTGCTAACTGCTGACCATGCACAATCAGCATTTCCACTAACTGCTGACCATGCACAATCAGCACTTCTACTAACCGCTGACCATGCACAATCAGCACTTCTACTAACTGCTGACCATGCACAATCAACACTTCTACTAACTGCTGACCATGCACAATCAGCACTTCCACTAACTGCTGACCATGCGCAATCAGCACTTCTGCTAACTGCTGACCATGCACAATCAGCACTTCTACTAACTGCTGACCATGCACAATCAGCACTTCTACTAACTGCTGACCATGCACAATCAGCACTTCTACTAACTGCTGACCATGCACAATCAGCACTTCCACTAACTGCTGAACATGCACAATCAGCACTTCGACTAACTGCTGACCATGCACAATCAGCACTTCGACTAACTGCTGACCATGCACAATCAGCACTTCCACTAACTGCTGACCATGCACAATCAGCACTTCCACTAACTGCTGACCATGCACAATCAGCACTTCCACTAACTGCTCACCACGCACAATAAGCACTTCCACTAACTGCTGACCATGCACAATCAGCACTTCTACTAACTGCTGACCATGCACAATCAACACTTCTACTAACTGCTGACCACGCACAATCAGCACTTCGACTAACTGCTGACCATGCACAATCAGCACTTCCACTAACTGCTGACCATGCACAATCAGCGCTTACACTAACTGCTGACCACGCACAATCAGCACTTCCACTAACTGCTGACCATGCACAATCAGCACTTCCACTAACTGCTGACCATGCACAATCAGCACTTCCATTAACTGCTGACCACGCACAATCAGCACTTCCACTAACTGCTGACCATGTACAATCAGCACTTCTACTAACTGCTGACCATGCAAAATCAGCACTTCCACTAACTGCTGACCATGCACGATCAGCACTTCCACTAACTGCTGACCATGTACAATCAGCACTTCTACTAACTGCTGACCATGCACAATCAGCACTTCCACTAACTGCTGGCCATGCACAATCAGCACTTCTACTAACTGCTGACCATGCATAATCAGCACTTCCACAAACTGCTGACCATGCACAATCAGCACTTCCACTACCTGCTGACCATGCACAATCAGCACTTCTACTAACTGCTGACCATGCACAATCAGCACTTCCACTAACTGCTGACCATACACAATCAGCACTTCCACTAACTGCTGACCATGCACAATCAGCACTTCCACTAACTGCTGACCATGCACAATCAGCGCTTACACTAACTGCTGACCACGCACAATCAGCACTTCCACTAACTGCTGACCATGCACAATCAGCACTTCCACTAACTGCTGACCATGCACAATCAGCACTTCCACTAACTGCTGACCATGCGCAATCAGCACTTCTGCTAACTGCTGACCATGCACAATCAGCACTTCCACTAACTGCTGACCATGCACAATCAGCACTTCCACTAACTGCTGACCATGCACAATCAGCCAGACTCAACACCTGCTGACGCTGACATCGTGGGTTAACTCACAGCCACCCGAAATTAGCGGACTTGCAGGACCAGAGCAAGGCTGCGGATCCTACAGGACCAGAGCAAGGCTGCAGATCCTACAGGGCCAGAGCAAGGCTGCAGATCCTACAGGACCAGAGCAAGGCTGCAGATCCTACAGGACCAGAGCAAGGCTTCAGATCCTACAGGACCAGAGCAAGGCTGCAGATCCTACAGGACCAGAGTAAGGCTGCAGATCCTACAGGACCAGAGCAAGGCTGCAGATCCTACAGGATCAGAGTAGGGCTGCAGATCCTACAGGACCAGAGTAAGGCTGCAGATCCTACAGGACCAGAGCAAGGCTGCAGATCCTACAGGACCAGAGTAGGGCTGCAGATCCTACAGGACCAGAGCAAGGCTGCAGATCCTACAGGACCAGAGCAAGGCTGCAGATCCTACAGGACCAGAGCAAGGCTGCAGATCCTACAGGACCAGAGCAAGGCTGCAGATCCTACAGGACCAGAGCAAGGCTGCAGATCCTACAGGACCAGAGTAGGGCTGCAGATCCTACAGGACCAGAGCAAGGCTACAGATCTTACAGGACCAGAGCAAGGCTGCAGATCCTACAGGACCAGAGTAGGGCTGCAGATCCTACAGGACCAGAGCAAGTCTGCAGATCCTACAGGACCAGAGCAAGGCTGCAGATCCTACAGGACCAGAGCAAGGCTGCAGATCCTACAGGACCAGAGCAAGGCTGCAGATCCTACAGGACCAGAACAAGGCTGCAGATCCTACAGGACCAGAGTAGGGCTGCAGATCCTACAGGACCAGAGCAAGGCTGCAGATCCTACAGGACCTGAGCAAGGCTGCAGATCCTTCAGGACCAGAGCAAGGCTGCAGATCCTACAGGACCAGAGTAGGGCTGCAGATCCTACAGGACCAGAGCAAGGCTGCAGATCCTACAGGGCCAGAGCAAGGCTGCAGATCCTACAGGACCAAAGCAAGGCTGCAGATCCTACAGGACCAGAGCAAGGCTGCAGATCCTACAGGACCAGAGCAAGGCTGCAGATCCTACAGGACCAGAGCAAGGCTGCAGATCCTACAGGACCAGAGCAAGGCTGCAGATCCTACAGGACCAGAGCAAGGCTGCAGATCCTACAGGACCAGAGCAAGGCTGCAGATCCTACAGGACCAGAGCAAGGCTGCAGATCCTACAGGACCAGAGCAAGGCTGCAGATCCTTCAGGACCAGAGCAAGGCTGCAGATCCTACAGGACCTGAGCAAGGCTGCAGATCCTACAGGACCAGAGCAAGGCTACAGATCCTACAGGACCAGAGCAAGGCTGCAGATCCTACAGGACCAGAGCAAGGCTGCAGATCCTACAGGACCAGAGCAAGGCTGCAGATCCTACAGGACCAGAGCAAGGCTGCAGATCCTACAGGACCAGAGTAGGGCTGCAGATCCTACAGGACCAGAGCAAGGCTGCAGATCCTACAGGACCAGAGCAAGGCTGCAGATCCTACAGGACCTGAGCAAGGCTGCAGATCCTACAGGACCAGAGCAAGGCTGCAGATCCTACAGGACCAGAGCAAGGCTGCAGATCCTACAGGACCAGAGCAAGGCTGCAGATCCTACAGGACCAGAGCAAGGCTGCAGATCCTACAGGACCAGAGCAAGGCTGCAGATCCTACAGGACCAGAGCAAGGCTGCTGATCCTACAGGACCAGAGCAAGGCTGCAGATCCTACAGGACCAGAGCAAGGCTGCAGATCCTACAGGACCAGAGCAAGGCTGCAGATCCTACGGGATCAGAGCAACGCTGCAGATCCTACAGGACCAGAGCAAGGCTGCAGATCCTACAGGACCAGAGCAAGGCTGTAGATCCTACAGGATCAGAGCAAGGCTGCAGATCCTACAGGACCAGAGCAAGGCTACAGATCCTACAGGACCAGAGCAAGGCTGCAGATCCTACAGGACCAGAGCAAGGCTTCAGATCCTACAGGACCAGAGCAAGGCTGCAGATCCTACAGGACCAGAGTAGGGCTGCAGATCCTACAGGACCAGAGCAAGGCTTCAGATCCTACAGGACCAGAGCAAGGCTGCAGATCCTACAGGACCAGAGTAGGGCTGCAGATCCTACAGGACCAGAGCAAGGCTGCAGATCCTACAGGACCAGAGTAGGGCTGCAGATCCTACAGGACCAGAGCAAGGCTGCAGATCCTACAGGACCAGAGTAAGGCTGCAGATCCTACAGGACCAGAGCAAGGCTGCAGATCCTACAGGACCAGAGTAGGGCTGCAGGTCCTACAGGACCAGAGTAGGGCGGCAGATCCTACAGGACCAGAGCAAGGCTGCAGTTCCTACAGGACCAGAGTAAGGCTGCAGATCCTACAGGACCTGAGCAAGGCTGCAGATCCTACAGGACCAGAGTAAGGCTGCAGATCCTACAGGACCTGAGCATGGCTGCAGATCCTACAGGACCAGAGTAAGGCTGCAGATCCTACAGGACCAGAGTAAGGCCACAGATCCTGCAGGACCAGAGCAAGGCTGCAGATCCTACAGGACCAGAGCAAGGCTGCAGATCCTACAGGACCAGAGTAAGGCTGCAGATCCTACAGGACCAGAGTAAGGCCGCAGATCCTACAGGATCAGAGTAGGGCTGCAGATCCTTTAGGACCAGAGTAAGGCTGCAGATCCTACAGGACCAGAGCAAGGCTGCAGATCCTACAGGACCAGAGTAGGGCTGCAGGTCCTACAGGACCAGAGTAGGGCGGCAGATCCTACATGACCAGAGCAAGGCTGCAGTTCCTACAGGACCTGAGCAAGGCTGCAGATCGTACAGGACCAGAGTAAGGCTGCAGATCCTACAGGACCAGAGTAAGGCCGCAGATCCTACAGGACCTGAGCAAGGCTGCAGATCCTACAGGACCAGAGCAAGGCTGCAGGATCAGAACAAGGCTGCAGGATCAGAACAAGGCTGTAGGATCAGAGGAAGGCTGTAGGATCAGAACAAGGCTGTAGGATCAGAGGAAGGCTGTAGAGACGATCGCTCAGGCGTGCCATCAATTATCAGCCCCGAGAAAGTGGGCCCCAAAAGTGCCTCTAAGCCAAACTGAAATTCTCGCCAGGCCCGTCGTTCATCAAGGGACTACTGCTCATCGCAGGACTTAAGGAGGCCATTTTGCTTCGGCTCCCAGGGCTTGCCCTCAAGCCTTTATTTGCTACCTTGGACCACAATAGTGCGGGTTATCGTCCGATAAATTTTGACAATGTGTGCTCAACAATGAAGTTCTGGAACTTTCATGGATAGAATTACGTCATTTTTTCTCATTGGAAGCACTTGAAATTTTAGAGTTTTGGGGACTGGAAATGCAACTTGAACTGATAGTTCAGTGGTTATTGAAACTGACACTATAATGACTTCGTGATGATTGCGAATGGGGACAGCTGATGACTATCGTGACTGAAACTAATGACTGATAATTTCGTGAACTACTATTATTTCTAGCACTACATACAATGCCCACGTTCTCACGGGCACATACCCCAGATTCAGGTATGAATGCTGCAAGAAAGTTTTTATTAGATATCGCAAATATTTGTACCTGGATGAATTTCGACTTGGCATTGTCACCAGGCTAGTTCTTTTCCGATGAAATGAATTTAACTGAGAATCTATTATTGAGCAAATGCAAGGATAACTTTCAACGAAAATGGAATTCTTCTTCACAACCCATGGTTACCAAGAGGACTGTCTTCCAGTCTACACGATGAGATGACCTGAGTTTCAGTCTAAAAGTTAGGCAGACTGAACTTAGCAAGGCAGGCAACTTTTTACAAGAGTAAACTGTTATTTTACAAGGCCTAAATGCTCTTTTTTTCCGGTTTGGCGTGTTGCAGGGAGAGTAATTAGGTGGTGTCAAAGAACTGGAAAGGTGACGTAAAAAAGGAAAGTAGATATTTGGGCTAATGGGTATCAGATGGAAAATTTAAAGGAGATTTAGGCCTTGTTTTTCACAATTAAAACATACGTTCACAGTTTTTACTTCATATGGTGTTGAAAATCACTAAATACGGTCGATGTTACTTGCAAATTTGGTAAGCCTTAAGTTTTGGCGTTACCAACTACGTACATACACAGTTTTACTCCTCGTGGTTTAACAAATTACAGAAATGTTAAATTTAAAGGAGGCTTTGCTCTATTCAATTAAAACCCAATTGGGCACTTGAGGCGTCTTGTATTTTTTGAGCGTGAAGCCCGTACATTCGCTGTCTGTTATGTATCTGCAAGGGGATTTTAAAAATCGTAGAATTAGAGACTTAGAAACGAAGAGATGTACCAATATGACGCTCGTGTTTCAAGGTGAGAGAGTCGATTTTATGTTTAGTATGTCTCATTAGCTGTACAAACAGCGGAAATGCATTTGTCTCAATGAATTATTCACAAATAAAGCAAAATTCTGTTTGTGTCATGTTCGAAGCACCGTACAGTGAATGGTTAAGAACTACCACAGTGCTGCTTTCTCGGCGCTTTGAAGCCAAAGAGTTTAAAAACTACATTGAAACCCTGTCTGTCACACAACATAGCTCTGTTAAGTGAATAATATCTAAATATGAGTTGTTTGTGTCTCAACTGGTGAGGATACCCAATCGAGGAATTTAAGATATTAACATGTTTTGTGAGTGTTTGGTGCAAAAATACTTTCCTTTCCAGGCATCTGTGCTAATTTCCTAGTTTACGTTACGTTTGGATGAGATTGAAATTTCTTTCGGATTATATAACGAGTTACGTCTTAGCTGTTGATGTCTAAGTTTGAATTTGATTAACACGTTGACTACGATGAATTAACTGAAGTTCAACATTCAACTCAAATTTAACGTCAAAAGTGATTAGCAAATTTAAGAACACCAAACATTAACTGGGTCCATTGAATACAATTGATTCAAAAAAGACTGTTAGAATTTTCAAACGACCCATCGATGGGTTGTTTCGCAGCAGGAACAACCTAAGCACGACGCACTGGCGGGTCGCATCGCAGTTAATGTGTTAACACATCCACTTATTTGTAAATGGAAGAAACTCGTCCGTTCAGGAGTTGAAAGTAAAGTAAGCTCCCAATGACTACCACTGACACGGTCCAGTCTTACTTTTTCGCCGGAGCATGCATGTTTTTCGCCGCCAAAGCGATTTAATTACTTGGGTGGCAAAAAACGTGCAAGCTGGCGGCGAAAAAGTTAGACTGGGGGGGGGAGGGGGGCACTGCCAAGCGCCACCTTTGTGTTATTCTTCCCCAGCATTCCTGCACTGTTTGAATCACTGCATTACGTGCAGTTTTACACCCATGCACAAGCCTATACAATCATATATTTTGCACATTGGAACCTTACGGAACCATTCACAGAAATGTCAGTAGGTTGAAACAATGTTTGGTTTGACTTCACTCAAATCTTTATACATACAGGTCTAACCTACTGACAAATTTCTGTGTGTTTGTATGTGTGTGTTTGCGGCGCGCGTATGTGCATGTAAGGTTCCCATGTGTGAATGAACTATTGCATGTGCATGGGTGTGTGCGTAACCCAATGAGGGTAGGTGTCAGTTCTCGGTACACTTTTTCTTTCACATTAATCTCACGCCATGAATCTTTCTTCCCTCACAAGCAGTTACATCTCAACCAGTTCACTGCCAGCTTCCACTTTCCCCTAAGCACCGTCTACCATGTATGAAAACCTGCGTGAATCACATTGCACATCGTTCTATCTGAATGTATGTACCTTTTGTGGCACTGCAGCATCCCTTTCATATATGGTGAATGCATCACCTGCACCATCTGGAAATGCTGCAGAACTTGTACAATCTTTAATAACAACTCCACATTCACCATCTGAGTCAGTTATATCACTTACACCATCTGTGCCGACTGTACCACTTCCTTATTCTTTGTTAATTTCACCACCTGCTCAACATGGATGAGGTCTTTCACCTGTACTACCTGGATTAGCTATACCACATGTACCATCTGAATTAGCTATACCACCTGTACCATCTGAATCAGCTCCACCCCCTGCACCACCTGGATTAGCTATACCACTTGTGCCATCTGGATTAGCTCCACCCCCTCCACCCCCTGGATGAGCTGTACCATCTGTTTCACCTTTACCATCTGGATCAGTTGTACCACCTGTACCATCTACATCAGATCCACCCCCTGCACCATCTGGATGAACTGTACCATCTGTTTCACCTGTACCCCTGGACCATTTGCACCACCTGCACAACACTTGCATTCCTGCAGTCCCGCTCTGACCTCAGGTCTCGTCATGTTATTCAAATTATAAAAGCTTTGATCTACATGAAAATAAGGATTGCCGGCTTGAGTATTCATGAATTTCATCCATATTTACGAGCCATATATGGCTGATTTCCTTCCCCACTGATGGAAAGCGTCAAAACTGAACCTTGATTAGCAATACAGCTTGAATGAGCCGCTGCGCCAGAATTGCGTAATCTGTTTCGAACTAGGTTTTCCATTGGTGAAAAAATTGAACGGAAAGGAGCTTTTGATTTTCATAAATTGTTCCTGCAGTCTGGATTAGAGTGAAGTTTTGGTTCGATGTCGCAGATATTTGTATCTGGATGAATTTCGACGTGGTATTGTCATCGCGCTATTCCTTTCCCGATGCAATGAATTTAGCCAAGCGTCTATTTTTGAGTAAATGCAAAATAGTTCAAGTTCACATGGAAAAGTTTCGGATAAAGTTTCATTTTTCCACGAAACTTTCAGGGGCAACTTTTGATTTTTCTATAGATGAAATTTTTGATATGTTATGCGTAGTAAAACTTACTTTATAAAGTTCTTTAAGCTTCAGTGTTATTGTTTTTGAGTCTACGTTGTAAAATTAATATAAAATAAAAGAACCAAGACCCAGTATATCTTGATTCCAAGCGTCGGCTTCTTTCAAGATCCAGTGTTGAAGCTTGTTCCAGTTCTATGATATAAAATTTATCACAGAAAATCAGAAAATCAGGAAATCTTCAAAATCACAGAAAAAGAACCCAATATTCATTAATTCCTAACGTTAGCTTCATAAATAGTGTTTGTATGTAGTATCGCCCCCTGATTTCCTGGCGTTGACGTCATAAATAAAGTTTGTAGTATCGCCCCCTGATTTCCTGGCGTTGACGTCATAAATACTGTCTGTAGTATCATCCCCTGATTTCTTAACGTTAGCTTCACAAATAGCGTCAGTAGTCTCTGCCCCTAATTTTCTGATTCCAATGATTATGTTGGAGAGCTGGATGCGGAGCAGACCTGCTTGGCTAGCTCGCATTCAATATGTCGAGTACAATGAACAGAGGTTAGGGTTTCCAAAGACTCCAGAATACCACTTCATTTGCGATGAGTTATTGGTAAATAATGTCGAAATTTAATGAGTATAGCAGGGCTTCTTTTTTCAGCACTAAAAAAACTCACATTCACAGTTTTTCTTCATATGGTCTTTAAAATCACTAACCACGGAAGATATCGTTTGCAAATTTTGAAAGGCATAAGTTTCTGATGCAACCAAATCCGTTCATACACAGTTTTAGTCCCCTTGGTATGTGAAACCTAAAGTAATACAATGTGAATTGAAAGAGGCCTCCAGGATCCAGTAATAGGACTCAATTCAATCGAAAACCTTTAAGGATTTTGAGGGATTTTGTGTTTTTTTAGCGTCAAGCCGCTGCTTGGGATGCTTTTTTTATTTGAGAAAATAACCTAGCATGGTTTTACTTAACCCTTTCATTTTTCATGCGCTAATTTAAGTCGATAAACGTAACTTTGGGCAACTTAATGCATAAACAAGATTCCTGGGACATTTTTCATTTTGAAATTAAAGATAAAGGTGTAATAAATGTGAATGGTGACATCAAGCACCAAATTTCTTGGCTTACGTTTCAAGCAGTTGCTTCTAAGTTCACCTTTATGAATAAACTTTATTACACATCCTGGTGGGGAATTTAAATTTCACAATACTGAAAATATTAACCATGTCCCATAGCCAAGGTTATTGACTTAAAGACCAATCAAATTATTGGAAATATTTGCTTTACAACACTTACGTCTTACAAATTTTCAATCCAAATCCTTAGAAATATCTGCCAAGATGCTAAAACACATTCCAAATACATTTCCAGTGTACATTTAAACTGGAAGTTCTTCATTTCTGTACATTCGAACTGGAGTTTCATTACCCACTAATTTCTCCAAGATTAAATCCCCGTCAACAAAACGTTGGATCTTTCATTAATTTCATTCCCTTTAGTAACTTCACACCAAAGGAAAGGTACTAATTTATCCCCGATTAAAACCCCGTCAACAAAACGTTTCAAAAACCCTCAGCTGCTCCGAACTTCGCTCTCTGCTGTCCAGAGTTTAGGACCGAGCTCTGCCAATCGTCGGAGCGGCGTCCGGTGATTCTAAAGTTTTGCTGCCAGGTCCTTTGACCGATGGCGGATCAAAGACGTGCCGAAGATGGATTAGTTTCTGTTTTTCACGGCCCCTCGTCCATGCAAGAAATTTCAGTTAATTTCAATTCCGTGCGACCATTCTGTGAGACTCACAACCTTTATTTCTGTGAAGATACTTTTCCTCCGTAGTGAATGGCTTTTGCTTGGATGCTCAAATCTAAATATTGGTTGCCGTTTTTTTTCTCGTTGCATGAAGTGACAGCCAATATGAGTAACTACGTTTCGACTAAAAAGTGATAGCTTATGTTTAGAACACGGGTTAATTTTCAGATTTCAGAGCATTGATGTTTAGCTAAAAATAAGACGATTACCATATAAATCAATGAAACAATTTGCATCTGCGCTGCACCGATAATTTCTATGCATCGCCAAACATCATTACTTTATTTTTTTCCTTCCCTCTGCTAAAAAACGTAATAATGCATCAAAATTATCATGAAATCAATAACTTCTTCTACCAGAGTTTGACTTCAAATATTATGAATAAAATACCTGCGTAATGATACCATCAAGTGAATCTCTTCGACTCTTCCATCTCTCATGAAGCTTCGTACTCAAGAGATCTCACTTTAGGCTGTCAGAGTAAAGAGGTGGTTCATCTTGATGTAAGAATGGAGCAGTAAATCTACTACCTCTCTTATGATATCGAAACAGAACAAACGTTGCATCATCACCGGCTAATGAACCTATACGTGACAGAAAACGTACCTCTCTGATAAAAAATAACCCAATCACTGCATTGTTGAGCACTCTACGGCACACATCCAATTTGGAAAGTCTTTGCAATTAATGCAGTTTTTTGCAGTGTTCCCCCGTGTCAGAAGTTAGTCGTTAACTGCACAAGAGAACCAAAGAGATGAAAAATATGTTCTTCACTCAACCATTTCACTCAAAAAATGTTAAAGTTTTCCTTGATAAGATCGTGTGGAGTAAGCGATATCAACCAGAACCGCATAGTCTTTAGTTTATGAGCTGCTTAAAGGCTACAGAGGTCACAACTATTCATCCTTGTACACCTGCTAGAGAAGTTGGGTGTTGCATCTGTGCTGATGGTCTTGTCAGCGGTGATCATCAATGGTTCAGCTGATGTTCTTCAGATACAAATTAACAAAAATCCTCAAATGCTGTTGGCAGAAACTAGATATCTTTTCCCTATTACAACTCATTTTAACTTCAAAATAACAAGCTTAGACATGGTGAACATTGATCAGTACATTGAAGAAACTAAAATAATTTTTTTACAAAAAATGGAAGCACAGCTTAAAATCTGGCTTCAGATAGTGAGGAATAGCGGGAATAAAAGTGAACATCTTAAAAGGTCGACGATATGAAAGGAGGTCAAACAATCTCGTTCTTCAAGGTCGCGTTGTGATGACGGTCGAGAAAAAGTTGGCGAGTTTTCAATAGACAGCCTCAGAACAACCTGATTTGATGGCGAAAGAGTTTTTTGACCGGCATTTGACCTCCCATCCCTTTTCAAGGCTTTATTTAAAGCCTTTGAAACTGAGAGTCCTTAGAGAGTCTTTTAAACTAAGAGTCCTTAAATTCTTAACAGTCCTTAGAGTCCTTGAATCCTAAGAGTCCATAGGGTCCTTAGAATTCTTAAATTCTTAACAGTCCTTAGAGTCCTTGAGTCCTAAGAGTCCATAGAGGCCTTAGAGTCCTTAAATTCTTAACAGTTCTTAGAGTCCTTGAGTTCTAAGAGTCCATAAAGTCCTCAAAGTCCTTAGGGTTCTTGAAGCTCACGTGGTTAGAATTCTATGCAATTCAGCCGTCAATTATTTTGGTGGTGGGTGATTGTTCTTACAAATAAATTGATATTAAAGTTTACTAACGTGACCTCATCTCCAAGGCATTAATACTATTATCAGTCATTCACTGCGTGAATTGAACATAGCTTTAATTAGATAATTGGGAATAAGCATTCTCCTTTTAGGTTGAGGTTTCCTTCAAGACGATGCATGAGTCAAGGTTCAACAGTGTACATTTACAATGTTGTTGAAGCCGGGGTTATGCGGCATTATGTCATCTCTGCAGGAATTCTTAAATCAAGAATGCAAATTCAAAAGATAAATCGAGCTCTCAAGAATTTTTTCTTCTGCCTTCGCTGCATTATTGGGACAATTTTTGCCGTGTGTTTTCAAGAGAAATGATGGGAAGACGAATGGTTTTCGACACAACCCTTGGTAATGAGGCATGTCTCATGAAAAATGCGTCATATTTAGGACAAAAAATAAGGACTGTATCATGCTTTTGAATGGATGTTGTGTTCTGTATATTAATGGTAGATGCCTTTCAGAGACATTGCAGCAGAGCCCCACAGACTGTTTTTCGAAACATGCACTCGCCACAAAGCATAACGGAAAATACTTAATGATGTTAAGAATAAGAGGAAAGTTTACCACGAGTTAGCTCGAGCCAAGATGCTTTGACGACAGTTGTCATTTGAAACATCCGTGGCTTTATAAATGACTCAATGGATACTTACCACGGTAGAGGAAACAAGGTAGGTTCGAACCAGTCTTTTTTTCGTTGACGGTGTGGTTTTGCTGAGGTCACGGCAACGAACCAATAGCAGCGCTTATTGCTTCTGGTAGCACTGCTACCCCCAAATTTGGCTCCACTATTGGCTTAAAGATACGGCGTTTTGGTGACGTCATAAAGTTTGCTTGAAATAAAGCCTTTCTATTAGCTAACCGAACAAGAGGAGGTGTATTTTCTCCAATAGAAATGACGCTACCTTGTTTCCTCTACAGTGGTACTTACTCGATGTTTTTTTAAGGTTCCACATATGACGTTTGGTTTCTCGATTTAAGTCTCCATCGTTACAGAATTTTATCAAGTCATTCAAAGACAAGGATGCTAAATATGTCTATTTACGTATATATCATATACGTACATCCACTGTTTGACATATTAGACGTATCAAAGCCGACTATTACTTACTTCTTTCAAGAATTGTTAAAAAAATTTTCAAGGCCCTGAAGAAAACAATTTTTATTTAGTCCAACCTATCGGGTTGGACTTGCTCCAACGGTTATTAGGAAGGAATATAAATTCGTTTTTTACACCTTAAATAGACTAATGTTTCCGAAAACATGGGGTGATTTCAACAACATATATTCTTCTTCCATAACAGTTGGAGGGAAATGAAGAGAAAGCTTAAGCTATTTGACAAAATATGAGTTTCTTGAGTTTAGGACGAAAAAGTAATCTTATAAAGACATGACGACCCGTGATGCATGGACGTGAGTGAGTGTCCTTGTGCTAGCATACGTCAGGAAAGTAGGAGTTAATAAAAAGGCAAGAGCACTTAGCAGTAGAAGAAATAACTGCCGCCATTATTATGAGAAAATAACTGCTACTATCATTGCGAGAAAATAACTGTCATTATGGTTACGGAAAAATAACTGCCACCAACATCACGGTAAAATAACTACAACTAACATTACCGTAAAGTAAATGGTACTAAAATTACGATAAAATTTCTGTCACCTACATTACCTGGAAATAACTGCCACCAGCATTGCTGAAAAATAACTGCCACTAACATTACTAAAAAATCGCTGCCACTTACATTACTGGAAAATAACGGCCACAAACATTACGAGTAAATAACTGTAATTAACATGACCAGGAAATAACACCCATTTTCATTACGAGGAAATAACTGTCATTATCGTTACGAGAAAATAACTGCCACCAACATTAATAGAAAATAACTGCCGCTAACATTACTAGAATATAAAGGCCTCTAACATCTCGGTTAGATAACTGCCATCAACATTACCAGGAAATAACTGCCATTACCATGACGGTTTTAGCTTCTCGTTGAAGCCCATGAGAATTTCGCTGAATAGAGCCGGTTACGTTCACAGGATATCAATAACAAATTCTTACAGACGCGGCACCCAACTAAATTATCTGTCACACGCAAGCGCCGCGGAAGTGCGCGGTACTGAGAGATGGAGCGACAGTAGCGGTCTGTTTGCAGAATTATGTTGGTTTGCAAGGCTGCCGAATTATTCTTTTTTTCATCTAAATTCTCCTACCTGCCGTTTTTTGAAATAAATGTGTTCATGAAAATCGCTTGTACAGAGAAATTGTTATCCTGGAAAATATTGAGGTTTTCATTCAGTTCAGATTTCAACAACTATGTTGGTCTGCAAGGCTGCTGGATCATTCTTTTCTCTGGTCTAAATTCTTCTGTTCGTCTTTTTCGTATAAATGCGTCCATAAAAATCGCTTGTAATGAATAGTTATTCTCTTGGACTCTAGAAAAAAACTTTAAGGTGATAATGCAGTTTAGAGTTCAACAATGTCTAACATCTGCAATGTGGGCAATTCTCTGCAATGTTGGTAGTTACGTTAACTGTTTGGTGGAGGCACTGCAAGGTTAGAAAATGCTTGAAAAAATAGAGGATATGTAAAGCCGTGTGTCTAATTTTGAGGGAATAGAAAAGCCGAATATCAAAGATGAATGTGAAACATTCACATTAATACAACCAAGATATTCTCCTGTTTTATGTGTGAGTAGACAACGCGTGCAGTTTTTCATTTCGAAAAAGCCGCATATTTCCTCCCTGAAAACTGGATACATGTACAATACATAACGGCTGTGAAATTTTTATTTTTTAGCGCAATTCTTTGTAGTTTATCTAAAATTTTCTGAGGTTATTCGAACTCAGAAATAAATAGAAGTCTTCGCACAGTTTGTTTGTGTTTGAAACGGTTTTTGTAAATGAAATATCGCTTTGACAAGAAAAACGATGTGTTTTTAATAAAGAGGAGGGGGGAGGAAGTTGGGGGTAAGTTTTAATAGCAACATAAGTTAACCCATTCCATTATTTAAGAGGACTTACGCAGTTTAACTTTCGAGTCCAAAAGCACATATGCTCGCAAAATCAAACAAAAAAAATATTAATTAGGCGAAAACTAATATTTCGATTACGTGTAATATCTAATTCTGAGGGTAAATAAATTTGCATTTACATGTAAGCTTCTTCGGTCACTGTCAGCATTTACGGGCGATAAAATTCAAGGTTAGTTCTTCTTCGATAGACGGTATTTAATATTACAGTTTCTTTAGTACTGCACTTGGAATGAACGCAGCAAAGGGGGTATTTCATATTGGCAAACGGTGAAAAAATCCTCCTGAATAACCAAATAGAGTTCAGAACATTTCCTGAATACAGTACAACTGAGACTTGTTAGCTAGAACAATCTAAACGCAAGTTCCCTCGACCATCTTACTTGAAAAACTCCAGGATTTACTTGCAATTTAAGCACACCAGTTCCAGCGAAGTAGCTCATCAAGTGGGCAACTAAAAGGGTGCCCAGAGGGCACAAAAATGGGCAGAAATAAAAGGAGAGGCGTCGGCAAATGAGTTTACATTTGTTCCCTTAGTTATGGGGGGGATGCTGTAGCGTGCTCTTGAGAGATCTTACGGCGTTTTTGGGGGGCACTTCTGCTATCTGCTCCAGCCTACGGGCCCTGGGGGGCTGTGCCGGGCGCTGAGTGGAGGTTGTGGGGCTGTGCCGGGCGCTGAGTGGAGGTTGTGGGGCTGTGCCGGGCGCTGAGTGGAGGTTGTGGGGCTGTGCCTGCCGCTGAGTGGAGGTTGTGGGGCTGTGCCTGCCGCTGAGTGGAGGTTGTGGGGCTGTGCCGGGCGCTGAGTGGAGGTTGTGGGGCTGTGCCTGCCGCTGAGTGGAGGTTGTGGGGCTGTGCCTGCCGCTGAGTGGAGGTTGTGGGGCTGTGCCTGCCGCTGAGTGGAGGTTGTGGGGCTGTGCCTGCCGCTGAGTGGAGGTTGTGGGGCTGTGCCTGCCGCTGAGTGGAGGTTGTGGGGCTGTGCCTGCCGCTGAGTGGAGGTTGTGGGGCTGTGCCTGCCGCTGAGTGGAGGTTGTGGGGCTGTGCCTGCCGCTGAGTGGAGGTTGTGGGGCTGTGCCTGCCGCTGAGTGGAGGTTGTGGGGCTGTGCCGGGCGCTGAGTGGAGGTTGTGGGGCTGTGCCGGGCGCTGAGTGGAGGTTGTGGGGCTGTGCCGGGCGCTGAGTGGAGGTTGTGGGGCTGTGCCGGGCGCTGAGTGGAGGTTGTGGGGCTGTGCCGGGTGCTGAGTGGAGGTTGTGGGGCTGTGCCGGGCGCTGAGTGGAGGTTGTGGGGCTGTGCCTGCCGCTGAGTGGAGGTTGTGGGGCTGTGCCTGCCGCTGAGTGGAGGTTGTGGGGCTGTGCCGGGCGCTGAGTGGAGGTTGTGGGGCTGTGCCGGGCGCTGAGTGGAGGTTGTGGGGCTGTGCCGGGCGCTGAGTGGAGGTTGTGGGGCTGTGCCGGGCGCTGAGTGGAGGTTGTGGGGCTGTGCCGGGCGCTGAGTGGAGGTTGTGGGGCTGTGCCGGGCGCTGAGTGGAGGTTGTGGGGCTGTGCCGGGCGCTGAGTGGAGGTTGTGGGGCTGTGCCGGGCGCTGAGTGGAGGTTGTGGGGCTGTGCCGGGCGCTGAGTGGAGGTTGTGGGGCTGTGCCGGGCTCTGAGTGGAGGTTGTGGAGGGCTATGAAGGGTACACTGCGGTGCTGCGGCAGAGAGGGCACTCTGTGAATAGAGTAGAGCAGAATACAACGGAACAAATTAGAATAGATTGGAGTAGAACAGAGTAGAACAGTGTAGAGCAGAGTAGAGCTGAAATAGAGTAGAGCAGAATACAACGGAACAAATTAGAATAGATTGGAGTAGAACAGAGTAGAACAGTGTAGAGCAGAGTAGAGCTGAAATAGAGTAGAGCAGAATACAACGGAACAAATTAGAATAGATTGGAGTAGAACAGAGTAGAACAGTGTAGAGCAGAGTAGAGCTGAAATAGAGTAGAGCAGAATACAACGGAACAAATTAGAATAGATTGGAGTAGAACAGAGTAGAACAGTGTAGAGCAGAGTAGAGCTGAAATAGAGTAGAGCAGAATACAACGGAACAAATTAGAATAGATTGGAGTAGAACAGAGTAGAACAGTGTAGAGCAGAGTAGAGCTGAAAAGATAAGAATAGAGAAGAGCTGAACTGAGTAAAACAGAGTAGAATAGAGTAGAGAGGAAAGGAATATATTAAAATGGAGTCAATTGGAATGCAATGCAATGAAATGAAATGAAGCGCAATAGAACGGAATAAAATAGGATGCAATAGAATAAAATGAAATCTAATGAAGAGGAATGAAAAGGAACTGATTGAAATGGAATAAATTTAAATGGAATGGAAAGTAATGAATGGATTTAAATGGGACAGATTTGAAAACAGCCAAATGGTATAGAATAGAATGGTGTGAAACAGAGTAGAGGGAATTAAAATGGAATGAAATGGATAAGAATCAAGAGGAATGATATGAAAAAAATGTCATGATATTGAATAGAAATATATGAAAAAGAAAATATTGATATATATAAAATATATAAATATAATATGTAGAAAATAGAGAAGTAAAAATGAATGGAATGGAATAAAAAGAAATGGAATATGAAAAGTAAAATAGAGTAGCATAGAATAGAGTAGAAAAGTGTGAAAGGATCGAGCCAATTTATATATTCTGGAGCTGCTTTTCTAGAGCAATCACGCGCAGGCAACAGAGAAGTATAGCAGAGGAGAAAAAGGAGAAATGAATCGTAATCATGTGCATTATTTGCTCACACAACTGTTAGTATATGTTTCAACATCAGGATTCTAGCGCTACACCGATGCGCGTTGATGTTATTCTTTCCGAATGTATTGGAATACCAGGACTTAACGACTCTTTTTTATGCTATGCCCAAAATATTCAAAATATCAAACGATCAGCCCTCTTTAGAACTTGTTGTTGTGTGTACGAGTACGTGACTGAAGCATTCGTCGCTCTGAATTTGACATTCCCCCCCCAAAAAAAAACTTTATGCGAGATTATTGTAAGTCACTTTTCCTTGCAACAAATTGCTGGTCTGTGCAATACAGAATTTACGGCTCAGGTCACTACATAATTAATTCATTTGTGAAAGTTCATCGTAAACCTGAATACAGAGTGTCCTTCAAAAACTTAGTGCATATTTAGTATCGTTGTACTAATAGTATAGAGCTGAATTTTCAGCACCAATTGCATGCAAAGCACATAGTTGACGCTGCAGTTCACAGTCATTTATTTAATATACTCAGCTGTTTAAACAGTCCATAGTTCACTAAAAGTGAAGCTTAACGTTCAGCCCCATTTGAATGCAAAGCATATAATTGACGCTGCACCACACGGTCATATGTTCACTATATTCAGCAGTTTGAATTGCCCATATTTCATTCAAAGTGAACACGTCCCAAGTTTTCATACGCGCTACAGCGCATGTGAAGCCATAAACTAGACCTCATGTTTCTCTCAAGTAATTGCTCCGAACGTCGCATTGCTATGCTGATTCTCACTTTGGCTTGCATCCCAGCGCTCAAAAATATGCATTACTGCCGCATTCTCAGGCTGGGAAGAGCCTGCATCTCCGGCTTGACTAAGCGAGACCGGCAAGAGGAGGCGTCGGAGCCATTGTCGCGGCCGTTTGTATCCGTCAGGGCGGAAGAGCGACTGCGCTGAAACAATGCAGGAGTAAAGTGCTGGTGCAGATGCATTAAAGCAGAGGGTCTCCACCGGGGGTAAATTTACCCCTAGGTTGTAAAATGTTGTTTAGTCTTGGGTAAAAAAATTGAAGTACCTGATAATTCAGAAAATTGTTAAGTTAAATTTTATTTTGTAAAATGAGAGAGAGAGAGAATGCAAAGAACGTGTATGCGTGTTTTGTAAGGAAGTAGGGGGAAAATGGAGATACACACGAAGCCGACGGGGTCAATGATGGAGGAAAGGTTGAAAACGGCTGCTTTAAAGGGACACTAGGGCTCTTCTCCCTGAGGTTATGGCTTGCCTTAATCCCTGCTAGAACGGCCCGGGGTTACGAAATATTGCGCTGGAGAGCAAATATCATGAGCCTTAATATTACGCTGAGCCTCAAGGTCTACGACACCCCCTTGACTGGCTGGAGAATGGATGCTGCAGAGGATAGCGACGGTGATGTTCGTGTATTTCTTTTTCGATGACGCACTAAATTCAAAATTACAAGTTGCAGTTGCTGGTAAATGGAGGCATGCTTTCTGTTAATTAGGGAAATTGAGTATTTTATTCCAAAAGTCATAGAACTTTAATGGGAATGAACTGCAGTGAATTTTAACTATAGCTCTTCACATGCAGGATTACCGCGTGAATCAACGAAGTGAAGAAGACATCGATAGAAAGATATTTAGAGGAGTTGGTGACGGTGTTTGACAGAGGGTGTTGGTCACCGTCGGCTCGCAGATAGACTTCTAATACATCAACTTTAATTGGTCGATAAAGAAGTGCGTTTCGAGCAGCTTTGGTGAATTTAAAGCTGTTTCATGCCGGTAACTTTCAAAACCTTGTGTGCTCGCAGCAAGTCTCTTGTGCTTTTCGGTATTTCGCACGTTTCACTCACCGAGTTAATTCCGTGGATATACAAGTACCAATAGCGGTCAATTACATCTACGTCTGAGACGGAAATTGTGGTAATTTTTTAGATTGCGCGTACATCCAGTTTTTGGTTAAGCATTTCGATTAAAAGGTTGGGAATAAATTTCAATTGTATCAAGATTTTGAATAAGATTTTTCTGTTACTGTCTAGGTGACCGCTGATCTAATTGGAGCCAAAATGCCTGAGCTTCTATTTTGAGAAAAGCATAAGTATTTTAATGATGTAACAATGTAATGTAACCTGAATGAAAGTTTCACCCAGATTCTGTTCTTCCCTTGTTCTTTGGATATCAATGTTTTTGTTTCCCAGCACATCTTTCACACTTAGCAGCATTCTATCCTACCTTGCACTTTTATTCTCTTTCCAAGGGGAATACCTCCACACCCTGCACCACCTTGCATTATCCTTCTCCATTTTGCCCATCACCTGCACACACAAAAACACCTTCCTGTACAAAAATTGCACTATCACCACATTCGCTCACCCCAAGACTCTTTCATCTCCCAAAATACAATCATAGCACCTTTATATCTTTGCCCCAGTGCTGGGCCAGCTTTTTGCTGAAACAATCGCAGAAATGAGGCGCTTAAAGGCAAGATCGGAGAGTCTGCTGGACAAAAAATTCGTCCAATGGCGCTGAATATTTTAAACTGAGAACTTCCACGAAGCGACGGCTTGCATATGAGCATTTAGCCCTGGCCGGCTGCTCTCTGTGTGTGCTTTAGGCTAGCGGGTTTCCTGCTGCAACTGTTATTTTATATAATGAAGTAGTTATCATAGGTACGTGATCTGAGAAGACTAACTTACTTGACCAATAAAATGGGAGAATTTCTTGATGATAGAATGGGTATCGTAGGTACTTGGTCTTGTAAGACTGATTTACTTTGACGAATAAATTGGTAGACTTTCTTCATGATGAAGTGGGTATCATAGGTGCGTGGTCTGATAAGACTAAATTACTTTGACCGATAAATTGGTAAACTTTCTTCATGGTGAAATGGGTATCATAGGTACTTGGTCTGGTAAGACTGATTTACTCTGACGAATAAATTGGTAGACTTTCTTCATGATGAAGTGGGTATCATAGGTGCGTGGTCTGATAAGACTGACTTACTTTGACTAATAAATTGGTAGACTTTCTTCATGATGAAATAGACATCATAAGTACGTGGTCTGGTAAGATTGGTTGAGTTTGGCCAACAAATTGAAAGACTCTCTTTCATGAGAGAGCTCAGCATCAACACTTTCACGGTGTTTGATTTTAATCTTCCATTCATGTTACTGATGGGTAATGATGTAACATGTTCCTTTTAATCATTTTCTTAAATTCATTGTTTCATTTAAAATTGTCTCTAAAATGTATGCGAGGGCTATTTATCTGCCATACACGTCTGTCTTTCAGTCATCAGAGAAATATTAACTTGCCAGAATTTTTGACCAATGAATGAAGCATATGTTCATTTTTTCATAACTTTTCGCTCCCAGAGAAAATGTTTTTCGTATTATTTATTTTGCAGCAGTATATTTGATGGGAAACAGGAATAAGCTTTAAAGACCGCATGCACCGCACTTCTGGCATTCTCTGCGCGTAACTCAAATGAATGTAGCGAAGAAAAACTCACTTAATTAGAATTGTGTATTAGCATTTGCCAAGTTGAGTTTATTTAAGAGTGGAACATTGTAAAATTCATCCAAATTTTGGAAATTTAACTAAGCGAAAGCGTCGAATTTTATCTGAATTTTAAATGTCAAACTAAGTGAGAGCGTCGAATTTTATTTGAATTTTGAAAGTTTAACTAAGTGAGAGCGTCAAATTTTTTCGGCCCATTCGTCATTCCTACATTTTATACTCGTATTTTTTTCATACTTTAATATTTATTCAATTAATGAATCGAATTGTTGCGATATTTCCTGATAGCTCAATATCTTAGAACACATTTTTAATAAAACGTTTTTAGTCTCCGAATTTAACCCCAGCAAACACAAGCTTTCTAAATATTTCGATAGAGTGGCACCATCTCTCAATAAAATCTGTGAAAATATGCCTAAGAAATTATTTAGCTTGTATTCCGTCTGCAGGCATTCGAGACTTTGTTTTATTACGGTTAGAAATTTATGAGTAATCATCTGAATACTGTGAAAGGTAATTAAAATACGCGCGAGTTTCAAAATGTGATAGACAATCTCATACACGTACGTAAATATTATGAAAAAAATAATTCACTTTCTAAAACGAGAATCTTAGGATTGGTTATTACTGTGAGTAAAATCAACTTGCTCTACTTCCAGCATCAAAATTACTTCAGTATGCTAACGATACATTAATCGAATGCTTAAATATAGCATATGTTTTTTTTTGAAGTGTCATCTCAACGCTTACTTTCTTGATACAAAGTTCGGTCCCAAATACGCTCCCCTTCTCCTAAATTTGACGGCTAAATTCAAAATTTAATATCAGCGACTGCAGGGCAAGAAAGAGTCAAACTCTCAATACCAGACCGGGAGCTTCTGTGTCAGTCTATTCTTCTTCATCCAATTTTCCTGAGTTTGAAACTGAACAAAAACTGAGCTCGTGCCAGCACCAGCAGTTGTGAGGAGCCCGGGCGGTCTTGCAAGAGAAAGAAATGCTCCGGTCAAGATCCCAAAAGTCATGAAGCTGCCAATAGCATGACGAAAGATTGAGAAAAGTGTCAGAAAATGGTGAGTCATAGTTTGGTCATCACCATGCCTTTATTTATCGAGAAATTCTTCTTGAGGTCGTCAGCTACGCGGTTTTTGTTAGTAGAAGTTCAGGTGCTTTTACGAGTTATGATGGAAGTTTTGTGTATGTTTGGAATCGATTTTACGGGCAAAAAGGAATTTCGGAGTCGCTTTTTTCATGCTAATCTTATAAGCCACTTTTCCCACTCGTCGCAAAATATTTTACAATATTTTTATTAAAGGAAAGAATTCGCGTTTGTTCATCTCGATGTGGGCATGCTCTGGACTCTGTTGTGTTCATTGGCAAATATTTTCTACGCTATCTTCAGAGTTGAAGTATCAAAGATACCTCCGAACATTGAACCACAGTTACAGAGTGAACCATCATTTACATTGAAGGAATAATTTGAGTCACTGATGCATCAAAAATGACTTGCGATTAAAAAATGACATGTGATGCGAGCGATTACTTTTCGTGAACATATAGTGCAAGACATCATCTTCATGTCATGAATACACCGAAAACCATCAGTAAGTCCCGGCAATGATATAGATAGCCTTTAAAGAATCATGAAAATAATATCCTATCTTGAATTTTGATCTATTTTTCTTCATTGTATACGGTCGACCGGATGGGAAGGAAAGTTTGGACCACGCAAAAGAATTTGATAGACATTCGCCGTCTGTCGTTATTAAGGATTAAAAATTTAAATATTAAACATCTAAACATTAAACATTTAAATATTAAACATTTAAAAATAAAACATTTAAAAAAGAAATGAACATTTAAATATTTACCCTCTGTCGCTGTTTAATTTAAATATTAAACATTCAAACTTTAAACATTAAAATTTAAACATTAATGGGGTCATCGGAGCGATTTGGGTCAAACTATCATTTTTTTTCTTTGCTGAGAAAGAGTGGTTAGGTTGTGGGCTATTTTGTGCTAAAATATTATGGGGTTACGGCATTAGAACCTCCTCCTGCCCTGGAGGGGTTTAAAGGGAGGGGGTCAAAAATCATGACTTTTTAACTACCATATCATAAGGAAAAGAAAAGGAAAATGGATAATGCTTTTCCATTACTTTATTAAATATGTTAAAAGGATTCTAAAAATGTCGTAGTTTTTGCTCTAGCATATAATTCCATAGACTTCTATTCTTTTGAAATGTCCAAGAAAATTACAAAAATTTTATAGGAAAACTAATATTTCAAATTTTCTCAAAAACTAAGACTAAAATCGGAAAAGTTTCGTGAGCAAAATGTGTTTCTTTTTCAAAATTACGTATGCAGAGCAAATTTCGGAGCAATCGGTTCAAAAACAAAAAACCGCTCATATGACCCTAAGCAATGAACCTTTGAAAATTTAAACACTCTGTCGCTATTTAATTAAACAACTGACAGGTCCAATGCTATTTACCGGAGGACGAGAAGCGTTTTTTCAGCGATTGTTGGCTTAGCGAAATGGCAGCAGAGCGACGGACGAGCTGCGAGGGGGTGCCAAAAATGCGCGCACCGCCCACTAATGAGACCATCAAATGCACCAAAAAGGAACGAATCCGAAGTTTGTTCATCTCGATGTGGGCAGGCTTACACTGGGCTCTGCTGTGTTCATGGGAAATTGATCTGCTTGTTTGTTTCCAATTTATTGCATTTATTTTGGTGTGGATACTTAATTGCGAGCTGATTTGCGGAAATTGAGTTGCATTCATCCGTATGTTATGTCGCTAACATCAGTTTTCAGGGAGATTATAATTGAAATATGGTCAAGTAAATATTCACTTTTGAAAAAAACGCAATAACTTAATGATCAATTGCAAAAATTTATTTTCCATTCATTGGACGTTATTGGAAGTTTTGATAGTGTGGGCTTGTAAGTGAAAAACAAAGCCTGCTGAGAAATTTAGCGGCCTTTAAAATTTGTGCGATGCAAACGGCAGTTTTGATTGTAATTATGAAATTGGCTTTGGCCTGAAGTTACCGCGACTTTTTATTTAATGTCTTGTTTTAAGATCTTACCGTATGCTGAAAAACATAGCTCACGCTTTATGGTGTTTGCTGGATTGAACAAAACAAGATTATCTTCAATGCTGAAAAACAGGCAAAATCTTTATTGCTAGCTGTGAAATATTTCTTGCGTACAGCTCTGAAACACACATGTAGCAAAAAAGTCTATTTTTCGGAGGAAAAAATTTGATTGTTTCTACACGGAGATATAACGTCGGGTACAAAAATATGCATCTGAGATTAGATACAGATGGGGCCTGTTTAGAGATCTTGACATGAAGATCAGACAGTAAAAACTTATCAATAGGGTTTGCAGCGAAGTGGTACAAAAGAAAAAATTTTCATGACTGCATTCTTAGCTTGGATTGCAGAAATTAAACGCAAAAGTGGGATTTTAGTGCGCGCTACTTTCGTGAGTTGTGGGAGTGTGCTTTACATAAATTTATACGCTACAGAAGTGAGCTGCACATCAGTTTGTGGGTTACCCAGAAATAGGCTGTGCATGAACTCATGACCTGCCGAACTGGGTTCATTCCGAAAGCCTCAAGAATAAACTACGAAATCTTGGTTTCAAAGTAGACCCCACGAATAACCTTATGAATTGGACTGCCCAAGTGACACGTGCATCTCCAGGAAAATAATTCGACTGCGTAACCATTGTGTCCATCCAAAAAAATCCAACTCGTCAAAGAACAGCGTTTTACTTGCGGTTTCTCCACCGAGCGCAGACTGAAAGGATCAAATGTACAGCAAAACCGCAATCTTGTATCGCGTTTGTTTGTGCTTCATTCAAGCAGTTGATATATTATACAGTTGTGCGGTTACAAACAACTGATAAAGCAAATTCTAAGAACAGGTGCATGTGGATTGTTTGTAAGTAAGCGATGTTTGCGTTTTTATCTCTTAATATTGTGATGTTGCAGCGCTTAACTTTTTGTAATCGTGTACTGATGTGGTATTCCAGTGTTTAACTTTTTATGATGGTGTATTGTTGTGTTATGTGGTGTGTAGTTGCGGTGTTGTGTAAATGTGCTGTTGTGTTGTTGTGGTGTTTTGTTGTTCTGGTGTCCGTCCAGGAGATCTGATATTACGAAAGTAGTGTGGTAATAATATCTTCATGAAGCCTGCCTTGCTTCAGTTTTCATGTCGGGGCTTAGATATATTGCACTCCATATTAATTATCTATGCAAAGATGTCACAGGATACAAATATAACGACGTTTTGAACGAAATGATACGCAATGACATGATTGATAGCAGTATTTTTTCAACATAAGCAATGGCATTAGAGTAAGCATTATTTTTATTTGGAAATTAAATAAACCCGAAAATTTGTAACAACACATCTACCGCTGGCAAAGTCGCAGAGGACGTTTTACAGCTGGTGTTTTCACAACCGGCTTTACAACTGGTTCAGATATTGCAATCATTAGAATCGAAATTTTTATAGTTAAAACAAATTATGCGATTGTTTCTATTTCAATCGACGTTTGAAAAATTTGTAAAGGGTAAATGCATGCAGGTAATAAAATTTTACGTCTTTTGCACCTGATGTTATGTATCAAATGTCTTAGGTATGAAAAATTAGGAAAATTATACCTTTGTTGATCACAATGGCTTCAATACGGTGCGTTGCATTTAACAATAGCAATTAAAATGATCACTTTTGATACGGTAACATTATGTAGGAATTAATGCATCGATAATCCCGTTAAACAAAGAACAAATTTAAACTGTTGCAACCGCACAAAATAGACGACTTAAACATTCATTAAGTCGTCCTTGTAGTCGTCTAATACCTTGTAGTTAAAGTAAATTACTTCGGCTATTCAACGCACTGGGGGAGTTACGGTTTTAATTTCTTCGAGCTTACGAGGAGCTGTGTTGCCTTCTAAGTCGATGTGCCACCGGAGATATTTAGCTATCACTCGAAATGTAACACTTGCGTGGCGTGGTCTTGAAGGTGGGTGCAATGTACCTGTAACATCCGAGTTATCATTGGCGGACTAGTGCAGGTATAGTGCTGCTCTGGGTCTGCATTTGGATCTGCACAGGGTCTGGATCTTCACCGGACCTGCCTCTAGGTCTGAGTTTGAATCTAGCTCTGGGTCTGGGTTTGGGTCTCTACCGGGTCCACGTCCGGGTCTTGGTCTGCACCTGTGTGAGTGGTTGGTCTGGGTCTGCACCTGGTGTAAGTTTTAGTTTGCATCGGGCCTGTGTGTGGGTCTGCAACTGGTCTGGGTTTCCATCGGATCTGCATCTGGGTCTGGATCTGGGTCTGCGCCTGGGTGAGTGGTAGGTCTGGGTTTGCACCGGGTATAGGTGTGGGTGTGGGTCTGCACCTGGTTAAGTGATAGGTTTGGGTTTGCACCAAGTGTGGGTCTGGGTCTGCACCTAGTCTGTATTTGGGTCTACACCCAGTCTGCATCTGCGTCTGCACCGGGTCTGGGCCTGGGTCAACACCTATGCGAGTGGTAGGTCTGGGTCAGTAGCGGGTGCGTGTCAAGAGAGAATAGGACAAACTAGGCCTAAGCCTACACAACTCCATCAGTTATGAAGGCCTGCAGAGACAGGCGAGTACCGTCACTGTCGCCCATCACAGGGCAGCGGGGCCGCCGAATTGACTTCATAAGCCACGCTCGGCTTCGCTCGCGTCAGTTGTGCCCGCTCTTCTGGTGTACTGCAGGGCCGGACCTGGAGTGGTGGAGTCACCGGTGGCTTCAGTTTGCTGGATGTAAATGAGTAGTAGTTTTACAGTGAAAAAGTAGTGAGCAGTTAAAATTTTACAGTAAAGAAATAGTAGTAGTTTTACAGTAAAGAAGTAGAAGTTTTTTACATTTACAGTAGAGAAGTAGTAGTAGTAGTTGTTTTCCAGTAAAGAAGTAGTAGATGTTTTACAGTAAAGAAGTCGTAGTAGTTTTACAGTAAAGAAGTAGTAGCAGTTTTACAATAAAGAAGTAGTAGTAGTTTAACAGTAAAGAAAAAGTAGTCTTTATTTTACAGTAAGAAGTAGTAGTGGTGTTACATCTAGTAAAAAAGTAGAAGTTTACTTTTTTTTATTTTCTGCAACTAACTAGGAATATTTGAAATCAAGTGTTGCAATACAGAATGAAAGAAGGAAACATTCTGATTACATCTAAGCAGGTGCGAAAAAGATCAAGGCCTGGTTCTACGCTTTGCACTGAATTTTCATTATATATAAATATATGGTAGGGGATGAGTGTAAGCTACAAAGATTCATTCTTTTTCTACGACTTCGTTTAGTCTGCTCGTTACTGGACTGAAAACTTGTACGAAAAGTTCTCTGTGGGTGGAATGCTCAGACTGTGGTGTGCTGTGGTGCGGTGTAGTACGCTGTGGTGCGCTGTGGTGTGCTGTGGTGCGGTGTAGTACGCTGTGGTGCGCTGTGGTGTGCTGTGGTGCGGTGTGGTACGCTGTGGTGCGCTGTGGTGCGTTGTCGTGTGCTGTGCTGTGGTGTGCTGTGGTTCGCTGTGGTGTGCTGTGGTGTTCTGTAGTACGATGTGGTACGCTGCGGTACGCTGTGGTGTGCTGTGGTTCGCTGTGGTGCGCCATGGTGCAGTTAATAAACTCGTCAGTCTCCAACCACAGCACAGCTCACCACAGCGACATCACTTTTCTCACCAATTTTACAATTTCTACCATTTCTAGTTTCTAAAAACCAATCAGGGTTCGCACCAAGGCTCTCACAGCCACATCACCATCACCATGCACCCTCACCACTCTCACCACACTCATCACACTCACCCCCCTCACCACACTCACCACCCTAACCACCGTCACCACTCACCACTCTCTCTCGCCACTTCCGACATCTCCTGAGCTGCCGAGTTGCGCTTTCGTGGTATAGTGAGATCAGCCGTTGGTGAGGTGTGTGAATAGTGTGGTGAGGAGCGGTGAAGCTGTGTGAGTGTGTGGTGAGGTGTAGTGAAGCTGTGGGTGAGTGTGTGGTGAGGTTTGGTAAAGCTGTGTGAGTGTGTGGTGAGGTGTGGTGAAGCTGTGGGTGAGTGTGGTGAGGTGTGGTGGAGCTGTGGTGAGGTGTATTGAGGTATGGGTGGGTGTGGAGAAGTGTGGTGAAGCTCTGGAGTAGTGTAGTGAAGCTACTTGTGTAATATAAATATTAATATAAAGAAATCTACATTTATTTATCAAAAATAAATGTACGTTTCTAAAATGTCATCTGCAAAAGAAAATATGAGATTTTCACGTGCGACTCGTGCAAGGAAATAAATGCTGTTAAAATTTATTCTTCTTTAACAATAACATTACTCATCACAATGCTTTTTAAATCACTAGAATGAGCAATAATATGGGAAGCGAAAAGCTTTACTTGCTGTGTTATTAACGCCGAAATTTGTCTTTTTAATTAACTAGACGCAATTGATTAATTAATATTAAGGTTCACCTTCATAAGTATTAGCTAGATCGCACGAATTGTATGTAAACATCGCTTTTAAAAAACTTTTCGTTTGGCTTCGCTGAAGTAAACAAACACAATACACTTACTTGCTGTAACTCTGAACAACTAAGCCGAGCTTAGGTTTTCTCCTTTGGATTTTTCCCCGCCAAGATCAGGTAACTTGCACTTGGTGTTTGTTCATAACAAAATCCAGGCAATTAAGACGCTAATCCAATGTTTTTAAGTGTTAAGCTTTATCTGCTCAAAAGGTGTTGAGAGTTGTAGAGGTAGGGATGTTGAGAGTAGTAGCGGTTGGGATGGGGGGATGTTGAGAGTAGTGGCGGTGGGGGTGTGGGAATGTTGCAAGCAGTTATTGAGAGCAGGGGTGGAGATGTGAGGATGTTGAGAGTTGTATCGGTGGGCATTTGGGGATGTTGAGAGTAGTAGCGGTGGGGATGTTGAAAGCAGTTATTGAGAACAGGGGTGGAGATGTGGGGATGTTTAGGGTACAAGTAAGGAATGAAAGTGTAACAATAATCTTTTGTAGGAGACGAGATCGGTAAGAGTAGACGATCCATTTTTTGATAAATATTAGAGTTAATCTCCGTATCTGACTGGTGGCAACTGCAATGTTTGGTAAGAGTATTACTTTGCCACATCTGACTGGTGGTAGCTGCAATGTTTGGTAAGAATATTACTTTGCCACATCTGACTGGTGGCAGCTGCAATGTTTGGTAAGAGTATTACTTTGCCACATCCACATAACCTGATCAAGTCTAGGTACATCCCACTTAAATAACTTGTTACCTATTCTAGATACTTTCCACATTTAACAAGTGCAACTGAGAAGCCTAGTTTTCATTTTAATAGTATCATTCACTGGTATTTTGTACCCAACCGTTAGATACTGTTCTCGAATTTCAGTGGATTTCACTTTTGAGAACGCATTTCTACAGTGATCAAAGGCTACTAGCATTTTTCATGAGTTATTTTTCTCATTTTCATAATGATCGAAGATTATTTGCATACTCTAAATCAAATTTTCTCAAGAGTAAATCAATGATCTTTTATCTAAGGGGATAATACACACCAATTTTAACACAGTCTTAACAGGTTTGCAGCGGTTGTGTTGTTCTTGTCGTATATGACCGAACTGAGGGAGACAGTGCGTGCCCTAACCACGTTAATAAGACGTTCATTTAATATTAGGCCATGAAAATTTTTGCTGTCTGATTTCATGCTCAATTTTCAATTATTATAATAAATTCCTTTATTTAACTTCCAATGAGAATGACAAATTTATACCATTATAGGTGACGACAGTGCTCCAGAATTTAGCTAGATGTTGAATTTCAAATCTTTTAATCACATGTTTCAAAAGTTTAAAGAACATTTCATGATATAATTCAAAAGCATCAATATTTCTAATAAGTGGCTGGAGCTGGGTAGGGTTAATTCCTGTATCATATCAGCACACGTATCTCTTATTTCAGTTAGCCAGAAATAAGAGACGTGTCATAATTATGAGAGACGTATCAGCGTATCAAAATAATGATACGCTGGTTATATAACCAGCACGTTCGTCTCTTATTTTTGGCTAACTCAAAGCTCACCAACACCAGCACCTCATAACACCCTAATTAAGTAAAGATCAGACTCCTCACGCCCTCTGCCGGCCAACATCTCATCAGACCTCATGTCCGGAGTTCTTCCGTTTTCAGCACCCACATTTCGACTCCGAAGAAAGCATTTTCGTCACATTTCGGACAGGCAGCCTGTAATTCCAGCAGCTGTCCGTCCATGGACCTGGTCAGCCGAGATGCCTGTCCGAAGAACCTGTCAGGTCCCGTCTGATGTTAGAAGTAATTTTGAACTGCGTGAAGCAGCGGAGCCTGCCTGGAGTTTTGGTGACCGGTGCATCAGCGAGATGAGGAAGCTTTCTCTGGTGTCGTCGTTGGATGCTGGGGTCAGAGAGGAGGACGTGTGAAGGAGATACGAAATGCTTTGATGCGTATTGGAAAGTAATCAACTATGTTGGGGACGTATTAATATCAGAATGGTTTTTCAACAACATAACAACATTTGTTTTGAAAAATTCCTTTTTCGGTTGAATGCAGGATGTCAGAGAGGAGGATGTGTGTGGGAGATGCGAAATGTTTTGATCCGTATTGGAAAGTAATCAACGATTTTGTGGAAAAATTGAAAACAGAAGGAATATACAGCAACGTGATCTAGGTACGGGATTTGTTTTGAAAGTTCTGTTTTCGGTTATAATATTCCTGAAAGTTAACATACAGGAATGTAAATTATCGTAAATTACCGTTCACGGTAACGATAATTATGTGATCTAAGCCGTTGGTTTATCAAGGGCATCACTGGAAGAACCACTCTGAAAATAAGAAGTGTATGTTGAAGATTATTTGAAGCTGGTGTCTTTCCCGTCACTTCACTGTAGCGGCTCGTATTCTGGGTCGTGCCGTACCCAAGGTGCAGTAGTGACTTCGGGCGGCTGGGAGTGAAGTTTGAAATTTGCAATGCAATTTAAGTTTGAAAGTATCAAAGAAATTTGCAAGCTGACGTGCAATGTAATCAGATTATGAAAACATTCAGGGAAAATGAAAAAGAAGTTATCTCTCGGTGCATTTTGATTTCATAATTTTTACCAGTCTTTCGTAAAGAAGAATGTACAGTAAAAGTCACTAATTGGATGTTACTGCACAAAATTTTCATCGGCGCCGGTGTCACGCGAAAGCCTAGCGAAGCCAAATTGGTTTCACTATTTTTATTTTTAATAGATGACCAACCATTGAAAATATGCTAGAATATGAAACTTTCTCTGAATTTAAGAAAAACCTAAAAGTAAGTTTTTATTTTTAATTCCTATACAGCACACATATAATTTAAAAAAATAAGAGCACGTTGAGTTCCACAGATACTGCACCCCACACATGAGGTCCCCTGGTTTCTGCTTCTACAGCCATAATCTGTACACAAACTATGCTGTTTTTGATAATATCGTTGTTTTGCCATGAAGACAAGGTGGTATTTTGGTTTCAAACCACGGTAGAGGAAACAAGGTAGGGTCATTTCTATGGGAGAAAATACACCTCCTCTTGTTCGGCTAGCCAATAGGAAAAAATTATTTCAAACAAATTTTATGACGTCGCCAAAATACCATGTCGTTCGGCCAATAGTGGAGCCAGATTTGGGGGTAGCAGTGTTACCAGATGCAGTATGAGCGCTGCTCATGCTGCAGTATAGTAAAAAGACTGGTTTGAACCTACCTTGTTTCCTCTACCGTGTTCCAAACCAAGTTTCATATCTACACCTTTTTCACTTCAAATTAATCTAAGTCAAGTTCAATTTAATCCGAGTCAAATTCAATTTAATCCGAGTCAAGTTCAATTTAATCCAAGTCAAGTTCAATTTAATCCGAGTCAAGTTCAAATTAATCCGAGTCAAGTTCAAATTAATCCAAGTCAAGTTCAAATTAATCCAACCCGTAGTTGAGGTAAAAATAACGTAATAACTTGTTAATTTGAGTTTTTTTGTTAAATATGTATCTATTGGATGTGATGAGCAAAACTGGTTTCGAGGATTTATTTACACTCATAGATATTTATACACGTGAAATTCCACTTTATCAAATATATGAAATCAAATACATGCAAGTAAAAAATATTATCATTGGACGAAATGTAGATTTAATCTTTAAAAGAAATATACAAGTGCAATTCACTGAGTACTACTTTCAAGACCTAAATATTAATAAAAGGATTATTATAAAAGTTATTGAAGTCTTTAAAGTATTATACATCGAATTGTGAACACACACAAACAAAATCAGTATTAAATTAGAAACATTGTTTCTTGTATTATTATTGTGTATTGTAAGTGGATCCAACATTTCTTCCCAATGACAAACACGGAATTAGAATGGATGGCAACATTTAAATTGCTAATTCAAGAATATATCTAGGTAGTAATGTACACGTAAAAATTGTAAACAAACGGAATCGTACATTAGTACACAGTGAATCGCACTTGTATATTTCTTTGAAAGATTAAATCTACATATCGACCAATGATAATATTTTGTACTTGCATGTATTTGATTTCATATATTTAATAAAGTGGAATTTCACGTGTATAAATATCTATGAGTGTAAATAAATCCTCGAAACCAGTTTTGCTCATCACATCCAATAGATACATATATAACAAAAAACTCAAATTAGCAAGTTATTACGTTATTTTTACCTCAACTAAGGGTTGGATTAATTTGAACTTGACTTGGATTAATTTGAACTTGACTTGGATTAATTTGAACTTGACTTGGATTAATTTGAACTTGACTCGGATTAATTTGAACTTGACTTGGATTAAATTGAACTTACTTGGATTAAATTGAACTTGACTCGGATTAAATTGAACTTGACTCGGAGTAAATTGAACTTGACTTAGATTAATTTGAAGTGAAAAAGGTGTAGAGGCCTGACTTCTTGTAACACTTGAATCAATTGTTTCGGCATACTCAGCCAGTCCAAAAAAATACAGAGTAGCAATTATTGAGTTTATCATTCTTGTACACAATGATATTGCGGTAGCTCTCTAGGATGTATTTTGGATAATTGGATTACGTTCAAATATTAAAAGCATATTTTATATTGTCAAACTGCAATAATCATAATGAAAATTTGATGAATCACCGTTAAAAAATTCAGAATTCACAGAATTTTTTTGTAGATCAACTTGAATTTTGTAGATCAACCTGATCTACACGTGCTCCGCATGGTAAGTAGGTAATGAAATATGTGTCGTGCTGCACTGCATGTCAGAATAATAACTCTAACACTAACTCCAACTTTACCTCTCAAACGCTTAAAAAAACTCTAAATTTTCCAGACATATAGCAAATGCGCGGCACAGTGACAAGCGGGAAACCATGGCTTTCCACCATGTATTTCTGAATTTATCAAAAGTTTGCGAGCGCTTTCAAAACTGACCCGACAAAAAGGTTTACGTTTACACAAAAGAATTCTGAATGAGGAAACCAAGTTTGTTCTTCATTACTGTTGCAGCACAGCCATAAAAAATTCTTTGTTATTGCGTTTGAAATTCGCAGATTTTCGCCTGCCAGCTCGTTGCTAGGATACCAAATGGATATAAACATTCCCTTGTTTCTTGAATATTGAATTTGGCTCAACAGCAAAAAAAATATTTATTTGTCCCACGACTTCAATTAATGCTGGTTTGCTCCAGCTGTCGCCAGACGTAAGAGTTGAGCGTAGGGAAAGCATTTTTTGCCCAATACTTTCACAAAACGCGGAAACCAAGTGTTTTACTTTTATTAAAATTTGAGCCATTGGAGAAAATTATGATATTTATTGTTGCTCTGAACGATAAAAAAGGAGCTTCCAGACTGTAATAAACGTGAAAATGTATCCATAATTGAATATCATTTTCTGAATCAAATAATTTATTGTTGGCGTGATGCTAGCGGTAGTGACACTCGTTTTCTACTGGAATATATTTCCAGCAAATTTTGATATACTTTTTCTTTTATTCTATGTAGTAATTTAACACCCCAAAACGCTCGCAATTGACAATATACGCTTCCAAACTGTTTTTTATATTCGAATGAACTTTCTCAGGAATTGATACTCGGAAACATCATATACAAACTTTGGGCCATCTAAACATTCAGTTGTGAAAGAAGTAAAAATGGTGAGTTTCTGGAGGAATAATTTCGTCGCTGTTGCTATACGAGAAGAGGGTGGGTTTAGGACCCCCTTCCCAGACGCTGAGGGACTCTCAACCCCCGCAAAGTTTAAAGTATCGTCCTTCATGCTTGCGTACACCTGCATACCAGACATGGAGAATAAAAGAATTTGAAGATTTACATGAATTTATTTTAGGTAACACGTGGATAAAGTACACAAGGCATTGGAACGAAATGATTTGAAAGGGCACAATTGCGTTAAAGTAAGGCACCCACATATCTACCGTCATAAGACTTTAAACACGACATGATATAAATGTGATGCTTAACGAGAATTCAAGTTACCAATACTCCACCGCTGACAACAATTCACGAAAGAATGCACAAAGTTATAGAAACCCCTACGCAACACAAATTACAGAACAATGATGACAAACATACCGTTTTCCTGGACTCACAAGGCGTCCAAAAATACATCAATGCTTCGCATTCTGTCGCATGAACATAGACACAAATTCATTACACAGCGCGTCCTTTTTACTGCAGCGTGCCACTTTGACTTCCTCTAATACACTTTAAAGCACTGTTTCAAAATACTCGATGCCACAAATTTTTAATTCCTCTGAGGTGCGTTGCAGGTGTTTTCAAAATACTCGATGCCACAAATTTTCAATTCTTCTGGAATGCGTTGCAGGTGGAAATCTTGAAGGGCGCTCGCAAAATTTCTTCGCTTGCGACCGCTCTAACCGCAGGCGTAGGCCGGCTTGCTAGCACATCGTAGACGCGGTGCCTAGAGCGCTTGTTTGTTGCGTTCACGGCGTTATTGCCCGAACAGCTCAACCCCTTTGTAATTTGCGATTTTGACGTTGTTGAAGATTGACAGCTGTGCAAGTTCAAAATGAGGGTTGGAGTACTCATGCTGTCTTGAAGACTACGTAGAACTGACATATTTATGTTCTCTCAGGAGACGATTTAACACACTTTTATACGTGCCGGTTATCCGCGACGTTGTTGCGTATTAAGCGGAATTTGATGCCGGTGGTACTTCAGTGTCTGCTGGGTCCGTTGCCAACTTTTGGAGATTCGAAGGAGCACTCTATCGGGGCACTTTCGCGATGTTTCTTCTCGAGTAGCAGATCCAATGGGGATCTCGGCGGCAGCCGGATCCCCGCAACGTGCATCAAGAAGACCGTCTTTCGTCGTGTAACCAAGTGAAATCCCCCTCCCTAATATACTTGTTCGCCGCTTATATACTCTCGCTTGTTTTCTTTTCCAGACTCTTCTCGAACCTTCCCAGCTACAGAGAGAGTCACTCAATTCTAATTCGTTGAACGCTTGCCGGTTGTGAAGTTTCTATCTCTGATTGGATCGCGCTCGACACCCCAAACACGTGATTCCTTAGAGGGCACACCATTGGTGTAGCAGGTGCCGCTCTCTGCTAAGCCTTACTCCTTCTTCTTTCGAATCTGCCCTCGCGCTCCCAGCTCAGCCACTAACGCCTTCGTCTGTGTGTATGTGCGTGAGTGTGTCGATGTGCGTGTATGTGTGTGACTGCGTGTGTTTCGTATCTGCCCCTCGCCTGTGCTGGCTGCTCAGCACCGGCGCTTGTTTTAACGGGCTGAAATTCCAATACCTAAGAAAACACACGTGTATTTCCCCAACGTTAAGTATTTCCCCGAGTAAAGTATTTCCCAAATTTGTTTCCGAAAGTATTTCCCAACAATACCCGGTCCCAACGAAAGAAAATTTGAGTCAAATTGTAAATTTGACACAAATTTTCAACTGTTAATTACATATATTTGTTTCCCCATTTACTCAATCCCTTCGCTTTTCCCGACATCAAAATATCCTTACATATCACCTCACGATTTACCTTCTTGCAACACGCCGATGTTGGCGCATTTATAACAAATTCATTAATACCTGACACACACCTAATAATTAAAACGCACATTTCTTATACACATTATCATAGAACGCAAGGAGAAAAAGAACATATTAAAGATAACGCATAAATCGGACAACATGAACGCACAAAATAAAACGCACCCGTTATCGTATTATTTCCGGTTTGTTCTCGACAAATTCATCGACATAAATAAACATCTAAATTAGAGATCGTAAAGTAGGCGAACGTGGTACAAGCAGAGACATTCTTTCAGCTTTCTCGATTGCAATCCACCTAAAAACAAAATCTCAAAATGGAGGTGATTTTCCAACCTCAAGTTTTCTTCCTCATGATTATCATTTCATCCTGTGGTTCAAAAGTAGACGTTTTTCTTGCAACAAAAACTTGCTGTTGCTCCTCCTATGCGCCTGGCTACAGCTTGTTGTTGTTGTTGTTCTCCTGACGTGCTACTGCTCTTCGGCTTGCTACTGATCCTGGGGAGGGCCCCTTGCTGAGAATCGAGGTAAGCTGAAGCTTTTCCATTAAAAAAATTCATCCTTGGCGTCACGTGAACTCGTGGAAAATTCCGTAGATCCTCGTTGCGTCAATTCGCGGACAAATTCTGTAGATTACTGCGTCAAATGCGCGTTGGATTCCCACGTAGGAGCTCATCAGCTTTTTCATCATAATTGTAGAAAATGAAGCACATTTATTTGCGAAGACCTTCAGGTTTTGGTTCTCAGTCCGCTCGTCGACTAGCATGACATTAACCCCTGAGGTTCGCGTTAAATTGCCAATGATCTCCTTCCGTAAATACGCGTTTAATTTTCTAACCTGGTCCATTTGTACTCGAGAGACAGCGCATTACTTGGTTGATCTACGTAAGAATTGTTCCTCGGTTTCCTTCGAAATCTGCCTTGAGTGAGGGGGACGTGAGCTACGCGAAGAATTCCTACATACATACATAAAATAGTTACTTTCCGGTCTCCTCAACCAACTCTAGACAAAAGCCGAAATTCGTTCGACGGTGTCACTAAACAGTTGAATCACCTAATTATTTCGAAGATAGACATTCTTGCACATGACGTACGGACTATCAGGAGACATCCTGAATACGCACCAATAAAAAAAGCACATATAAATTGGGTCTTGTTAACACATCGAACTTTACGTCATACTCTGCCGCGAAGGCTTTTCTAACGATTCGACATTTTGACAACACCAACACACACAAAAATAGACAAATTTAGTGTTAACAACCCGTCAAACTTTACACCTTACTACGCTGAAAGGCTCTTCAGACGATCTGACATTGTGATAACACTGACACAAAAATGCAAAAAAAAACAATAGACATGACACAAAATTTAATCCGATTCTCAGCCCCAGAGTCAGTGCAGCACATTTGAATGATTCCACGTTGCTCAACGACATCGTTCGTACACACGATATTTATATACTCATTCTGTTTCCAAAGTTTTCACTAACGTCGTTAAACAACGCATTAAGGGAATTATCACCCTAATAATTATCATGCCTACAGAACAATGAACAAAAAAAGTGAAATTAATGACGCATACCAATGATGTTTGAGAATAACCAGCGTCAGCGTCAACAACATTATGGGGAAAGAGTGATCAAGAAATTCCCACACAACGGCGCCGAAACACCTTCACCAGCTTGACTCAAAGACAACTCGTCATTTTTGATACAACACATTTATAAATCAATGTTACTGACCATACTCTCTCAGATATTTCCTGCTTTCATATCCTACATTATGACCTCACGTAATACCACACTTAACTTGACGCACAAGAAAATTCCATTGCCTCGGCTCAGAACAGCAATAAAATTACATAGCTTCGCTGCACCGCAGACTGTCACGCTGATCCTTATTGTTAAAGATAAATTCCATGTATTCACCGCAATGCCTTTCATTTCAATTTTCACGCTGTATTAAATCCATCTAACAGAAAATAAAGTCTCCATCTCGAATATTGTACATTTCCTAATGTGAAACGCTCATATTTCCGTGAAGCTAACTCGTTAACTTTGCCTAAGCAAGAACACACTCTCAGTATTACACAATAATTCATTTTGAATTACCGACGAGAATGGACAGCATCATTTTAAGTGTCAATAAAAATATTGAATGGAGAACGCTTGCACTTTGGAAACGAAATTTATCCATCGAGGATTGTAGCTGACTTCATAAAATTCTCACTTTGATATGGCAAAACTCCTGTTTGATACAGCAAAACTCCTCTTTAATCTTCATTAACTCCTTAGGAATAAACTCCAACTGGGTTGTATATTCCAGTGTTAACAAAATTACCAAAAGTTTCATTTTATCATGATGAGTGTTAACTTGAAATTTCCTATTTTGGGCAGTCAACGATAAAAAAAAACAAGCTCAAAATTCAATGTGCGCTCAAACTGATAAGAAAAATTATTCTATTGGCGACATGTAACCGTTTAGACTACAAAAAAAATTGCATTTAATCCACGTGTTCCCTTAAAATCTACAGATACTTAATGTAATACAGTTCCCCCCAGCTGAAGGTAGCTGGGATTGAATAATCTTAAATTCATAATAAGCCTTGCACAGTCGAATCCACTTAAAAAATTTTAATTATCATGAAAATCTTAAAGTTTCAGTGTGAGGCAGCACAGATCTCATGCTCAACTAAATTTAGCATAAAGGCATTGATTGACTTCTGTCAGGGGCGGAACCGGTTGGTTACTACATACATGAGAAAGTTTACTCAGAGTACTAGATTGTAGTGGATTATTACTGAAAATTATTTAAATTCTCACTCTGATGTACTGGCGCTTTAGCATCATCCTGATGTGAATAGAAAAACGAATTCACTTTAATTAACACACGAGCAGAGGCATCATCAATATCTAAGCAAATAAAATTAGACCACGAACTAAATTCGCAGCATCCTTGAAATTACAACTTACTCTAAAAACTACATTTAAATTCTTGTTTTTAAGTGCCGTCGCTTAATTCCTTCAACAACTTGCAACAAAAAAAATTTTTACCGCCCCATTGATATCACGGAAATTGATTCTCAAACAATCCCATTACTGCTTCTTAGCAGATGTCAACTTATATAATTGAAGCACTCAAATATCAACGAATGAAAGTAGGAATTATGCTGCTAAAGCTGATTGGAGAAGCTTGACGCACACGAGGCCAAAAAAAAATTCTGTAAATTATTTTAAGTGAGGCGTCACTAAAACTGAAAATTTCAACCGGATTAATTACTCAATGCCTCAAGCCTTGGTAAACTTTAACTTGCTTCAAAGATTCACTTGAGATAAGGCGGTGTTTGCTAAAATTACGGCGTCATTTTCCACAGCCAATGCTTCACACCTAAATTCAGTTAAACCTAATAATTGTACAGATCATAGAAAAACTCAACCAAAAATTCAGCACTCAAGAAAAAAATTTTTTCATCGAACACACTGTCAAGAAAATAGAGTAAGTATTTTCCTCACAAGAGGCGCAGAGGCTGTTGTTCAGAGCATACCGACAAACTCCTAATCACATGGGCACTGAAATATAAATCTCTTATGAAGAAGGAAATTCTTTTTAATAATAATGGCGGCACTTCAGAACGTGACTAAATTATGCTGGCTCTCGGATGCACCAAAAATAAAATGTGCCAAGAAGACAACGCTATTAATTGAACTTTGATGTAATATTCACTCAAACAACATTAACTGAATCACCTCAGCGGCACGAGAAAAATGAGCAAAGATCCCGGAAAATATCAATTTCTCATAGCATTTCGAAATTAAGGGCCATGGATTACACTCAATCAAGTACACTTCAAATTAGGCGCTCAGAAATGGTCCGACTGCAGCTGCAAGAATTTCAAATTTTATTGCTCCACACTCTCACGCATTTATGACTCAAAGCAGTGAAATGCCATTACACAACGAAGGGCAATTTCCCGAAGCAAGACCAATCGCCGCCACAAGAAACTACACAGAGCAAGCGAAATACAATGCCGGACAAATCCTTGCAAACGACTGGACCATTATTTGAATTCTTTCTTGAGGGACCGTTATAAAACTTATATAAAAAGTTTTAAGCAACTGAAAATGATTAAAGAAAATTCTCCGTGCCAATATACAGACAGTACGCTTGCATAGGACAATTAATATATTTTTCCTGTTGCGATACGAGAAGAGGGTGGGTTTAGGACCCCCTTCCCAGACGCTGAGGGACTCTCAACCCCCGCAAAGATTAAAGTATCGTCCTTCATGCTTGCGTACACCTGCATACCAGACATGGAGAATAAAAGAATTTGAAGATTTACATGAATTTATTTTAGGTAACACGTGGATAAAGAACAAAAGGCATTGGAACGAAATGATTTGAAAGGGCACAATTGCGTTAAAGAAAGGCACCCACATATCTACCGTCATAAGACTTTAAACACGACATGATATAAATGTGATGCTTACCGAGAATTCAAGTTACCAATACTCCACCGCTGACAACAATTCACGAAAGAATGCACAAAGTTATAGAAACCCCTACGCAACACAAATTACAGAACAATGATGACAAACATACCGTTTTCCTGGACTCACAAGGCGTCCAAAAATACATCAGTGCTTCGCATTCTGTCGCATGAACATAGACACAAATTCATTACACAGCGCGTCCTTTTTACTGCAGCGTGCCACTTTGACTTCCTCTAATACACTTTAAAGCACTGTTTCAAAATACTCGATGCCACAAATTTTTAATACCTCTGAGGTGCGTTGCAGGTGTTTTCAAAATACTCGATGCCACAAATTTTCAATTCTTCTGGAATGCGTTGCAGGTGGAAATCTTGAAGGGCGCTCGCAAAATTTCTTCGCTTGCGACCGCTCTAACCGCAGGCGTAGGCCGGCTTGCTAGCACATCGTAGACGCGGTGCCTAGAGCGCTTGTTTGTTGCGTTCACGGCGTTATTGCCCGAACAGCTCAACTCCTTTGTAATTTGCGATTTTGACGTTGTTGAAGATTGACAGCTGTGCAAGTTCAAAATGCAGGTTGGAGTACTCATGCTGTCTTGAAGACTACGTAGAATTGACATATTTATGTTCTCTCAGGAGACGATTTAACACACTTTTATTCGTGCCGGTTATCCGCGACGTTGTTGCGTATTAAGCGGAATTTGATGCCGGTGGTACTTCAGTGTCTGCTGGGTCCGTTGCCAACTTTTGGAGATTCGAAGGAGCACTCTATCGGGGCACTTTCGCGATGTTTCTTCTCGAGTAGCAGATCCAATGGGGATCTCGGCGGCAGCCGGATCCCCGCAACGTGCACCAAGAAGACCGTCTTTCGTCGTGTAACCAAGTGAAATCCCCCTCCCTAATGTACTTGTTCGCCGCTTATATACTCTCGCTTGTTTTCTTTTCCAGACTCTTCTCGAACCTTCCCAGCTACAGAGAGAGTCACTCAATTCTAATTCGTTGAACGCTTGCCGGTTGTGAAGTTTCTATCTCTGATTGGATCGCGCTCGACACCCCAAACACGTGATTCCTTAGAGGGCACACCATTGGTGTAGCAGGTGCCGCTCTCTGCTAAGCCTTACTCCTTCTTCTTTCGAATCTGCCCTCGCGCTCCCAGCTCAGCCACTAACGCCTACGTCTGTGTGTGTGTGCGTGAGTGTGTCGATGTGCGTGTATGTGTGTGACTGCGTGTGTTTCGTATCTGCCCCTCGCCTGTGCTGGCTGCTCAGCACCGGCGCTTGTTTTAACAGGCTGAAATTCCAATACCTAAGAAAACACACGTGTATTTCCCCAACGTTAAGTATTTCCCCGAGTAAATTATTTCCCAAATTTGTTTCCGAAAGTATTTCCCAACATCGCTAACTTTTCGTTATGAGAGAGTTTATATCCTAATTTTATGTATCTAGCACAAAATGATTTCCAATGAAATTTCCTGAATCGAAAAACTTGAGATGATACAATTCTAAAAACAATTTACATTTGTTTGAGTATCTTACCATGTGTAGAGGTCACACCATTCTCTATGACATATCGCTCACGAAATCCAAATTCCTACATCCATAATATAGTATCTTTAAATGATTTTCCTTAGGTATAGATATAAAATTATCAGCATACTCTGAGGTTCATCAACTTCTTGCAAAAATGTAAAATACAATTCTATTTGTGGGAATATTACAACATGTGTAGAGGTACCATCAATATTTTTGTCGTTCCACTTGAAAAAAGATTTTCTTACGTGTAGATTTGAAACGATTAGCACACACTTAGGTGCATCAACTTATGGCAAAAGTATAAAATGCATTTCCATTTGTGTCTATGTTCCGTCATGTGTAGAGCTACCATCAATATTTATTCGTTCCGCTCACAAAACGGGCATCTTAATATTTAACCCTCCGTTTGTAAATCAAACCTCGGACGGACATTGAAGACTCCGATCTGCTTACCTCACTGCGGGACTTGATTAAGTGTCCTCATTGATTTATGAGCCCACTTCACGTCGGGAGCTTCAGTGAGCGCTGATATGGAAATGTTGTCACTCATGTTGAAAGCGGCAACATTTGACATCATTCATCACTCATGAGAGCGTCAAATAAGCAAGCGTGTCATATACGAGCGTGTCATACGTCTCGTACATCGAAGCCTGGTCTCAAATAGACGAGGATTTTATCGATATCTACCCATAAATATATCATTGTGCGTGTGATTTATTCGTTCCATGACCTGTGTTAGTGTATTGAATTTACAGGTCTCAAAAAGACGTGGGTTTTGTCGACATCTTTAGATAAATAAATCGCTGTGCACGTACTGTATTCGTTCCATGACCTGTATTAGTGTATTGAATTTACAGGTCGCAATAAGACGTGGGTTTTTTTAGGTATTTAACGGTAAATCTAAGTAAAAATCATCGAGCATGTACTGTTTATGTTTCATGACGGAATATTCGAGCCTTAAATTCACAGGTCTCAGATTGAAATGCATGTTTATCGATATCTATCAACAACAAATGAATTGTTGTGCGTTCAACGTATTCGTTCCAAAACTAGTACTAGAGCATTAAATTTACTGTAGTCTTTACGAGCCAAAACGATGGCGCGAGAGCTTTCGTTACGCTTATTTTTGAGCGAGTGACGCAGTCAGGGCTCTGATCGCCTCCAATTTCTGGCCAGTTTTATCAATCAAAAATTTGCGTTTATCAAATGAAGCAATCTCCTGCAGTGAGCCTTTACGCTCTCAACTGATTCACTGCCAGCATTTCCAACTGATTTCACTGCCAGTATTTCGAACTGATTTCGAGGATGCAGCTCGAACTAGAGTTCTAATCGATATATTGAAGAACCATTAAATGTAGCTGTTAAATGTAGTCATAGTGCGTAACCATCTAGTCTATCATGATTGCGCTCACCTTCCGGATATTATGTCAATAAACCTAAATGAAAAGAGCTCAAAAATAAAATATTAGCAAAGAATGAAAAAGTTTATGAATTTATCCATTCAAAACCAGTCTCCCACAACTACTTCAAAATGGGTAAAATTATTTGAACTGCTTTCAAGTTCTCAGTGATCTCCTTCGCTGGCCGGAGAAAAATAATTTTCTTTTTCACAGCAGGGATACATTAAACATGCAAAAAGTACCGATATGTTTCACTTTTCATTCACCCTCCAGCATCGATAAACACCTTTTGTATCAGTAACATTAATTCCAGGTTCTTCTTCTTGATCCAAAAACACAAGACTTTTTTTAAGGTCAGAGGCTAGAAAACTGGACCATTAACTCAAAGGATAGAAAACAGGACTGAAGCACTTCTCTGCGACGATAATAGCAACGAATGCATAAAAACTCCTCTCAAACAGCAGCAATAACTGCACAAAAACTCCTTCGAGTCTATTGCATCGACTGAATAAAGACTTATTTCAGCCAACAATAACGACTGATCCGTACTCGAGCTCTGCAATACCAAGAAGACTATTTGAAGCAGCTACAGCTACATCCACCCCGTGTAACTGGAGCTCGGGGTCTATCAAAACATTTGTTATTCTAGCAGCTATTGCTATAAGCACGTGTGCGTGGGTGCATTGTGTTTGTAGGTTTACAAATGTGTTGTGTGTGTGTGCTGTGTTGTGTTTGTGCGTGTGTGTAGGTTTGCAGAAGTGTTGTGTATGTGTATGTGTGTGCTGTGTTGTGTTTGTGTTTTAGTGTGTAGGTTGGCAGAAGTGGTGTGTGTGTGGGTGTGCTGTGTTGTGTTTGCGTGCGTGTGTGACTGTGCAGGTTTGAAGAAGTATGTGCGGGTGCATTTTGTTCATTTTTGTGTTTGTGCGAGTGTGTAGGTTTACAAAAGTGTTGTGTGTGTGTGTGAGTGTGCGAGTGTGGAGGTTTGCAGAAGTGTTGTGTGTGCGTGCGTGTGTGTGCATGGGTGCGTGTATGTGCGTACGTGTGTGAGTGTGTGTGCGGGCGTGTGGTGGGGTGTAGGCATGTGTGTGCGCCGGTGCACCCTACACGTTCCAGAGGCGCGGAGTTGGAAGAGAGGTGGAATGGGAATGTAAGCAAGATTTCCGAGAGGGATTGTGTTAAACTCACAGGGTTTGAACTGAGATGGAGTTACTCGAGTGAAAAGATAGCTGGCTAAGGAACCTATCTAAACTTGAGCTACTGAACGTTGTTCTCGAGCTTCTGTTGAATTCGAATGGAGAATGTTCTTAAATTCATAATACGTGTTTGAGTTGAATGTTGTGTTCTCGTCATATGTGATCAAATAAAAGATTATAGAAGTTTAAAATGTTATTCGAGAATAATCATTAAGCAAGGTGATTCAATGGTAAAGAGTTACTGCTATTTTACAAGTACGAACCACCGTCAATTATTACACTTCTCTTTTCGAATAAATTTCGTGAATAAATTCTAAGAGGAAAGAAAGAATCACTTATCGTGAATATTCGTTTTAAGAAGTGCATTTAACTTTATAAAAACAGTGTTAACAAATTAAAATGGGTAAGAATACATACTTTGACTTTGAGTGCCCAGTGAGAGATATCCATATTTTGACTGTTTTCGTAGGACGCTAAGCAATGACACTTAAAACGAGAATCATGAGTTCACATCCGTCATTTTCGTTGATGGCTTTAAACTGCATTTCTTTGAAAGGCGGTTTCAACTTACGGACGCTCAACGACTGATAAGTTTTAACCAATAGAGTCATAATAAGTGTTTTTGAAATCAATCAGTGTGGTAATAAGTTGAATACCACATCTATCAGCACAAATCGTGCTGTGGCAAGCTGAGAAATGAAAAAGCTGAAAATTTCGATGACTTATAAAAGTGTTTCATCATTTTATATCATCATGCTCCTGGTTTTACTTCATGAATTGTTTTTAATAATTTTTACATAAAAATAACAGCTAGTTGTTAACCGTTCCAAAATTTTCACACAATGATCTGACTCAATTTTCTGAACAGTTTCTCAAAATAAACCTCGTGCAAAATACTGTCAACGTTTCCTCACTCTCAAATGATCTAATTCAACATGGTCGGAGAACATAATAATAAGCTGAAATTAATTTTAATTGATGCAACATCTGTCAGTTCCCTACGCGAAAGTAAATGATATTTGCTAACGGAGTCAAAGAGTCGGATGTTAGAGATATTAAATGAAAACGATGAAATCGCTGTGAGGACGTCTAAACGAAAAAGTAAAATCCGATATACGAGTACTAGTAAAAATAAAAACTTGCAGAGAAACGCAATATTTTACTAAGTTTATGATTGTCGAGTATAATTGCAGTAGTTATTCTTTACAGTGAGTCATCCGATGTCGACCGAGTCACTAACTGTACAATATTATAACAACATGAAAAAATGAAATAGAGCGAATTTTGTTCCAAAACAGAAATTGTTATGCTTGGGTTAATTTTATTGATGGTACGTGCTTAGTTATGGCTATATTAAGGTATTGACAAGGTTATGGTTAAATTATGGTACTGGCAAAGTTTTGGTCATATTATGGTATTGTCAAGGTTATGGTTAGATTACGGTACTGGCAAGATTATGGTTAGATTTATGGTTGTGGCAAGGTTATGGTTAGATTTATGGTTGTGGCAAGATTATGGTTAGATTATGATATTGGCAAAGTTATGGCCTTAGAAGTCGCTGAACTTATTCGGGCTCACTGTACTCATATTTGACCTTGTACTATACTTAAGAGACAATCTACTTCTGTATCGCTTGTGGTAAATAAATCGTTTAAAATCATTTAAATTGTTTAAATTGTGGTTAGGGGCCTAAGGTGAGCGTTCCCAATCTTTCTTCATTTCATCTCAAATCATCTAAAAAAAGCAGTGACGTGAATTCTGGACTTTTTATTCTGATGTGCCTTGCTTTAATTGAATTCTTGCCCAATTATAAAACATATTTGCTCATCACTACAGATGCCAAATTTCGAAAACACTTCTTCTAATTTTCGAAAGTTTGTGTACATGTCCATCAAAATATAGCTTACGATGAATACATAACGCAAAGAGTTAGTCATTATCGTGGAAGAAGAAGTTTAGACTTACCCAAACAAAAACCAATTTTTCTTTTTATTAAAAATAGTTTCAAGGTTCACTTTAAAGAACGCTTTTCCATATTCTTAAGGTGTGGAAAATTTTCCCCTTCAAAAATTATCTTTATAATAAAAACAGATACAAGGCGCACGTAGAAGAGATGCGTTTCCGTTATTTTATGAGTTTCCCAAACAGAGAAATTCCTTCTAAATTGAGAATTCCCTATATTCCCTTTATTCCCTTCATATCACCTGATGGTATATTCCATTTTCATATTTCTAGAATTTTTCTTCATTCCCTTTATATTGGAAATTCCCTTTATTACTTTCATATTCCCTTTATATTACATCCCGTTTCTACATTTTCAGAAATTCCCTATATTTCCTTTATACTAGAAATTCCCTCTATATTATATTCCGTTTTAAAATTGTTCATAACTTCCCTTTTTCCCATTAAATTAAAAATTCCTTTTGTTCCCTACATTTTCCCTTCATATTATACTCCGTCTCCATATTTTAGAAATTCATTTTGTTTTAGAAATTCACTTCATTCCCTACATATTCCATTCATATTATATTTCGTATCAATATTTTTTAGAAATTCCTTCTTATTTTAAAAATTCTCTTTATTCCCTTGATATTACATTCCGTTTCTACATTTTTAAGATGATCCGGAAAAGTGTTATGGAGCTAGGAAAGAACCTCAAGAGACCAGGTCGCCTCCTGCCTCTTTGACGGGAGCCTAAATTCAATTAGAACTTCTCTGTGAGCTGCGCCGCCTCCGGGACTTGGTTTTGCCGGGCGTGCGCTGGCTTCAGTTTTTGGGTCTCGACGGCTGGAGCAAGTCTTTGGGTGGAGCAAGTTGGTTCGTAAAGCTTTTGTAAGCTTTATAGCGGGCGTGTAAAGTATTTGTAAACTTTACAGTGTATTTGTAAAGTTGTTGTAAACTTTACATTTGGTTTTTAAAGTTTTTGCAAACTTTACATTAAGTTTGTAAAATTTTTATGGACTTTTTATCTGGTTTGTAAAGTTTTCATAAACTTAAGACCTATTTTTAAAGTTTTTGTAAAGTTTACGTCTGGTTTGTAAAGATTTTGAGCTGTGTTTGCAAACGAACTTGAAAATAGTTCTTAAAAATCGCTGATGTGTTCAGTTCTTCATGAGGGAAAATGTATTGATAATCTATTTAAATTACTCGTACGCGTAAATATTTATGTTAAAGTTTACTTTTATTGAAGAATTTTCCATGCCATCTTCGTGTTGAGAGTAAACTTTAGAACTAACGCAAAGAATAAAATTTCTTTTCTTTCCAATAAAATTTCAGAAAACTGAAAATTGGGTTAATTTTCAATTGATTTAGGGGAGCTAATTCTCGAATTTCCGTTGTTTGTAAAAAAAGAAATAAAGGGATAGAAGTAAATGAGTAAAACGAAATATGTGAACTTATGGTTCCTTTACAATGTTTCCTCATCAATGTTATGCGCTTGAGGGTACGGTTTTGTATCGCATTCTCGCGCATGAGGTTTTACATCGTACACTAGGGTGTGATAAGAAAAGATCACAATATTTGTAATGCCAAATAAAAGAACACCGAATTTTCAAATTTTTCAATTCACAAACTCAACTTTGTTTCTTTTCCTTTTTCCCCATCAGGCCTCCTCGTTATTCAGTTCCTTTCTTTCATTTTCATCAAGTTAAAAATTCGTAGTGCGTTCACCACGATGCGAAACAATATAAATTTTTTTATCTTCACTTTCGTTTGACAATAATTATAACAGTGCAGATATTGATAGGGCTTTAAACAAAAATTTAAACCATTTCAAAATTGGATGTGATGATATAATTTTTCTATTCTTTAGGAGGTATTGCCACGCCAGGCACATTGGCGCCAGTTGCAGTCAATTTGTCTCGTAGAACAGCCATGTTAGCTCCTACCATCTAATATGTCAACTGGTCAAACAATAGGTTTGGTCAAACCTATTGTCTGACCAAATATTTGATTATTGTTTAAAAATAGTTCAAACAATAGGCTTGACCTACAGCAAGTAGGTCAAAGTTTTAAGTAGAGTAGCTGTGAAACCATTCATAACCAGTTGAAGGAAGCCTCAAATCAAACGATAGGACTTCATTTGCTGCTGAAGAGCCAGCGAAAAACAGGTGATTCATTATTGAAAATGTTTTAAGCGGTCGAGCGTTCATTACTGAAGAAGCAGCACACAAGCTCTGCAGTCATCACTGAGAGGTAACAAACTCCAGGCTGTGCATTCACCGCAAAAAAAGCAACAAACGTAGAGCATTCACCACTCAAAAGGCAACAAAGGCCGAGCGTTCACCACTCAAAAGGCAACAAACGTAGAGCATTCACCACTCAAAAGGCAACAAAGGCCGAGCGTTCACCACTCAAAAGGCAACAAACGCAGAGCATTCACCACTCAAAAGGCAACAAAGGCCGAGCGTTCACCACTCAAAAGGCAACAAACGTAGAGCATTCACCACTCAAAAGGCAACAAACGCCGAGCATTCACCACTCAAAAGGCAACAAACGTAGAGCATTCACCACTCAAAAGGCAACAAAGGCCGAGCATTCACCACTCAAAAGGCAACAAACGCAGAGCATTCACCACTCAAAAGGCAACAAACGCAGAGCATTCACCACTCAAAAGGCAACAAAGGCCGAGCATTCACCACTCAAAAGGCAACAAACGTAGAGCATTCACCACTCAAAAGGCAACAAAGGCCGAGCGTTCACCACTCAAAAGGCAACAAACGCAGAGCATTCACCACTCAAAAGGCAACAAACGCAGAGCATTCACCACTCAAAAGGCAACAAAGGCCGAGCATTCACCACTCAAAAGGCAACAAACGCAGAGCATTCACCACTCAAAAGGCAACAAACGCAGAGCATTCACCACTCAAAAGGCAACAAACGCAGAGCATTCACCACTCAAAAGGCAACAAAGGCCGAGCGTTCACCACTCAAAAGGCAACAAACGCAGAGCATTCACCACTCAAAAGGCAACAAACGCAGAGCATTCACCACTCAAAAGGCAACAAAGGCCGAGCATTCACCACTCAAAAGGCAACAAACGCAGAGCATTCACCACTCAAAAGGCAACAAAGGCCGAGCGTTCACCACTCAAAAGGCAACAAACGCAGAGCATTCACCACTCAAAAGGCAACAAAGGCCGAGCGTTCACCACTCAAAAGGCAACAAACGCAGAGCATTCACCACTCAAAAGGCAACAAACGCAGAGCATTCACCACTCAAAAGGCAACAAACGCAGAGCATTCACCACTCAAAAGGCAACAAACGCAGAGCATTCACCACTCAAAAGGCAACAAAGGCCGAGCATTCACCACTCAAAAGGCAACAAACGCAGAGCATTCACCACTCAAAAGGCAACAAACGCAGAGCATTCACCACTCAAAAGGCAACAAACGCAGAGCATTCACCACTCAAAAGGCAACAAACGCAGAGCATTCACCACTCAAAAGGCAACAAACGCAGAGCATTCACCACTCAAAAGGCAACAAAGGCCGAGCATTCACCACTCAAAAGGCAACAAACGCAGAGCATTCACCACTCAAAAGGCAACAAACGCAGAGCATTCACCACTCAAAAGGCAACAAACGCAGAGCATTCACCACTCAAAAGGCAACAAAGGCCGAGCATTCACCACTCAAAAGGCAACAAACGCAGAGCATTCAGCACTCAAAAGGCAACAAACGCAGAGCATTCACCACTCAAAAGGCAACAAACGCCGTGCATTCACCACTCAAAAGGCAACAAACGCCGAGCATTCACCACTCAAAAGGCAACAAACGCAGAGCATTCACCACTCAAAAGGCAGCACACGCAGAGCATTCACCACTCAAAAGGCAACAAACGCAGAGCATTCACCACTCAAAAGGCAACAAACACATAGCATTCACCACTCAAAAGGCAACAAACGCCGTGCATTCATCACTCAAGAAGCAACAAACGCCGTGCATTCATCACTCAAGAGGCAACAAACGCCGTGCATTCATCACTCAAGAGACAACAAACGCCGTGCATTCGTCACTCAAGAGGCAACAAACGCCGTGCATTCATCACTCAAGAAGCAACAAACGCCGTGCATTCATCACTCAAGAGGCAACAAACGCCGTGCATTCATCACTCAAGAGGCAACAAACGTCGTGCATTCATCACTCAAGAGGCAACAAACGCCGTGCATTCATCACTTAAGAGGCAACAAACGCCGTGCATTCATCACTCAAGAGGCAACAAACGCCGTGCATTCATCACTCAAGAAGCAACAAACGCCGTGCATTGATCAGTTAAGAAGCAACAAACGCCGAACACATTCATCACTCAAGAGGCACCAACGGCAACTCAGCATCACATTTCAGGACGACTAGTGCACCTTCTGGCCTTTCTATAGCCGCTGATGCCGCGCCTCTCCGACACAAACACTTCACTCAATTGACAATCTTCGCTGGGCAGCTTAGGCGCGACAGCCTCAGTGCTAAGCTCCTTAGCTGGGCTGCTGCGTGCTTCTGTGTCTGCTGCGCTCTGTCAGTCAGGTCTTCCTGCATAGGCTGGTGCCTTCATGAGACAGAGGCACGGTAGAGGAAACAAGGTAGGGTCATTTTTATGGGGGAAAATACACTTCTTCTTGTTCGGCTAGCCAATAGAAAGACTTTATTTCAAACAAACTTTATGACGTCACCAGAACTCAGTGACGTTAGGCCAATACTGGAGACGGATGTAGGGTAGCAGTGCTACCAGATGCAATATGAGCGCTGCCATTGGTTTGTTGCCGTGATGTCAGCAAACCCTCACAGTCGACAAAAAAATCACTGGTTTGAACCTACCTTGTTTCCTCTACCGTGCTCAGTGCCAAGCTCCTTAGCTGGGCTGGCGCGTGCTTCTGTGTGTGCTGCGCTCTGTCAGTCAGGTCTTCCTGTGTAGGCTTGTGTCTTGATGAGACAGAGGCGCGGAACGGAGCAGAAAAAAGAATGTCAAGTGCATCTGTATTGCGTATCAAGACTATGTAACATACTTGAATATCACGCATAAGACTATGAATCATACTTACATATCGTACATGAGACAACATATCATACTTACGTATCACACTCAAGGCTCAATATCACACGTATCATATATAAGACTAAGTATCAGACTTACTTATGATACATTCGAAAACGTATAATATGTGACGATACTTTGCAAGCGTTTACCATTAAAGGCCCCAGAGTAGACCGACCTTTTTCTTATATAGACTCAATATATTGTACTTCTTATTAAATATATTCTTAGTTTTTTGGGGGAGTTTACTCCCGAGTAATAGTATCTTCCTCACTCAGACATCGGTGACTGACTGATGTCAGTGACAGTCGTATGATGGTGGTTGTGATTACGCTAATATGAGTTCGAAAATGTTGACGTTAAAGGGTTAATGAAGGATTCTACGATAAAAACAGCGTCCATTAAACAAGTGTCTGTCCATGATGGAGACTCGGCGGAAAGAGAAATAAACCCAATCCTTCACTTTATGCCCTCGTGTTTCCTATTCTTAAATTAAATTTGATCAAAAAACCACTGGCAATTCTGTAATGTTCATTATATTAATTTTCAATCAAAGTTAGTGTTACAGTTTTGTAAATGCTTTAATATATGTCATAATGGATTTATATCAGAAAAATATTAGCACTCAAAAAGTGATGTTTATTACAAGCCATATGTGAAAAGAGGGCAATGTTCAATAGACCGATTTTTCCAAATTTTTGATTAAAAATTTTGGTCAATCGGACTATTGAACATTTCCTCTTGGCTTAAGTGATACCTTTCCTTCTTTGATATCTGCTCCAAGAACCAAAAGACTACATTTTCAGTAGCGGTAGGTACACCTCGCGACGTAAGTTCTAAGGCCGATTTCGCTAACCTATACGTACTGTACCACAGAACGGGGCCGAAGCGGCCCATAGACGATCAATTTTATTGTCAATATAATTGACAATAATGAACATTGACAATTTAATTGATCGTCTGTAGGCTTGATTGACGATCGTCAATTATTTGACTTAGTGGGCAAAAAAAATTCATCAATATATTGAGTCAATGATATTGACAATTAAATTGATCGTCTATGGGCGGCTGCAGATGAACTTACACTGCACAGAGACGACGACGACGTGAAATGATTAGAAATCAGGTACCTTGAAACTAGTTAAAGAGAGAATACAGATTTTATTTTTCAGAGCTTATGTTCACTTCTACTCAAGTCCCATCATCAAGCTGGAGAAGATGTTGAAAAATTTTATGAACGAGAGTTCTGCAAAAAAAAAATCATGCGTGGAGAATATTCCCTATTCTCAAATTTTTCCGCTACTGTAGTTATTTGAATTCTAGTTTGAGAGAGTTTTCACATTTCCTAGTGTCGCATGTGGACCAGAATTCAGTAAAGGTCTGTCAATTTTACGATTTTGAGCTCACAAAACTTCTGTGTTGAATGCACATTCGTTTTTTTTATTAAAATAAGTGCCGTATAATAAATGATTGCATTTTTTTCAAACTCTTACACAGGCACTTATTTAACAAGAAATTATTTTTTTTGACGCACCGTTCATTTTTGGGAAAATTTCCCACGAATTAATATATACAACGAACTTCTTAAATTTGAATATAATTAACACCGAAATTTAATTCGAAAACTCGATTTCCGGAACTCTTCACGACACACGCATTTCAAACCTTTCGATTAAGAATTACACCACAAACAGGAGCATCACACCTTTCACTAGAAATGGAGTTTCAAACTCTGATCCAATTTAAACTTTTGCAACAACCTTAATACTTAGGAAACCGATGGCGTTGAGCAATGTAGCACACGGAGCATCAACACCTGCGTAACCGTTGTACCGTGCCTGCATTAATGAAGGCAGAAGTTCCCTAGAGTGGATTGTTGCCAACTTCAACTTCTCTCGTGATCGCTAATTGGAAGTAGACTGCAGGTCGTGTTGATCGAGGCTGAGCAGCAGGATAGTTACGGTGGAAAGCGTCGCTTAAATCTATAATTGTGTGAGCAAGTTAGAGCATTGTGTGATTTGTTTGAAGCCGGTGAGAAGCAGGCTCTTTTGGCCTGCCCAGTAACTCTTGCATCGTTAACATACCAATGTTGATTTCACCTGTTATCTTATTCAAACTCACAAGTTGAACTCAGCTGTTGCCTCATTAACATTCACACGTTGACCTCAGCTGTTGCCTCATTAACCTTCACACGTTGACCTCAGCTGTTGCCTCATTAACATTCACACGTTGAACTCAGCTGTCACCTCATTAACATTCACACGTTGAACTCAGCTATTGCCTCATTAACATTCACAAGTTGAATTCAGCTGTCGGCTCATTGACATGCAAAGGTTGAATTCAGCTGTCGACTCGACAACATTCAAGTGTTTAAGTCAGCTGATCCTACACCTGCAGCGCAAATAAGCGCTCTGAAGACCAAGTGAAGCGATGTTTCGGTACTCCAAACGTGTCGTGACAAGAAAGTCTTGCTTCACCATCTCGTTTGAAAAATAATAGTACTTACAGGGCGATTCTGAGGGAATCACCCTTAAGAAAACGTTGTAAAAAGCAGAAATTTTAAGAGTAGTATTACAGAGATTCAAAGAAGGAAACCAAAACAGGTATCTTCATAGCCTCACATTCCTATAACTATTATCTGTTCTAGGAATTTTTGTTTTATAAAATTGTAAAGTGGAACAATTAACAATAAACTAATGAAAGAAAGTATTACTAAGCGAGTTTTCGTGCTTCTTTTGAAAACTACTATACGAGCATGTTACTATTTGGTCACCATTTGTCGTACGAAGAATTCATGAAAAAGATTGGCACGAGAATTTCAAAGTACCGACGTCTACAATCATTATCTGCTTCATAAGAGAGGAGTTCTGTGATTGCCTCAATCTGTAGGAATCGTGAACGATTGTATAAAAACTTCTGCTTTGATAAGACCATATTTTCTCAAGAGAATACTAGTTCATAATTGGATTTTAATATATCATTGTAGAATGAATATTTCCAACAATATTTCATTTATAATAATGTTGTATATTGACGCTCTTGTGGTATTTATGGAGGTTCCGGCTGCAGAGATTTATGAGTCTCGCTCGCTCGGCACGGTCACATGTATAGATAGAGATTCCGGCGGAACAGACGATGCGCGTCTGGTATTTACGAGCGCCGGATAGGTCGGAAGCGCCCGCACTGCCGGGCGGAAGCTCATTGTTCGAACTAGACTTAAGAGCAAGCTGTGTGAACTAGAGATCAGTACAATACCAGTAGTCCTGCTGTTCGTGTTGCTATCCTCTTCTTGCCTGGTTTACGGCTAGGCAAATCGATCTTCAAGTTCTGTACAGAAAACCTTATATCTTGCTGAAATTCCAAGATACAACAATTGACGACGAGGCTTCGAACTTGCGAAGTGAATTTTAACTTTAAAAGTGCTCTGAAATTAAGATGGCATATTCTACAGTCAGCTGTCCTCCGTTCGACGTGGAAGTAGAAACAGTGAGTGAATTCTTGGAACGCTGGAAAGTACAAAGTGCAGACGCTCTTCAGAAAGCAGGAAATAATGGCGGTAAAAAAGCTAGTATTCTAATCAAAGCTTTGCCTGTAAACATAATTACTGATCTACAACGAAGAATTAAACCTACGTTACTCACTGAGGCTACATATGAAGAACTTGAAGAAAAATTAACACGACAATTTGAAATTAAAAAATCCATCGTCGGTGCATCGGTTACATTTCTAAATAGAAAACAAGGTGCTAATGAATCCATAGAAAGTTATGCTAAAACGTTAAATGACTTAGCATCTGCATGCAATTATGGTAATTGCTGTCGTGATCGTTTATTAAGAGATGCCTTCGTGGCTGGGCTACACTCAGCGCAAATTCTCAGCGCGGTTCTACAGAAGTGCGATAGCAAGTCCTTCAACGAATGCGTTGAAAACGCAAAACTTATCGAACAATTAAGCTCCGACGCTCAAGATATTATTCGGGAGGATTCATCTACATCGTATTTCACTACAGAAAAACTCCCGCCGAACTACATATGCATTCGCTGCGGAACCAAGCAAAAGCATCTTGCAAAGAATTGCTATGCTTTGAAATTGAAATGTCACACATGTGGAAAATTAGGCCACATTTCTTAGGTTTGCAAATCTACAACTGCAGCTCGGCCTCATCCTGCTATGCCTACACGAAGGGGACCTACACGAGGAGAATCTGACGCAGCTCGCACTTACACAGTGTAGTCGGGAAGAAGCGGTTGCTGTGGCATCGTCGGAAGAGAAGACGTGTTGATGAAGAATTCACGGATGCCTCTACAGAAGAACGAAGCTGTTTGGCAAAAACCTGGGAACGAAAGTGGTGACGGTATTCATCTACATGAGTGTTCTGATTATTCCCCAAGTGATTCTAATTTTTTAGAGTAAACACCACTGTAATTTCCGTCACTAAAGAGCCCACTATGATTGCATGCAACCTAAATAGTAAACCTGTTGAATTCTTGTTGGATAACGGCAGTGCCGTGTCAACTATACGTAAAAGAGATGCAATCAGAGTTGGTGCTGTGGTAAATCCTACATGCAGCAAAATTCTCGGGTACAGTGGTGTCTCGGTAAACCTGCTTGGTCAAGCTTCAGTAACGGTTATGTACCAAAATGTAAGTTTTAATCATAAGTTTCTCATTGTGGAGGATGATAGAATCAACTTACTTGGCCGAGATATTTGTTCTAAACTAAACGTAGACATTGTCATTCCTGACAAATACGATTCCATAAATAAAACGGATTGTCACAGTTTGCCGAAAAAGTTGTCGTTAAAATATGACGAATACTTATCATCTGATTCACAGTCTAACGTTAAAGAGACAGTTCATCTTGATGTGTTGCCTAATGCAGTTCCTGTATTTTGTAAAGCACGCCCGGTTCCTGTAAGACTAAGAGACTCTGTCAAAACCGAACTGGAACGCTTGCAGAGTATGGGCAAAATCACAAAAGTGTATGATAGCCAATGGGCATCTCCTACCGTTAATGTTCTAAAGTCTGACGGCAGTGTGAGAATCTGTGGAGATTTTTCAGCTTCCATTAACAATTTTCTGAATCCAGTTCAATCTGTACTACCTGTTATTGATGATGTCATTTCTCAAGTCGGAGACGCTAAGTTTTTCTCGAAAATTGATTTGTCTAACGCGTTTTTGCAAATTCCGTTGGACGAAGAATCAAAGAAAGTTACGACCATTAACACCTCTGAAGGTCTATTTATGTACAATTACTTACCCTATGGTCTACGTGCAAGCCCTGGCATTTTTCAAGCATTCATGAATAGGACTCTTTCTGGCATCGATAACATCATTGTGTACCAGGATGACCTCCTCATTTTGACCTCGTCATATGATGCTCATTTGGAAGTTCTTGACAGGGTCCTGTCTGTCCTGGAAAACACGGGAATTCGCCTAAATCTGTCTAAATGTGCCTTTCTAACTGATCGTGTGTCTTATCTAGGGTACGTTTTCGATAACAAGGGTGTTCACCCTAACTCTGAGAAAGTAGAAGCTATTCTCAATGCTCCTGTTCCTAAAAACCTCAAACAGTTGCAAGCTTTCATCGGATTGTGTAACTTCTATAGTCGTTTTGTACCCAACTTTTCTAATGTCATGCATCCTCTGTATTCGCTGCTTAAGAAAAATGTACAGTTCCGGTGGACTCCAGAACAGGACGAGAGTGTCCAGAAAATTAAGAACATCTTTCGTTCGCATAAACCTCTAAAGTTGTTTGATCACAACCATGAAACTCTTCTTGAAACTGATAGTTCGGGTTATGGAGTTGCTGCCATACTCATGCAACGCGTTAGTCCTTCTCATGATTGGTGTCCGGTTCAATTTGCTTCGAGATCTCTGAATAGTGCGGAACAAAACTACTCTAACATTGAAAGGGAGAGCCTTAGTGTGGTTTTTGGCGTGGAGAAATTCAAGAAATTTCTACTTGGTGCTAAGTTCATTATCCATAATGATCAGAAACCTCTTTGTAAACTTTTTGCACATGACAAGGGTGTACCTCTCAACTGTTCCGCTCGAATTCAGAGATGGGCTCTTAGACTCTCCCAGTTTCACTATGTTTTCAGATATTTGAAAGGCAAATGTAACGTAAATAGCGATTGTCTCAGTAGGCTGCCACTACCTACGACTGTAAGGGAGCTAGAACCGTACGAAATGATTTTTGCTGTGAACACTCTTGATAAAACTCCTGTCACGTGTGAAAATATAAAAACTCATACTGATATGGATAGCGAACTATGCCAACTTAAACAATACATAAAGTTTGGCATGCCTCCTAAACCTGATCCCAATTTTTCAAAATTTAAGAACCTGCTACCTCAGATGACCATCATGAAGGGTTGCATACTTTATAAAGAACGGGTTTTATTCCCAAGTCACTGCGTAGTTTAGTCCTTGAAACATTTCATGATGGACATCCTGGCATTTGTGGCATGAAATCGTTGGCCAGATCTGTTATTTGGTTTCCCGGAATGGACAAAACTATTGAAGACATCGTAAAATGTTGTCCCCAATGTCAATTAAATCGAGCAAAACCTAAGTCTAGAAATGTAGAATGGCCTACTCCTTCTCGTCCTTTTGAACGCATTCATGTCGATCATTTCTTCTACGAGAATAAAATTGTTTTCATTGCTGTAGATGCACTATCTAAATATATTGAATGTGAAGTGGTACCATCCACGAGTGTGTCAGATACTGTCGATGCGTTGAGAATGATTTTCAGCAGAAACGGGCTGTGTGATGTGCTCATAAGTGACAATGCTTCTAACTTTTCATCTCAAGACTTCAAAGATTTTCTTATTTCCAACGGCATTGAGCACCTCACACCGCCGCCCTACTCTCCAGCAAGCAATGGTCAAGCTGAGAGGGGGGTAAGAGTCATTAAAGACTTGTTGAAAAAACTATCTTCTTCCGAATCGTTCAAATCCCGTCTAGCGAAAGCATTATTTCAATCGCATTGTATTCCGCATAGTGTTACAAAAATTGTTCCCTCTGTTGCGCTGAACAATCGTAAATTTGTTACTTCCAAAGATAGAGTTCATCCTAAATTTTCTGTGTCCAGGTCTAAGCCTATGTATGTAACTCAATTTGATGTCGGGGATCAGGTTCTCGCTCTGAATTTAAGAAATGGTCCCAAGTGGTTGAAGGGAATTATTGTTAGTAAAGTTGCTGTTAATATCTTTCATGTTCAAATATTAGCATTAAATGTAATCTGGAAGAGACATTCAAATCAGCTGTTGCACAGTAGTTTTGAATCTGCCAGGAGTGGAGCAGCAGAGACTCCTGCTTTTCAGCCTGTTAACAGCTCTTCTGCGCAAAGTGAACCTCGTAGATCAGGTAAAATAACCAACCCTGTAATACGAATAGGTTGTTGAGTTCCTCCTTCCCTTTGTCACATATTCATCTAAAGGGAGTGAAGTTGTTGTATATTGACGCTCTTGTGGTATTTATGGAGGTTCCGGCTGCAGAGATTTATGAGTCTCGCTCGCTCGGCACGGTCACATGTATAGATAGAGATTCCGGCGGAACAGACGATGCACGCCTGGTATTTACGAGCGCCGGATAGGTCGGAAGCGCCCGCACTGCCGGGCGGAAGCTCATTGTTCGAACTAGACTTAAGAGCAAGCTGTGTGAACTAGAGATCAGTACAATACCAGTAGTCCTGCTGTTCGTTTTGCTATCCTCTTCTTGCCTGGTTTACGGCTAGGCAAATCGATCTTCAAGTTCTGTACAGAAAACCTTATATCTTGCTGAAATTCCAAGATACAACAAATAACATAGCTTCGATCAATGCATTTCATTTTTGTCATAAATAATGTCTTTTTAACTGAGGGTGCCTTCTTTTAATATAAATTTGTTCAAAAGTTCTTTAATTTTTTCCGAAGTTTTGGACGGAAATTTCATTTCTGTCATCATTTATCTGACGGGTGTCATTTGTCTGGTGAACCTTCATTTGTTCATCATTTTTCTTATGCATTTCATAATTTGTCTCGAAAACGAATATTTTGTCATAAATTTTTAGTAAGTCATTACTTTGCAGTATTTTATTTGGAAAGTCATGGTTTTGCCACTATTGATCAGGCAAGTCATCATTTCACCATCATTTGCCTGCAAGTCATTATTTTCTTACAATTTGTCAGATAAATCAAATTTTTCTTATCATTTTTCAGGCAAATCCTTATATTCTTATCATTTGTCAGGCAAATGACCAGTTTCTTATCATTTGCCTGGTAAAGTCACCAATTTAAAATCATTTATAATGTAAACCATCATTTTCTTATGAATCGCCAGGTAAGTCATCATTTTCCCATCATTTGTCAGGTAAGTCTTCGTTTTGGCATCATTTGCCTGGCAAGTCATAGTTTTTTTTCATACGTCAGGTGAACCACCATTTTCTTATCATTTTGGCATGTCATCATATTCCTATCATTTGTCTAACAAGTGATCATTTTCTTATCATCATTTTCCTATCATTTGCCAGGCAAGTCATTATTTCTTATAATTTGCCAGGCAAGTCATTTTCTTATCATTTCAGGCAAGTCATCATTTTCCTATCATTAGTCAGGCAAGTCATCATTTTCCTATCATTTGTCAGGCAAGTCATCATTTTCCTATCATTTGTCAGGCAAGTCATTATTTTCCTATCATTTGTCGGGCAAGTCATTATTTTCTTATAATTTGTCAGGCAAGTCATTTTCCTATCATTTGTCAGGCAAGTCATCATTTTCCTATCATTAGTCAGGCAAGTCATCATTTTCCTATCATTTGCCAGACAAGTCATCATTTTCCCATCATTTGTCAGGCAAGTCATCATTTTCCTATCATTTGCCAGGCAAGTCATTATTTTCTTATAATTTGCCAGGCAAGTCTCATTTTCTTATAATTTGCCAGGCAAGTCTCATTTTCTTATAATTTGCCTGGCAAGTCATCGTTTTCCTATCATTTGTCAGGCAAGTCATCATTTTCCTATCATTTGTCAATTGTCAGGCAAGTCATCGTTTTCCTATCATTTGCAAGGCAAGTCTCATTTTCTCATAATTTGCCAGGCAAGTCTCATTTTCTTATAATTTGCCAGGGAAGTCATCGTTTTCCTATCATTTGCTAGGCAAGTCTCATTTTCTTATAATTTGCCAGGCAAGTCTCATTTTCTTATAATTTGCCAGGCAAGTCATCGTTTTCCTATCATTTGCCAGGCAAGTCTCATTTTCTTATAATTTGCCAGGCAAGTCACATTTTCTTTTAATTTGCCAGGCAAGTCATCGTTTTCCTATCATTTGCCAGGCAAGTCATCGTTTTCCTATCATTTGCCAGGCAAGTCTCATTTTCTTATAATTTGCCAGGCAAGTCTCTTTTTCTTATAATTTGCCAGGCAAGTCTCATTTTCTTATAATTTGCCAGGCAAGTCTCATTTTCTTATAATTTGCCAGGCAAGTCTCATTTTCTTATAATTTGCCAGGCAAGTCTCATTTTATTATAATTTGCCAGGCAAGTCTCATTTTCCAATCATTTGCCAGGCAAGTCATTATTTTTTTATAATTTGCCAGGCAAGTCTCATTTTCTTATAATTTGCCAGGCAAGTCTCATTTTCTTATAATTTGCCTGGCAAGTCATCGTTTTCCCATCATTTCCCAGGCAAGTCTCATTTCCTTATAATTTGCCAGGCAAGTCTTATTTTCTTATAATTTGCCAAGCAAGTCTTATTTTCTTATAATTTTCCAGGCAAGTCATCGTTTTCCCATCATTTGCCAGGCAAGTCTCATTTCCTTATAATTTGCATGGCTAGCTGGAGGTGAGACGATGCGAGCAGAAGTCCCGGCAGACGAAGACTAACGAGCGTCACAGCGACCTGCCGAGAGGTCCCTCTACAAACTTCTGAGGAATAATTTATTGGAGTTTGATAAGTAGTTGCAGTTCTCTTCGATATTGAGATTGATGGATTGGAGTTCCTTGAACTATTGAGAAGTCATCGATTTCATGAGAGTTTGTGATCATGCATGCATCCATGAAATGAGGTCTTTCAAAGAATGTAGGAAGGGGTTGAACAAAACACCTAAATGAATCAAAGTCAAAGAAAACTTTTCACATGAATAAAAAACCAAGTTTCTTGCATCTCTTCAGGAGAAAGAAGGGTTTCGTGAAGAGGAAATGTCACGCTTGTCTCTTTCAGGCAAGCATAAAATGTTCAAATATTTAGCGTTGTAACCCAACCTGGCAACTATTTGTACAATTTTACAAATACTTTACTCTGAATGAGCTCAGCATACCTGGACATTTTTACCTCAAAAAAGCCTTTCACCTTCAACAATGGTACATATTATATCCTCGAAAGAAAGAAAGAAAGAACGAAAGAAAAGAAAAACAGTATATTTCCAATATAGATGGTTTTTAAAATCTCTTAAAATTAATACACTTAGATGATACACACACACGAGTATTGTAAAACTCGTGTCACTAGATGAAAAGAAATGATTGAGGGCAATGTACTCCTAATCTTGCTTAATCTACATTTGATAATACATGTAATGATAATTATAAGAGACAACACAATTTCATGGACGATGCATTTTCATTGTGAGGTGAAAACACTTTTGACAGTTTACATGTACATGACATAAAACTTCGCAATTCTTGACGCCAGGAAATAATACATGAATCGCTTGTTTCGGCCAATGGTCAAAAGTGTCATTTTAAGGAAGCATGAAAAAAAAATATATATATAGATATACATCCGTATATATATACATACATATATTCATACATATATATACATGTACATATACACTCATACATATACATGTATACACGTACACATAGGCATGGGGACCAAGAAGATTATAAGTTTTGTATTTCTAATCCAAAAATTTTAACATAGCGGTCATTAGTTAATAAGCATTTTATTTAAACAAAAAGTGGATGATCGCACAACAAATGTATAGTTTTTACATGAATGCTTTACAATAATAAAGAGATGACGAGTTAGGTAATGTTACAAGTTGAGAGTGAACAGAAAAAAGACCATTATCTCTAGTAAAATGCTAGTTGTCAGTCTAGTACACACATGTGTGCACACATACATGCAAATATATACACATACACATGCACGCACATACTTACACCAAACTCGTAAGGATACACAAATGCATTTCTATGCATCGAGGCAATACATACGCATTCTATTTAGTGTCATACGCATAGCGTGCACACGTACACATATATACAAGTAAGCATGTGCGCGAATATCAGCGTAAACCAGTCAGTATAAACCAGAAATTCCAATCGAGGGAAACGGAGAAAATATCTTTTATTATGGCATGAATTTTATAAAATTTCGTACTAAAAATAGTGGCACAAAACAGTCTACCTAAGTCTGAAACATGAAAACGATCTGAAACATGAAATGAAACATGAAGTCTGAAACATGAAATGCATCAGTGCTGTCAGATAATCGCAATAGTCATAGCTTTTTGTTTTGCATTGAAAGAAAAAGATAAATTCACTGATACGCCATCAGAATCGTCACGTTTTTCCCCCGTTGTACCCGTTATGAATAAAAATTGAATACTTCCTGCGGAAAACTCCTGCTTTAAGTTAGGAAATATGGCACAACTTTTATGTAGAGTTTCATTCGCTTTATTGGCTGTGGTATCTTTGATAGTTTTATTCCACCCGATGAATGCATTCGATTAAAAGCGCTATTATTTCTTGAAATATGCACTTGCGAGGGGATTGATTTACGCTTTGATTTCGAAGTGGTACATACGTGTATCACTCGGTAAGTTGCTCATTTACATACCAGAATATACAAACAACACTTCAACTATTTTGCCTACTTTTCCGAAATAAAGTTTAGAGCATAAGGTAACATATTATGGTACAAGTGTAGTCTTTACACTTTTTAAAAAGGCTAGAAATGTATTAGAGCAGAAATGCCGCTTTTTCAATACGACTTGTTCTACCCTAACCAAACTGGCCGTAGCAACCGCACAATCGTAGTAAACGTATTTAGCTACTGCCGGCTGCATGCGTAGTTTTATAGTTGCTCTATTATCTTTTCTGGATCACAGAGTAAAGGTTTGCTCATTCAGGCTTGCTTTAAGACTTTTTAGTTTCATTGCCTAATGCTGGGTTTCTTCTACGATTACTCTGATTCGTGAACTATTTGCCGCTGATTTTTTGACGAGCTATGTTAGAAATTCTACAACATCATTTAGTTTCGTGGCAGAATTTAGGCAGACGAAATTCGTTAAATGTATCATTTCAAAATACAGAATTTGTAATTTAATTTTTTTCCATGATATACAGAACATTTCTTTTAATTACACGCTCAATAGATAAACAAAAATGATTCTTCATGTTACAATAAAAAGTAATTCGAACGAAAATCATTTTTCCATCTGCAGTACAGCATCACTAGGAAATACTTTGAAATAAGGCAGAAATTCGCTACGTGTTATTGAAATAAAACCTAATTTTTATTAAATTTTCGTTCATCCTATTCATCACTAATCCTATCAATTAATTATTAACTGTTAGTCCTATTCATCATTATCGTTAAAAATATTTGCAGAAGCCCAAATATTATTTTTCAGACCGCGAACATAGAAGCTTGTACAAACTTCGCTCGCTGTTTAATGGTTTGCAATCGTGAAAATGATTTCAAATAACTTTCTAAATAACTCTTATAAATTAATAATGCTTAAAAGTTCATCAACTGGGGATATTGGTCACTCCTCAGTATCAGTTGCTCAAGTTTCCGTTGCTGAATGAAACAAACATAATTTTAAATTGAGTCACGTTCTTCAAGCTTCCATTTTGTGAAGTACGAAATCAGAACGGTCATAGTTCTGCTGTTCACTAAAATTCTTTAAATAACGTCTCCACTCTAGGTGATCAAAGCCAGAAGTGTCCTAGGATACCTAAAATTTTCCTGGGAAACTTAAAGTTGTCAAGGAACACTTAACAAGAGCCAATCGAACCGAAATGCAATCAGTGAAATTGACCCATGTCATTTCAAAGGCCTCGTCCTACAAGTTAACTCATTGTAGCACAGAAACCCAGAAAATCGATCTCAATCTTTGTTATTCCTCTCCTTTGGATTGGCCTTCACGGCTTTCAGAATACACCATAAAGCTACAACCGCGCATCCAGTAGGCGAAGTCACTAAAGCTTGCCGTCTGATCGCCGTGGAGATCCCTGCTGAAGTTATGCGAACAACCATCAAGTGCTGCATGGAGGAAACTTCCATAATCCGGAGTGTGTCCAAGTCTTGACGGCGCTCTCGAGGCAGCATTAATCAGCAAATCGGGTGATCGATGGAGCGCCTGGTCAACACCGCCGTTTGCAGCGAGTTGATCTCATCTGCGGCAAAGAACGTCGAAGTGAAATGCCTCACTGATGACCTTGTCGAGGTTTCTTATGATCTTATCGAGGTTTGTTTTTATCGAAAAATCTTCTTGTTTTTGTGATGATATGTGGTTTGTTATGATATTGTTATGATCGTGTGGTGATCTTGTGGAGGTTTGTAATTATCTTGTGGAAGTTGGTTATTATCAAAAATTCTACGGATTTTTTACGATCTCTGTTGGACCTCTAGCATTTGAAGATTGCGTCTCAGGTTGAGAGCAAATTCGGAAACAGTAGAAAAAAAGAAAGAAATATCAGCGAAAAGATGTCATGAGGTGTGAGATGTACTTCGCATTTCGGTGCTTGGAGACTTTTTCCTTCAGGCAGAGTTGTCTAAGGTTCAATATTTGCTGACTCCCAAGTTTCAACTTTCATGGTTTAAAACTTCTTGCAGATTGCAATCGCTCTCGTTAGTATGCTGGGGACAAGTTGCACGAGTTAGAGGACCCGACGGTAGGCTAACTTATTTGACAGATAGGCCTAGGAGACAATAGAACTGAGCTATTTTCGTATGCATTTAAAATAATTTTCAATTCTCACTCACAGTGAAGGAAACTGCGAACACCGATCGTCAGCAAGAAAAATACAAGCAACTTATTCTCATATTTGTACGAATCGATTCAGATGTTTAAGATTTAAGTCAAATGAACATGTGCAGTGTTCGAAGAGTTTTAGTCATACAGAAGAGTTTGTATCAATTAATTACTATTTCACCAATTACGTAATAGTTTACTAATGTCAATAAAAAGTTATGCATTTCTATTTAGCATTGTTATACAAGTTCACTAACTGCTCAGCAAAGTTCTTCAAACATTCAGAAACGTTGTTCAAACATTCAGCAACGTTATTCAAACATTCAGAAACGTTGTTCAAACATTCAGAAACGTTGTTCAAACATTCAGAAACGTTGTTCAAACATTCAGCAACGTTATTCAAACATTCAGAAACGTTGTTCAAACATTCAGAAACGTTGTTCAAACATTCAGAAGCGTTGTTCAAACATTCAGCAACGTTGTTCAAACATTCAGCAACGTTGTTCAAACATTCAGAAGCGTTGTTCAAACATTCAGCAACGTTGTTCAAACATTCAGCAACGTTGTTCAAACATTCAGAAGCGTTGTTCAAACATTCAGCAACGTTGTTCAAACATTCAGCAACGTTGTTCAAACATTCAGAAGCGTTGTTCAAACATTCAGCAACGTTGTTCAAACATTCAGCACCAACCAAAGTAAATGAGCCTTCAAATGTTTCGACTAATAACCAAATCTTGAGAAGAATTTCAAACGTCATAAAATGTGGCCTACTTCTTGGAACTCACAACCAAACCAAATTTTCCTAGAGAATTCACGAAGCGCCGAAAAGTAATGCATATTTGTAAATCGCAACCAAACTAAAATTCCGTGAAAATTTCAGAAAAACTCACAAAAGTAACCCTCACAACCAAACTAAAATTTCATAGACAACTCAGAATGCGAAGAGAAGTAAACCATTTCTTGGAGCGCACAACCGAATCAAAATTTTATGAAAAATAAAAATATAATAGAGAAGGAAATCATTTCCCGGAACTCACAATCAGAAACTCAGAAGGAGCAGAAATGTGAGCTATTTAACCATGACTCAGCAATTAAAACATAGGATGACTTGGCACTTTCCCCCGAGTGTGGCAGCAAACACAGATATCGGAGACAGCAGAGCGGCTGCTGCCTGTCAGACTTGCGTGCCTTTGTTGCCTCCCTGCCGCCATTGTGGGAGTCGTGCTCAAGTGGGACTTGTGTGTGCTGGGCTAACTCAGGCTAGTATGACTGAAGCTACAACTGAAGCTGAAGCTACAACTGAAGCTGAAGCTACAACTGAAGCTGAAGCTACAACTGAAGCTGAAGCTACAACTGAAGCTGAAGCTACAACTGAAGCTGACGCTACAACTGAAGCTGATGCTAGAACTGAAGCAGACGCTACAACTGAAGCTGACGCTACAACTGAAGCTGACGCTACAACTGAAGCTGAAGCTAGAACTGAAGCTGAAGCTACAACTGAAGCTACAACTGAAGCTACAACTGAAGCTACAACTGAAGCTGAAGCTACAACTGAAGCTGACGCTACAACTGAAGCTGAAGCTAGAACTGAAGCTGAAGCTACAACTGAAGCTACAACTGAAGCTGACGCTACAACTGAAGCTGAAGCTAAAACTGAAGCTGAAGCTACAACTGAAGCTACAACTGGAGCTGACGCTAAAACTGAAGCTGACGCTACAGCTGAAGCTGAAGCTAGAACTGAAGCTGAAGCTACAACTGAAGCTGACGCTACAACTGAAGCTGACGCTACAACTGAAACTGAAGCTAGAACTGAAGCCGAAACTACAACTGAAGCTGACGCTAAAACTGAAGCTAACGCTACAACTGAAGCTGAAGCTGAAGCCACAACTAAAGCTACAACTGAAGCTGACGCTACAACTGAAGCTGACGCTACAACTAAAACTGACGCTACAACTGAAGCTGAAGCTAGAACTGAAGCTACAACTAAAGCTGACGCTACAACTGAAGCTGACGCTACAACTAAAGCTGACGCTACAAGTGAAGCTGAAGCTACAACTGAAGCTGACGCTACAACTGTAGCTGAAGCTACAACTGAAGCTACAACCGATGCTACAGCTGAAGTTACAACTGAAGTTAAAGCTGCTATTGAAGCTAGAACTGAAGCTGAAGCTCTAGGGATACAACTATTTATCTATATGAATTAGTACTTCCAGGGGAAAGTGTGAGGTCCCGAGCTGAGAGTTAGGCAAGCCTTCTTCTTGCGGAAATATGTTTTTCGTTATGTTTAAAAAGCGTCTTCTTTAGGTTTACTTAATATCCTGTTTTTCTATACCTGCTGCTTTCTTCTTCAACATTTATCTTGTTTCATGAACTTCTTTCTCAACTTACTGTTTCCAAGCGCCTTGTTCTTAGATTCCGCGTTCCCCTACATTCATAATAAATGCCTTCCTCCTTCCTCTCTTTGGAACGCCTTTGTTTTGGTTTGGGAGGCTTAAACTAACATCTAATCTAATTTTGTCCGAAAAACTTGAATTTTAATGTAAAGTGGTAATAATTTTGCAATTATTCATATTATTACTGACATCTCAAGGACGAGTATATCAGATAGCGAGTTATTGCAATTTGATGCCTGGAATAAGTTTGCCAGCGATTGAATTATTTTCATGTGGTTTCTAACATTTAAGGATGAGTGTATCTGTGATACTAACTTATTGCTATTTGAAACCAGCAGTTAATCAGTAACTATTCGAATAATTTTCACGAGGCTTTTAACATTGTGAGGAGGAGTGTATCTGTGATACTGAGTTGTTGTTACTTAATTCAAGAGTGAGTTTTGTTGTCGGTAATTTATGGGGAAGGAAGAAGTGTGAAAAAATTAAAAAAAAGTGAATTTTAATCACAACCATTGAATTCAAGCAAATAGAGAGCAGCCCTGTTTCATATTGCAACCTATTTTAGTAGCTAACGACTTTTATCGACCACTCTAGTAATTGAATTCCTGCATTTTAACAGGACACTTACGCTATGTAGTTTCAAATCAATAACTCACATAATTTAACGACATAAAGCATCATTTAACATCATTTAATGAAAAGTATCAGGAAGTACTGAATTATATCATTTTATGACGAGCTGCGAACCCTACGCGCTATAAAAAACAACCTCTCATTAGTTCTTTAGTCTTCCATTGAAGTTCCCTCTTCCCAGCCGCACCCTCCCATGCGTTTTTTCAAATTAAGAAACGCTCGTACCCGACTTTTCAGGTCCCCGCTAACTTTGCCGCTGAGCCAACGCTTTTCTTGTAAGTCTGCGTCAAAGTTTGCAGAGTTAAGCTCTTCCAATTCTTCCGAACCGGAGTTACTGCTTCAATAAATTCATTAGCTGAGGCTGCAGTCTACCAAGGTCTTCCTTCAAGTCTGAATAGGAGACGGACGGGCTCTACTCAGTAATTCCACAGAACGAGGCTGTTCTTTGCATTTGAGATCGCATGCGGGTAGTACGTCAAATTTCAGTGAAAATTTAATTGGTACACATATGATTATATTACTGAGTAGAAGCTGCAGTGAGGTTGAATTCTAGTGGATGTTTTTGGGCAAGTCGAAAGATAGTTACGCTCATATTGACTAGCACAGCACACTTGAGTAATTACTTATTAGGACTTGTGTAACACAATGGTTGAGAATGTTGTATTCTAATCAAGCCTGTTACATATCATTTAGTGCGAGAACACTGGTTTCGGAAATGCCTTACAACTAACACAAAGACACAATGTCGGTTACCACCGGTCAAGCCGGTAACCATTTTTGACACCTGGGTGGAGTGGGGAATTGTGGCTGAGGTTTTCCTTTTCCCAACGGGCAGAATCACCGAGCAGCACTACCAGGATTCGAACTCAAGACCCTCCCCGTGATAGGTGTATGCTTTTAACCACTCGGCCACGGTGACCTCCGCCGAGCAACGTAAGTTACATGCTAGTAAGGGAAAAGTGTGAGCGATTTTTTGAACGCTGAAAGGGCCTTAAAATTCGATGAAAATTGAAGTAATTTTGTGTCAGAGTTCAAATCATCGGTTTTAATTTCTTAATTTTCTTATGAAAAAGTAACTCTTGCGTTGCCAGTGAAAAAGAGCTCTAAGATGTCTAGTACTTGGATGAAATTAGGATTTCAATCGATGGAAATGAAGTGACTCAGTGATATAATGAATTTCCGAGTTTTCTTCCAAAAATTGAAGGCTGATTAAAAAGGGCTCGGGGCAAACAGACTGCAAACACTGACACAAGACATGATAGTCAATTAGAGCCCTCATAAAAAGTAGCTGAATAAAATGAATAACGGGTCTTGAGTCGTTTGATACAATTCGATGGTTTCAGAGTAGTCTGTGATAGCACAGAATAAAGTTTATTCAGAAAGCGCAGCCAATAACTCAGTAAAGTTATTACGTTCAATCAATTGCGTTTTGCTGTGCTTTTCGTGATTTACTCATTACCTTTGTCCAGCTTTTAGAATGTGGTAGTCTTCTCGGAATTACTATAGCACAAACATCTCTAGTCATGTGTCATCTAGTCAAACGTCTAGCCAATATTTTTCATATTTTTCTGTGCAGTCTTACAGATCTTAGAGCTTTTGAAGGGTCAAGGCCCGAAACGTTCATTTAATCTATGTAGTTCAGACCACGTACTATTTTTTTTTAAAAGTGTGGAGTGCCTTAAATCTTGCCAGTTACTTTTTACTGAAATTATTAGCTTAGCAAATCTCCCTTCGTCCTCTATAAAATTGAACCTCAGCACTTTATCAAATGACTGAAAAAATTAATTCAGAAACTAGTGAAAAATTAAGTCATAATGTCTGTCAATTTAGACGCCTTTTGAATAGTTAAAGAAATTACGGATGCCTTTCACTGGATGCGTTCAAAAATCGGATTTTCGCCCAAAAAGATCCAAAACACACATGATTTTATGAGCAATTTCATACAGTCCAGGGGCGGCGAAAAGGCGCCTACTTGTCGGAGAAAACACCCCTCGAAACAAAGATATTGTTTGTACAGTCTCACACAATTCGTTTCATGTGTGCATTAATTAAGTTATCTGTGGGTGAATGTTCTCAACAAGCTAGTAAATTTTAAATTCCTTGACTCCATCTAACAAAAATTTAAATCGAGCATCCAATTTTGTGAGATGGGCGACAATGAGGCCGACTTCATTATGGTTGCTGTAGCGGACACATCCCGTAGATAACGAGACGAAAGGCATCCGATATGTTAATATATATACGCTTCATTGCGTAAGTAACTTTTAAAAAAAGAAGTATAAGTATAAGAAGTCTAGTCTTTGAAAACTGTTCTCATGCCCATATCTTAACTGTGGAATCTTTTTTTCCTTTTATTCCTAATTTTTCTTATTATTACTATTTTTATTCCTCATTTTTATTTTTATTCCTCATTTTTATTTTCATTCCTCATTTTTATTTTCATTTCTCATTTTATTTTCATTCCTCATTTTTCTTTCTTTTCGCTTTTTATTTTCATTCCTCATTTTTCTTATATTTCATAATTTTCTTCTTAATCCAATTTTTTATTTTTCAAATTTGTTTTTATTAATTTTTATGTATTTTTATCTTTTCATTCCCCCCCTTTTTTTTCATTCCTCATTTTCATTTTTTTATTTTTATTGCTCAGTGACAATACAGGGAACAACAGAAATGATATTTGCCCTAACTCTTGGTACAAACTTCGGCTACTAGTAGAAAATACGAATTTAAACACTATTTCATCGATGAAAAAATATCGAAAAACGCTTAGTTTTTTAATTATTGGGCTTAGCGGTTTTTAATGCTGCGCTTCAAGAACTCACGGCGATCCTAGTTAACCGCATGCACTAATGTTCAATAATAACACACGAGGGGAATGAAAAACGTTAAATAACATGAGGTACTTTAATAAATAATAGCAGGTAACGCATCAAAGTAGGTGTTCAAAATTTCGACCATTAACATCGATACACGCACGACACCTTCGTCGAAGCGAGTTGCGTACGTTGCCAAACATTCCTGGGTTGTCAGCGATATTTCCAGCGGCGACTGCAATTCGAGCGACAAAGTCTTCTTCCGACTCCACAGGTGTCGCATAAATCAAAGATTTCAAGTGCCCCCATAAGAAAAAATCTAACGGAGTCAAATCAAGTGATCTCGATGGCCATGACACAGCACCACCACGACCAATATATCGATTTGGAAATTGTTGGTCAAGAAACCGTCGCACATTTAGAGCATAATGTGCCGGAGCTCTATCGTGTTGAAACCAAAGTCGTCTACGAATACCTAATGGCACATTTTCCAATAAACCAGGAAGGACTTCTTCAAGAAAGATTTTGTACACATCTCCAGTAAGACGCTCTGGCAGAATGTATTTCGGTGCAATGAGTTGATTGTGCACGATACCTGCCCAAACATAGACAGTGTAGCGACGTTGGTGATGACGTTCATGGATGACATGAGGGTTGTTCTGCCGCCATGAGTGAATGTTATGATAATCAAAAATTCCGTCTTGGCTGAAGGTTGCTTCATCCGTAAACAACACACACTCTCCAAAGTTGGCATCTTCTATCCTCCGATCTAAAAACCACTGGGCGAATCGCTCACGAGGACCATAATCAACGGGAAGGAAACCCTGGACTCTCTGGAAGTGATACGGATGATAATTATTCCGGTTTAATACGTGCCACACTGTACTATGGTCACGAATACCCAAAGATGCTGCTGCGGCACGCGGGTTTCTACGGAAATGTTCCAACACTTCTTGCTCTCGATGATAATTTATTGGGCGACCAACGTCTACTCTGCTTACACTAAAACTGCCGGTTTCCGTCAATCTTCGGTGCAATGCAGTGAATAATCGATGATCAGGGACTTCTTGATTAGGGTAACGTTCGTGATAGATTCTCGCGGCACGTCTTGCATTACCATTAGCAGCACCATAAGTGAAATGCATGTCTGCCATTTGTGCTTTTGTAAGGCGATACATCTAACCACTTCAGTGCCATGGTGCTAACTGACAAAAGATACACATACGCTTCTCAGCAGGGGTCGCTGACGTTGACTAGGAATTTCTAGAAATTTCCTAAATCTGTGAATTAATGTTTAAACTGTAAATAAAACATGTTCGATTCTGCCAACACTGGTTCATTCTAATTCCCCATATTGCCCTTATTCCTGTCTGTTGCAAAATCGCTGTTGTGTTCATGTGGCGTGTCATTAAAAACTTCTAAGCCCAAAGACTAAAAACTAAGCGTTTTTCGATATTTTTTCAATGATGAAAAAGTGTTTAAATTTGTATTTTCTACTAGTAGCCGAAGTTTGTACCAAGAGTTCCACCAACACCCTGTATATAGAAATGACGAACTAGGGAATAGGGAATACACAGATGAAACGTTTTTGTAGCATCTTCGGTGGTGAAACGTCCTATATAATAATAATAATAATAATAATAATAGTAATAATAATAGTAATCATAATAATAAGAATATAATACAAGGAACATTTCTAGTATAATACCGCAGACAACTCCTTACGTGGGAAACGCTACCAAGAGACCGAGTGAAATAAGTTCACAGTAATCAGCACTCAATGAAATACAGCAGTTTCAAAACATTATTTGAAATGACACCATCAAATTGAATCAGACCAATGAGTTAAATCACTGAATGATATTGATTCAGATTTAACTCTGAAATGACTGAATGAAATAGATTCAAATCCCACTCTGAAATGACAATGAAATAGATTCAAATCCCACTCTGAAATGACTGAATGAAATAGATTCAAATCCCACTCTGAAATGACTGAATGAAGTAGATTCAAATCACACTCTGAAATGATTGAATGAAATAGATTCAAATCACACTCTGAAATGACTAAATGAAATAGATTCAGACCCCACTCTGAAATGACTGAATGAAATAGATTCAAATCCCACTCTGAAATGACTGAATGAAATAGATTCAGACACTATGCTGCTGACACTATGAAATAACTGAATAAAATACATTAAAATCACAGAGTGAGTGCGGCTCAATAAAGATGCAGACGCGGCCGCAGCTCTGGTTGCTCGATAAAAGCGATGACCGTCTCTGCAGGGCTCCTTGATTGTTATTTTGTACCAGCCATTGTGGCCATTGCGATCAAATTTAAATGGAAATTAGAAGCGCCAGGAAACTGCCCAAGCGTTAGCGGGATTGAGATTCTGTTGTCGCGTTGCATTTTGCTCTTACATCTCGCGCTGCGCTACTTCAAGATAAGGGTCCGATGGAATACGATTTCTTTACTGTTTGTCCTGATGACTCTGGTTTGAATTTTTCTTTGGGGTTCAATTGATTTTATTTGTCCCGTTGATAAATGTTCGTTCGTGTAAAGCGCTGTCGAAAAATGCATAGACAATATCAAGCAACGCTTGATAAAATAGTATTAGTAATAATGATTGTAGCAGTAGTAGTAGGAGAAGAAATAATAGTAATAGTAGAAGGAGTAGAAAAATAGTATTAGTAATAATATAGTAGTAGTGATTGTAGCCGTACGGAGTGTACACCTAACAAATGTTAGATAATTTGTAACTTGATTTATTCACGATGCTGGAGGGCAGTTCAATTCGTATCAGAATGCTTGAAAGTGTTTCTAGATTATCTGGTGAAAAATGCATTGGATTCAGAAAACGTTCTTTCTAAGCCTCGTGTGCTTCGATTTGAAACCTCAGCATGAAATAACTACGTAAAGACGCGATAAAATAAAGTTATAAAACGACAGGAGGGGGACTCAGCTGAACGTCAAGAGCCTGCGTTGGACATGAATGGGTAGTGGAAGTGAACGTTAGATTTACGAAACAAGGCTGTGCCTATAATATTCTTTTGGTTATTCATTTCGTGTCCATAAACGTCAAAATATTCAGCATCGATAATAAGAGAGTTTAATTATTTTTGGTTGGGAAATGAAAGCTGGTTGATGAATGTGGGGTAATTTGTCTAATGAAGAGGTTTCAATATGTTTTAAAAAATTATCCTTTTCGCACAAATTATTGCTCTATACGACTTTAGGAAAAATTTTCATTGGGAGTGGATTAGGTATATTTTAAGGGAATAGACATATTTTCGAATATTATTACAGAGATTACTTTGTATAAGTAATGTTACGTAGAGATTTCGGTGCGTTCTAATTTTAAACAATGGCAGCCAGCAATTAATTCATTCGCAGGATGTTCACCTTAAGCTGTTTTTCGACTTTCACTGCTGCATGTGTACATTAAATCTTTTCAATTGACTTTAAACTAACAACTATGGATATTATTAAGAAACAATCGCGTGAACATCAACTATTTGGTCAAAATTTTACTGGTCTGAATTTTACTAAGGAACACTCATGTGAACATCAACAGTTTGGGAGAATTTTACTAGTCCGAATTTTATTCAGGAACACTCATGTGAACATCAACAGTTTGGGAGAATTTTACTAGTCCGAATTTTATTAAGGAACACTCATGCGAACATCAACAGTTTGGGAGAATTTTACTGGTCCGAATTTTATTAAGGAACACTCATGTGAACATCAACAGTTTGGGAGAATTTTACTAGTCCGAATTTCATTCAGGAACACTCATGTGAACATCATCAGTTTGGGTGAATTTTACTGTTCCGAATTTTACTAAGGAACACTCATGTGAACATCAACTATTTGGAAGAATTTTACTGGTCCGAATTTTATTGAGGAACACTCATGTGAACATCAACTATTTGGAAGAATTTTACTGGTCCGAATTTTATTGAGGAACACTCATGTGAACATCACCTATTTGGAAGAATTTTACTGGTTCGAAGGAACACTCATGTGAACATCAACTGTTTGGAAGAATTTTACTGGTCCGAAGGAACACTCATGTGAACACCAACTGTTTGGAAGAATTTTACTGGTCCGTAGGAACACTCATGTGAACATCAATTGTTTGGAAGAATTTTACTGGTCCCATTACGCCAGTGCTATGCGCGCCACTCGCATCCCTCGACCTGACTCCAATGCTGATTTTGAATGGGACTTTAATCGCCCAGGAAGTACAACGCGTGCAGCACGGAGTGATTTAAAGTGTCGTTTGAGTGTCGTGCGAGAGTTCAGTGTGTGCTGTAAGTCAGGTTTTAAAAGCGAAATGGAGTCACAGCCGCAATAAGGCGACTCATGAAACAACACTTGCGCATCTTATGTTTCATGTGTGTGCTTCTTTCTTGGTCTGTGTATATTGGAAGCAGAATCTTACGTCATAACGGAACTCATGGGGTACTCACTTATGATGAGTGTGTTCATTTCTTGGTCTATTTACAGTATTTGGGAAGCAAAATCTCACGACGTGCCGTATGACTTCAATGAAATCTTCGCATTTAAAAAACCAAATAACTTGATAAATATTTTTATAAAAAAAAATCACGGAACAGAGCGCGAGAATGGTTGTCCATATACGACCCAATTGAAAATTATCGCCCTTTTCAGGTAGTAAATTTGTCGTAAAAGGTCGAAAACGGCCCAAAAGGGCCAAAAATCACGACTTCAAACCGACTCCTACCTATACTTGGCCTATTAGGGCTTGAAAAGGGCTCTTCATTCAACTGGCCTTTTATAGGTCTAGTCAATGGCTGTTTGCGGGCTCATTCGGGTCGTTTAAAGTCGTTTTCAAGCCTTTTCGACGACCCCTATTTGGACGCGTAATAGATTGTAAAAAGACTCGTAATCGTAAATGTTGTACAAGTCGTATTACTTCAGTAAATGTAAAGAACTAAATGAATTTCAACTAACCTAACTTAGTTAAGTTAGATTAGGTAAGGTTCGTTAAACATCTTCAACAATACTATAAATAATTAATCCAGTCAACATGAAAACTAGGATAGAAAAGCTAACTGCTGAGCATAACATCAAATTGGCACTTTATTAATGCATTATGTAAAATAAATATGAATGATAGCTTATAACTGTTGGAACACTTGGGTTGTCGAACGCTGAGCATTCAACTTGTAGTGCTTTACCTTAGTTACCCCTCAAACCTCGATTCTAGTCCTTCTATGTTCAGTAATCTTAATATATCCCAATGTAAATTTATTTTAGAAAAAGTTCCCACTTCTCCGCCGCTTATCATCGATACCTACAGCCGGAGAAGTATAAACGGAAGTCCGCTGCTTCACTCGCCTCAAATCGGAACTCATAAGGCGAAGCAGTCACACGACCCGGCCTTACAAACTCTTTATATCGTATATAAAATCTGATGTTGGAGCTCTTTGAGGTCGTTGCAAGGCCCTCTATAAGTCGTACGGAAGCCTAATAAGGCCGGTATTAGCCTTGATCAAGCAGTTAGGAAGCCCAAAAGGGCCGGTATTAGCCTTGATCAAGCAGTAAGGAAGCCCAAAAGGGCCGGTATTAGCCTTGATCAAGCAGTAAGGAAGCCCAAAAAGGCCAGGACGAGACTCGTTCAAGCAATGGAAAAGCCAAAAATGGTCGTGAATAGCCTCGTTCAGGTAGTAGAGAAGCCCAAAATGGCCGTTGCATTAGCCGTTTCGATGCCCAGAAATAGCCGTTTAAAAGGGCTTAAAATACTAGACATTTTCTCCGAAAAAGGCTAATTTACTGCTTGAAAACGACTAAACTCTTGGCTTATAACTGCCTGAAAACGATCTGTAAAAGGCTCAGAATTTCAATTGGGGATGTTGCCTTGTAAACGAACTTACAACTTCTGAAAGTATCACATAATTCGCTCAGCACCCAGCGAAACCCGCTTGATTCTATTTTGCTTTATTTTACTGAAATGTTGAGAACAGGCATTTGAAGGTTCAAGCCAGATGAGATGAAAGCAACTTGGAGCTTTACAAGCACAAGTGTAAATCTTGTTTCGCGTTTGTCCCGCAAATTGAAGTGCCTCGACTTGATGGATGTTTGCCAGGCCAGGCCGCGTTGACTGGCGATGTCGAAGCTTTAACTTCACAGGGACCTCATTGCCCCTCCTGTCAATTTGGGGCACCTCCTGTCAACTTAGGGCACCCTGATTTAACTTCTGCAGACTTCCTCTCGACTGCTGCCGGGCTGTGCAGGAAGGTGGACGCAATTTACTTGCTGTTAACCGCTGTTGTGCGTCTGGAGTTGTTGTGGAGGCCGAGCTCAATGAATTGCAGGCAAACTCCATCAACACGAGGGGGGAGTGCATGCTTCAGAGGAAGCCGTAAATTCGAAAGTTAAATACACGTAGAGGTGAACAGCGTGAGTTGTAGGATTGAGTTTTAAATTTGAATGCGCCTCGTGCAGAGAAGTTTAATCGATTTCACGTCTATGACTTAGGTGAGCTTAGAAGCAGAGGGATTAAAAAATGAAACGGGTTTTTTTTTGAGCCCACTCTTTTAGAAACTTTTGAGTTTACGAAGTTTTGATACGTTACAGAGCCCAATCTGCGCAAAAGTGAAATCATTATGAAATAGATGAACTGCGCATGTTGATCACAAGTGCGTACATTTTCTAAGGGTTTTTCAAATAGATACGCTCTATGAAAAATACCAACAGGTATTTAGACCTAAAATTTTATTATTAACAAAATTATTGCACAGACACCAAGTCACAAAGTAAATATGTCATTGCGTTTCAACGTTGCCGTTTTTGTAATTAATAATTTTACACGTAATGACTAACATTGCCTACTTTATGCCCAGGATACGCCTTGTGACTGGCTACCTGATGTACGACATAGATTTCTCACGTGTAGGTCGCCTTAGAAGTGTACATGACAAAAATATATTGTTTTATACTGCACAGTCATTCAGAATAACGCTGACAGTTTTAGCCACCGCAGAAATAATTACCAATCTACAGGTAAGAACACGATCGTTTTCTCTGACGAATTTCAATCATAACTCTAGGGAAAAATGCAGTCACATCATCATTCTCTTACAACATTTCGCTTAGCTATGCACAAGATGTTAGAAGTTCTGAAATCTCAGTCTAGATTTCACCGAACTGATGTTTCAAAATGTCAGATTTATGATTTATGTCATGAGTAGGAATTTAAAGCCCAACCATTGGAATTGAAGTATTCTGTGATGAACATATGATTTTCTTTCACATTAGTTGAACTATATTTAGGTAAATCTACTTACTTTCGTCCAAGAAGAACCACTTGCATGAAGAAGAATAATCACGTTGTAATATTCTTTGAATCTGATGCATGGTTACACAATAGGTTATTCTCGTTTGGAAGTAATGAAAACATTTAAATGAAAGTTGCTTTGCAGCCTATAATGGCAAACTGAAAAATGACTCAAAGATTCGGACAGAAAGCTGTAGCTGAATCGAAAATGCTGAAATCCTTAAAAACATTTTTTGACACTATAAAAACACAAATTCACCCATTTTAAAACCTGTGCTTTATGAGTTGGATTCAAATTTTCTTAAACTCTATATATATTATTTTCACATACAGTTTTTTTTTAAATTCAATCAAATTCATGCAAAAGCGGGTTAAACGTATTAGAGCTTGACTTATTTGGACTCTGTAAAAATTTCAGACGTAATCTCATAACTTGCAGTCACTGCACAGCGAGAAATTCATAAGCCACCTCAATAACTTCACGCCCAAGAAATGGCTTAAGTGAAACGTCAATACCGCATGAATACGAAAGACTATCGGTGAGGATGAGGAAGACCATAATTTAATAATAATAGAGGTTATATTAGGCCAAAGACCAAGCTATCAGCCTTCGTCCCACAGAAACAATGACGGCCTGTGTATTCCAATATCGCTGAATGATATAAAAGTTTCTTTCTTCGCTCGTACCCCACAGCATCGACACTTTATCTTTTTCCAATAACTTATTTCGACCACCAATGGTAATTAGATCATTTTGTTCAATGGGTTTTCTCGATAGAGGCAATCTGGATGAAGGCCAACGGCTGGCGTGCTCAAGTTGTGTAATTGTATACTTGGATTACTGCTGTTCTCAATAATGTCTGATGATGATAGACGTTATTAAGTCTGGAGCCTTGAATTTATTGGCCCGATGACCATGAAATCAGAGACATTAGGTCAATATAAGAAAGAAGACATAAATGGAGGAATGCAATCTTAAGCTGAGGTGACTTTGAACGTAGAACGTAGTGCTATAGAAAAGGGAGGAAAGTGTTAATAAGAAAGAGATTTTTTTAGTAGAGTTAAGAAGACTGCCTTTATGAACCTCTTGAGACACCTTCAAAATTTTTGATATAGAGGACCGAGTTTCGATATGAAGTGCCGAGAGATAGGTGGGACACAGTTTCTGCATATTTTTGTGCTTGATATAGTTATCTGGGAAGGTGTTACTGTTATATGCTAAGTTGTAGATGGTCCTGATAGTTTTTCTCGTAACATTGTCATTAGTTCAGTTCTACTTTTGACTTTGTCGATTTAGTCATTAATGTCAAGGTAAATAAACAAACAAATTAAGGAGCTGTGATGGGTTTTCAATGCTTCTTCCGGTCGAATGTGCTTGACCTATGAAAAACGCAGATAGATTTTGATAGCAACGTTTGTTCATGATGGATGTAATCGATGAAAAGAGAAAATACTTTAGTTCTGAGTGAATGTATGAGCAGTCTGCCTTTATAATGGTCTAGTTGAGTAAATGAATATATGAGCGGGCTGCCTTTATCATAGTCTTGTTGAGTAAATGAATATATGAGCGGTCTGCCTTTATCATAGTCTTGTTGAGTAAATGAATATATGAGCGGGCTGCCTTTATCATAGTCTTAGTGAGTAAATGAATATATGAGCGGGCTGCCTTTATAATAGTCTAGTTGAGTAAATGAATATATGAGCGGACTGCCTTTATCATAGTCTAGTTAAGTTAATAAATATATGAGCGGACTGCCTTTATCATAGTCTAGTTAAATTAATAAATATATGAGCGGACTGCCTTTATCATAGTCTAGTTAAGTTAATAAATATATGAGCGGACTGCCTTTATCATAGTCTAGTTAAGTTAATAAATATATGAGCGGACTGCCTTTATCATTGTCTAGTTGAGTAAATAAATGTATGAGCGGGCAGCCTTTATCATAGTCTTGTTGAGTAAACATATATATGAGCGGTCTGCATTTATAATGGTCTAGTTGAGTAAATAAATGTATGAGCGGGCAGCCTTTATCATAGTCTTGTTGAGTAAACATATATATGAGCGGTCTGCATTTATCATAGTCTAGTTGGGTAAACAAATATATGAGCGGTCTGCCTTCAGAATTTCCAATCTCTGACCATAACGCTGTAGAACTGCAATTATATTATACATGAAGAGTTCATATTTAGTCTGGCATGATTCATTTGAGCAAACATTATTTAAGTCGACACCGAGGGAAACATCATTCCACGCCTAGCTTATCTAGCATTCATGTTTTTTTGGCTGAAACCCCAAAGGAATAGAGGAGACTTCTTCACACTAACTTTTTCTTCAAACTAATTACAATATTCTCAATAAAATATATCAGAACATCGCAGGCATTCTTAAAGAATTAAAAACTTTTAAAACTGAAGACGCTTTCCAATAATTCCTGTACAGGAGCAGAAGTTTAAAGGAACAAGTTTACACACTCAGTAATGAATGCAATTTAAGCAGCTATTGAAGACTTCTCCCTTGCGCTCAAATCGGTGACTTGCTGCCTCGCGGAACTAAAATGAATTTGCCTTTTAGAACTATTCTTGCGTTATATAATTTTTATTAAAGGTGCTAGCTTTTTTTATAGAACTTATCTGATTCATGCGATTGTTTATTTTTTATTAAAGGTGCTAGCATTTTTTGTAGAATTTATCTAATTCTTCCTATTATTTACTTTTTATTAAAGGTACTACCATTTTTAATAGAATTTATATAATTCTGGCAATTTTTTATTTTTTGTTATCAGGGATATCTTTTTTGGTACTGAATTGATCTGAAAAAGAAAATAAATGCGTTTTTTAACAGCTTTTAATTCTCTAAGCGGTTTATCGAAGGGCATGGGATTCTTTCGCTAATAAAATTCAACTTGAATAATGTAAACTATACTGATCAAAAACACTTTCGATTTATTTTCATTCTTTGGGATGAATGCATTTGTTATGACATGTGATAAATTTAAAATGCGCGTGAACGCCTCATCCAGAAATGAAGCGATTTTCTGCTAATTTTAAGCTTAAAATTTTAGTAAAGTGTCCCAGGAGTTCCCAGTAAAAATTGCGCATTTGAACTTCGTTGAGTAACAAAAATAATTATTGAACGAGTCATTCCACTCCCTTTCTCTTTAAACGAAAGCAATTAGAGCGCAGTTTAAGGAATTAACTTTGTGAGAACAATCGCATTGTTCCGCGTCTCTACAGGTGACTCAAGTGAAGGTATGTTGTTTTCTACTTGTACTGGCGAAACCCAGTTAAACTTTTTCCTCGGAGCATGCATATTTTTCGCCGCTCAAGCGATTTAATTACTTGGGCGGGGAAAAACATGCATGCGGGCGGCGAAAAGGTTAGTCTGGGAAGCTACTATGAGAGTCTCGGTGAATTTCAAGAGAAAATAATAGTTGCCTTTCACAAATGAATTGCTGTAGCTATAAAAAAACTACAAACAAACCTACTTTCAAACACTTGGGTTCTTCGTTTCCATTGATATTACTTTTCGTGTTACTAATTTTTATTAACATTTCATTATTTGTTACATATATTTATATATATATATATGTTTTTCTAATTTTCGTTTGGGTTACCTTTATGTTTTTATCCAAGCGTTAGAGAACCTCTAACCTTTTGCTACTTTATACGTATCAATAATATGTGCATAAATTGGCTCATCAGATGATTATTATGATTTTTATTATGTTTATTATTATTATTATTAATCTCCTATGACTACAATATTATAGCTTCCAGGAGCGTATCTCTAAGTGATGGTGTCAGACATGATTTACAGCTAGAACACTAGATACATGAATGGTAACCCAATTTCCTGTACACAATTAAAGTCACTTGTGTGTCTGTGATATCGCCTTCAAAAACAGATCCTTCACTTTTAAGGGATTCAATTTTTTACAACTTGAGATTTTCGCTGCTGCTTTTCTTGAGGTAGCCTTTTCGAAAAATTAGATCAGGACTTTCATAAGCACAAAAATATTACCGAAAATATTTATGCCACCCACTGACATCACTGGAGAGTCACGGGAATAGACAGGACGTTTTCAGACATTTCCATTCCGATGCAGTAGCGTCTATTCTCCTCCGTATTTTGGTATGCAAATAAAAATCCATGAGAAATTAACATAATTTTCATGAGCAATGAGAATTTTAGGAAAATTCTGCTCTAAAAGAGTATTGCGTTTTTGGTGACATTTTAATGAATTCAATAGAGCGGCGTCCCAGTTTTGTTTGGAACGTTCGGCTCGCAACGATTGCAGCGCAGGATTGCAGCACCGAATTACAGCGCAGGAGTGCAGCGCAGGATTGCAGCGCAGGATTGTAACGCAGGATTGTAACGCAGGATTGCAGCGCAGGATTGCAGCGCTGGATTGTAGCGCAAGATTGTAGCGCTGGATTGCAGCGCAGGATTGCAGCGCAGGATTGAAGCGCTGGATTGCAGCGCTAGATTGCAGCCCTGAATTGCAGCGTTGGATTGCAGCACAGGATTTCACCGCAGGATTGCAGCGCAGGATTGTAACGCAGGATTGCAGCGCAGGATTGCAGCGCAGGATTTCAGCGCTGGATTGTAGCGCAAGATTGTAACGCAGAATTGCAGCGCTGGGTTGCAGCGCACGATTGTAACGCAGGATTGCAGCGCAGGATTGTAACGCAGGATTGCAGCGCAGGATTGCAGCGCAGGATTTCAGCGCTGGATTGTAGCGCAGAATTGCAGCGCTGGGTTGCAGCGCACGATTGTAACGCAGGATTGCAGCGCAGGATTGCAGCGCAGGATTTCAGCGCAAGATTGTAACGCAGAATTGCAGCGCTGGGTTGCAGCGCACGATTGTAACGCAGGATTGCAGCGCACGATTGTAACGCAGGATTGCAGCGCAGGATTGTAACGCAGGATTGCAGCGCAGGATTGCAGCGCAGGATTTCAGCGCTGGATTGTAGCGCAAGATTGTAACGCAGAATTGCAGCGCTGGGTTGCAGCGCACGATTGTAACGCAGGATTGCAGCGCAGGATTGCAGCGCAGGATTGCAGCGCACGATTGTAACGCAGGATTGCAGCGCAGGATTGCTGCGCTGGATTGTAGCGCTGGATTGCAGCGCAGGATTGCAGCGCACGATTGTAACGCAGGATTGCAGCGCTGGATTGCAGCGCAGGATTGCAGCGCTGGATTGCAGCGCACGATTGCTGCGCTGGATTGTAGCGCCGGATTGCAGCGCAGGATTGCAGCGCAGGATTGAAGCGCTGGATTGCAGCGCTGGTTTGCAGCACTGGATTGCAGCCCTGAATTGCAGCGCTGGATTGCAGCACAGGATTGCACCGCAGGATTGCACCGCAGGACTGCACCGCAGGATTGCACCGCAGGATTGCAGCGCAGGATTGCAGCACAGGGTTGCAGCGCAGGATTGCACAGTCTGAGCAGACAATCCCAGCAATGGATGATTGCTCAGCAAATTCCTGCTGCAGGTGATCAGCTCCTTCAATATTTGATGTCCGGACCCGATGTTGATTTTCTCACCTGATGCGCCATTTGTGTTTTCGGCTGCGCTGCGACGGCCGCGATTTGCTGTGAATTTTTAGACGTGCTCACGCTTGGTCTTTTGAATTCAAGCCCTGAAATAATTTCCGGCCTAGTTTTTGTTCGTTGGAAGTTGTATTTGACGTCTAATTTCCCTTCCAAAACTTGCTGCTTCTCTGAGAGTTTTCTTTTATTGCCAATTAATTTATTTGCACTCTGAAAAACTAGGTGCCACTAACTCGATGAGGAAGTTTTAATAAGACCTTCGAGAGGAGGAGCTCTCTGAGCAATGTGAGGTCCTACACACACACACACACACACACACACACACGCACCCACACACACACACCCATACACACAAACACACACATGTCGCGAAACATGTGCCGGTTAAGCACGTAACGCAGGAGGACTCTCAACCTCCGTAAATAATTACAATAGTACACCTTTGTGTTCGCGTGCTACCAACATAATAAGCATAGGAAATAAAAAAAATGAAAGATTAAATGGGTTTTATTTTACTAAAGAACACGTGGATAAAAGCACAGGGAAATATTCAGGCTACTGACCCAAATCGTACTTTGCGAACGCTTCGTGTCGTAGTTAATGGGCCAACAACATGAGCATGAAATAAACGGGGTAAAATATAATATATTACATCAAAACCTTGCTCACCACAAGGTATTCAAAAGTGAGGAGAACACTTCGCATTACGCACAACATGACCCTAATAAATTTAACACATGAAACAAATTGCATTTTAAATATAGCGCGCGAATATGACCGCAGTGTTCCATGTGCTTCTTGTATTTTAACCTGAAACACCATCACCAATTTAGAGCTGCTCTTGCTACCACAAAAGATTCACGACTTGATATTTCTGTTAATTCACTATTGATTCACTGCCTATTCGCTGTGGCCGTTGCTGGTGTACAGAATCTCTGCTGCCCGTGCTGCAGCGGCTGCGGCGGTTCTCTCTCGTCGCCATCTTGATGTTGCCAGCGTCATGCCGACTGTCCGCACACCCGCTTCGTTGCCAGGCAGTTTCTCGTGAGTTTGGAGTCGACGTAAGGACATTTCAACACTTTCGGTAGAAGCGTAGACCCATTTGCACTCGGAAATTATCACCGCGTGGCTGCTGTTCTTTAAGAGTTCTTCGCTGCAGGTTCGCTCTTCGCCGACTGCTGGTAGCCTCGCTTGATCCCCGTTGAATTCTTGCTCTATTGTAGAAATTATTAGCATCCACTTGCACAAACGTGTTTGCAATCCCGCCATTCTTGCAGGAGTCAAATGTCAGCGGCGCTTTTCCAATGTAGGTCTAATTTTGAATTGTCGCAAAACCGGGGAGCCACGGCGTCTAGCCGGCTCACTGATGTGGCACTCACTTTCGTGCGTCTCTCTTGTCACGTGTCCGAGAGAAAATAACCTCACGATTTTTCATGTCCCCTCCTTTTATGTGTGTCGCCTCTTTCTTTCCAGAAGGTTCTCGACTCTTCCAAGCTACAGAGAAAGTCACTCAATTTTCTCAATTTTGATTTGTTGGACGCTTGCCGGTCCTGAAGTTTTCCCTTTGATTGGTTCGCGCTCGACACGTTCACTCACGTGATCCCTACGCGAGCTCTTGGTTGGTCCGTGTGTTGGGCCTTCCTCTTTTTGAGAACCCTCGTCCGACGCTCAACCATTGTTCCCACGCTTCGCCTCTAGAGGCACCGGCTCAACCGTCTGACATTCCATTGTCGTAGCCCAGCAGAATGTTTAGCAGAATGTTGTTGCAGCTTCACGTGATTTAGTCAAAAAAAAATCATGTAATATGAATATACATATATCGTAACACACACGCACCCTCACACACACCCATACACACAAACACACACACGCACAGCTTGGCACCCGGCCGTGCCCGATTGAGGCCTCTATGCGATGCTATTACGATTCACAAGGACGCTTTTCGTATTTTTATGCTCGGACAATGGAAGTGCGTCGTATCAGGGCGGCGCAACGGCCGATTTGTGAATGAAAAATGAAGCTCTCTTTGAAAAAACGACTCCAGTGCGGAATGAGACGAGCAATGTACGCTGCTTTGGGCCTGACTCCATCCCACTGGCGCGAAAATTGCACTGCTGATATTTGCATTGAAATTGAATGGCTTAAGAGCTTTCATTGAAAATATTATTTAATGAGGTTCGCGACCGACAGCAATGTGTTGTTCGTTATGTTGGAAATGCGGAGGAAACATAATGAGGAAATGAGAAGGAGGTGAGTCTAAGAATGATCCTCCGTAAAACTAGCTTTGTAGAGAATTTGTATCTCATGCACTAGTTCAAAACTGAGTGTTTAATTAAATTTCGCTACTTTATATTGAATAATTTCGCTCAGCAATTGTTAATTCGTGTTTTTTATTCCTGTATGCATTTTTGAGACCTCGTTGACCTTTTCATTGTTTGATAGCTTCTCGCTAAAGATTTTCCAGCTCATTTTTAATTGGGGACAATTTTGACCTAAACGAAAAAAAATTGTATTGCTTGGAGCTCACGACCAGTTTATCCGAAGCTTTAGAAGCATTGCCACCCATTGTAAATATAATGAAATACGAACAGTATTTAGAGAGGAAACGAAAATAAACTGAAGTTTAAATGCTCACCCATGAAACCAAAATCATCTGCTTGATAATTTGATACAGCAATATTTCAATTGGTTTTGATATGAGAATGAAAAATTTGCGAGGGAATACCCAAATGAACTGATTTCACTGCTCTGATTTCTTTAAAAATGAGGGCAAAGACGGATTAGATATGAGCCTGTATGTCGAGCGTGTTCAAAAAATCTCGTTGCTTTTGGTTGGTATAATATTTTCAGCACCTGCTGTACAGTATGTCCCACAAAAACCCTAACTGAGTGTTTATTTTCCCGTATCACTAATACCATCGTAAGTATTCCATTAGCATTTAATTTCAAGTAAAATTATGCTGTATTACTGATTACTACTGATACGGGAAACCATTACGGGTATTACAGATGCGGGAAAATGAATACTCGTTTCGGGTTTTTGTGGGACATGTGGTATAGCGCGCTTGTCATCTGTGACGAACGCTGATTCTCGTAAACAGCGCTCGGCTGTGAAATTTTGTTTCATTGTTTTTTACTGTTGCAGATACTCCAGATCTGCAGATGTGAAAAACGGCCATCAAGAATGAGCTATGAAAGAACTTGAGTGTTTGTGTCATTCCTGAGTTTCATAGCACGTGAAATATCAATTTGTAACATTCCTCTTTCGGGATGGCCTTCGAAGGACCAAACTTGAAGACAGCGCTGATTTTTCCTTCGGTGTGAAAACTGTCTTCTCTTAGCTTATTTAATATGATTAGATGATTAACTAAGCTTCATTCCAGGAAGTTCTGAAATTGTTTCGGAAGAACTCATCTCATAAAAGGCCTGATTTGAGGTTTTGTGTTGCTCGTTGTTTCATCACAACGTCCTTGTCTACCGAAACAAATCAGGTAGCGTCATAGCCTCTCACAGAACCTTGCCTGCTACTCTTCACTCCATCATGTGCAATATCCATGTTTTTAGGCCATTCTACGAAAAGAGGAATGAAGAAGCGATTTTACTGACGCGAATGGGATGAATTAAATGAAAAATGAAGAAAGTGTTTTACCGACGTAAATAATATGAAGTAAAAGAGAAATGAAGAAAGCGTTTTACCGGTGTAAGTGGAATGAAGCAAAAGAGAAATGAAAACAGCGTTTTACCGGCGCAAGTGGAATGAAGTAATAGAGAAATTAAGAAAGCGTTTTAGAGGCGCAAATAAAATGAAGTAATAGAGAAATGAAAAAAGCGTTTTACCGGAGGAAGTGGAATGAAGTAATAGAGAAATGAAGAAAGCGTTTTACCGACGCAAGTGTAATGAAGTAATAGAGAAATAAAGAAAGCGTTTTACAGGCGCAAATAAAATAAAGTAATAGAGAAATGAAAAAGCGTTTTACCGGCGCAAATAAAATGAAGTAATAGAGAAATGAAATAAGCGTTTTACAGGCGCAAGTGGAATGAAGTAATAGAGAAATGAAAAAGTGTTTTACCGGCGCAAGCGGAATGAAGTAATAGAGAAATGAAGAAAGCGTTTTACCGGCGCAAACGGAATGAAGTAATAGAGAAATGGAAAAAGCGTTTTACAGGCGCAAGTGGAATGAAGTAATAGAGAAATGAAGAAAGCCTTTTACCGGCGCAAGTGGAATGAAGTAAAAGAGAAAAGAAAAAGCGTTTTACCGGCGCAAATGGAATGAAGTAATAGAGAGATGAAAAAGCGTTTTACAGGCGCAAATGGAATGAAGTAATAGAGAAATGAAAAACCGTTTTACCGGCGCAAGTGGAATGAGGTAATAGAGAAATGAAAAAGCGTTTTACCGGCGCAAGTGGAATGAAGTAATAGAGAAATGAAGAAAGCGTTTTACCGGCGCAAGTGAGATGAAGCAATAGAGAAATGAAGAAAGCGTTTTACAGGCGCAAGTGGAATGAAGTAATATAGAAATGAAGAAAGCGTTTTACAAGCGCAAATGGAATGAAGTAATAGAGAAATGAAAAAGCGTTTTACCGGCGCAAGTGGAATGAAGTAATGGAGAAATGAAAAAGCGTTTTACCGGCGCAAGTAGAAAGAAGTAATAGAGAAATGAAAAAGCGTTTTACCGGCGCAAGTGGAATGAAGTAATAGAGAAATGAAAAAGCGTTTTACCGGCGCAAGAGAATGAAGTAATAGAGAAATGAAAAAAGCGTTTCACTGGCGCAAGTGGAATGAAGTAATAGAGAAATGAAGAAAGCGTTTTACATGCGCAAGTGGAATGAATTAATAGAGAAATGAAGAAAGCGTTTACCGGCGCAAGTGGAATGAAGTAATAGAGAAATGAAGAAAGCGTTTTACCGGCGCAAGTGGAATGAAGTAATAGAGAAATGAAGAAAGCGTTTTACCGGCGCAAGTGGAATGAAGTAATAGAGAAATGAAGAAAGCGTTTTACCGGCGCAAGTGGAATGAAGTAATAGAGAAATGAAGAAAGCGTTTTACAGGCGCAAGTGGAATGAAGTAATAGAGAAAGGAAGAAAGCGTTTTACATGCGCAAGTGGAATGAAGTAATAGAGAAATGAAGAAAGCGTTAACCGGCGCAAGTGGAATGAAGTAATAGAGAAATGGAGAAAGCGTTTTACCGGCGCAAGTGGAATGAAGTAATAGAGAAATGAAGAAAGCGTTTTACCGGCGCAAGTGGAATGAAGTAATAGAGAAATGAAAAAGCGTTTTACCGGCGCAAGTGGAATGAAGTAATAGAGAAATGAAGAAAGCGTTTTACCGGCGCAAGTGGAATGAAGTAATAGAGAAATGAAGAAAGCGTTTACCGGCGCAAGTGGAATGAAGAAATAGAGAAATGAAGAAAGCGTTTTACCGGCGCAATTGGAATGAAGTAATAGAGAAATAAAGAAAGCGTTTTACCGACGCAAGTGGAATGAGGTAATAGAGAAATAAAGAATGCGTTTTACAGGCGCAAATAAAATAAAGTAATAGAGAAATGAAAAAGCGTTTTACCGGCGCAAATAAAATGAAGTAATGGAGAAATGAAGAAAGCGTTTTACCGGCGCAAGTGGAATGAAGTAATAGAGAAATGAAAAAGTGTTTTACCGGCGCAAGCGGAATGAAGTAATAGAGAAATGAAGAATGCGTTTTACCGGCGCAAGTGGAATGAAGTAATAGAGAAATTAACAAAGCGTTTTACAGGCGCAAGTGGAATGAAGTAATAGAGAAATGAAAAAGTGTTTTACCGGCGCAAGCGGAATAAAGTAATAGAGAAATGAAGAAAGCGTTTTACCGGCGCAAACGGAATGAAGTAATAGAGAAATGAAAAAAGCGTTTTACAGGCGCAAGTGGAATGAAGTAATAGAGAAATGAAGAAAGCGTTTTACCGGCGCAAGTGGAATGAAGTAATAGAGAAAAGAAAAAGCGTTTTACCGGCGCAAATGGAATGAAGTAATAGAGAGATGAAAAAGCGTTTTACAGGCGCAAATGGAATGAAGTTATAGAGAAATGAAAAACCGTTTTACCGGCGCAAGTGGAATGAAGTAATAGAGAAATGAAAAAGCGTTTTACCGGCGCAAGTGGAATGAAGTAATAGAGAAATGAAAAAGCGTTTTACCGGCGCAAGTGGAATGAAGTAATGGAGAAATGAAAAAGCGTTTTACCGGCGCAAGTGGAATGAAGTAATAGAGAAATGAAAAAGCGTTTTACCGGCGCAAGTGGAATGAAGTAATAGAGAAATGAAAAAGCGTTTTACCGGTGCAAGAGAATGAAGTAATAGGGAAAGGAAAAAAACGTTTTACCGGCGCAAGTGGAATGAAGTAATAGAGAAATGAAGAAAGCGTTTTACCGGCGCAAGTGGAATGAAGTAATAGAGAAATGAAGAAAGCGTTTTACCGGCGCAAGTGGAATGAAGTAATAGAGAAATGAAGAAAGCGTTTCACTGGCGCAAGTGGAATGAAGTAATAGAGAAATGAAGAAAGCGTTTTACAGGCGCAATTGGAATAAAGTAATAGAGAAATGAAGAAAGCGTTTTACATGCGCAAGTGGAATGAAGTAATAGAGAAATGAAGAAAGCGTTTACCGGCGCAAGTGGAATGAAGTAATAGAGAAATGAAGAAAGCGTTTTACCGGCGCAAGTGGAATGAAGTAATAGAGAAATGAAGAAAGCGTTTTACATGCGCAAGTGGAATGAAGTAATAGAGAAATGAAGAAAGCGTTTACCGGCGCAAGTGGAATGAAGTAATAGAGAAATGAAGGAAGCGTTTTACCGGCGCAAGTGGAATGAAGTAATAGAGAAATTAACAAAGCGTTTTACAGGCGCAAGTGGAATGAAGTGATAGAGAAATGAAAAAGTGTTTTACCGGCGCAAGCGGAATAAAGTAATAGAGAAATGAAGAAAGCGTTTTACCGGCGCAAACGGAATGAAGTAATAGAGTAATGAAAAAAGCGTTTTACAGGCGCAAGTGGAATGAAGTAATAGAGAAATGAAGAAAGCGTTTTACCGGCGCAAGTGGAATGAAGTAATAGAGAAATGAAAAAGCGTTTTACCGGCGCAAGTGGAATGAAGTAATAGAGAAATGAAAAAGCGTTTTACCGGCGCAAGTGGAATGAAGTAATGGAGAAATCAAAAAGCGTTTTACCGGCGCAAGTGGAATGAAGTAATAGAGAAATGAAAAAGCGTTTTACCGGCGCAAGTGGAATGAAGTAATAGAGAAATGAGAAAGCGTTTTACCGGTGCAAGAGAATGAAGTAATAGGGAAAGGAAAAAAACGTTTTACCGGCGCAAGTGGAATGAAGTAATAGAGAAATGAAGAAAGCGTTTTACCGGCGCAAGTGGAATGAAGTAATAGAGAAATGAAGAAAGCGTTTTACCGGCGCAAGTGGAATGAAGTAATAGAGAAATGAAGAAAGCGTTTTACCGGCGCAAGTGGAATGAAGTAATAGAGAAATGAAAAAAGCGTTTTACCGGCGCAAGTGGAATGAAGTAATAGAGAAATGAAGAAAGCGTTTTACCGGCGCAAGTGGAATGAAGTAATAGAGAAATGAAGAAAGCGTTTTACCGGCGCAAGTGGAATGAAGTAATAGAGAAATGAAGAAAGCGTTTTACCGGCGCAAGTGGAATGAAGAAATAGAGAAATGAAGAAAGCGTTTTACAGGCGCAAGTGGAATGAAGTAATAGAGAAATGAAGAAAGCGTTTTACATGCGCAAGTGGAATAAAGTAATAGAGAAATGAAGAAAGCGTTTACCGGCGCAAGTGGAATGAAGTTATAGAAAAATGAAGAAAGCGTTTTACCGGCGCAAGTGGAATGAAGTAATAGAGAAATGAAGAAAACGTTTTACCGGTGCAAGTGGAATGAAGTAATAGAGAAATGAAAAAGCGTTTTACCGGCGCAAGTGGAATGAATTGATAGAGAAATGAAGAAAGCGTTTTACCGGCGCAAGTGGAATGAAGTAATAGAGAAATGAAGAAAGCGTTTACCGGCGCAAGTGGAATGAAGTAATAGAGAAATGAAGAAAGCGTTTTACCGGCGCAATTGGAATGAAGTAATAGAGAAATAAAGAAAGCGTTTTACCGACGCAAGTGGAATGAAGTAATAGAGAAATAAAGAAAGCGTTTTACAGGCGCAAATAAAATAAAGTGATAGAGAAATGAAAAAGCGTTTTACCGGCGCAAATAAAATGAAGTAATAGAGAAATGAAAAAAGCGTTTTACCGGCGCAAGTGGAATGAAGTAATAGAGAAATGAAAAAGTGTTTTACCGGCGCAAGCGGAATGAAGTAATAGAGAAATGAAGAAAGCGTTTTACCGGCGCAAGTGGAATGAAGTAATAGAGAAATTAACAAAGCGTTTTACAGGTGCAAGTGGAATGAAGTAATAGAGAAATGAAAAAGTGTTTTAACGGCGCAAGCGGAATAAAGTAATAGAGAAATGAAGAAAGCGTTTTACCGGCGCAAACGGAATGAAGTAATAGAGAAATGAAAAAAGCGTTTTATAGGCGCAAGTGGAATGAAGTAATAGAGAACTGAAGAAAGCGTTTTACCGGCGCAAGTGGAATGAAGTAATAGAGAAAAGAAAAAGCGTTTTACCGGCGCAAATGGAATGAAGTAATAGAGAGATGAAAAAGCGTTTTACAGGCGCAAATGGAATGAAGTAATAGAGGAATGAAAAACCGTTTTACCGGCGCAAGTGGAATGAAGTAGTAGAGAAATGAAAAAGCGTTTTACCGGCGCAAGTGGAATGAAGTAATAGAGAAATGAATAAGCGTTTTACCGGCGCAAGTGGAATGAAGTAATGGAGAAATGAAAAAGCGTTTTACCGGCGCAAGTGGAATGAAGTAATAGAGAAATGAAAAAACGTTTTACCGGCGCAAGTGGAATGAAGTAATAGAGAAATGAAAAAGCGTTTTACCGGTGCAAGAGAATGAAGTAATAGAGAAATGAAAAAAGCGTTTTACCGGCGCAAGTGGAATGAAGTAATAGAGAAATGAAGAAAGCGTTTTACAGGCGCAAGTGGAATGAAGTAATAGAGAAATGAAGAAAGCGTTTTACCGGCGCAAGTGGAATGAAGTAATAGAGAAATGAAGAAAGCGTTCACCGGCGCAAGTGGAATGAAGTAATAGAGAAATGAAGAAAGCGTTTTACCGGCGCAACTGGAATGAAGTAACAGAGAAATGAAGAAAGCGTTTTACCGGCGCAAGTGGAATGATGTAATAGAGAAATGAAGAAAGCGTTTTACCAGCGCAAGTGGAATGAAGTAAAAGAGAAATAAAGAAAGCGTTTTACAGGTGCAAATAAAATAAAGTAATAGAGAAATGAAAAAGCGTTTTACCGGCGCAAATAAAATGAAGTAATAGAGAAATGAAAAAAGCGTTTTACCGGCGCAAGTGGAATGAAGTAATAGAGAAATGAAAAAGTGTTTTACCGGCGCAAGCGGAATGAAGTAATAGAGAAATGAAGAAAGCGTTTTACCGGCGCAAGTGGAATGAAGTAATAGAGAAATTAACAAAGCGTTTTACAGGTGCAAGTGGAATGAAGTAATAGAGAAATGAAAAAGTGTTTTACCGGCGCAAGCGGAATAAAGTAATAGAGAAATGAAGAAAGCGTTTTACCGGCGCAAACGGAATGAAGTAATAGAGAAATGAAAAAAGCGTTTTACAGGCGCAAGTGGAATGAAGTAATAGAGAAATGAAGAAAGCGTTTTACCGGCGCAAGTGGAATGAAGTAATAGAGAAAAGAAAAAGCGTTTTACCGGCGCAAATGGAATGAAGTAATAGAGAGATGAAAAAGCGTTTTACAGGCGCAAATGGAATGAAGTAATAGAGAAATGAAAAACCGTTTTACCGGCGCAAGTGGAATGAAGTAATAGAGAAATGAAGAAAGCGTTTTACCGGCGCAAGTGGAATGAAGTAATAGAGAAATGAAGAAAGCGTTTTACCGGCGCAAGTGGAATGAAGTAATAGAGAAATGAAGAAAGCGTTTTACCGGCGCAAGTGGAATGAAGTATTAGAGAAATGAAGAAAGCGTTTTACCGGCGCAAGTGGAATGAAGTAATAGAGAAATGAAGAAAGCGTTTTACCGGCGCAAGTGGAATGAAGTAATAGAGAAATGAAGAAAGCGTTTCACCGGCGCAAGTGGAATGAAGTAATAGAGAAATGAAGAAAGCGTTTTACCGGCGCAAGTGGAATGAAGTAATAGAGAAATGAAGAAAGCGTTTTACCGGCGCAAGTAGAATGAAGTAATAGAGAAATGAAGAAAGCGTTTTACCGGCGCAAGTGGAATGAAGTAATAGAGAAATGAAAAAGCGTTTTACCGGCGCAAGTGGAATGAAGTATTAGAGAAATGAAGAAAGCGTTTACCGGCGCAAGTGGAATGAAGTAATAGAGAAATGAAGAAAACGTTTTACCGGCGCAAGTGGAATGAAGTAATAGAGAAATGAAGAAAGCGTTTCACTGGCGCAAGTGGAATGAAGTAATAGAGAAATGAAGAAAGCGTTTTACAGGCGCAAGTGGAATGAAGTAATAGAGAAATGAAGAAAGCGTTTTACCGGCGCAAGTGGAATGAAGTAATAGAGAAATGAAGAAAGCGTTTCACTGGCGCAAGTGGAATGAAGTAATAGAGAAATGAAGAAAGCGTTTTACAGGCGCAAGTGGAATGAAGTAATAGAGAAATGAAGAAAGCGTTTTACATGCGTAAGTGGAATGAAATAATAGAGAAATGAAGAAAGCGTTTACCGGCGCAAGTGGAATGAAGTAATAGAGAAATGAAGAAAGCGTTTTACCGGCGCAAGTGGAATGAAGTAATAGAGAAATGAAGAAAGCGTTTTACATGCGCAAGTGGAATGAAGTAATAGAGAAATGAAGAAAGCGTTTACCGGCGCAAGTGGAATGAAGTAATAGAGAAATGAAGAAAGCGTTTTACCGGCGCAAGTGGAATGAAGTAATAGAGAAATGAAAAAAGCGTTTTACCGGCGCAAGTGGAATGAAGTAATAGAGAAATGAAGAAAGCGTTTTACCGGCGCAAGTGGAATGAAGTAATAGAGAAATGAAGAAAGCGTTTTACCGGCGCAAGTGGAATGAAGTAATAGAGAAATGAAGAAAGCGTTTTACCGGCGCAAGTGGAATGAAGAAATAGAGAAATGAAGAAAGCGTTTTACAGGCGCAAGTGGAATGAAGTAATAGAGAAATGAAGAAAGCGTTTTACATGCGCAAGTGGAATGAAGTAATAGAGAAATGAAGAAAGCGTTTACCGGCGCAAGTGGAATGAAGTAATAGAAAAATGAAGAAAGCGTTTTACCGGTGCAAGTGGAATGAAGTAATAGAGAAATGAAAAAGCGTTTTACAGGCGCAAGTGGAATGAATTAATAGAGAAATGAAGAAAGCGTTTTACCGGCGCCAGTGGAATGAAGTAATAGAGAAATGAAGAAAGCGTTTACCGGCGCAAGTGGAATGAAGTAATAGAGAAATGAAAAAAGCGTTTTACCGGCGCAATTGGAATGAAGTAATAGAGAAATAAAGAGAGCGTTTTACCGACGCAAGTGGAATGAAGTAATAGAGAAATAAAGAAAGCGTTTTACAGGCGCAAGTGGAATGAAGTAATAGAGAAATGAAGAAAGCGTTTTACCGGCGCAAGTGGAATGAAGTAATAGAGAAAAGAAAAAGCGTTTTACCGGCGCAAATGGAATGAAGTAATAGAGAGATGAAAAAGCGTTTTACAGGCGCAAATGGAATGAAGTAATAGAGAAATGAAAAACCGTTTTACCGGCGCAAGTGGAAGGAAGTAATAGAGAAATGAAAAAGCGTTTTACCGGCGCAAGTGGAATGAAGTAATAGAGAAATGAAAAAGCGTTTTACCGGCGCAAGTGGAATGAAGTAATGGAGAAATGAAAAAGCGTTTTACCGGCGCAAGTGGAATGAAGTAATAGAGAAATGAAAAAGCTTTTTACCGGCGCAAGTGGAATGAAGTAATAGAGAAATGAAAAAGCGTTTTACCGGTGCAAGAGAATGAAGTAATAGAGAAATGAAAAATGCGTTTTACCGGCGCAAGTGGAATGAAGTAATAGAGAAATGAAGAAAGCGTTTTACAGGCGCAAGTGGAATGAAGTTATAGAGAAATGAAGAAAGCGTTTTACCGGCGCAAGTGGAATGAAGTAATAGAGAAATGAAGAAAGCGTTCACCGGCGCAAGTGGAATGAAGTAATAGAGAAATGAAGAAAGCGTTTTACCGGCGCAAGTGGAATGAAGTAACAGAGAAATGAAGAAAGCGTTTTACCGGCGCAAGTGGAATGATGTAATAGAGAAATGAAGAAAGCGTTTTACCGGCGCAAGTGGAATGAAGTAATAGAGAAATGAAGAAAGCGTTTTACCGGCGCAAGTGGAATGAAGTAATAGAGAAATGAAGAAAGCGTTTTACCGGCGCAAGTGGAATGAAGTAATAGAGAAATGAAGAAAGCGTTTTACCGGCGCAAGTGGAATGAAGTAATAGAGAAATGAAGAAAGCTTTTTACCGGCGCAAGTTGAATGAAGTAATAGAGAAATGAAGAAAGCGTTTTACCGGCGCAAGTGGAATGAAGTAATAGAAAAATGAAGAAAGCGTTTTACCGGCGCAAGTGGAATGAAGTAATAGAGAAATGAAGAAAGCGTTTTACCGGCGCAAGTGGAATGAAGTAATAGAGAAATGAAGAAAGCGTTTTACCGGCGCAAGTAGAATGAAGTAATAGAGAAATGAAGAAAGCGTTTTACCGGCGCAAGTGGAATGAAGTAATAGAGAAATGAAAAAGCGTTTTACCGGCGCAAGTGGAATGAAGTAATAGAGAAATGAAGAAAGCGTTTACCGGCGCAAGTGGAATGAAGTAATAGAGAAATGAAGAAAGCGTTTTACCGGCGCAAGTGGAATGAAGTAATAGAGAAATGAAGGAAGCGTTTTACAGGCGCAAGTGGTATGAAGTAATAGAGAAATGAAGAAAGCGTTTTACAGGCGCAAGTGGATTGAAGTAATAGAGAAATGAAGAAAGCGTTTTACAGGCGCAAGTGGAATGAAGTAATAGAGAAATGACGAAAGCGTTTTACAGGCGCAAGTGGAATGAAGTAATAGAGAAAAGATAAAGCGTTTTACCGGCGCAATTGGAATGAAGTAATAGAGAAATGAAGAAAGCGTTTTACCGGCGCAAGTGGAATGAATTAATAGAGAAATGAAGAAAGCGTTTTACCGGCGCAAATGAGAGGAAGTAAAAACGGAGAAGGGCTGTCACGCATCAAAGGAACAAATGAGAAAATATTTCGTGTATTGATTAAAAAATAAACAAATGCATCTACTCCAACGAAAACTTTATTGAGTAGCATCAAATATTCATTGTTAAATATAAAATACTCAAGGAAATAATTCACGGCACCTAATATTTGCGATTTGAGACCGATTTTTGCCGCGTCCACAACAATTGCCGCATTTAGCTGCTCTGAATCGACCTCAGTGTGCAGTGGTCTGTAGAGAACCATTGGAGGCACTCCGCTGATTTTTAACTGAATATTACTGTTATATTATGTTTCCGTAGTTACACCATATATTATTCTTATTATACTCGTATTAGATATAGGATATTACTATAATTATATTAGATATTGAATATTAATATTGTTGTACTAGACTGAATAATAGACAATATCGAGTTAGGCCTCGAAATTAAAACGCATCATAACTGGGATGTTACTATTATTACACTAGACCAAGCGCTAGACAATATCAAGTTAAGCCTCAAGATTTTGATGCAGCAGGAACGGAAACTTTAACAAAAACGTAAAATATTTTTCTGCCATCGTTGAACAGATCCCTTCTTCTATTCTCGACTGATTTACCGTGCAGGTATTGCCCAATATGTTCATACTTCCGACGTCTACGAGCGCAGAATTGCCGAATCGCAATCAAAGTGCTGACGTTGTTTCGGTTGGGACTCCCATCCTTATCCTATAATCAGCAATTTAGCCTGCCAAATTGAACACAAACAGATCTGTACCCTTGAGCCTGTTATGGAGTGGTCGTCTGGCTGTGATTCTGCAGGTGAAAAACGAAAAGTCGCATCAACATCAACAGCTTTTGCGTTATTGTTTTTTTCGAGGTACCAAGTGCGCAGGTATAGGAAATCTTTTACAAATAAGCAATCTCACTGATGACTAAAAATTACTCTACAATTATTCATAACATTTTACTTACAGAACACATTGTGCGAGTGAATAGTGATATTTGTATTTTTTCAAGGTACAAACTGCGCAGGCAGGTATATGAAACCGTTTACAGATAACTAATCTCAGCGATGACTAAAAATCCCGTAATAACTTTCTTCAAACCTTTAACTTACAGAAGATATTGAGTGAGTGACCATAAAAACATGCCTCGAAATTAATACACAATGGTCGGTGTCGTTGCGCTGGGCAGACGCAGGTGCTGCGGTGGTGGGCGGCTGATTGCAGGCATTAATTTGATGAGCTCCTGCAGCCAGCGCTCTGCTCTCAGTCTGCTCGCTCCGATGTATCAGCGATGACTCGCGTTAGTCGCAGCTATAGTGCAAAGTCATAGCTTTGATTAGCGTGGCCTTCACTCCTCAGTCGTAACACTGCAGAGCAACTACACCTTTTTAGCTTCAAATTAAAATATGTGAAGTTCAATTTAAAATTTGTAAAGTTCAATTTAAAATATGTAAAATTCAATTTAAAATTTCTAAAGTTCAATTTAAAATATGTAAAGTTCCAATTAAAATATGTAAAGTTCAAATTAAAATTTGTGAAGTTCAATTTAAAAATTATAAAATTCAAAATTAAAATAGATAAATTTCAAATTAAAATTTGTAAAATTCAAATAAAAATACTTCAAAAATTTCTAAAATTTACATTTTTTAACTACACCTTTTAACTTAGCTTCCAATTGAAATTTGTAAATTGCAATTTAACCCACTTCCTCATGAATTGGGATTCTTCTTGGTTTATGGAAGATATATACATAGCTCGCTCCGTCAACCGACTCATAGTCTCGACGCCGATAGGAATTTTTTTCTATGATACCTTATTTACATAGAAAAAATTTCAAATTTCACCGGTGTGTGCCATATTCTGCACACTACATAGGTATGCAGCAAATGCTGAAAATTACTAAATTATATTTAAAATATGCAAAATATTATAGGCAATGGCTTTGTTATTGCTGCCCAGAATTTTAGAGTTAGTATTTGATATATACATAAAATATATTCTACGAAAATTTGGCCTGATTATACGCTGTAAAATTTTTATTCATTTTATACATAGTATGGCCAAACTTTGGGTCAATTTAGTGATGAGACATGAAGTGTCATTCACGCTGCCAAATAAGAAAAACATTTTTGACTAATATTATTAAGTGCCAATTGAAGTTATTTTATCATAACATTAAAGCAAAATTTGTTCAAATTATTATCCGGCAACGTGAATTACGCTCAAACCCCGCACCTAAGCGAGCTCTAAACTTGGGTTGACTTCATTTGAAGATTAATACTTCAAATTAGAGAACTTTAGAGGTTAGAGAGCTTAACAATTTCTAATTATTGGAAGTGTTTTGATTTGAATTTTACTAATTTTAATTTGAAATTTATCTATTTTAAATTTGAATTTTATAATTTTTAAATTGAACTTCACAAATTTTAATTTGAACTTTACATATTTTAATTGGAACTTTACATATTTTAAATTGAACTTTAGAAATTTTAAATTGATTTTTACATATTTTAAATTGAACTTTACAAATTTTAAATTGAACTTCACATATTTTAATTTGAAGCTAAAAAGGTGTAGTTCGATTGGAATGTGATGCGATTCATTTCAAAGCAAATAGTCTAATTGAAATGTGATACGCTTCATTCCAAAGCAAATAGTCCAATTGGAATGTGATACGATTCATTCCAAAGTAAATAGTCCAATTGGAATGTGATACGGTTAATTCCAAAGCAAATAGTCCAATAATTGAAATGTGATACGATTCATTCCAAAGCAAATAGTCCAATTGGAATGTGATACGCCTCATTCCAAAGCAAATAGTCCAATTGGAATGTGATACGGTTCATTCCAAAGCAAATAGTCCAATTGGAATGTATTACGATTCATTCCAAAGCAAATAGTCCAATTGGAATGTGATACGATTCATTCCAAAGCACATAGTCCGATTGGAAAGTGATACGATTCACTCCAGAGCAACTAGTACGATTGGAAAGTGATACGATTCACTCAAGAGCAACTAGTACGATTGGAATGTGATACGATTCACTCCAGAGCAACTACAGCTTTTTAACTTTAATTTAAAAAAGCTCAAGTTCAATTAAAAAAAGCTCAAGTTCAATTTGAAAAAGATCAAGTTTAATTTAAAAAAGATCAAGTTTAATTTAAAAAGTCTCAAGCAGGCTATATTTAAAAAAAGATGAATTTCAATTTTAAAGGCTTATGTTTCTAAAATTTCATACTTGTGTATTAATAATATAAGTAAAGTTTATTTGTGAGAAGGCACATTTATTTAAACGTACTGGCCCTGAAAATAGAGTATATCGAATATCAGACAAGCCAAGCTGCTGTGATTTTGTACTTAATTTGACATTCTTTAAGTTTTACGTATGAATCATTTGCTAAACAGATCATCGGTACTTATATCTGTTGAGAAAAATGATGCAAATAAACTTTATGTAATAGGTAACTGTGAGACAATTAGCAAATTGCACTGACTGAAAAATTGAACGTTACTCAGCTTCAACTTTTCAGTCAGTGCAGTTTGCTAATTGTCACACAGTTGTTTATTACATAAAGTTTATTCGTATCATTTTTGTCAATAGATATAAGTACCGATGATCTGTTTAGCAAATGATTCATACGTAAAACTTAAAGAATGTCAAATTAAGTACAAAATCACAGCAGCTTGGCTTGTCTGATATTCGATATACTCTATTTTCAGTGCCAGTACTTTTAAATAAATAGGCATACTCACAATTCAACTTTACTTTTATTATTATTACATAGGTATGCAATTTCATAAACATAAGCTTTTCAAAATTGAACTTGATCTTTTTTATATATAGCCTACTTGAGACTTTTTTAATTCAGCTTGATCTTTTTTAAATTAAACTTGATCTTTTTTAAATTGACCTTGAACTTTTTAAATTAAACTTGAACTTTTTAAAATTAAACTTGAACTTTTTAAAATTAAACTTGAAATTTTTTAAGTTAAACTTAACCTTTTTTTAAATTAAACTGGACATTTTTGAAATTAAACTTGAGCTTTTTTAAATTGAACTTGAGCTTTTTTAATTGGAACTTGACCTTTTTTAAATTAAAGTTAAAAAGCTGCAGTACGATTGGAATGTGATACGATTCACTCCAGAGCAACTAGGACGATTGGAATGTGATACGATTCACTCCAGAGAAACTAGTACGATTGGAATGTGATACGATTCACGCCAGAGCAACATTTCGATTGGAATGTGATTCGATTCACTTCAGAGCAACAAGTACGATTGGAATGTGATACGATTCATTCCAGAGAAACTAGTACGATTGGAATGTGATACGATTCACTTCGGAGCAACTAGTACGATTGGAATGTGATACGATTCACTTCAGAGCAACTAGGACGATTGGAATGTGATACGATTCACTCCAGAGCAACTAGTACGATTGGAATGTGATACGGTTCACTCCAGAGCAACTAGTACGATTGGAATGTGATACGATTCACTCCAGAGCAACTAGTACGATTGGAATGTGATACGATTCACTCCAGAGCAACTAGTACGATTGGAATGTTATATGATTCACTTCAGAGCAACTAGCACGATTGGAATGTGATCCGATTCACTTCAGAGCAACTAGTACGATTGGAATGTGATACGATTCACTCCAGAGCAACTAGTACGATTGGAATGTGATACGATTCACTCCAGAGTAACATTTCGATTGAAATGTGATACGATTCACTTCAGAGCAACTAGTACGATTGGAATGTGATATGATTCACTTCAGAGCAACTAGTACGATTGGAATGTGATACGATTCACTTCAGAGCAACTAGTACGATTAGAATGTGATACGATTCACTTCAGAGCAACTAGTACGATTGGAATGTGATACGATTCACTTCAGAGCAACTAGTACGATTGGAATGTTATATGATTCACTTCAGAGCAACTAGTACGATTGGAATGTGATACGATTCACTCCAGAGCAACTAGTACGATTGGAATGTTATATGATTCACTTCAGAGCAACTAGTACGATTGGAATGTGATACGATTCACTTCAGAGCAACTAGTACGATTAGAATGTGATACGATTCACTCCAGAGCAACTAGTACGATTGGAATGTGATACGATTCACTCCAGAGTAACATTTCGATTGAAATGTGATACGATTCACTTCAGAGCAACTAGTACGATTGGAAAGTGATATGATTCACTTCAGAGCAACTAGTACGATTGGAATGTGATACGATTCACTTCAGAGCAACTAGTACGATTAGAATGTGATACGATTCACTCCAGAGCAACTAGGACGATTAGAATGTGATACGATTCGCTCCAGAGCAACATTTCGATTGGAAAGTGATACGATTTATTTCCCAGTTTGCAATCCAGGAAGCGTGAAACTTTTAACTAATTATCGATACATCGTTACCAAGAACAGCAGTGGCACTCTAAGTAATTTTCACCGTACACAGGGGTAATCAGAGACTGTGTTGTTTGCGTGGAAGGCAGGTAGCACGTGTATTTTCAACCTGCATAATAGCGTGAAGTGTAACAGTTGTTTCGAGATTCCCTTTGTGTATCAGGGGAGGTAGTTCACTGAATTGTCAATGCAAGCAAAAAACACATTTTCAACCCTGACGTCGTAAGTTTTTCCGCATTGCAAAATCTGAAGAACCCTCAGTAACTACTTTAATTCCAGCACCAACAGCACCTCTCTGTCACTGCCATTACTATCATACTGTAAATTACCATTGTGACCTTAGTTTCGGTAATGAAACGTCGTACATAATAATAATACTAATAATAATACCTTAGTTCCAACGTACTAATACTGGTTAATATCGGTACTCTCAGTGCTCACTATTTGGGCGCCCGCATCAATAGCATTATAATTCCATTACTAAGACTAACGAAGCACAACATCAACGGTCTCAACAAGATTATTTCAGCAAACGCACGAGATATTCTTGCAACAAACTGCAACTTACTTTCGGCAAATAAATTGTAAAGAACTTGTTTTTTTAGCCGCAGATCGTATTAAACTGAACCCATAGAACGGACTCGTCTTGAGACGAACTCGCCTTGTAGCATAACAGCCTTGTGCGCCCAGTGGATGCAGTATAGTGCTTCTTTGAAAGAGTGGTCTTGAGTCTTCAAGTTCAGCAATGATGTTACCTCTCCTGCAACAGCAATCTGAGCAGAACAAACGTTCCTGCAAAAAAAACAAGTGGTTGAATGAATGGCACTGCTTACATGATTCATTAGCAAGGAAAACTATGCTTAAGCAATTCTTTCTTCTATAATATTTCGCTGATAAAACATAAAGCAGCTTTTGCGAAACAATTTACACGGGTGTGATTCCAGTAATACAAAAATTATATTATATTTCAAGGGTGTATCTTTATTTGGTGAAGTTTCACGGGTGTGTCTTTATTTGGTGGAGTTTCACGGGTGTGCCTTTATTTGGTGGAGTTTCACGGGTGTGTCCTTATTTGGTGGAGTTTCACGGGTGTGATTTAATTTGGTGGAGTTTCACGGGTGTCTTTATTTGGTGGAGTTTCACGGGTGTGACTTTATTTGGTGGAGTTTCACGGTTGTAACTTTATTTAGTGGAGTTTCACGGGTGTGACTTTATTTGGTGGAGTTTCACGGTTGTAACTTTATTTAGTGGAGTTTCACGGGTGTGACTTTATTTGGTGGAGTTTCACGGGTGTGACGTTTTTTGGTGGAGTTTCACGGGTGTGACTTTATTTGGTGGAGTTTTACGGGTGTGACTTTATTTGGTGGAGTTTCACGGGTGTGATTTTATTTGGTGGAGTTTCACGGGTGTGACTTTATTCGTTGGAGTTTCACGGGTGTGACTTTATTTGGTGGAGTTTTACGGGTGTGACTTTATTTGGTGGAGTTTCACCGGTGTGACTTTATTTGGTGGAGTTTCACGGGTGTGACTTTATTTGGTGGAGTTTCACGGGTGTGACTTTAGTGAATTTCGTAATTGTGCCTTCATTAGGTACAGTTTCAAGAGTGTGCCTTCATTGGGTACAGTTTCAAAGGCTTGCCTTCATTCGGTACAACATCAAAAGTGTGCCTCATTGGGTACAGTTTGAAGTGAGTACCTCCACTACTCACCGACCGTCACTGCTGTGCCCTCTATGCCCAGAAAGCGGGCCATGATTCACCCATTCTCCTGTTCACGACAGCAATAGATCCGTTTTACAGTCGCCGCTTTCTTCAGCAGTGCCGTTTTTCTCCGGCCAATTGCGGCAGTTTCCTGCCGTAAAAGTGGAGGGTGGGAGACTTTTAGGGTCAGCTGCTGACGTACGATTTTTCAGGGTTGGCTGCTGACATCTGATTTTTTTGCGATCAGCTTCTGATGTCTCATCATCTGGGGTTGCTGTGGCAACGCTGTCATTTCGGGAGAACTGCTTTTGTTTTGTTTACTGCGGCAACGTGATCATTTCAGAACTGCTTTTGTTTTGTTCACTGCAGCAACGTGATCATTTCAGAACTGCTTTTGTTTTGTTTACTGCGGCAACGTGATCATTTCAGAACTGCTTTTGTTTTGTTCACTGCAGCAACGTGATCATTTCAGAACTGCTTTTGTTTTGTTTACTGCGGCAACGTGATCATTTCAGAACTGCTTTTGTTTTTCACTGCGGCAACGGGATCATTTCAGAACTGCTTTTGTTTTGTTTACTTGTTTACTGCTTCAAAGTTTTGATTTGAGAAGAAAATTATTGCTTTGTTTCCTATCACAGGGCGATCATTTCAAGAGGAAATAATTGTTCCTGTTCTGTTTACGGTCCCAACGCGGTCATTTCAGAAGAATTGTTTTCGATGTATTTACTGATGCTTCGTTATTATTTCAGAATAATTGTTGTTGCTCTGATCAGTTACTCTAAAAATACAAGGTTTTGAAAATATTAGCATTGCAGACTTTCTTTTTGACGGCTCTATATTTTCACGGTCATGTTTTTTAACCAACGTTGCACGAACTGTATAAATGGAAAATTTTATTAATCTACCCATACTAATGTGAAAGTCGACAACATAAAATAAATACTTTTATTCCTGGAAAAATGATATGAGGATAAATCTCAGTCATTGCCTATTAACTGAAATGCTAACGCATTAAAATTAAAATATTATCTCAAGTGACCAATTCCCGTTTTCACAATAATAGCAATTATAGTAATGAAACAATTATAAAAGTTTTATTGAAAACAACTCAACTTTTCGGTTCGTGAGATAGAAATAATGTGCAATTGCTCACCAGTTGAGCGCTCTCGCTTCTCATATGAAAGGTTGGGGGTTCGAGGTCCTATATTGCAGGCACGTTGTTTCTTCCCTTCAGGAAAAGGAAAAGGAAGCCTCAATTTCACCCACCCATAGCTACGAAATGGGTAACGTTCACGTAATTGCTCTGGAGTCTAACTTTTTCACCGGGCATCTATGATTTTAGCCGCCCAAGTATATGTAGGTTCTGCCAAACGGTTGATAATTGTGAACATAAATAATTAAGATCTGTAACGGAAAAATTTCATGCATCTTTATAAGTAAATCAGTCCTACAAATTGGGCTGACCAATTTTTGACAACAACAATCATTGCAGCCTGCATGGCTAAATTTGAACATATTTTAAAATTGTCAATGAAGGTTTTCGCTCATGGTAAACTATGATATATTAACAAAAATATATATCCTTATTCTGTCTCATGATTTTGCACCTGTGTAATAATAAATTTGTCGAAGACATTTAGTTTATTTGTTGAAGAGAATAAATTATTTTCAGAGCATCTTCAAAATTAAATTTCAATTCATGTATACCTAATAAACTTTGTTGAATCTATACAATAAATGTTTAAATAAAAGCGTTTTATACAAATTTCCTTCGTGAATTAAGGCACTTAGTTATAGTGCATATTTAATTATGTAACCAACAACGAAAAGGAATTATATTAGCATCATAAAGATTTAAATGCACATGTATCATCGACCCAAGTTTATCACCAATGTTTTTGTATAAACATAAATTATCATCTTGATCAAAAAATGTGACAGACAATCCATTTAACAACGCGGACTTGGGAGGAATGAATTTTTCTACGTGTATGGATCAAAATTAAAACGTAAATTAGTTCGTATCTGTGATACCAGTTTCACCAGTGCACGACTACAAGAATATTTTAATCGTAGGGACTATTAGGATGGATATATTTGTTGGTCATCCCCATCTGGAAGATTTATTCAAGGAAAATACCAAATAGCGTCAATTTTGGCGGGTCGCCTACACTAGATAACAAATAAATAACTGTTAACCATCTTATGTGCGAAACCATTATATAAAATATTAATTGTAATGAAAATTATTTGCAACAGTAAGCTCCTCATTTGTTGAAGATGAATTCTCCTCAGAAAATAATTCATTTCTAAGCTAAGGTAATTCCAATGAGAGTATAGGCCACGGTAGAGAAAACAAGGTAGGATCATTTCTATGGGAGAAAATACACCTACTCATGTTCGGCTAGCCAATAGAAAGGCTTTATTTCAAACAAACTTTATGACGTCACCAAAACACATTGTCGGGAGGAAAATAGCGGATCCGCTCCAAATTTGAAAATAGCAGTGCTACCGGATGTAATATGAGCGCTGCTATTGGTTCGTTGCCGTGAAGTCAGCAAAACCACGCCGTCAACGAAAAAAAGACTGGCTTGAACCTACCTTGTTTCTCTACCGTGGTATGGGTCACGGTAGAGGGAACCATGTAGGGTCATTTCTGTGGGAGAAAATACACGTCCTCTTGTTTGGGCTGGCCAATAGAAAGGCTTTATTTCAAACAAACTTCATGACGTCACCAAAACGCCATGTCGTAAGGCCAATAGTGGAGTCAGATTTTGAGGTAGCAGTGCTACCAGATGCAATTTGAGCGCTGCTATTGGTGTGTTGCCGTCACGTCACGTCAGCAAATCCACACGGTCGTCGAAAAAAAGTTTGGTTTGAACCTACCTTGTTTCCTCTACCGTGGTATGGGTTCAGGTGTGCCTGTCCTTCATAAAGCGCAAACCACTGAGCTCAAATGAGCTCTCAGTATCCGTGCTACCGGCGCAATGAAGACACGTACATCGGACAAGGATATAAGAGCCAATTTTCATTTCAAGAAACCCTGACTTAATTCTCTTTCTGGCGAGGGCCTGAAAGAATTGTTCCAAAAATCAAATATCTATTCGGCCGGCGCACACCAGCCAGATTGCTTCTGGTAATTGTAGCCGTGAACTGTAATCTTTAATTTCTGGTCGACTCTTCATTAAGCCGTGGAATATTTTTGAGCGAAGTGCTGTTCAGGACAGGTTTCAGTGGCGCTGAAACGGAGCTTAGTTATGGGGGCTGGAAGAGTCAATGTGTGACACGCCTCTACAGAAAGCGCTTATGCGTTAAATTGATTTTGCAGTACTGAAGCAAAAAAGTTATATGAGCCGTTATTGCTCCTTCCAGGACGTTAGCTATTTCATGGTACCTAACATAGAGGTCGTCATTTATTTCATTTATTTGTAACTTTGCACCGATATGCTGCTAAAATATGACTTCTTTTATTCATTTTGAACATAATAAGTTACGTTTTAGAGTTATTTGGTTCATAAATTTATCAGCATATTAACATAAACCAAATTGTTAGGTTCATTTTGGCCCTTATCCTTTCACACATGTGAAGACCTCCCGTAGCATTAAATCTTGATTAATTGTAGCCACATAATAAATAATATGTCATTATTTTCGAATTTCCCAGAAGACATTTTCTACTGATTTTTTCCATGATTATTCCCAAGACAGCCGTGATGTACAACGGGTTTTATTTTCGAGGCGGCAAATGGCTGCCCTCTTTAGTCTCCGTCTGAAGTGAGCTTACCCTCTGGATGACCCTCAGCAGTGCCCTCATTATTGGACCCTCAGCGGCCAGGCTTCACTAGAAAGGAAAGAAGGAGGGCTAAGGTGGCACTCCACACCGCACGGAACTAAACGTCTTACCAGTAACTCATTCTCACACTCACTTTTTGTTTATGCGCACAATTTTTTAAACACCATCCACGCTCTTTGCTTCTAGGAACAATGTTTCAAACCAACTTCTATGCTTTTTCTTTATTTGCAAGTGCAATTTTTCTAGCACCATCCACGTTTGTTGTTTGTAAGTACATTGTCTTGAAACAAATTTTAGGCTTTTTGTTTATAAGTAGAATAATTCTTTTACAACCATTTATGCTTTTTGTGGCTAGGTACAATGCTTCAAACCAAATTTAAGGCTTTTTTTATAAGTACAATTCTTTTAAACATCATCTACGCTTGTTGTTTGTAGGTACAATGTTTCAAACCATTTTTTATGTTTATTTTTGTAGATACACTTTTTTTAACGTTATATACGCTTGTTGTTTTAAGGTAGATGGTTTCACACTAAATTTTATGATTCTAGTGTAACTACATCTTTGTAACCCACTTTAATACTTTTATTTGTAAGTACAATTTTGTAACCCCCTTTTACGCTTTTTGATTTTGAACAAAATTTTAACATCATTTTTTCCTTTTTGTTTGTATGTATATTTTTTAACCCCCTGTAAAGGTTTTGTATAGCTGAAATTATCCGCATTTTTTTAACCTAAGAAGAAGAACGTAGAACTGAACTCACTAGTATTGCAATAGGGTTTTCCCTCTAAGCTCTGAACCTCGTCTTCTTTATTTTCTACGTAAACTTGCTTTATCTACCCAAACGCTGCATCCAGCTTCAACAAGTGACTTCCTCTCTCAAAATCGAATGATTTTACTTCGTACAACGCAGAAAAAAGGGAAGAATGAACTAACGAAAATATTCTCAGGCGCATCTGTGAAGGGTTTTATTTTTTCATAAATTATGTATTTACATTTGCGTCGGTGAAGGGTTTTTCATTCTTATATATAGTATATTTATGTGCGCGTCTGTGAAGAGTTATTTTTTTATGTTTTTATTATGTTCGTCGTAAGGCGGTTTTATTTTTATTTACAATGTATTTATATGTGCGTTTGTGGAACGTTCATCTTTTCATTCTTTTTCACGACTGACTCGTGCTATTCTATATGTTGAGATCGAAAAACCCGGTAAACAGACAAAGTTTCTTCAATCCAGCCAATACAATGGTCTTTCTATGGTATTCAGCGGAAAATTTCGTAACAGCATGAGCAACTCTTGTGTCGGTGTTATTAGACGACTAAACCTAATAAATAGAGCATCTTAATTAGTTAACCTACATGGAAGAAAATACTATCTATTTCCGAGAATTTTTTTAATATTCGTAAATCAAGTTCATGAATAAAGGTTGTACGAAAATTATTTTAATAAAAGACGACCGATATTGGAAGTTAATTGGCCAAGACCAAGAGACTAACCTACCAACTTCGTAACTTCCCCGTTGAAATTAGAACTGCCCGTTGTTTCCACAGAGATAAATTGGAGTAGAGAATGCTCATCAATCATTTCTCAAAATTTCTCGCAATAGCAACCCGTACGTTAATTTCATTGTGCAATTTAAATTTCCTCTCCTTCCATTGTTCTAATTTTTTATGGGATTCTTTGTCACTTAGAAATGATCATTGATCACATCAAAAGCACATCTCCTTAGTGACAAAAGTTCTCCTTCCAAGAGCGAAACGTTCGATTTCACAGACAATATGATTACGAGATCCATGTTAAATGAATACGTCATGCCAAAACGAAAACTTCTCACCTAAATTAGAACCTCGTGTCAAAATGAGAACATCGACCTAAAATAAGAACCTCATGCCAAATGAGAATCTCATCCAAAAATGAGAACCTTCCAATACGAGTAAGATGGATACATTTGCAGGCTATAGATACAAAGGTAATTCAGATACGAAACGCTCGTATTACCTATAGACATATAGGCATTGCGGTTACGGAACACATACATTACCTATAAACATATAGGCAATGAAGGCACGAAAACATACATTACCTATAGACATATAGGCATTGCGACTACGGAACACTTACATTACCTGTAAGCATATAGGCAATGCAAGTGTGGAAGACATACATTACCTATAGACATATAGGCAATGAAGCCACGGAAAACATACATTACCTATAGACATATAGGCAATGCAGGAACGGAACACTTATGATACCTATAGACATATAGGCAATGCAGGAACGGGACACTTGCATTACCTATAGACATACAGGCTATGGCGTTACGAAACACTCGGCTCTCACTAACGCGTCTCGCCCGACAGCTCTAGAGCCCGGACCTAGTATTGCTCCTTGAGGAGCCACAGAGGGCTTTGAGAGGCCGCTGCCGCTGACACGCAGATCACTGAGTTAATTAGAGAGCTAAGTGCAGTTATGACAGGAAAAAACCCTCAAATGGAAAGTTGTAGTCATGATAGGTACCGTGAATTCATTTTAAATGTTCAGAATATTACGGTCATTTTAGTCTAGGTAAATTACTTCCGTTCAGATGATTATAATCATTATAGGTTACGTAAATTTTTCTAAATGCTCAGAACATTATGACCATTATAGGTTACATAAATTCCTTTTAAACCTTCAGAATTAATTATCACATTAGGTTATAAAAATTCCTTTTCAAAGTGCAGGTGTGCATACATGTATAGTGTGAAATGTTTTTTTTGTTTGTTTGTCGGAAACCACAAATTTAACTTTAAAATTGAGGAGGAATTCAATTCCCACTTAACAACTGTGGCAGTTGCAATCTCTACCAAGTCTAACATATTTGCCACCTACATGCATGTTTTTCACCAACCAAGTAATTAAATCACTTAGGTGGCGAAAAACATGCATGCTCCGGTGAAAAAGTTAAACTGGGTATGCTCTCACTTTTCCTACACTCGTCCCATCTTCATCTCTTTCATTCTCCCCTCTTGAGAATGATCTTATTTCTCACTCGCGATCGTTACATAGATCATGTCGTCCATCAAGTGCTTAATACTTTAATCATCATTGATGGTAGGAGATTCAGTCAACTTGAGCGGCTGCTTGGTTTCTGTTGTAAATTAATATTCTTATGAAGTCTTTCGGCACAAAATGTACCAGAAGCGACTACTGAATCAACATGTTGAATGCACATTCTACGGCACAATTTGCATTACGTTATATGGCTGCCAGTCACCCAAAGGATGTTTTGTGATTCCATGAATTTCAACTGTATAGTTAACCGAAGTGTTGAAGAATTTCCGTTTTGAAGAACACAAACCTTTCAAAATTCTGGCGTGGCTATTTCTCCCAACTTGAAACCTAACAATGATGGCGAGTTTGTATCAGAGTTAAATTTGAATGTGTTTATTTTTAGCCAGCGTCTACTTACTCTTCGAGACTTTTCAATGGTTTAGTGACGTTACTTTAAAAGATTAATTGTTTTACACCTCGGTAAAATTACTTAACTAGTAAAACATGACTTTTTATTTCGTTCCCATTTATGTGCCACGCTCCTCTCAGAATGACTGTTTCTAGTCAAAAAACTTGTGTTGTTTACGTTCCCATTTTTGTACCACGTTCTTTCCCTCATTTATTCTCCCCTACTTGAATTGTTTACGTTCCCATTTTTGTACCACGTTCCTCCCCTTATTTTTCTCCCACACTTGAAACTGTCTGTTCTTTTTGAGATCAGATACGATTTCTATGCACCCGCATGGCATAACGAATATTTTGAATAATTTTCTCAGATGTGTTCTGACGCAAACCCCACCATTCCTTCCCGCCTACTCCCAGCATTATTCTCCCCTGCACCGAATTCATTATTCGCTCGAGTCCCGCACTCGAGTTTACCTTGCGATTTTTTAAGCTAACGAGAAATGAATGGTGCACGTGAAGTTTCATCTCATGCAGAAATTGAAGTGATGAGGAGGACTTCATGAATAAGAGTTTAAAGAATTGCTATGGATCAAGGTCCGGAGAGCGACAAGGATTGCACGATGAAAGAATTTTTTGCATGGAAACAAGTGAAGAGAAATTTGAGAAAAAGTTATTGGTGCGCACGCAATTCACTTCAAACCTGCGTAGATTTTGCGTATTGCATGCTCAGAAGCCTGATGTTCTTTCAAAATTTTCTAAACAATGCACCATTTTTTATTACATCTACATCCACCTAATCAGAAGCGAGACATTCTTTTCAAATTTCAAATGTTCCAATTTTCAAGTTTTCAGATGCATTTCCAAGCTTTCAAAATTCATTTTGAAATTTTGTTTGTCAAACTTTCTTTTGAATTTTCAAATTGTATTTTCAAATTATTTTCAAACCCCCCACCACCTGACAGACGTTGGTGTCAGGTTATCACCAACACGAGGAAGTATCAACCACTTGGCAGTCAACTTCAAACCACACATTGGAGTACAAATTCGACTCGATATAAGGGGTATATTAGTAATTTTTAAACAAGGGAGTTTTGAATTCCCTGAACGATAGAGGGAAGTGTAAATGTTCCACAACGAAACTGGCAATAAAGCATTACTTAACCTCAAATTTTAAAAATTCAAATGTAAAGATTCTATAAAAACAACATCATTTCTTCATATAGCCTACGCTCATTAAATGAAATTTTACTTAGGTTCGCACACAATTTGCGGTTGAGAAAATATTGGAGCACTAGGGCGAGCAATTGGCCAACCTAGCACGCCTGCTTCCAGCAGAGAAAAAGCACAACAGCATGGCTGTACTGACATGAATTTTGTATTGTCAGCGCCATACCAGCCTCAGAGAACGTAGCAGCTGTATAACAGCTGAGCAGCTGTAACATCTGAGAGCGCGGGGGAAGCTGTGGGGAATACCAATGAACCTGCCAGACTCACCACCACAGCAAGTGCTGAATTGCTTTGAGCTGAATTGCTCCGAGCTGAACTGCTCTGAGTTGAATTGCTCTGAGTTTAATTGCTTTGAGCTGAATTACTCTGAGCTGAACTGCTCTGAGCTGAATGGCTCTGAGTTGAATTTCTTTGAGCTGAATTGCTCTGAGCTGAATTGCTTTGAGCTGAATTGCTCTGAGTTGAATTGCTTTGAGCTGAACTGCTCTGAGCTGAATTGTTCTGAGTTGAATTGCTGTGAGCTGAATTTTTCCAAGCTGAACTGCTTTGAGCTGAACTGCTTTGAGCTGAACAGCTTTGCGCTGAACTGCTCTATGCCGAACAGCTTGTCCGTGTTCTATGAAATGAAGTTCACCTCAAGATATAATGATATTGACAGCAAGTGTCAATGTAGTTTTGCCGTTTCTTAACTGATATCTCCATATATTGATGGTAAAATGATTCAGGCTCGTATTAATTTTATTTTACTTTAATTATGGTTAAAAAATGCAGCACAACTATTTATGAGAATACTTGTGCTAAATGACAATGTAGGGGATATTCTTGAGTGCTTGAAAACAAAAATAGAACAGAACCTGATATACCCGCCGGTACAGCCAAACAACTTGTATGTACTGTATGTATCGTACAACTTTTCTGAGGGAGAGGAGAGATTTCTTAGACGAAATTTTAAATTTGTGTTAAACAAACGTCTTACAGGTTATTTTTTTCATAACTTTCTGCCTGATGTGTGTCTTATAGTTATTAAACTGTAATTGACGAGAGTGAGTGCCTCAAATCTTCCTCAAAAAACACCTCCGATGTAATTGCGTGCATAAACACCATGAAAAATAAATCGAGTGGGTTACAAACGTTTCCGACTAAAGTACTTAAAGTAATTGCTGACATTGTAGCCCCGCTGATATCCAATATTATTAACCAGTCTCTCTTACTAGGCACTTTCCCGAACTCCCTCAAAGTTGCTAGAGTAACTCTTATCTTTAAAAATGGTGAAAAAACCTGTGTAAACAATTATCGACCTATCTCCGTGTTACCAATTATTAGCAGGGTATTCGAAAAAATTGTGTATAAAAAAGAGTACTCTTATTTTGAACAAAAATAATTTCTCTATGAAAAACAATACGGCTTTCGCTGTAAAAAATCAACAACACAGGCAATATTAAATCATTTACAATTCCTTTATTCTAATATAGATAACGGAAAGCCTGTATTCTGTGTATTTCTTGACTTTCGAAAAGCATTCGATTGTGTGGACCATAACATATTACTCTCGAAACTACACTGTTATGGCATTCGAGGGGTTGCCCAGGATTGGTTCAGATCATACCTAGCAAATCGGAACCAAAACGTTGTCATTGACGACGCAAAATCAGACCACAAGGATCTGTTCTTGGGCCTCTCCTATTTCTGATTTTTATCAATGATATTATTAAATCTACATCATTCCTCAAATTCATACTTTTTACCGATGACAGTACGCTTTCTGCGGTCCTTCTGAACCAAAATCCTGCTATGATTGCGGAGAGTATAAATAATGAACTTCATAAGGTTTCATTGTGGCTTAAAGCTGATAAAATGCGCCTTAATATCGATAAAGCACATTATATTACATTCTCATAAAAAATATCTCTACCACGCATTAAAATTGGCAAAGATGAAATCGAAGAAACTAACTCATGTAAATTTCTGGGCATCACAATAGATAAACATCTGACCTTCAAAGAGCACATCGTATATTAGTTCTAAATTATCAAAATCCATCGGAATACTAAATAAACTTAAAAATATACTGCCTGAAACAGCTTTGCAATTGCTCTACCGAACGCTCATTTCACCATACTTGCAATACGAAATAGAAGCATGCCACGGAACTGATAAAAATAAAACCAATGTAATTTTCACTCAACAAAAAAAAACCCTCAGACCGGTAAAGAACCTAGAATATAATGCTCACACAAATGATTCGTTAAAAAATTTACAAATACTTGAACTCTCGGATTTCTACAAAATCTCCATCTGAAATTTTATTTACAAAACATTAACTAATGATTGTGACAATAGCCAACGCAAACTGGTCATCACGACCATTTAACGCGAAATAGAAGTAAATTCATGCTTCCTTATTATTCAAAGGCCCGGTCGCAACACAGTATCCTATTCGTTGGAACTAAAACTTGGAACTCAATACCTGCGGAGATCCGTGAAAGATATTCCTACAAGGAATTCGATAGAAATCTTGAGTCTCATTTCTTATCAGAATTCTAGTCGTGCAAGATCACCAAGTCAAATCCTGCCTCCTACATGTCTGGTCCTAATATTGCAATTTGCCATGGGTAATATCGCCGATTTTCAGTCGTGAAATCGTTATCGAATATACTGTTAAATATAGACCATATGACCTATATTGTAATGAAACATCAATATCGAGTTCATCATTTCGTTGATCAGTCCAATGCGAAACTACACCTTTTTCACTTCAAATTAATCTTAGTCAAGTTCAATTTAATCCAAGTCAAGTTCAAATTAATCCGAGTCAAGTTCAATTTAATCCAAGTCAAGTTCAAATTAATCCGAGTCAAGTTCAAATTAATCCAAGTCAAGTTCAAATTAATCCGATTCAAGTTCAAATTAATCCGATTCAAGTTCAAATTAATCCGAGTCAAGTTAAAATTAATCCGAGTCAAGTTCAAATTAATCCAAGTCAAGTTCAAATTAATCAAACCCTTAGTTGAGTTAAAAATGACGTAATAATTTGTTAATTTTAGTTTTTTGTTAAATATGTATCTATTGGATTTGATGAGCAAAACTGGATACGAGGATTTATTTACACTCATTGTGATTCATACACGTGAAATTCCACTTCATCACATATATGAAATCAAAGACATGCAAGTACAAAATATTATCATTGAACGAAATGTAGATTTAATCTTTAAAGTAAATATACAAGTGCCATTCACTGAGCACTAATGTACGATTCCGTTTGATTAAAATTCACACATGTACATTACTACCCAGATACATTCCTGCATTAGCAATAAAAATGTTATCCCTTCTAATTCCGAGTTCGTCAATGTGAAGAAATGTAGGATCCACTTACAATACACAATAATGATGCAAGAAAAAATGTTTCTAACTTAATACTGCTTTTATTTGTGTGTGCTCATACTTCGATGTATAATACTTTCAAGGCTTAAATATTCATAAAATGATTATTATAAAATTTATTGAAGAATGAAAAGTATTATATATTGAATTGTAAATAAATATTAAATTGATTAAATCTACATATCGTCCAATGATAATATATTTTACTTGCATGCATTTGATTTCATATATGTGATAAAGTGGAATTTCACGCGTATAAATATCTATGAGTGTAAATAAATCCTCGAAACAAGTTTTGCTCATCACATCCAATAGATACATATTTAACAAAAAACTCATATTAACAAATTATTACGTTATTTTTAACTCGACTAAGGGTTGGATTAATCTGAACTTGACTTGGATTAATTTGAACTTGACTCGGATTAATTTGAACTTGACTCGGATTAATTTGAACTTGACTCGGATTAATTTGAACTTGACTCGGATTAATTTGAACTTGACTCGGATTAATTTGAACTTGACTCGGATTAATTTGAACTTGACTTGGATTAAATTGAACTTGACTCGGATTAAATTGAACTTGACTCGGATTAAATTGAACTTGACTCGGATTAAATTGAACTTGACTTAGATTAATTTGAAGTGAAAAAAGTGTAGGTTAAGAGAATTAGGTTGAACATTATTGTACACCTTAGAATAATGTGATGATAGGATGCCCTAGAAGTCGCTGAACTTATTCGGGCCCACAGGTAGCTATACTCAAATTTAACCATTGTATTAGACTTAAGAAATATTCTACCTCTGTATTACCCCTGGTAAATAATTTTTTTTAAATTGTTTTTAAAAATCATCCCATACCTTAATGATCTCCCTACCTGACGTACAGATTCTTCTTCTCAATGGGGATAATTTTTTTGAGGTCTATCACTATATTTCACGATCTCATAGGGACTTCAGAAAGAGAAAAACTGCTGTTTTTCCATACGCGATGACAAATCACATATTACCTAATAATACCTTTGGTGTGTTTATTTACTTACTAGTGTACAGTGCCAGTGAAAAATGACGGGATTCAACACCTTTCTTGAACAAATTTTTGTTCGGGTGGAGTTTCCACGCCTCAATTTCAAAGGTAACTTATTTTTTGGGACAGTATTAAACAATTAGGATACAGTATTTTTGGAGCCGCTGTAGAAGTAGTTATAGCTATTCGTGTCGTATCCTAGATGCAGAAATTCAGCATTATTGAAATCAACTGCAAGCTTTTGTATTTATACAGTAATGTGCAATACCCCGCTGAACTCAGTATCCACGATACGGACTCGAGTATATAAAGCTCTGAACCCTCTCAAATTTTTCTTGAAAGTGACTATTTATAGTGCACTTATACAGCGAAAATGAGTATATTAATTTACCAGTGAACTGAAACCAACACCGCCAGTGCTAATTTCTTCCTATCTATTCTTAAGAGCGTGATACGAACCATTTAAAGAAATATACAAATACATGACGGTCATTCTTAGTAGTAGAAATATTTGTTTGGTGTCCGCTTCTTCCGTCTCTCTGTGACGCTCATAAGAATTGTCAGTGACCGTATCTGTGATACGAGTTTCCCAGTGCACAATTGAGTACAAGAATATTTTTATCGCCAGTACTATTAGAATGGATATATTTGTTTGTCATTCACATCTGGAGGACTTATTTAGGAAAAATTTGAAACCCCATCCTTTTTGACAGGCAGTGTACTCTAGTTATTTATTATCTTGGTCGAGCACCTCAACTATCTAACCACATTCAAAGGGAGAATAGTTTGCAGGCCTTGGGCAGGGTGATCCCTTTGGCAACCTCTACGTGAGATGAAACATAGGATTTTCTCCACTTTTGCAAATTTTTGCAATCTGATGTTAAGTTTTTCATCCTAAAATAAGCAGATCAAGTTTTTGAAAAGGGGTATTTTAAATAAATTAGTTCAATAGGTATGATAAAATTCGTTTGTGGTCTTTGTCTTTTTTTGTAGTTTTGAAATTAGTCTGTATAGCAGGCGTTCAGAATAAATACGTGAGTACTGAGTAAATGAAATGCAAAAACTCAAATAAGTACTGGACAGTGAAAGAGTGAGAACATTTATTTGGAGACACCCTGTATCGTATGGACAATAAAAAATAACTTTAAATGTTAGTAACTTTGGATTAGGAAGTTTCAGTTTTATTTCTTTCATTACACAAAAAGATATGTATGCTGACTACAAAGCATCAAGTCTGACAATAAATGAGATCCAAATGCAATATATGAAACTGAAATGTCTTAAGGAGGTCACTTCAGGCCACATTTGGCCCACGAGCGCAGCTATGGTCCATTTTTTGGTTGTTGTTGAAAAAGGACCCTTAGGTGGTGGACAATTCGGTCCTAAAATTTTATGGCGCTGCGGACGCTAGAACCTAGTGTAAGGGGACCAAAAATCAGGAATTTTTGATTTCGTGGAAATGGAAAATTTTCTACCCTAATTTTGTTAGAAATGTTCCAAGGATTCTAAAACTGTCTTTGTGTTTTTTCTAGCATAAAAACTCAATGAGTTTTATTTTTTGAAATATCAATAAAAAACCAATATGCCTGATTTTCCAAAAAACTAAGGCCTGAATTGAAAAAAATAAGTAGATGAAATTGTGTTTTATGTTTAAATGCATATAGTAGCCAAATTTCAGAAGAATCAGACCACAAAATAAATGTTCATAATTTTGATAAATAATAAATGTTTTTCTTTGTTTTTCTTTTTTGGAAATTTCAATTCACAGTGAGAATATGAAGTAAGGCATGGAGATTATCGAAATAAAAATGAAAAAAGCATTCAATTAAATACATTGTCCATGATATAACAATTCAAGAAATTTATTTTTGTTTTTGGCTCTCCTGAAAAATCATATATTTGAACATTCAAAAGAGTAGCGGTCATTTAGTTTTCATGCTAGAACAAAAACAAAGACAGTTTTGGAATCCTTGGAACATTTCTAACAATAGTACGGTCTCAAACTTCCAAATTTGACCAAAATTTTTGTTAGCAAGCTCACAACCCAAAATTATTTTATATGCTAAATATTTATATAACATCGCATATAAAAAAATTTTACAATTTTGAATCGTACTATTGTTAGAAATGCTCCGAGGATTCTAAAACTGTCTTTGGTTTCGTTCTAGTATAAAAACTGAATGACTTCTACTCGTTTAAAATATCCATAAAAATGTACCAAAAAACTAATATTTCGTATTTTCCAAAAAATAGGGCCTAAATTGAAAAAGTTACACCAGCAAAAAATGTGCACTCTCAACAAATACATATACTGGCCAAAATTCAAACGAATCGGATGAAAATAACTAAAATCGGGAAGTGACCTTCTTAATCCGAAGTTTTAAGTATTTCAAGTTGGGTTTAATTTTTTATGGTCCACACGGTATAATGTGCGGTAGCCACGCTAATGCGTTAGTCTCAGGGTACTAAAGAAATACTAGCAGACAATCGCCCTGTATAATTTTTCGCAATTTTTGCCCTGTAAACTCTGCATCATAGCTCAATGCGGTAGTCGCGTTGACTGTTTTAGTCACAGGGTAATAAAGGTAATTACTACAGCGCACTATAATTTTGCGTAATTTTGCCCTCTATACTCGGTATCGTAGAGCCCCTCAATGCGGTAGTCGCGTTGACTGCGTTAATCAAAGGGTACTAAAGAAGTACCGGCAGACAATGGCCTTCTCTAATTTCGGCCCCGAACCTTTTCTCAAGAATAAAGCTTTAGCAAGCCGTTCATTTCTCGGTGCGGTCGGGGCATCTCTCAGGCAAGGGGCAGCTTAATCGCCGACGACTAAATCTCCGTCGTTTCTGCCCGCGCAGAAATTTCTCACAGAGGCGAAAATAAAATGGAACAATTAAGTCTTCGAAGAAGAAAACGGGAAATTTTGAATTGGGAATAACAAAATTGGGAAACTGTGACTTCTTCAATCACAAAATGGGGAAATTTGGAATTGGAACTACGAATTCGACGTATTTAGACTTGGAGCAACAATATGGGAAAGTTTTGATGTGGAACTATAAAATGTGAATATTAGAATTTGGAGGAATCAAAGTGGAAAATTTTTAAATTTTTATTCCGAACATCATGAAGAGAAAATTATCACACTTTAGAATACATTGTTCTGTCTAAGTGAATGGCATCTCTACAGTAAATTTGATTACAAGTTTTCTGTTACATCTTGCAAATTCAACAACACACACGCGAAAATATCACCGTAAATTTATTCGTTGCTAACTGCAGAAAAATGAATGCAATGAAATACTTCTCTTCGCGGTTCTTCAAGAACAAACTATTAAAGAGCAGCCAAAACAAACGCCCGTACTTAGATGAAATGCTTCGCCATTTTGAAAGCTGAATTTCTTTTCATGAATTTTAAAAAGAAGAAAAAAAGTCTCGCGCGATTTGGTGAGTTCACTTGAATCCTCGTCATCCTGCGTTTTATTTCTGGCTTTTGCTAGCAATGGAGCATTTGCTGGACTTGATTTGAGGTGGTGGTGATGGTGGCAGACTTGATTTGAGGTGGTGGTGATGGTGGCAGACTTGATTTGAGGTGGTGGTGATGGTGGCAGACTTGATTTGAGGTGGTGGTGATGGTGGCAGACTTGATTTGAGGTGGTGGTGATGGTGGCAGACTTGATTTGAGGTGGTGGTGATGGTGGCAGACTTGATTTGAGGTGGTGGTGATGGTGGCAGACTTGATTTGAGGTGGTGGTGATGGTGGCAGACTTGATTTGAGGTGGTGGTGATGGTGGCAGACTTGATTTGAGGTGGTGGTGATGGTAGCAGACTTGATTTGAGGTGGTGGTGATGGTGGGAGACTTGATTTGAGGTGGTGGTGATGGTGGCAGACTTGATTTGAGGTGGTGGTGATGGTGGCAGACTTGATTTGAGGTGGTGGTGATGGTGGCAGACTTGATTTGAGGTGGTGGTGATGGTAGCAGACTTGATTTGAGGTGGTGGTGATGGTGGCAGACTTGATTTGAGGTGGTGGTGATGGTGGCAGACTTGATTTGAGGTGGTGGTGATGGTGGCAGACTTGATTTGAGGTGGTGGTGATGGTGGCAGACTTGATTTGAGGTGGTGGTGATGGTGGCAGACTTGATTTGAGGCGGTGGTGATGGTGGCAGACTTGATTTGAGGTGGTGGTGATGGTGGCAGACTTGATTTGAGGTGGTGGTGATGGTGGCAGACTTGATTTGAGGTGGTGGTGATGGTGGCAGACTTGATTTGAGGTGGTGGTGATGGTGGCAGACTTGATTTGAGGTGGTGGTGATGGTGGCAGACTTGATTTGAGGTGGTGGTGATGGTGGCAGACTTGATTTGAGGTGGTGGTGATGGTAGCAGACTTGATTTGAGGTGGTGGTGATGGTGGCAGACTTGATTTGAGGTGGTGGTGATGGTGGCAGACTTGATTTGAGGTGGTGGTGATGGTGGCAGACTTGATTTGAGGTGGTGGTGATGGTAGCAGACTTGATTTGAGGTGGTGGTGATGGTGGCAGACTTGATTTGAGGTGGTGGTGATGGTGGCAGACTTGATTTGAGGTGGTGGTGATGGTGGCAGACTTGATTTGAGGTGGTGGTGATGGTGGCAGACTTGATTTGAGGTGGTGGTGATGGTGGCAGACTTGGTTTGAGGTGGTGGTGATGGTGGCAGACTTGATTTGAGGTGGTGGTGATGGTGGCAGACTTGATTTGAGGTGGTGGTGATGGTGGCAGACTTGATTTGAGGTGGTGGTGATAGTGGCAGACTTGATTTGAGGTGGTGGTGATGGTGGCAGACTTGATTTGAGGTGGTGGTGATGGTGGCAGACTTGATTTGAGGTGGTAGTGATGGTGGCAGACTTGATTTGAGGTGGTGGTGATGGTGGCAGACTTGATTTGAGGTGGTGGTGATGGTAGCAGACTTGATTTGAGGTGGTAGTGATGGTGGCAGACTTGATTTGAGGTGGTGGTGATGGTGGCAGATTTGATTTGAGGTGGTGGTGATGGTGGCAGACTTGATTTGAGGTGGTGGTGATGGTGGCAGACTTGATTTGAGGTGGTGATGGTGGCAGACTTGATTTGAGGTGGTGGTGATGGTGGCAGACTTGATTCGAGGTGGTGGTGATGGTAGCAGACTTGATTTGAGGTGGTAGTGATGGTCGCAGACTTGATTTGAGGTGGTGGTGATGGTCGCAGACTTGATTTGAGGTGGTGGTGATGGTGGCAGACTTGATTTGAGGTGGTGGTGATGGTGGCAGACTTGATTTGAGGTGGTGGTGATGGTGGCAGACTTGATTTGAGGTGGTGGTGATAGTGGCAGACTTGATTTGAGGTGGTGGTGATGGTGGCAGACTTGATTTGAGGTGGTGGTGATGGTGGCAGACTTGATTTGAGGTGGTGGTGATGGTGGCAGACTTGATTTGAGGTGGTGGTGATAGTGGCAGACTTGATTTGAGGTGGTGGTGATGGTGGCAGACTTGATTTGAGGTGGTGGTGATGGTGGCAGACTTGATTTGAGGTGGTGGTGATGGTGGCAGACTTGATTTGAGGTGGTGGTGATGGTGGCAGATTTGATTTGAGGTGTTGGTGATGGTGGCAGACTTGATTTGAGGTGGTGGTGATGGTGGCAGACTTGATTTGAGGTGGTGGTGATAGTGGCAGACTTGATTTGAGGTGGTGGTGATGGTGGCAGACTTGATTTGAGGTGGTGGTGATGGTGGCAGACTTGATTTGAGGTGGTGGTGATGGTGGCAGACTTGATTTGAGGTGGTGGTGATGGTGGCAGACTTGATTTGAGGTGGTGGTGATAGTGGCAGACTTGATTTGAGGTGGTGGTGATGGTGGCAGACTTGATTTGAGGTGGTGGTGATGGTGGCAGACTTGATTTGAGGTGGTGGTGATGGTGGCAGACTTGATTTGAGGTGGTGGTGATGGTGGCAGACTTGATTTGAGGTGGTGGTGATGGTGGCAGACTTGATTTGAGGTGGTGGTGATGGTGGCAGACTTGATTTGAGGTGGTGGTGATGGTGGCAGACTTGATTTGAGGTGGTGGTGATGGTGGCAGACTTGATTTGAGGTGGTGGTGATGGTGGCAGACTTGATTTGAGGTGGTGGTGATGGTGGCAGACTTGATTTGAGGTGGTGGTGATGGTGGCAGACTTGATTTGAGGTGGTGGTGATGGTGGCAGACTTGATTTGAGGTGGTGGTGATGGTGGCAGACTTGATTTGAGGTGGTGGTGATGGTGGCAGACTTGATTTGAGGTGGTGGTGATGGTGGCAGACTTGATTTGAGGTGGTGGTGATGGTGGCAGACTTGATTTGAGGTGGTGGTGATGGTGGCAGACTTGATTTGAGGTGGTGGTGATGGTGGCAGACTTGATTTGAGGTTGTGGTGATGGTGGCAGACTTGATTTGAGGTGGTGGTGATGGTGGCAGACTTGATTTGAGGTGGTGGTGATGGTCGCAGACTTGATTTGAGGTGGTGGTGATGGTCGCAGACTTGATTTGAGGTGGTAGTGATGGTCGCAGACTTGATTTGAGGTGGTGGTGATGGTAGCAGACTTGATTTGAGGTGGTGGTGATGGTCGCAGACTTGATTTGAGGTGGTGGTGATGGTCGCAGACTTGATTTGAGGTGGTAGTGATGGTCGCAGACTTGATTTGAGGTGGTAGTGATGGTCGCAGACTTGATTTGAGGTGGTGGTGATGGTGGCAGACTTGATTTGAGGTGGTGAGTGTGGTGAGGATTTCCATTACAACTCAAAATGTTTTAAATATTTTTTAAATCATTTCCTCACCGATCTTTCTAACATGAAATAGTTAGGCACACTGAAATTTCGCATTCATGTCCGTATTCCGTGAACTATCATTTTTATGTGGGACATGTACGAATATATCTGGCAGTGAATAATTGGTACACACTGTGAAAATGAATCAAGTGCACAAGACCCTCTTTTTGAAATAATTAATGTTTCACAGCTGTATTCTAAGTAACACACATTCGTGAATTACGGAAGATATCGAGAATTCAGGATTGAGTAGACAGCAGGAAATTTCTGAAATACTGTCTTCAAAATCCTTTCCCAACGTTTCCATGGATGAATTATCCACTAAATAGCATTACTGAGTTCATTGATATAAGGTAGAAGACATGGAAATTCATGAAGGTACAAATGTGAGTGCGGTGTTGGGCATGGTAAAACGCTTTCAATTATTATCGCAATCCTTGGTCTAACGTTTCTTAATAAGAATTATTTACAGATCTGCTTCCATGAGTTCAATGAATTTATGAAGAAGAGATGGAAATTCATAAATGAATGAACACAAGTGCGGTGCTGCGCCAGGTAAAATGATTTCAATAATTAGCACAACCCTCCATATGGCACAGCAAGCTCAGCACCAGGGTCCATTAAACAAAACCGCTCAGGGAGCAACAATCCTATAGATTCACTTTCCATGTTATTCTTCCATTTCGGTCGCGCCGAGCAATCTCTGAAAATACGCGTGCAATTCAGCGCTAAAACAAAGAGGAGTTTTGCAATCAATGTTTTTACTCTCGGCCGGACTGCAAATTTCTCGTTGATGATGAGTTTAAAAACGGAAGCGCCGGGAAAGAATCTCTCTCGGACGCGAGAGAATTTGTGCCGCTCGTTTGGGTTGCTTGGAAACGCTTGGCAGGGCGCCGGCCGAGCAGGGATGCTGAATGAAAAAAAAAATGCGAAACGACTTCAAAATTCCCGGATCCGTTTCATGGAGGTTTGAATGTACCTTTGAATGTCATTGGCTTAGGGGCTAAAAACGTTTACCTTTCGTGTGGAAGGTCGTGCGTTCGATATCCCGAAGATCGCATCCTGTTATTCTTCCAGATAGGTACAGGAAGGAATTTGTTTTAAAATAGCTACTCGTCCCAGCTTTGTGAAAGGAGTATCAGGTCTCCGAAGAAATAACCGGAATAGCAATTTGGAGTTATTAAAATAATGTTTTTAAAAAAGTTAGTACGAAGTATAACAAGTATTACCTTCATTGGAGTGAAATACGAGTATCTTGATCCTTCAAAGTCACCATCTTCAATTTTAACGAGACCTCTGTTACCTGGAAGTATTGAATGACGAACGTTACGACATTGCCTGAATAACAGAATTAACTATTGTTATCAAATTAAATTAATTATTCTGCTCATGAATTAAACTGAAAAATAATTTAACCAAATAACTCAATGACTAATAAACTGAATAACATAACGGGACTTTTTCGCGGTTCACAGAAAGTGTTACAATTTTTTCAAGACCCAGAGATGACGGACGAATGGTGACCCTCACATTTCATAGAGAATTTAATCAAGGAAAACAAGTTTTCCAAGAGAAAGAGAGTGTCTAACCTTCGTATCCTCACGAATTAAAATGTAACACAATGTTTGAAAGATATTTTCAGAGATATCGAGATAATTCCTTTAAACAGTTGAGCTACAAAAGCTAATGGGATGCAAGTGCATCAGAAAATATTTTAACGGACAGACATGTTTTACATAGTCTCCTAAATTTTTTTGTCAATATATCTAATTCAACAAACTTTAAGAAAAATACGAACTTTTCTTCGTATTTTTTACTTGGTATGTTTCCATTTTTGGTATTTTAGTTTTATAATTCGCGTTACATTGGTAACGCGAATAACAAAAACGAGAACACACTTTGAAGCGTGGCATTTTATGTTTCTGCATAGAAAACAGCTAACTTCGAAGCAAATATAATTGCGAGTGAAATATTGGCCTTTGTACACATTTTGTCTTTCAAAGTGCAGAAGTTTTGAAAGGTTCCGACGTTGTGCAACATTACGGGTGAGAAAAATACCAGACTTTTCGCTGAGCTTGATAGTCAAGTTTAATCTAAAAGTGTTGTTGACACAGATAACCTGCAATAGTGCAGCGCAGGCAACAGTGAGATTTAAAAAGGCTTCATCTCTTCGGAGAATTATATGTATACTTAGTCATGAAAAAATAACGTGGTTATGCAGTAAGAGAAATAGATCCACGAGGACATATGATACAATCTAACTAGTTTAAAAGTAAGCAACTTTTTACGGATTAACTATCTAACTGTTCATCAATTCAACCATAATAAACATTTCCTAATGAGATAATCCGTTCATTAATTTAATCATGGTATATGAATAAATCTCAGTTGGATAATTTCTTAATGAATTTTATCCGAATAAATAAATCCTAACCAGGAAATGTTTTACTTTACCTATATTACCAGAAGAAACAAATCTTACTGGAATTATCTCAAAATGAATTCGACTAGAATGAATTAATCTTAACAGAATAATTTGTTATTAGGTAAATCCAGACAGAGTAAATCCTACCACAGCAAGTCCTGCATGCGACTGTGGTGCTTACCAACCCTCTAGATGTAAATAGCGAGTAAATCCAAGTGGATGAGTAAATCCCCAGGACTAAGGTGCAAGGGAATTTTGAACTGAGGAAGGATGTGAAGTACGTCATTTACGCAGTGAAAAATTTAAAGCGTATAATTTTAATCTATTAGCATTGAAAAAAAGACTTTTATTCGTTCCTCACCCATAAACTAAACATTTTTGTCCTTAGGACAATTAAATGATTTTATGCAGTGTAATAATTCGTAAATAAATAATAACAAGCCTACATTAAGCGTTATGATTGTATTTGAATACCATGTGCCTTCAACAACTCTTTCTCAAGAGTAGCAAGAGTGGTATGGCTTACGATGGTGTACCTTGCATCTCTACGTTCTGGTGTATTGCAGTGGTGTATCTTGTATACCTGCGTTCAGCACTGCATTGGTGTACCCTGCATACCAGCGTACAGCACTGCAGTGGTGTACCCTGCATACCTGCGTTCAGCACTGCAGTGGTGTACCCTGCATACCAGCGTTCAGCACTTCAGTTTTGTACCCTGCATACCAGCGTACAGCACTGCAGTGGTGTACCCTGCATACCAGCGTACAGCACTGCAGTGGTGTACCCTGCATACCTGCGTTCAGCACTGCAGTGGTGTATCCTGCATACCAGCGTTCACCACAGCAGAAGTCTGCTCTGCAAAGCATTTGCCCAGTCTAACTTTTCCGCCACCTGCATGAATGTTTTTCGCCGCCCAAGTAATTAAATCGCTTAAGTGGCGAAAAACATGCTTGCTCCGGCGAAAAAAGTTTGACTGGGTAGCCTACAGTAAGAAGCGCGAGAGTGCAGCTGGAGTCAGAGTATTTGGACAAATCATTCAATATTTTGAAATTGTTCTCTATTATCTTACGATTCTTTCTTGATGGAAATCGATTCCAAGATTGGTATCCCCTGTATCAGAATGACGTCATCAAATTTGAGTTATTTATTGGAATGTTGCCGCGGAAAGTGGCTCAGCTGATGGGCTTATAATTACACAAGTTTTGCGTCTATTTTTTCAGTTTGTCCATTAACTTACTCATTGGGACTGAGTTGCTTCCAATAAGTTGTTAATTCGACCTGAAATTTATGGTTTTATTCTTCATGCCATAATAGAAGAGTAACCGACATCAAGGGTCTCAGGAATAAATTAGTCTGAAGTACGACTATTTGGTGGAACGATTTCAAGTTCATTATTTTATTCACTTTTCAACTGTTTTCACTATTATTGTTTAGAAAATCAATTTTCATTTCATGCATTTCAGCGGAGGAACTACGTTGCACAGTCCTAAAACATTGTCTGTGACTATTAATTTCTCGACGAAAATCGAGTACAGAAACCGACTTGTTTCTATCATACGCATGCACGGCATCAGTGGTTTATTGGAAGCATTCTTTACTAGTTATTAGCGTATTTTTGCTCATATAGTTATTCGAAGAGTCAAAAGTTGTGAGCCGCAACCTCAACACGCATTCTGGGTAATCGAAATTTGAAGGTTTCTGAGTAAATAAAAATCCCGTTTTTTCTCAGCCACTGGACTCGAATTTGTGTTGAGCGCAAGCAATAACAATAATAATAATAATAATAATAATAATTATAATAATAATAATAATAATAATAATAATAATAACATTCATAATAAGATGATAACATTATGAAGTGATATAATAAATTCAAAAATATGAGCTATAGTTTAAATAAGATCACTCTGATTCAGCGAGTCTAAAGTAACAGAAATATTTTATAATTCTTGTTTTACTTGAATAAATATCATTTCGATACACGCTCCAGAGGAATCTTGAACAAAATATTTTGAGTACGATCAACAAACTCGAAAGTAATCAGTTTAGAAATACTTTGCTCAAAAAACTTGCCCAAATAGATATTCAAAAAAAAGTACTGGCTACAGAAACATCCACGCATCTTTTAACTTTAAATCTCGTTCTCACTTGTAGCTTCATTTTATTTTTCATAAGACAGAAAGTCGTTCCCTCATCTCCACTCCGGGAAATTGTCTCCGCCAGAGTTGCCATCGCTCCCGTACGTCTGCAGGACCATTACCGCGATATTTGTTCGTGCACTCCTCAGCGAGGCCACCATCCCGAGTCGTGGTGGCCATCCATAACATTTAATCCGGCCAAGTTGTAAGAGCTGCAATAAATTTCTGCGTCTCTGACGCTTGTTGTGCGGCCTAGCTCCTTCAACTTTGCCCGAACCTCTCAACGAAACTTTCGGAACTTTTTATCGGCGGACTTGATACGGGAAGTTGACAAGCATCTAGACAGAAGTTGGCCAGCACGAGAAGAAGAAAAGGTGGTCGTGGAGTGCATGAGGTTTTGGTTGAGGTTCCTTGGGACCGTCTGAATATTGTGCTTCATATCAGGAAGAATGTCCTGTCGATTCTGGTGTTTCTTTAATCATCGTACGTGAGTCTCATATGATATAGATGAAAAATGGTTCCTTTTATTGAACTTTTGTAATGCTTGATTCGAATTCAGAATGAGAGGGTCTTATTTGTTACGTATTATTTGAGGCTCACACAAAATATTGAGGTGTAACTCCACGTCTTAAAACTGCGCTTTGTTTTGGCTTTGATCGAGTCTCACCTTTTTCTTAGCCTCCGACGACAAAGTCTCAACATTGCATGATATTCGAGCAAATTCCCATCATAAATTATTAACAACTTGAAGGTGATTTAACAAAATTTGTTCTTTCAACTAGCGTAATATTTTTCTATCAGTTCTATCACATCTTTTACTAAATAATGCTTAAGGAGACGAATTACTAAAAACGTCTCGGGCACCGAGAAGATTTAGCGGAGTTCTGCTCAACTCCTGAACATGTTTGTCTGTTTTGAAATCGAACGGATCTATTTGGAAAGCTGTGAGTTGTTCAAAAGCGCCTTCTTTATTTGTTTTAATTTTATAAAGAATTTAAAAATAGCATTATAAAAACTTTCGAATTACCCCAGTGCCCTCTCGCAGATTGAGCATGCAATTCCAGTGCAGGAAGGAGCCTTCCGCAAATGAGCGAAAGAGCAACCATGGAAGAAGGAACTTCTCACGGACGCAGAGTTCCATATTGACAATGTGATTCTACTCAGATTTCTGGCTTTCTTCACACTCAACAGGGAATTTTGGTTTAGGAGATGTTAAAAAAATTAAGAAGCAACATTACAAAAGAATACATTTGATAATAATTTAGAGTTTTAGAGCACAGTGTTTAATCTCCACTCAATGTTTTTTGCTCATTTTTAAATGTGACACTGCTGGGATTGCTGGCTTTCTTCACATAGAATGTAACATTAAAAAATATATATATTTAATCAAAATTCAGAGTTTTAGAGTACTGTGTTTCATTCCTACTCAACGTATTTTGCTCAGTTTTATGAATTTAAAACTCAGGTTACATAAAAGAGACAGAGTCTCCTCGAATTTCTGCCTTCCGAACGGTTAAGCTTGACTCCTCAGAACATTTCGCTTACTCAATTCCCTGTAAATGACCTTCACAATTATAATAACATCTGATGTTGAATGAATATCGACACCATTGATTTTATAAAACGTCATTCAAGTTTCAAACATTAAAAATTATAGGTGGCAGAAATATTCCTGTCAGTGAAATTTTCTAATTTTAAAAGACAGGAAAATACTGAAGCAGAAGTAGTCAAATTAAAATAAGCAGAAAAACTATCATTTATAATAAGTACTCAAGAACCAATAAGAAAGGTATGAGTTACGATCAAAAATGTAATTTCTACTTCATTCGATGCTGTGTGAGTGATGAAAAATTTCATGCCAATCATTACATGACACTGGAGTAATATTAAATGTGCAAGATAAAAAACCTTGAAGTATGAGAATGTAATTAGAAACATAATTACAAGAGACGTCTCGACTGTCACTCCATTTATCATAAGGCCTACAAATGTTCCATTTGCACAAATTTTTGTTCAATGGAACGAATGCAAGTAATTCATTTTCGTATGAACAGAAGCCCATTCGAGCGGGATTGCAGTGTCCAAAAGCCAGCAAAACAATGCGCAAAAGTGCTATTTCTTCACTGTATTCTTTTTAAATTTGTATATTTAGCATACAGCCCTTCACGTAAACATGTCTGGTACAAATGACATCATATATATTCAGAATAAGCTTTTTATTTAATTTTTCAACGTTTCTGAAACAACAAATGGTCTAACCTAAAAGTTCAAGAAGATTCCAGAGGGTCAGGAATTTTTCCTCGGTGCATTTCTTTAATACAGGCGCATCAGGGCTGACACTGCTGCCATGAAAGATGATCGTTTTTCCCGTATGACAGTTTAAAAAAGGCAAACTTAACAACACTAGGGATGAACATTAATCGATCTTTGACCAAAAGTTTGCAATCTTTTTTTGTGAATGTGAAAGACACACTCTTCAACCTTTTCCTACATTTTTAACTTTAAGAGGTTTGTCGAGTTATGTACTGTGTACTTTGTGTTAGTGGCTCGAAAAATATCTTACAGTAAAGCGTCGAACGCCTTTTACGATTTTACAAGCAAAAACTTTTTGCTCTTTACTACAGTGTAAAAGTCATTCTCTACATATCGTTTTTTAAGAAAATATTGAATATTTCATTACGATCATTTAAAAAAATTTCCACACAGATTGAGTCTGAATTAAAAACTATCATTACTCAATATTTTACGTAACCATAACGTTTCTTTTAAATGTTGTCGTTAAAAATTCCTCTTCATGTTAAAGAAGAGCGCCTGTTTATTAAAGCACAGAATAATTTTTTCCAAATTGAGCACAACGAGAGAACATGGCAGAAACAGAAACCCAACATTTCCGACACAACATTTCCAATACATTTCCGACACAACATTTCCAATACATTTCCGACACAACATTTCCAATACATTTCCGACACAACATTTCCAATACATTTCCAACACAACATTTCCAATACATTTCCAACACAACATTTCCAATACATTTCCGGCACAACATTTCCAATACATTTCCGGCACAACATTTCCAATACATTTCCGACACAACATTTCCCATACATTTCCGACACAACATTTCCAATACATTTCCGGCACAACATCTCCAATACATTTCCGGCACAACATTTCCAAAACATTTCCGACACAACATTTCCAATACATTTCCGGCACAACATATCCAATACATTTCCGGCACAACATTTCCAAAACATTTCCGACACAACATTTCCAATACATTTCCGACACAACATTTCCAATACATTTCCGACACAACATTTCCAACACAACATCCCGGCACAACATTTCAGGCCTAAATTTGCTAGGCCCAAATTTCCGGAGCAGTTCGTTCCAGTAATTAGCTATCGCCAATTAAGCCGACGGCTAACATCCCTTGATCCACTTCACTCGTACGCAACTCCAAAAACGCAAGAAAAAAAAAACACAATTCGAATGTGAAGCGCATTTCACAGTGTTTTAGAATATAATTTGTTCGGACCATGTTCTACAACACAGCTGTATTTACATCGATACATTTACCTCTTCAATAAAAGCTGAAGGAATTTTTAACAACATAATCTGAATCGAGAGCAATTGGCTTGCGTTATTTTGGAGAGGTTTTCTAAAAGCATATTTACGCGATGCGTAAAAAAGTATATTTTCCCGATTCGAAAAGAGACCTTTGTTAGATGTATGAAGCTTTCCAGTCAAGCATTACTTACCTTCAGGAAAATGAAAATTACTTCTAGTGAAAACCATTCTTTAGAAAAGGTTCAATATCATAAATCAGTTTCGTTTTCATTGAACGAATAATACTTAAACGTGATATTTTACCTCTACTGGCATCATTTCAATATTTATAAGAATTTATTAACCCTAATTGATCGTTCAACAATTACGATGAGCGTTATGATCTTGAAAAGTGGCTCACTTTAGTAGTCACAATACCTTTTGTGTTGAACGAACGCAGAACTTCGGTAAACACTCATGAAGTTTTGTTGACATGAATTGATGCTTCAAAATTTGTTCCTCCCTTGCATCTTTAGACTATCCGTAAATTTAATTTTTTGGTTAAGACTGCCTCCTACCGCTAAGGCACACCGGGCTGTGGTAGTCTGAAATTGTTGAGCCATAACTTATTTAATCCAGCCTTTGGTTTGAATTCTTGCATCTAATTTGTAAGTCAATTGCTCTCACTGTATTTTCACCCTCTCCAACTTCAATGAACTTCAAAGTCGATTCACGACCGTAAAACTCATGAAATACTTACTGACAGCTGCCAACAAGATATAGTGACATTTCTCAATAATAATATATCACGTTTAATATATATCTGCGAACTTACACAGCTTGATCATTGCGCGGCTCCACAATTGCTCAGCATACCGATTGCACAGGATATCAATTACACAGAATACAATTACACTTCATGACATTTGCTCAGTGCGCAAATTTTACAACTTACCAATTGAACACTTTACCATTTGCACAGTATACCAGTTTTACAGCTTACCAATTACACAGAACACCAATGACAGAGCATGCAAATTGATTGCACTTCGGAAGCGCTTTCCACGGTTTCCTAGCAGCCCCATTAGCTTGGGAACGTATCTGTGATACGAGTTTCACCAGTGCACAAGTTCAACATTATTTTAAATGCGGGTACTATTGAGATGGATATTTTTGTTTGCCATCCACATCTGGAGGATTTATTCAAAGGAAAATTTGAAACCCGATCATTTTTGAGGGGCCGTGTATCCTAGTTATTTAATATCTTGCTCTAACTCTAGCACCCCTAATAGCTTATTTCCTATCCGACAACAAAGAGCGTGTGTATCTGTAACTTGTTTTTCCAGGTGTGGTATAATATATTACTGTACTCTAACAGCTGGTCGTCGTAGCACTAGTCAAAACTGTATTTTCAGTCTCCTTTCCTGTCGTACATAATACTATTTACTACGATAAATCGTTCTTATATAGGCAAAATAGGTCCTGCTCTTTATTTCGTTAAAACATGCAACTGAATCCATTCGTCTTTTTTTTTAAAATAAACGATGGAATTCTCTGGCTTTCCTGCCATCAAAACAGCCGAAGGAATCCGCAGGTTTTTATAATGTCACAACAGACAACGGAGTGCAGTGATCTTTCGTCCAAATTTCAAAGCCGTTTCACGATTTTGAAAAGTTCGGTCGGAATGACAAGTTATACAGCAACCTCCCCTCTATTTATGAAGAAAAGAAAACATTGAACTATCTCTGGTCAACGTCGGTACCGAACACTTAAAGTGAGATTAGTTCCTTGATTCAACAAAACTTCTTGGATACTCCGGACTCTGTTTTCCTATCCTCTCCTAGCAAGACAAAATATTATTTCTGCAAAGTAAAAGAAAACTTTGATCCCATAGGCTTCCTGTGTGTCAGTGTGATCAGGAGTCCGAAATCTGTCGGCCATTACGCAAGTTTGTTGTGTTCCGACCCCCTTTCCCTTCCAGTCCCTTCTGTTCACCTGCTCTCCTCTCCACACCTTCCCACTTCCCCTTCCTGGGTCCCACCTCCATAAGCCTTTTATCTCATTTCCTTTTAGTACTCCAAGCGTTTTTTTTCAACACACGAAGCTGGGCTTTTTAATTTGCCGTCGATTATTTTTTGTTCTACCCACAACATGCTCCAACAGCTGGTTGAACAAGACGCTTCCAGTGTTCCCATTTTCTTGTTTTGATTTTCATCATTTTTACGTTGATATCAAACATCTAACATCGCTCTGGTTATAAAACATAATTTAGCGTAAAAAATTTGCAGCATGTTATTTCACTCTTTTTTATTATTATTTACATTATACTTGTATCATATTTATTGCGTTCCATATTTATATCATATTCTCATATTTTTTCAACTTATTTGCTTCGCTTCGTTGTGAAATTCGATCTGTTTTAAAAAGGTGGAGAAGCCGCTGAAGACCAAACGATAAATTTCAGTTTCTCAGTCGGCGCAAAAAAAACATTCGGTATTTGTTGGTAATCTCCACTGTGTAGGTGAAACAAATGTAAAGCGACCGTGAAACTCAATTCATTTAATATTTGCAATCATTAGTATATAATAATAAGATTTCTTTTCACAGTATATCTATTTTTGTATTTTAGAAGCATGAACATGAATCAGGTGGTCGCAACTCTAAAAATAACAACATCCCACGAAAGTATCATGCATCAAAAAATCCCATAAGACACTACATTTTCTTACGCAGTGTGTGTTAAAAAAATATCAGAGCAAGTCATCTGTTGAACTGAAAGGCCGAGTCGCAAGAGCGGATCCGCCACCAATCTTTGTCAGCTGCGACAATCTTTGTGATGCTAAACACATTCGCGACTCTAACTCAATGCCAAGGCTGGCTGGCTGCATCTGGGATGATGGAGCGGGATGTGCATCAGGCGTCTGGTCTGGGATGAGGGAAGCGGGATGAGCATCACACGTCTGGTCTGGGATGATGGAGCGGGATGAGCATTGAGCGTCTAGTCTGGGATGAGGAAATCGGGATGTGAATCACGCGTCTGGTCTGGGATGAGGGAAGCTGGATGCGCATCATGCATCTGGTCTGTGATGATGGATGTGGGCTGTGCATCACGCGTCTGGTCTGGGATGAGAGAAACGGGATGAGCATCACACGTCTGGTCTGGGATGATGGAGCGGGATGTGCATCACACGTCTGGTCTGGGATGAGGGAAGCGGGCTGTGCATCACGCGTCTGGTCTGGGATGAGAGAAACGGGATGAGCATCACACGTCTGGTCTGGGATGAGGGAAGCGGGATGTGCATCACGCGATGAAGATTTCAGAAAATTTACACATCGTGCGATTGATGCACCAGAAATCAAAACATGAGAAGTGTGGAGTACAGATCGCTGACCATCCCGGGGCCTCCCGGTTGTTGAACTAATTTCGTCCGATTCGTTTGAAAATTGGTCAGTATGTGTATTTGTTGAAAGTAAACCTTTTTTACTCGTGTCACTTTTTCGATTTAGGCCTTATTTTTTTTACGAAAAATTCGTTTTTTGGGGCATATTTACGTACCATTCAAATCCTATCAGGGCATTGAGTTTTGATGCTAGAACAAAACCAAAGACAGTTTTAGAATCCTTGGAACATTTCTAACAAAAGTTCATTGAGTTTTTTTTGAAATTCGAATTTTTTCAATTTTTTCAAAATTTCTAAACCCTTCAAAAATTTTTTGGGTTTAGAACAATATATTTTGTCGAAAGATTTGAATTTGAAAGAAAGAGAATGTACTTTTGTGAGAAATGTTTCAAGGATTCTAAAACTGTCTTTGGTTTTGTGGTTTTGTTCTAGCATCAAAACTCAATGCCCTAATACGATTTGAATGGTAAAAACGGTAATTTTTCACTAGAGCCCAAAAACAAAGTATGTCCATTGAATTGGAATATCATGAAAATTTTAGTACATGAATGCAGTTTCCATGATTTATTTCTATGTACGAATTATGAGCAACGTTTTCCCTGTTGAATTTCAATGAAACACAAGAAATATAGTGCATAAAATTATAGAGAAATATTACAGTTCTTTTGAGTACTCAGTCATATTGAGGTCTCACCAACTTTTTTCGTCCGATTCGTTTGAAAATTGGCCAGTATATGTATTTGTTGAAAGTAAACCTTTTTTACTCATGTCACTTTTTCGATTCAGGCCTTAGTTTTTTATTATTTATCGAAAAATTCGTGTTTTGGTACATTTTTCGTACATTTCAAACCGTATCAACTCTCAGAGTTTTGATGCTAGAACAAAACCAAAGACAGTTTTAGAATCCTTGAACCATTTCTAACAAACTAGAATAGTCTTTTCATCCAATTCAATTTTTTTCAAAGTTTTTTCAATTTTTGAAAAACAAAAATAATTTTTTGAGTTTAGAGCAATATATTTTTTCCAACAATTTGAATTTGAAAAAAAGACAATAATCGCTTGTTATAAATATTCCAAGGATTCTAAAACTGTCTTTGGTTTTGTTCTAGCAACAAAACTCAATGAGTTGATACGGCTTGAATGGTAAAAATGCTAATTTTTCACTAGAGCCCCTGTGGACCCCCCGGGGGGGACCCCTTTGGACCCCCGGGGGTCCCTTTTGGACCTCCCGTGGGGGGTTTCTAGCGTCCGTAGCGCCATAAAATTTCATGGCACAATAACCCAACCCCTAAGGATCCTTTTTCAACAGGAAAAAAATTGGGTCCAAAAATGATGTTTATCGGTCCCCTTTGGACCCCCCGTGGGGGGGTTTCTAGCGTCCGTAGCGCCATAAAATTTCATGGCACAATAACACACCCCCTAAGGATCCTTTTTCAACAAAAACACGCATTTCCATTCGGGGACCCAATTTGGCCCGGGATGGTCTCCTTAAAAGCACAAGATCTTTCAAAAATGCAGTGAAGACCTCCAACCAATTCCCTTTGTTCTGCTCCACTGCACACTCGGTGTTATGGAGAGCTCATGTTTTAATACAAAGAATCTTCTCATGCATGACGTACCCTGTAATATGCGCCACTTTATTGCGCTAGCTACGGCATTAACATAATATTACAACGGCCTCTTTCGGGCAAGGGCGAGCCAAAACGGCCTCGAATGATCTATGGTTCGAGGTGTGCATCTATCATTGCATTTTATGCTTCATTGTCGGCAGGAAATATCAGCTTTCGTTATGTCCCTTGGGGCTCATCCATGTGACCTGACGCCAGGTGTTTGGCCAACAACATGACTGATGAGACTCGAGTGACCCGAAGCAATATTGGCCTTATTACTAAAAATTACGACGTTGATGCTTCCCATCTGAGATTATCGCACAACAGCATTTGATACTTTGAGGTGATTCGATGACGGTTTTATTAAATTTGCACATTTATGATCTGTTTGTTACTCGATTGTACGTTGTGCCTAACACCTGCTTTTAAACTCAATGATCTGTCATGAATGTTGTATTTTCTATTCATCATATATGATATTTGTTCATGACGTTATTTGACGACGGCTTCTCTAAATTTGCTCAATATTGATCTGTTTTGTTACTCGATTGTCCGTTATACTTTACACGTGTTTTTAAACTCCCTGATCTGATTGATATATTTTTTTGTACCAAGTTATATGTAAGCAATTTTCTTTTACAAAAGAATTTAATATCAAAGGAGCCCGTACTACACAAAACTATCACGGGCACGGGTATAAAAATTACACGCAAGTTTGTTAAGAAAGTGTGAGAAAAAATGAGAATATTTGATGCGATTAAAAGAGAGTATTAAAAAAGAACGAGAGTATGTGTGTTTAGATTCCATCAAAGCGGTGAAAATGATATAACTATAAAAACGGGACACTTGCCCTAATAACATATGCAAACCAAAAATTTATTTCGGGCACATTTGGAATTTAAAATTGTTTTTGAATAATGCTTTTGAATAATATTTTCCATATAAAAGTGAGTAGGAAAGAATTCTTGAACGAGGGAATGCTCGTGATCCCTGAATCATAGTACTTGTTTATTATATTTTTTCATATCTTCGAGCTACCAACACTCTGCGGACAGCCCGTCAGATAGTATCAGGTTCATGAGTGAAAAACGAAATCTTTTGACCAAAAATTTTAGAGTGAAAATTTTAGGTCAAAAAGAACCCATTCATTGTACGATAATACTGAAAATTTTTTGCAGAAGCCTTTTAAACGAAAATTAATTTGATCATTTAATTATTGTGTTTTAAACGATATGACTCCCGTCTCAAAAAGGAAGAATGCTGCATCAATACAGGTGCATGCGTGTCAGTGGTGGAAAGTTTTCTGGAGATCCTACCCAGTGGTAGAAGAAACAAGGTAGGGCCACACCAGTCTTTTTTTCGTCGACTGTGTGGGTTTACTGACGTCACGGCAACGAACCAATAGCAGCACTCATATTGCATCTGGTAGCACTGCTACCCCCAAATCGGGTTCCACTATTGGCCTAACGTTTCCTCTACCGTGTTCTACACTGCTCGAGTTCTTGACAATCACAAAGGTTGAATGCAATCCATGCAAATGTTGGAGAATTCGCAGTGAAAACGGCCAAGCTGAATATTATTTTCATTCTGTTTGTCTTCAAATTTTCGATTTTGAAATCATTTTACGACGCATCACAAAACGACTTTTTTATATTACGCAAGCCATCTTCCTTGTAAAAACCGTTTTGTGGGGCCGCCAATTTCTATGAAGGTTTATTACGGCTTCAATGGCGCCTAGGAGCACATCAGTATAGAAAAATATTTTACGGTAGCCATAACATTGCTCGTGATGGTCTGTGATCAGGTTTGTACAGCGTAAGGAAATTTTAATTTCCTACACATTCTTGCTGCAGAATACATCCAAAAGAACGTTAACAATATTCTTTGGAAATATTAGCCTTCTGTTAATTGTCCAACAGCAGGAGCTTATGTACACTTAGAAGCCTCTCATAGCAAAGATTTTCCATAGTATTACTTGTAATGTGTTAATTATGTAACCTTGATATATATGAACGGTTTTTGCAGTGTAGGCTTTCGCACTTTAACACATAATTAATTTTTTCATATTTTCCATAGTATTCCTTGTAATTCCCTAATTAAAAAAACTTGAAATATACGAACGATTATTGTAGTGTATGCTTTTGCATTTTAACACCTAATTTATTTTTCCAGGCCTTTGCCTTTATATACTCCAATAGGTTTGATTAAAACTGGCTTTAACTCTTTCAATCTACTCTTGAACTTTTATTGAAAAGTCGGAAATTTTATTTTAAGAGCGATCGCCTGTTATCAATTTCTATCAGATGTAGCTGGGTACAATTTCTCAAACAAACACCTGAAGTTTTTTTCGTTTTTCGAAGAACCTACTCACCGTGAAACTTCCTAGAGCTTGCAACTATTTCATATCAAAAGTGAAAAAAGGGTTTGCAATGTATGTTAAAAATATTCAGGATCAGAAATTATACTCTCATTCATATTCCAAAATTAAGTTAAAGTGAATCTCACCGATCGTCTAGTTAGCATTTAAATCTCACCGACCGTCTAGTTAGCATTTAAATCTCACCAACCGTCTAGTTAGCATTTAAATCTCACCAACCGTCTAGTTAGCATTTAAATCTCACCGACCGTCTAGTTAGCATTTAAATCTCACCGACCGTCTAGTTAGCATTTAAATCTCACCGACCGTCTAGTTAGCATTTAAATCTCACCAACCGTCTAGTTAGCATTTAAATCTCACCAACCGTCTAGTTAGCATTTAAATTTCACCGACCGTCTAGTTAGCATTTAAATCTCACCGACCGTCTAGTTAGCATTTAAATCTCACCAACCGTCTAGTTAGCACTTAAATCTCACCAACCGTCTAGTTAGCATTTAAATCTCACCGACCGTCTAGTTAGCATTTAAATCTCACCAACCGTTTAGTTAGCATTTAAATCTCACCAACCGTCTAGTTAGCATTTAAATCTCACTGACCGTCTAGTTAGCATTTAAATCTCACCGACCGTCTAGTTAGCATTTAAATCTCACCGACCGTCTAGTTAGCATTTAAATCTCACCGACCGTCTAGTTAGCATTTAAATCTCACCGACCGTCTAGTTAGCATTTAAATCTCACCGACCGTCTAGTTAGCATTTAAATCTCACCGACCGTCTAGTTAGCATTTAAGTTTACCGTCAAGGAAAACAGGCGTTGTTAAATCAGCAAAAAACTCCTCGAAATCCACAGGAGCCTCAAAAACGACATCACTTGAGGTATTACAAAATAATTGTCAAGTTAAAAGAATGATCATTTTTTATTTTATTTTATCAAAACACAATTCATACGAGAGTAAACAAAAAGAGTTTGTTTGGCGTCAACATATTGAAGCAAATACTGCTTCAATCAATTTAAGGCGTCTGAAACTTGAGACAGAATGAAGTTGTCTCGTTTGTTGGTCTCGAAGTTTGAAGTTGGCAACAAGCTTCTTTATCAACTCAAATGTCGCTCCTTTAATAATATAGAACAGTGTAGAACAAGGGAGAACAGTGTAGAACAATGTAGAACAGTGTAGAACAATGTAGAAAAGTGTAGAACAATGTAGAGCAATGTAGAACAATTTAGAACAATGTAGAATAATATAAAACAATTTAGATCATTCTAGAGCAATGTAGAATAGAGTAGAACAATGTAGAACAATGTAGAACAATGGAGAACAATGGAAAACAATATAGAGCAATGTAAAACAATGTAGAACAATGTAGAACAATGTGGAACAATGTAGAACAATGTAGAACAATTTAGAACAATTTAGAACAAAATAGAACAATTTGAACAATGTTGAACAATGTAGAACAATGTAGAACAATGAACAATGAAAAACAATATAGAGCAATGTAAAACAATGTAGAACAATGTAGAACAATGTAGAACAATTTAGCACAATGCTATCAGCACGTTAGTAAATTCATTCATTTCTCCTCTAATGTAGATCCCAAACTCATTCGAATATTTAAGTAAGCCTCTGGCACATCAATTTGAAGATCCATACTTTTCTCTTCGACAAATCGATGAGTGAGTTTCATTCCGTTCATCTTGTGCCTCATAAAAGTTTTTCTGATGCAAACTGATAGTTTATGAGGGAAAACCTGTGCACGGCCCTAAAATGAGAAACACGACGAAAAACGATGCCGAAACTAATTAACGTCAACACTTTTTCACTTCAGGTATATTTTTGTAACAGAATAGCTGAAATTCAGTCTGGATTCTCACACTCGGGGGCCGGGTTTTGTTGTCGCAGGCGAGTGTGGAATGGCTGGAATGGAAGACTGGACTGGAATGTTAGATCACAGAGCGGCATTCCCGTCATTGGAATGTCATTCCTGCTGTCGGCGCTGGAACATTTTCAGTCGCGTGCTTGACTACAGACTTTAAAAAATGGATTTTTCTTCACGCGCGTCAGCTGAACAAAGGAATGCATATTATGGGGAAATGAGCTCGTCGCTGAGAATGAATAATTGGAATTCCTATTTAGCAGAGCGCTCGAATGCCTTAGCATTTGAAGAAATTGTACAGAGTAATCTCAAACGGGCGCTCTGATGTGAGTTAGATCATTGCGTGCTAAAGGGACTTAGTTAGTGATTTATTTCAATCCTAACTTTAACATTTTCAAACATTGATATTCAAGTAAAAAGAATTAAGGAAATTTATTTTTATTTTGTTGCAGACACCGCTGAGGTTCTCGAAATCAGAATGATGGAGAACCCTTGATAAATGGATGTTCCATGATTGAAAAGTAACAGGGAGGTACTGCTAGCAGTGACGCTGGTTTTAAGGAAGAGGTATCGGTAGAAAGGACACTAGTTTTAATTAAGGGAGAGCTATCGGTAGAAGTAACACTGGTTTTGAGAAAGAGATATTGATAGAAGTGACACTGGTTTTGAGAAAGAGCTATCGGTAGTAGTGATACTTGTTTAAATTAGTGGTATAGTTAAAAGTGATCCTAGTTTTAAGGAAGAGGTGTTGGTAGAAGTGGCTCTGGTTTTAAAACCGTGGTATCGGTAGATGTGATACTGGTTTTAAAATAGCGCCATCGTTAGAAGTTATAGTTGTTTTAAAATAGTGCTATCTGTGAAAGGGATACTGGTTTTAACGGAGTGGGATCGGTGGTAGTGATACCGTTATGAAAAGCAAATTATAACTCCTATTTACAAATGAAAAAATCATTTTAACCTAAAATGATGTGAAAATATTTGCTAAATAGTTCCCATGTCCCACCTATTAGATGATGACTAAGAAGTAATGATCTGGGGTGCGTTTTAGTAGTTGAACTATTATTCCAATTTTTATTAGTTCAATGAAATACCCTTATTTCGCAGAGTCAATTGAAGTTCCTCTAATGTTAAGATTCAGACGATTTTGAGTGTTGCTTAAAAAAATTTTCTTGTTAGAAATATAAACTTTAATTCTTTAATGACCATTAACCAAATTATCAGGGAATGAAATCTGTAATGTACATTATGATATGTGTAATGACATCATCATGAAAAAACCATGATTTTTTTGAAAATCGAAACCCGATTTACAATCCAGTTGGATGCAATAACCTTCAATTTTTCTGGTTAGGAATTTAGGAATGTTAGGAATTTCCTTATCATGACGCTATAAAATACTAAAATGACATATGAGAAAATTAGCCAAAGACCCTACAATGAGGCATATACTACAGTAGAGATATCGTTAGGAAAGACATGAACATGAAACTGAATGGATTCGAAAATAGAAAACTTATTGGTTAACTGTAAAATTATGAATATTAAGCTCTCAGCGAATCCATTTATCCTAATGAAAAATTCATCTTTGTAGAAATGATACTGATTCGTTTTTCTGAGTCAGAAGTCTGAGAAACTCTCAGTGGCGTATTTCATCAGTAAAAACTCCCTCTTTAGCACCGCATCTCAGCATTGGGCGTGGTATGGGCTGGCATATCCGGAGAATTCAACTTTTAGTGTCCTACCTTAGTTACCCCTCAAACCTTGATTCTAGTCATTTATGTTCAGTATTCTTAATATGTACCAATGTAAATTTAATTAAAAAAAAGTTCCCACCTCTCCTCTGGGTATCACCGATACCTTCCGAGGGAGAAGTATAAGTAAGGCCGCTGCTTCCATCGCCTCAAACGGAACCCAATGGCTGAAGCAGCAACAACATCATGGCCTTACAATTGGTGACCCCAGAACTATCACGGAGTCAAAACTCTGAGGACTCCAGCGGGCTCACCGTCGGGCCGATGCCTCGACACTGCCAGCTCCTTGCAATTGGTGACCCCAGCAGCTCCAAAAAAAAAAACTGATGACCACAGCAGCCCTCCAGCTAGTTCACCAACAAGCCGAGGCTTCAACGTCGCTAGCCCCTTACAACTCGTGGCCGCAGCAGCTCTTCACAGCGGGTTCCACATTGCCTGCCCCTAACAACTGGTGACCCGGCAGCACCCATCGCTGCTCTCTAACTTCAACCTACGCAGCATCAAATCGCAATTTCCGCTATGTGTTTCAAGCACCGCAAGAACGTTTAACAAAGCGCGAAAATGCACAGCCTAGCCGCCAAAACGTCTACAGCACGGCCTCAACGCACGGCCTCTACGCTCGGCCTCTACGCTCGGCCTCTACGCACGGCCTCTACGCACGGCCTCTACGCACGGACTCTACGCTCGGCTCAACGCTCAGTTTCAACGCTCTACAGCATCGTACTTCATCGCTCGGCACCACGGCTTCTCCGCTCGACCTCAATGCTCGATTTCATCGCTCAACACCAACGCTCTGCAGCATCATTATTTCAATTTACTAAATTATATCGTTCGAACTCCTTTCTCTCTAGGGGGAGGGTACTTGTAGTGCTCTACCTTAGTTACTCCTCAAACCTCGATTCTAGTCATTTATGTTTAGTATTCTTAATATGTACCAATGTAAATTTATTCAAGGAAAAGTTCCAACTCCTCCATCGCGTATCACCGATACCAACCGCAGGAGGAGTATATAAGTAAGGCCGCTGTTTCACTTGCCTCAAACGGAACTCAATGGCCGAAGCAGCAACAACACCTTCCGGCCTCACACTGGTGACCCCAGAGGCCGAAGCAACAACACCTGGCCTTACAAACTCTTTCATTTGGATTGAATTTTGTTGGAAGCTTCCAAATTTCCGTAAAGAAAACGGTTCAGTTGACAAAATTGATGAAGATATTCAAAAATGAATTTCACTCATTCATAACGCGATTCAAATGTACAGTAGGCGCCTTAGGTGGGTCAAAAGCTTTTTAACTGGTTCTTCAAGACTGATATAAAGCCATATGTATTTGATCTCATCTCTATTGGTTTTTTCTTTTTATTTGTACACATTAGTGCCAAAGTGCGTTTCTTCACATGCTAATGCACGTGATTGTAATCAATTTCTTCATCGAATAATGCGTACATTTAGGCAAAATAGCTTCGTAATTTGGAGAAGAGCTCACCCACCAGACTCGAGGGTGCGATCTGGCCCACGGAGACTCAAGTGATAAATAGAGCGAAACTTTGAGGAGAAACTTTCTTGTTACACGCTGCAACCTCAGTCGTTCTATATTTACTAAAACACAATAAAAATTAGAGTATCTAAAAGTTTAATGATAATTTTACCAATCTCATGTGCGATTTTTTCTCACAAAACAATCAGAAATACATTACAATGAGGATTTTTCCCGGTGTTTTTTTTGCTGCAGTTATTTTATTTTAGAGGAGTGGTGTACTATGTCATACACCAGCGCGTAGCTTGTAACTTTTTTTAGCTTAGTTGCCAGTTCACTTGGCAGCAATGATCTTATTTTAGAAAAGTAGTTTACTAAATCGTATACGTACTAGCATTTTGCATTTTTGGTACTCACATGCTATGTCGATTTTCACCTCACATGACCGAGGAAACGGCTCAACAAGTGCTTTTTAGCTCCGTCGACCCTGGAATCGGCTCAAGCTGCACTTTTAGAAGCATGAGTTGCATGGTATCAGCGAGCATGAGTGAAACGGTTCGTGATACTTTGCCAAGGAACTTGGTTTAAAAACACCTTGTCCTGTTTCCCTGCCATGACATGCGCTATCAAGCGTAGGGAGCATCTTTTGAGGTGTGTGATTCGAGTCTCGGCAGTATAGGAGGCCATAGATCCCTTTAAATTCCTATAAAACCCTCAATTTTAGTTGCATCAAAACCTTTAATTTCAGTTACATCAAAACCTATAATTTTAGTTCCTTCAAAACCATTAATTTTAGGTTCTTCAAACCCTTTAATTTAAGTTCCGTTAAAACCTTTAATTTCAGTCCTATTAAAATCTTTAATTTTAGTTTCTTCAATCCCCTTAATTTTAGTTCCTTCAAAACCATTAATTTTAGTTTCTTCAAAACCATTAATTTTAGTTCCGTTAAAAACATTAATTTTAGTTTCTTCAAACCTTTAATTTCAGTTCCTTCAGAACCTTTGTTTCATTGAGATTCAACACGAAATCACGTTGCCTTAGAAACCCGGCATGACAATGTTCTGGGTAGAATTTATTTTCAGAGCGGTAAACCAGTTCTGTGTTGTTAACAGTGTTGAATAGAAAATCCCAAGAAAATAAAAAATAGAAGTCTGAAAATCCCATGCTCGTTGAGAATTGAAAATTATTTTCTCTTGGCGATGAATTTCATACTAATGCTGAGGAACATAGATATTTATGTCACGGTAGTGAATACGAGTTTGATTAATTTATTTCCGTAACATAAGGTAGTGCAGTGATGCTGTAATCCGTTTTCCACTTTGTTTCCAGAAAAGAATCGTACAAGCCTGCGGGCATTGTTTGTTTTCAAACAAAAGGATCAGGAGTGTAGCTGTGGCTCAATTTCCCTGTCGATTTCAGAGAGGAAGCGTACGGGCATTTGAAGGTAACTTCATTTCATTAAACTCAAACACGATTCATGGTGGTAAAGCTCACGTGTGGTTATTTTAAAACGTGCTACTTATAAAAGCCGCATTAAAGCCTTTTGCACAATACCAGTAAGAAAAAAAATCGTATTGATTCAGGTGCCAAAGTAGCAGGTCAAGCTCGAGAACCTATAGGCAAGAGATCTTCAGAAGTCGTTAGACGAGAGGTTTATATGAGGAGTATTAGGAAGACTAAACTTCAGGGCGAGCAGGGAATTGGCTCTGTAACTCCTAGCGTATTTGGTCCTAACGAGAATTTATGGACACAGGCCATCGTTTAATTCTTGGGAGAGAGTATTTCACGGATTTATTTTTGACGCAGGACTAAGGATTCAGCTATAAACGTTTGTGAATTTGGTGGAAGATAAAATAATTTCGTAAATTCTATGCAAGTTAGGCATGAAAACAGCAGAAAAGAAAAATGAAGAGAGAGAGAGAGAGAGAGAGAGAGAAAGAGAGAGATGTTAAGAATATTTTATCTGAACATAATAAAAAAAACAAATAAGTATGAATTACGAAAGAACTTTTTAAAAATATTCAGTGTAGATGATAATAAAAACACTAGGGGAACCAGAATGGTATTAAATTGCAAAAACCTTTGACCAAAGTGATGACCAATACAAAATGATGACTTCTCGCAAGAAACTCCAATAACGCCCTGCACAGATAATGAAAAATAACTGCTATATTCGAAGATTCACGCTAAATGCAAAATTTTTAGCTTATTAAGCAGAGATTTTGAAGTTACTGGTCTGACACCTTGTAAAAATGCACAATTCAGTCGAAACCATCAATATCTTCAAATTTTTGTATTCGGGCAAACTTTTTCAGATGTTATTCCTTCATACATATAGTTCCAATGCTATTATTCCTATGTGCATTGATCAAATGAACTAAATGATTTACTGATTGAACAACCGCCATTGTCCTCAGTGTAGTCACATTCATGTTTATTTTTACGAAGAGTTGCTTGCGTGAGGGTCATGTTAAACAGTACAGTCTTACACTTCCATCCCGTAAGCTAAGTTACAATTTTCACAGTCCCTTTATCGCGTTTTACTGCACCGATGTTGGAATCAGAAATTCCGAAATGTTTGCAATTAAATGAATGGTTCTTTTTATATTGGTTCTTCTTTTCATTTTGTGTATAAGCTTAGTTCCTACAAGTCGTCATTACCGTGATCACTGAACCTATCTATATGAGACATCTCTCGATACAGACAGGGAATATATGTCGAAATCGAAAACTGGTGATCAGATTATACTTCTGGTGAATGTCTACGGTGTTTTAGCCAAATGTTGCGCTTATTAAATCTGTTTATATTTTTACATGGGAATGAGGACAAACCGATTATTTTCATAAAATACAGAATAATACCATGAATTTGGACTGAATTTAATTAAATTCATAGGTTAAATTAATTTGACAGGTGATTGATTGGAAATATTGCACCATTTAAAAAGTGCAAGTGGGCTTAACTTTCATATTCTCTCGCCCATGTGTTTAAAGGTGGTTCAACTACAATATGCCACTATCACTCTCATCGGATCTTTCGACAAAATACCGGCACCAACTTTCAACAGGAGCTAGTCATCTGTGTTCGGCCTCTGGAGAAAACACAAATCTCAAAGGTAGTTAAGTTATATTAGGTATCTTGACATTTAAATGAATATCATTTTAGTGACAAATTGATTTTCAGGCTTAGTTTAATAAAATTAATCCTATATAGGATTAATTAGTTTAATAAAATGATTAGTTTAGTTCAGTTAGTTTAATAAAATTAGTTTAGTAATTAGTTTAGTTTAATAAAATTAATCCTTTAACCCTTTAACGCCCAAATTTTTATACTCATATTACCGTTATTACAACCCCTATCACTGAACCGACACTAGCATTAGGTAGTTACTGTTATCAAGATGTGGAAGGAACTGCCACTCGACAGTGAAGTTCAAAGGACACATTAGTGAACAAATTGAATAAGAATTACAATATATTATTGTTATTTTTGAAAGAGGACCGTACAGTCCACTTGGGCGTTAAAGGGATATAGGATTAATTTTATTAAACTAGGCCTGAAAATCAATTATGAACTAAAGTGTTAGAAACTCGAATTAAAAAACTATCACAGCGGTGTTGCAAGAACTAAGAACCCAAGAAAACTATGTTGTTTCAACACCCGAAATGTAACGGTGTTTAACACAGAGAATAGGATGAGGAGTGCATGGGCTAGACCGCTATATAATAAAAACCAAGTACGAAAAGAGTATCAATATATAAAGTCAAGTAGGAAAAGAGTATCAAGGTATAGAAGTCGAGTTCGAAAAGAGTATCAAAATTATAGAAGTCAAGTACGAAATGAGTAACTAGATTATAGAAGTCAAGTACGAAAAGGGTATCAAGATTATAGAAGTCAAGTACGAAAAGCGTATCAAGATTGTAGAAGTCAAGTACGAAAAGAGTATCAAGATTATTGAAGTCAAGTACGAAAAGCGTTTCAAGATTGTAGAAGTCAAGTACGAAAAGCGTATCAAGATTGTAGAAGTCAAGTACGAAAAGCGTATCAAGATTATAGAAGTCAAGTACGAAAAGCGTATCAAGATTGTAGAAGTCAAGTACGAAATGAGTAACTAGATTATAGAAGTCAAATACGAAAAGGGTATCAAGATTATAGAAGTCAAGTACGAAAAGCGTATCAAGATTGTAGAAGTCAGGTACGAAAAGAGTATCAAGATTATTGAAGTCAAGTACGAAAAGCGTTTCAAGATTGTAGAAGTCAAGTACGAAAAGCGTATCAAGATTGTAGAAGTCAAGTACGAAAAGCGTATCAAGATTATAGAAGTCAAGTACGAAAAGCGTATCAAGATTGTAGAAGTCAAGTACGAAAAGCGTATCAAGATTGTAGAAGTCAAGTACGAAAAGCGTATCAAGATTATAGAAGTCAAGTATGAAAAGCGTATCAAGATTGTAGAAGTCAAGTACGAAAAGAGTATCAAGATTATTGAAGTCAAGTACGAAAAGCGTATCAAGATTGTAGAAGTCAAGTACGAAAAGCGTATCAAGATTGTAGAAGTCAAGTACGAAAAGCGTATCAAGATTGTAGAAGTCAAGTACGAAAAGCGTATCAAGATTATAGAAGTCAAGTACGAAAAGCGTATCAAGATTGTAGAAGTCAAGTACGAAAAGCGTATCAAGATTGTAGAAGTCAAGTACGAAAAGCGTATCAAGATTATAGAAGTCAAGTACGAAAAGCGTATCAAGATTGTAGAAGTCAAGTACGAAAAGCGTATCAAGATTGTAGAAGTCAAGTACGAAAAGCGTATCAAGATTGTAGAAGTCAAGTACGAAAAGCGTATCAAGATTATAGAAGTCAAGTACGAAAAGCGTATCAAGATTGTAGAAGTCAAGTACGAAAAGCGTATCAAGATTGTAGAAGTCAAGTACGAAAAGCGTATCAAGATTATAGAAGTCAAGTACGAAAAGCGTATCAAGATTATAGAAGTCAAGTACGAAAAGCGTATCAAGATTGTAGAAGTCAAGTACGAAAAGCGTATCAAGATTGTAGAAGTCAAGTACGAAAAGCGTATCAAGATTGTAGAAGTCAAGTACGAAAAGCGTATCAAGATTGTAGAAGTCAAGTACGAAAAGCGTATCAAGATTGTAGAAGTCAAGTACGAAAAGAGTATCAAGATTATTGAAGTCAAGTACGAAAAGCGTATCAAGATTGTAGAAGTCAAGTACGAAAAGCGTATCAAGATTATAGAAGTCAAGTACGAAAAGAGTATCAAGGTTGTAGAAGTCAAGTACGGAAAGATCATCAAGATTATTGAAGTCAAGTACGAAAAGCGTATCAAGATTGTAGAAGTCAAGTACGAAAAGCGTATCAAGATTATAGAAGTCAAGTACGAAATGAGTATCAAGATTATTGAAGTCAAGTACGAAAAGAGTATCAAGATTATAGAAGTCAAGTACGAAAAGCGTATCAAGATTATAGAAGTCAAGTACGAAAAGCGTATCAAGATTGTAGAAGTCAAGTACGAAAAGCGTATCAAGATTGTAGAAGTCAAGTACGAAAAGCGTATCAAGATTATAGAAGTCAAGTACGAAAAGCGTATCAAGATTGTAGAAGTCAAGTACGAAAAGCGTATCAAGATTGTAGAAGTCAAGTACGAAAAGAGTATCAAGATTATTGAAGTCAAGTACGAAAAGCGTATCAAGCTTGTAGAAGTCAAGTACGAAAAGCGTATCAAGATTGTAGAAGTCAAGTACGAAAAGCGTATCAAGATTGTAGAAGTCAAGTACGAAAAGCGTATCAAGATTGTAGAAGTCAAGTACGAAAAGCGTATCAAGATTATAGAAGTCAAGTACGAAAAGGGTATCAAGATTATTGAAGTCAAGTACGAAAAGCGTATCAAGATTGTAGAAGTCAAGTACGAAAAGCGTATCAAGATTGTAGAAGTCAAGTACGAAAAGCGTATCAAGATTGTAGAAGTCAAGTACGAAAAGCGTATCAAGATTGTAGAAGTCAAGTACGAAAAGAGTATCAAGATTGTAGAAGTCAAGTACGAAAAGAGTATCAAGATTGTAGAAGTCAAGTACGAAAAGCGTATCAAGATTGTAGAAGTCAAGTACGAAAAGAGTATCAAGATTGTAGAAGTCAAGTACGAAAAGCGTATCAAGATTGTAGAAGTCAAGTACGAAAAGAGTATCAAGATTGTAGAAGTCAAGTACGAAAAGAGTATCAAGATTGTAGAAGTCAAGTACGAAAAGAGTATCAAGATTGTAGAAGTCAAGTACGAAAAGCGTATCAAGATTGTAGAAGTCAAGTACGAAAAGAGTATCAAGATTATAGAAGTCAAGTACGAAAAGCGTATCAAGATTGTAGAAGTCAAGTACGAAAAGCGTATCAAGATTGTAGAAGTCAAGTACGAAAAGCGTATCAAGATTGTAGCAGTCAAGTACGAAAAGCGTATCAAGATTATAGAAGTCAAGTACGAAAAGCGTATCAAGTTTGTAGAAGTCAAGTACGAAAAGCGTATCAAGATTGTAGAAGTCAAGTACGAAAAGCGTATCAAGATTATAGAAGTCAAGTATGAAAAGCGTATCAAGATTGTAGAAGTCAAGTACGAAAAGAGTATCAAGATTATTGAAGTCAAGTACGAAAAGCGTATCAAGATTGTAGAAGTCAAGTACGAAAAGCGTATCAAGATTGTAGAAGTCAAGTACGAAAAGCGTATCAAGATTGTAGAAGTCAAGTACGAAAAGCGTATCAAGATTATAGAAGTCAAGTACGAAAAGCATATCAAGATTGTAGAAGTCAAGTACGAAAAGCGTATCAAGATTGTAGAAGTCAAGTACGAAAAGCGTATCAAGATTATAGAAGTCAAGTACGAAAAGCGTATCAAGATTGTAGAAGTCAAGTACGAAAAGCGTATCAAGATTGTAGAAGTCAAGTACGAAAAGCGTATCAAGATTGTAGAAGTCAAGTACGAAAAGCGTATCAAGATTGTAGAAGTCAAGTACGAAAAGCGTATCAAGATTGTAGAAGTCAAGTACGAAAAGAGTATCAAGATTATTGAAGTCAAGTACGAAAAGCGTATCAAGATTGTAGAAGTCAAGCACGAAAAGAGTATCAAGGTTGTAGAAGTCAAGTACGATAAGATCATCGAGATTATTGAAGTCAAGTACGAAAAGCGTATCAAGATTGTAGAAGTCAAGTACGAAAAGCGTATCAAGATTATAGAAGTCAAGTACGAAAAGCGTATCAAGATTGTAGAAGTCAAGTACGAAAAGAGTATCAAGATTATTGAAGTCAAGTACGAAAAGCGTATTAAGATTGTAGAAGTCAAGTACGAAAAGCGTATCAAGATTGTAGAAGTCAAGTACGAAGAGCGTATCAAGATTATAGAAGTCAAGTACGAAAAGAGTATCAAGGTTGTAGAAGTCAAGTACGGAAAGATCATCAAGATTATTGAAGTCAAGTACGAAAAGCGTATCAAGATTGTAGAAGTCAAGTACGAAAAGCGTATCAAGATTATAGAAGTCAAGTACGAAATGAGTATCAAGATTATTGAAGTCAAGTACGAAAAGAGTATCAAGATTGTAGAAGTCAAGTACGAAAAGAGTATCAAGATTGTAGAAGTCAAGTACGAAAAGATCATCAAGATTATTGAAGTCAAGTACGAAAAGCGTATCAAGATTGTAGAAGTCAAGTACGAAAAGAGTATCAAGATTGTAGAAGTCAAGTACGAAAGGCGTATCAAGATTGTAGAAGTCAAGTACGAAAAGATCATCAAGATTATTGAAGTCAAGTACGAAAAGCGTATCGAGATTGTAGAAGTCAAGTACGAAAAGAGTATCAAGATTGTAGAAGTCAAGTACGAAAAGAGTATCAAGATTATTGAAGTCAAGTACGAAAAGCGTATCAAGATTGTAGAAGTCAAGTACGAAAAGAGTATCAAGGTTGTAGAAGTCAAGTACTAAAAGATCATCAAGATTATTGAAGTCAAGTACGAAAAGCGTGTCAAGATTGTAGAAGTCAAGTACGAAAAGATCATCAAGATTGTAGAAGTCAAGTACGAAAAGAGTATCAAGATTATTGAAGTCAAGTACGAAAAGCGTATCAAGATTGTAGAAGTCAAGTACGAAAAGATCATCAAGATTGTAGAAGTCAAGTACGAAAAGCGTATCAAGATTGTAGAGTCAAGTACGAAAAGCGTATCAAGGTTGTAGAAGTCAAGTACGAAAAGCGTATCAAGATTGTAGAGTCAAGTACGAAAAGCGTATCAAGATTGTAGAGTCAAGTACGAAAAGCGTATCAAGGTTGTAGAAGTCAAGTACGAAAAGAGTATCAAGATTGTAGAAGTCAAGTACGAAAGGATTATCAAGAATACAGAAGTCAAGTACGAAGAGAGTATCACGAATATAGAAGTCACATACGAAAAGAGTATCAAGGAGGTCTGCAAAGTTAGATAGCTGCAATCGGTGTCACGTACCTTTTCATTAAAATATCTTATGCCTGCTCATAAACTTCTTGTTGGAAGGTGTATATCAGGAGTGTTATGGGGCCTAAATTTCAGGGTGAACAGAGAATTGGCTGTGTAACTCGCAGCGTATTTGGTATTAACGAGAATTTACCGACAATGGCTCTTGTCGGATTGATGGAAACATAATATCAAGAATATATACGAGATAAAGAGAACTTTTAATAGCAAGTAAATAAGATGAAATGACCTTGATACTACTAAAATGCTTTTCATTTGAAAACGCTTTTCCTTTTGGAAATGCTTTTTATTTTCAAAACGCTTTAATTATGAAAGCGTTTTCCATTTTAACAACGCTTTTCATTTGGAAAACGCTTTTCATTTTGAGAACGTTTTTCATTTTGTACGAGCTCATCTTTTTGAAAATGCTTTTCTTTTTGAAAACGCTTTTTATTTTTAGAGCCCCTTTATTTTAAGAACACTTCTCATATTGCAAAAGGTTTTCATTTTGAAAACGCTTTTCATATTGCAAACGCTTTTCATTTTGAAAATACTTTTCACTTTGAAAATACATTTCATTTTAAAAATGCTTTTCAGCTTGATAACACTATTCATTTTAAAACTCTTTTCATCTTACAAACGCTTTTCATTTCGAAAACAGTTCTACACAACTCAGGACAGTTTGCCCACTCCCCAATACCACCACTCGCACGTTCCGTCTCCAACACACTCCCCTCTAGCTCACTCCCCCTCCGTCAGCAGGTGAAAATTTGCTTGCCGCAATTAAACTGAGAAGTTTTGGGCCTCCCCTTATTAATGGCTACTGTCCTTCAGCCCTGACAGTCTCAAGTCTTTTATTATAAAGAAGCTCATGCAGCCTCTGCCCTCATAATGAACCCAATTATGGGCTTCTCTTGAGGTGGCGAGAGCGAAACTTGTGCTGTCAGTGAAGGGCTCGAGCAGGTCTTCCTAAATAAACATGATGCGATTAGGCGGTGAGTTTGTATCGTGTCTGGTTGGAGTTTAGCTTTCCTCCAACTGCAAATAAAGCCAAAATTGTCCCACTGTTATTGGCTTCGTATCTTCAAGGTTATTTTGCGTCGTATCTAATTTTCCTCTTACTTTAATATGACCAAAATTCTTATTTATATTCGACTTCATACCTTCAAGATTGTTTTGCTTCGTCCCCAATTTTCCTCCTACAATTAATAAACCCAAAATGGTTTTATTGTTATTGACTTCAAATCATCAAGATCATTTTCCGTTGTATCCAATTTTTTTCCTACTTCAATAAAACCAAAATTGATTAAACTTTATTGACTTGCTGTCCTCTTGATCATTTTGCGTCTAAAATATTTATCGGTGGCTCAGCATTAACTCCCGCATTCGTATTGTTATTTATGAGATTGCTTGATTACATCACTGCGCACTGCATCACCATGACAAGATTTGTGCATCGCAAGCCGCTGCATCCTCCAGCATCACTGCACCCAGCGCGCTTCAATTCTTCTGAAGCAAAAGTTAGTGCAACATTCCAAACCCTGACTCTGACCGGACATTGTAACGTAGGGCCGACGTTATAGCCGTCACGGTCGACGTTGGCCGTGTTATAATCGTCACGGCCTTTGTTTACGACTCTCTACGACCACGCTGACTGATATTGTCGGCTGGGCATTGGTATGTTTGGCTATGTATGACCATGTCTCGACATATGCTTCTGTCCGGGTATGCAAAGCTGTGCTCGACTGTGGTAATGTATTGTGCGTGAAAATAATGATTCTTCATTCCTGAGAAATATCATAATCCTTTTGAGGGGATTTTTTTAAATGCAGAGGAAAGTTATGATCTTCTGATTATGATTCATCTAAGTGATGAAATTCCAATTAAAAGATTAGGAATTCTTATTGGCCGTATGATTGGTTCATGATAAACATGGGAGATAATACATACCAAGGAGATAAATTCATATTTGGTGCAAGAAGCTTTTACTAAAAAATTTCAAAATGCCTTGACTGAATATTGGCTTCTAGCGTATGAACAACAATTTTGTAATTCTGCCTAGTACTTATTTGATTACTAGCACAACATGAGAACTTACGATCATGGCCAGATAATAGACGACACTCGGAGAGCATTCATTAAAATCCCAAAAAGCTCAGTCAAAAAAATAATGAAAATCCATAAAATCTGAGGTGCAAAAATGAACACGAACACCATAAGTAAACGGAGTGAGTAGTTTCATCCAAGGGAGTCATTTTCCTCATTTTTTAGAAACAATATATCTGTTGGAAAGCTTATTCCCACAATAAACCAAAAAAGAATTCGAACAACAGAAGAGAAATGTTAACGTGTAGATGCAATAAATACCAAATTTTCCACACAACATTAGCGTCTATTTGAATAGTTACGGGATTTCAGTATTCATTTAATGAATAATCAAATTGTTGTGAAACTTGATTATTTTCCGACGTACACTGCAAATACGCGACATGCAATTTCGCATTCAAAAACAGTTAAATTTGAAGTGTTGTGTGCTCGAATGCTGTGAGTTAGAATTTTAAATGTTATCTAAAATGAACGGCAAGCGATCTGTGAAAAAATATACTCTGTGAGCGGAGTCCCTTCAAATCACACAATAGGGTTGTTGTAGCGGCGTTGAATATTTTCGTGGGTTTTGCACAATGGTTGAGGTTAGGAGAGTTGAATTTTTTTATAAGTTTTGTGAACGTACTGTTGAAATAATAATAACTTAGAGATGCGCAGAGTTTGCAAGTGAAAGGCGTATTCCGATGTGAACAACAAAAGTTCTCATGTTTCTTTGCGTAAGGATTTAAAGGGATTTCAGTGAGTATTGAAGGTTAGTTGGGTATGATATTAAAAAATCACAATTTTACTACAACTTAGGTTAATTTATACATTCTGAGCGTTATTTGATTTTTCCAACTGAAAAATTATTAATTAAAGACTTTTGCATAAGAATATAATGTGCGGAATGGCAGTGCAATAACCACGGTAAGCGAGAATTCAAAACTGTTTCTAGAGATTGAAAAATGATTTCAAATATTATGGTTACTAATCTCTTGAATGTAACTTTCGCCATATAACGTTAAGAATTTGCCAAGTATTCAATACCTGAATAAAACTTTGTTTTAGTTTACTCCCCATGCTCTAAATCGATAATGGTTTGAATGGAGTCGTATATGAAACACAAAGGGGAACAGGCGAACTCTTCTTGATTTTATTCGATAGATAAAATAATTAAATAAAAAAGGACTGCTCAATCGCGTCCTTACCTCACGGTGGGTAATGACTTCAATTTTCTGGATGGGCGGCGATTTTCCTAAGATGTTCAATCGTCTGCATATCTTTTACCTGTATAAAATCGTTTAACAGATTGCCTAATGCCATTGTCATCCTCACTCAAACTTCCTGTACGACGGAAGTTGAGACATTCAGAAAATTGATTACATTTGTCATCCCTACGACGAATATCGTAGCGATAAGTACGTGTTATTTTACGACTTGTATCATTGTCTTGGTACGGGAATCAGTTAAATATATGTTTGTTAGACTAGATATTGCAGCGATAGCTACGTGGTTTTTGAAGCTCATGATTGTACCTTGGTCATTTTAGACGTGAGCTAAAATTAGAAGCTTAACAATTGAGTAGTAATATAGAAACGCGTAATCGAAAGATAGATGTACATAGTTAAAATAGTATAAATATCATGTTCTCAAATGCACACCTCTATATATAGCTATAGCACCTCCAAAGCCTATCCAAAGTTTGTCCAGGCAGGACACGTAAATATGTTTCCCACACAGGCTCAATTCTGCCCAACACTTGCCCGAAAAATTCTTCGAAGTCTTTGAACAGCAATGAAGTGAAGCTTGCCTTTGAGTTTCCGGTGCACAGCGAGCGGTTTAGTTTTGCGGCACAGACACTGAACTTGAAAATTCACCCATTTTATAGCGCCGCATAGGAAAAACATTAACAGAAGATAAGTTCCTCATTTCAAAGCGATGGGTGAAACCTCCTCGTTTTTGTCGAAACATACCGAAGTCGCTGTCGTGTAGTGAATTGGTTAACCATTTAAAGTACTCATTTTTGTGAAATGAAGCAAATTTTGTCTCTAACAAGGTTTCTGTGACCTTCATAAGTGTCCACACTTGCGTTGTGCAGGACTGCGTTCAGTCTCTAGCTCTGCTCTGCTCCCTGCAGATTTGTTGAGCGGCTCATTTTTGGCAACAAATTCTCGGGGAAGTTGCGTAGGGAAAGCCCCAGGCTTTACTAAGGAATTTAGTGCAGTCGGTGAAACTCGCAGAAGGTTTGCAGCCGCCCGAAATATAATCTTTTCGCTCGCAGTGCTTTCCTTAAACGAGGCCTGACTCATATTCAAATGCTCAGATGCAGGCGCGCAACTTAAAAATACGAGTTCAGCCATTTTGGCGACGCTTCCTTGGGGTCCAGCCTCGTCAGGATCTGTTCACATTCCTCGGCGTCCGGCAGACTCATAAAGGAACTTCTGAGGTACCCATCCCGCTCCTATGATCACGCATTAAATACCGTATTGGCAATGCCATTTCACCGAAGAAAAGTTCAGATTTAGTGACCGATGGAAATTTGAGTTTGGTTTATCTATGGTTCGTTGAATTATGAAGGGTTAGGATTGATATTTTTTGTATTGCAATTTAAGAAGGATTGTGGAACCGTGAGGTAGGTGAGTAAACTAATACAAGCTGGAATTGTAGGGACAAAGAGCAGTTTTGAAATAAAATGTTTGATGACTCCAGTGCGATTCATAAATGACTGCTTTTCGTGTACACTCATTTGCGTTGGCGGCTGGACTGCCTTAGAAATAGAATTTTACTGAATATTTGATTTTTAACAACGCGGTTTGATACATCATATTTCGGAGTACTGTATGCAACGGAGTTCAGTAAAGCAGTTAGTAATATTTACCAGTAGGACGAGGGGAGGATTCCAATGCAAATTGTCTATATATTCAATGAAGGCTCAAAAGCCCCCTGTTGAAGCGATTGAACTATTTTTCTTTCTGTTCGATTCTATTTGTTCTATTTATTTTCGCTACAGTTTTATTACTTGCCATTACTCACCATTGCTTATCATTGCTTGCCATTACTCACCATTGCTTGTCATTGCTTGCCATTACTCACCATTTCTTGCCCTTGCTTGCCATTACTCACCTTGCTTGTTATTGCTTGCCATTAATCACCATTGCTTGTCATTGCTTGCCATTAATCACCATTTCTTGCCCTTGCTTGCCATTACTCACCTTGCTTGTTATTGCTTGCCATTAATCACCATTGCTTGTCATTGCTTTCCATTATTCACCATTGCTTGTCATCACTTGTAATTAGATTGCACGGACCAGTTCACGAATTTTTTCAAATTTTTCAGTCCAAAAAGTTGATTAGGCAAAAAAGTTAAACAGAAATTATAAGTGGAATGTTTTACTTTCAAACTTTCAGTTCACACTTTTTCTAAAATTTTTCAAATTTATTATAATTATTTAAGGAAAAAAGCGTTTAGCCGAAGCTCTCAGTAAGTAAAAGTGTATTGCATTCAAACTTTCAGTTCAAAACATTTTCCAAATCTTTCAAGTAAATCAGAGTTATTTAGGAGAAAAAAATTAGTTAACGCTATATTTTTAGTAAAAGTGTGTGGTTATTTTGATCAAAGTTACTTAGGAGGAAAAAAACGTTAATGCTAAGCGTTAATGATAAAAGTGTGTGGTTATTTTGTCTAACACTTCATGAGAAAAAACTGAGTTAACGCTAAGCCTTCGGCAAAAGTGTGTGTTTATTCTGCCTAACACGACCAGAGAGGCGTCAGAGAGAGCGGCACTCGAGCGGCCTCTCCCACTCAGCTGGCAATTACGATGCCGCTGCCGGAATTTCATCATCATACCCAGCTCATCTAGCTTAGCTGACGCTTTCCCCTCTCCCCTCACCCTGCCTTGCGGAGGGTAAGGCCTGTGCTGGTACTCTCCCCTCTGGAGTTTTCCCTTCTTCCCTCACTCCACCCTGCTAAGGTTAAGGTACGTGCTGATACTCTTATCCCCTCTCAATTTCCCCAGAAGAGGGTAAAGCCTGCGCTTATCCACACTTTCCCTTTGGGGCTTTCCCCTTGATTTTCACTCCCCTCACCAGAGGGTTAGGCCCGTGCTTGTGCATATTTCTCCTTTGGTGGTTTCTACTCGAATTTTACTCCCCTAATTCCCCTCCAAACAGGGTAAGGCCTGTGTTTGTGTGCACTTCCCCTCTGGTGATTTCCCCTCGATCTTCACCCCCCTCATTACCATTAGCATATGTTAAGACCTGTGCTTTTTGTTTTAAATTCAGCTTGAAGAACTCCAAGTTTGAAATTGAATTTGTAGAAAACCAGTATGATATGAGAAGCAATGCAAAGAAGAGGAGGTCACGCATATGAAATTCTTGCAAAGGAACTCTCTCTCCGCTCTTTTATGCAGGTAAATTGCTCGTGGAAGATTGCCATTTCTGTAGGGCTTCTCAGCGAAGAATTTCATGTCGCTAGAGCCCGAAATATTTTGGTGCTCCAAACTAATATCTATTTTTTAAAAAATCAGTATTGAACCCGTTTCTCGCTTCTGCTTTATTTTATAGGTAATGCGTCATGGAAGTTATCAGCATTGCGTGAAAAGTAAAAGGGGATTTTTGCTCTAATACTTCCAATAAGACGAGTCATGGGACCACACCCTGTTTACCGGCTGCGTTTAGAAATATCGTGTTCATATTAACGTACTGATGCATCCTTCTCTGAAATCTCTCATCCAGGTCTTCATTTTTTTCGCCCTTCTATTTTATACGTGCGTGATAATTATTGAAAATGTTTTGTTGGTTTCTGTGCGTGCCTAGTGTCTGGTGGCACGGGGCTATCCAAGAATGGGTCACTTGGCTCGTTTCAGTTGTTATTTTTCTTCTATTTTGCAGCTTATCTACTCCACGAACATTTGCAGAGCGCGACTGCACTTTAAAAACATGCTTTATTCCAATCAATCAAGCCTGATACATATCATCTTGTACATTGGTTTTTCAAATGCCTATTTACGAGCACCAGGACGCAATGACAGTTACTCCCCGGTCAAGCCGGTACCCGTTTCCGACACTTGGGTGGAGTGGGAATTGTGCTGGAGTTCTCTCATTTCCCAACGGAGAGAAATCACCGCCCGGCGCCGGGATTCAAACTGCCGACACCTTCTCATGAAGGGCGTGTTCTTAACCACTCGGCCACGGTGACCACGTTTTTCGAGTTTCAGTCCACAGACAACTGGTGTGTGGGTTGGTGCAACCACTGATTATAGATCAAACATGATATCACTATGGGAGAGTGAAGGAGTACTATGAGTATTTTTGTTGGGTAGAATTGCTTTGCTTGAGCTAAAAGCTCATTACCCCTGTAGTAACTCGTTTGCCCTTTCTATTCGTACGTGCGAGTTTTGATTTCTATCACGTAAATGAACGCATTTCTTGAAAGCTAAGCTCAGTGGCCATTATTTTGTACATTGAGTGGACGGCATCACAAATAACCGACCCACTTTGGCCAGCAAATTACTGATACTCTCCCTCACGCTTCTTTTGTGTTGTATGTTCTTTCTTTTTATTGTCAGATTGGAATAATTTTTTTCGCGAGCAGTTAGACGCCTCCTGAAATGGCAAAAAAGAATCACTGATACCCTTCCTCATGTTTTGTCTGTGTTAAATGTGCTTCGTTTTCATTGTCAGATTAAAACAAATTCTTCTTCTAGAGCAGTACCATGACACAACGTGCGAGTTACAGTACCATGACACATAATTATTACAAAATAAATTAGTTAAGCAATTCCTTGGGATAAAAATTAATTTCAGCCTTGTTTCGTACTTCAAACGAAAACGAGTATTACCACGTAATCGCAAAAAACTAAAAGCACGCAAACATTTCAAATAGAACCATTCGAAAACTGTTGCGTTTTTATATACCACGTTAATTCACTTCGAAAATTGTACATAAAATTCTGCGGTTAAATGCAATAAAAGTGCTAGAGACGGGCAGCGTGCGCTGGGCCTGCGGCCGGTGAATTCTCTATGGAAATCTTGTGCCGAATGAAGTGCGTCAAAAATAAAATTGCTGGCAGACCTTAGGGAAGGTGTGATCAAAATTCATATTGCGTGCAAAATTCCAGAGCACCGACGCTTCATTATGTTAAAAAAAACTCCCTCTGCAACAGTTCTCTCATTGCATAAAGTACGGCAGTGTGCCTATAATGTGTTCATGAAGTTAGTAGTCCTATTCCGGTGCAGCTTCACTAGGTAAATTTGCCACGGATATGAAAGTGAGGATATCCTGATCAGCATCGAAACTTTTCTACAGCTGATTGCTATAAAAGGAGGTCGCTAGTTTTTATGAAATAATTTTTTTCACTGAAGAGTCCAATTTTGACTCTACAGCAATGATTGCTGCTAAAAATCAATATCAGCTTTGATTAATTAGAACTGGGAGTACAGCTTTTTTCTGCGCTACCATTTTTCCTGAAGATGTCCCAGTGAAGAAATCCTGTAGTTAATCCTACCGGAATTTTTATTCGAGTTGGGTCTTTCTACGCGATGAACGTATGCATAGGAAGGAAAAGTGAAATGAAGCGAGATTTAGCACTCTCGTACATGTGAAAGGCAAAATAACGAGTGACTTTTTCTGTTTTAATATTCTGTGATGAATAATTTCACTACCAACTCTGTTGATCAATTTTACTACCAATTCTGTTGATCAATTTTTCTGCCAACTCTGTTGATCAATTTCACTAACAATTCTGTTGATCAATTTTTCTTCGACCTTTCTTGATAAATTTTGCTGCTTTCTCTTTGAATATTTCCTTTTTAAATCATAGTGTTCTTCAAAAGCCAGTAGTTACCACTACTATTCTTGCGACTATTGATACCTGAAAATCACATCATTAAATTCCCCACACCAAGCATAATTAAGAATCTTTTCACAGTTTCTATCACACTGTCTAATGAAATTTAAAGATTGCTGTTCGCATTCTCTATACAGTGTATATATTTCATTTTCTGCGGTGATGATTGGGTGACTTTTCCCCGCTATAAATTTACGTAAAAGCTTTAAACCCCCGATCAAATTAAAAGTTTGAAAGTTTTTACATCGCTTGCATCATACCCAAAAAATCTGTCTCTAAAACTCATGCATGTCATGCATATCTCAAGAATCTAATTCAAGAACAACATTTTGGAGGGTGTTTTTGAATCAATTTAAACTGAAAGTTATTCCGTTTGCCCTTACAAGCAGCAATCAGGATTTTTTGGAATGTGTGTCAGAAAAACCCTGACACTGATACCATTTTCACACAGTATCACTGATACATTTCTACTCCGAAAGATATCAGCCGCGCATAAATGATTTTTCCAAATAAATGAACTATTGTTATTTAAAACAAGAAAAAGGTTTTTTGCTATTAACTTTTATGGTTTGAGAAGCAATGTCAGGTATCTGAAAATTTCTCCTCCGAATGATAGAAACAGTGCAAAAATAATTTTTTCAATTGCAGAACTATTGTCATTTAAAACACGAATTCGGGTTTTTGCTATCAGCCTATATGGTTTGAGAAGCCATGTAAAGGAGATTTGGTCATGTCGATGACATTCTTGCAAAGGAACTCTTTCTCTGCTCTTGAATGCAGGTAATTGGCATTTTTGCAGGTCTTCTCAGGGAAGAATTTCATGTCTCCAGAGCCCGAAATATTTTCTTGCTAGAATCTAATGACCATTTTTAAGAAAATCAATATTGCTTTCTGTCCTGACTCCTCAGCGTCTCTCGTTCTGAATCGTGTCCTTCAGATTTGGCGATCCTCTTGTTGTATGATTTTTTTTACTTTGCTGTTTCTTTCTCAGATAAGTAGTGTTGAACTGCTTTCCTTAATGTTATGTTTGTAGTCAAAATAGTGCACTTGTAATAACACTCAAATTAGATACTTTATTCATTCATTTATATATATTTATAGATGCATGATGTATGTGTGTGTATAGATATAGTATTAATAGTATACTAGTACACTAGTACACACATACACACATACATATATTTACATATATATATATGTATGTGTGCGTGTGTACATATATGTCTATATATATATTTATACATACATACGGCGTATAGGTTAAAACATCATGAATAATTGATTGAATAATTTGGCCAGTCATTTGGGATGCTGGAAATAATAACAACCCTGACTTAGGCATAAAAAGGTGAGCATCGTTGCAGTTCAGGTGACACATATATCAACTTAAAATATTGTCCGACTAAAACAATTTCTTCACATCACGTCCCGAATGTTTTTCTTGCTACACAAAACCATAAGTGAGTTGCGTCACCTCTGGTACTAGTGCCCCGATTTGATTTCGTTGGCTGCACTATACGGTGCTAATCATCCCTTACCGGCTGCACCATGCAGTGTTGTTGCTCAACTCGCAGTTTTACTGGCTGCACTGATTACTGCTGTATTTTGCACCCAGTGCACTGATCAGTGTTGCATATTCTACCCTCTCTGCACTGATCAGTGTTACATATTCTGCCCTCTCTGCACTGATCAGTGTTGCATATTCTACCCTCTCTGCACTGATCAGTGTTGCATATTCTGCCCTCTCTGCACTGATCAGTGTTGCATATTCTGCCTCTCTGCACTGATCAGTGTTGCATATTCTACTCTCATTGCACCAATCAACGTTGCTTACCCCATTGCGCTAATCAGCCTTTCCACTAAACTGACGGTGACACTGGCAACACCAGGAAGCTGATTTCGGTTTATCCTAAAAAATCTGAACTCCTTATCAGTTATAGAAACAGAGTGAGCTGACGAGGGGGGTTGAGGAAGTGTGCAGACGAACGAGTCACAAGATGGGGCAGGGTGCGTAAAGAGGAAAGTCGGGCATGGGCAGCTGGAGTGCTCCTCGATGGGGTGCAGGTCGGGCGGGCGAGGGGGCCAAGGGACGGGCCGGGCACGAGGGGGCGAGTTCGGTGGCACGGTGCCAAGTTTGGTCGTCCTCGCCGGCCCAAAATAGCCGCCCTTGCGAGGAGCGGAAAATGAGGAAAACGCTGCAAAACCGACGCTCCCCTTCCCCCCCGCTGTGGGGTGGGGCCCCTTATGGTGGGGCCTCAGCGAGGCGTGGCGTGGGGGTGTTGGCTCTTTAGGCTAAGGACCGTGTGCGGATCATGTCAAGGTGTTAGATCCCTTTTATTGCAACATGATCATGTCAAGGTGTTAGATCTCTTATATTGCATCATGATCATGTCAAAGTGTTAGATCCCTTATACTGAAACATGATCATGTATTGGTGTTAGATCCCTTATGCTGCAACATGATCATGTTAGGGTGTCAGATCCCTTATATTGCAACATGATCATGTTTGGGTGTTAGATTCCTTATATTGCGATATGAGGATCATGTCAAGGTGTTAGATCCCTTATATTGCAACATGATTATCTTCATGTGTTAGATCACTTATGTTGCGACATGATAATGTTAAGGTGTCAGATCCCTTATTTTGCGACATGGCGATTATGTCATGGTATTGGATTAAACATATCGCTTGATACGGGAATTGTTTCCCATGAATGAGCTGTTATCTCAAATCGGCCAAAAATAATGTTTGCTCTATGCGAGCTCTAATACCTTAAACTAGCTGTGCTGCTACTCTCAGTTCTAGGGTTGATTCAGCTGAATTCTTTTTATTGTTGGCGGTGCGCTCGCTGATTTATTTCATCCTAGATTATGGGGTTGTCAGAGAAAACGAACTTTCGATGAAGTAAATGGAACGAAGAGTAGAAATGATGAAGAATGAAGCTGATGAGCAAATCACTGGACATGATCCGTATGGAAGCCTTAGCTAGAGTTAACAACTGCAAAAAATGGGTAAAAATGAATGCACCATAGAAATGAAGGGTACACGAGGAAGTAACGGGTTATCAGTCATAAGTCTAAAATGTTTTTTACGAACACTTTTGAACCCGGCACAAAGATGTTAAGCAAGCGCTAGGGGCTAAGTAGCACGTTCATTACGGAACTCACTTGCAAACCTTGTATGCATAACAGCTTATACTGAGGTTGTAATCTAACGCACCGACATGGCAACAGTTATCTCTACCCAGACACGAAGACGAGAGGCCAAGCAATTATTTTTCCGGAGTGGAAGAAAGCATACAGAAGAATTCTGCTTCCCATATCCAACATCGCGAAGACAGCAGTTCCTCCTATCACACACGACCTCGGACAGCGACGGCTTGTCGGATCAAAAACGTCGGCTCTAGGGAAGTTAGAGAAGTTTATTACTTCCTCCTTAGACGAGAATCGGACAAAAGAAGGCCAAAGAAATGAGGGGCAGCAATCTTTCCAGAATCAGCCCATGAGACCGCGTAATAACATTTACCCAAGACAAACAACCGAGCGAATCGGTTGTTCTGCTCGGATGTGTCACGAGAAAAGGCTGTCTGCCTCGTCTCTCATTAATTTACACTAATGAGAAGACCGAATGCTCGCTTGAGGGGTTGGCATACCTCAATAAAATGCACAGGAAACACAAGGAAAATTTATGGGCAAGCCCAAACAAATCAACACTACTACAAAATGTGTATACTAAAATTGGGCAGTACTCACCGATGTACGTTGAACTCGACTTACTCACTGCGCGTTTTTCAGAGCGCATCAGTTATGATGAGGGGCTGCTTGCTACTAAATTTGGGGGATTTTATACACGTGAAAATTCACTTAATTTATAATTTACGGCAATACATCATACAGAACATCGATAAGCGCACGCAATGTATGGCATTAGAACTGGTGTAAATTGAGTAATGGTATTCTAGAAATTTCATGTGTTAAACAGCTTGCATAACAGAACGACAATAAATGCTACCGCTGGCCAGCTTCCCCATATATTGCTCCTACATAAAATGCCACAAATGAGGCCTGCCAACATTTGCATTCCCGCAGCACAGAAGGTGGTCTCACTTCAAACCACAGAATTGTTCTTTTACAAACAGCTTCAGTTCAAATTTCTGTCTTGTGCACAGTACACAGAAAGTCTGTTGCGAAATGCTGATCCCGGCACTCCCGAGAATCTTCTTGCCTTGTAGTACGTTTAATCCAGTTAATCCAGTTTTACCTTCCCACCTGAAATTTTGTATTACATCTACCTCACTCATATTCACAATATTTTCTTGCCATATTTAATTGAACGGCGCAGATTTATCATCATATGTATCCATCCTTTTAACAGCATCTATCGCGAATGAGTAACATGAGTCTTACCCGGCCCATCGACGTTTAAACTTTCTTATAACTTTCTACATCTCATCCACAGTGGTCTTGTGCAGAGATTTCTTCTCTGCAAAATGGAAAGAGAAAATTTTGGATTAGCAAATTCCCCAAAAAAACGATTTTACCAAATTAACTACGTATTGCTCATTTTTTTAAAATTATATTTCCAGTATTGCACTTGATAAAAGAAACGCACTTCTCACGACGCCCGTCGACGCAGACTGAATTCACTCCCTCAGTAATGACGCTGTGCTCAAGAGCGCGGTTCTCTCCTTTTCCGTACAGACCAATCGACTTTTGAAAGGGTATTCAGGGTCGTTTGTATTGGCTTAGAGCCTTTTGGCGTGAACTTCTGACTCCGCCCTTATGAGGTTTCACGGGATTCTCGCTGAGCGCCGTTGGCCCTTCTACATCTTTTCCCTGTATTTTTTTTTTTTTTTTTTTTTTTTTTTTTTTTTTTTGCTCAAGTGTTAGGACCCTTAAATCTGTCGACCACTGTGTTTGTAGTTTCGAGGCTTGTGCAATTAACCCTCACAACAGGCGGTTCTGCCGAGGCGTAGAGGACTGCTTACACCGTCAAATTCTTGATAGCGTAATCTACCCACCTCGCCTGAAACAACACACATCTAATGGCCGCCTACCCCTAACATTTATTTAACCAAACATTTGGTGAAGAGACCCCTTCTGTGCCGCTGGGATTTTTTAGGTAAGCATTGAGTGAGCACCAAAATTTATAACACACAATTACAATTTCCCTAAATTCTAAAAAAAACGCAGAATGAAATCACAATTACCATTTCCCTAAATTCTCATGTTTTAATTCGTTAAATCATTCGCTAAATTGATTATTCTCGACATGACCCCAAAACACAAGAGCACCAATCAGTTAGCACAAAAAAAAGGACATAAATTAGTTAAATTCCCAAAATTAAATCTTTCCCAACATCCCCGCTCCTTTACATAAAAGAAAATTGACTCGACAATTTTTTTTTTTTTTTTTTTTTTTTTAGTATTAGCGTCATGTTATTCATTTGAACAATTTGAACTGAATTATTAGCCAACTTAAGACACAAATGGTACACATCTACTTAAGCCAATTATGTTCTAAATTAATTCCGCAGAAACATGGTACATTACATTTAACAATCTTATTTATTACAATACAATCAGCCACAGCGTAATATATTGTGTCATCTTCATCTAACCGATGCGTCTGTTTTTCCCGCCGAACTGAAGTGCGTACTAAATACTTGAGTCCTAAATCCTAATAACATTCACAAAATTTAGTGTACACATTTCCTACATTCTCAAATATTCTCAAGTGTCGATGTTTTTGTCTTCCAGATCTCTCTAGCCGTTTGCATCTTCTGTTCTATAATTCCTTGACGCTGCTTTTGACGATTCGCTGTTCACTCCTTGGGTATCGTTGACGGAGTTTGCTGTCCTTCCATTTTTCTCTTCTGGCATTCCAATGCCATCACACACGCGTTGAAGATAGGTACTCATTTTCAGAAGGAAGGATTGTGATCCCAATATCCAGCCTCATATAAAATTTCTATACACCACATTACTTGCACGATTTCATTCGGTAACACGCATCATAATCACGATTCAAGTTACCACTAAATCATGTTAAGTACAATCTTTCACATACATTTTAGGACGTATATTCGAACTCAAATTTTAATCGTCAGACTACTCGTGAATGCCGCTTCGTTGATCAGACGAATTGGCGAATCAGGAACTTATGTTGGTCTGTCGAAGAATACGAGTTGAAGCGTCGATAACTTTTTTTTTATTCGATTAAGTCTCCCCTCGCGATGGGGTTCCAATCCCACGAAGTAATGCTGAAGTATTCCGAGGCATAATCCTGCGTAGTGCACACTGGTATCCTGTAGAATCCCCCTCAGTATCCCTTGACGTCACGTGGAATCTGGTAGACACTAGATGATGTTTTTATTTTATTCGAGTGAACACTCTTATTTATGCGAGAATTCCGTGGGTTAATATTCTCTGAAGACCGTCCGCTTCATTCAAAGCCTATCCGCCGAAATCTCTTTTACATTTTCATTTCACGTATAAATAGAGATGCCTCAATGCGGCTTCAATATTCCAAGTGATTATTTGCCTAGTAAAAATTCACAGGAATATTGCATGCGAGTTTCAGGAATGCCTTTCCAAGCGTTCATGTCACAATGCAAATTCCAAATAAATCAAATTAAATTCAATACTCAATAATATAAATGCATTATTATTGGTTCATATGGGTACCCATTTATAAAAGCATTTTTGAACACTATTACATTACGGCGCCCTAGAACATTATCTGCTTTATTTTCGTATTCTCTTCCTTCCTTCCTCATCCTGGTACTGCGGCGTTCTGTGGTGCTTTCCACTTCGAAGTGTCGAGTGCTGCTAATTAGTCGAGAAATTCTTCCTGGCTCGGCCGTTCACTAACGATGTCCTCTTCACAGCCTGACCACGGGCGAGTTAAGCAATCACTGGTGTTCTCCGCATTCTTCTGAACATGGTGCGCAATCTCTGGCTGCAGCTCTACCGCAAGCGGCTCTGAGCTAATTACTTGTGCTCTCCGCACTCTTCAGAACATGGTGCAAAACTTCCAGCCGTCCACACATCTTCTACGTTTCCCAATGCAACGTTAGCGTTTGTTCTACAATTAAATACTTCCAATACAAGTTCGATTAAATCCCCTATGTCGTACAGTTGTTGTCTGTTCGTTGTTCTTGTAAATAATTACTTATATTCCACGTGATTCTTCCTGAATTTGCTGCTTATACGAGACGCATTCGTGTTATGTAGTTGATCTGGCCTGTTTTGTGCTGAAGTACATACTACGCTAATCTACCAAGAAATTAATTCCTTAAGTCTGAAAGAAATGTTCTACACTACAGAGTAAGATGATACTAATTCCTTCCGGAATAACGTGTTTACGATTTTCTTTCAGGGCAAGAGAGAGACACAAAGTCAGAAAATTCAACGCTACAGCACGAAATATCCGCAACTTTAACCTGACGCTAAACATATTTTCCCCGATACGAAAATGAACGGTCTAAAGCTATCGATAAAATTAGCAAGCCTGAGATAGCCTCAGCCTAAGCACTTCAGACTAAACTAGTTAATTCACTCGAGTTATTTCGCTTTACGAAATGCTGGCGAGGAAATATATGTGCATACTACAAAGGAAACAAAGTACTCCTCTTGCGAAACACACGAAAATTAACCTAAATGAAACGCTCAATTTCCCTTCACTTAGCAAGAAAGAAAATGAGCACTAAGCATAGGGTAAGATTCGATCACTCTAACAAGGGTCTCGTTATGCACTAGATTTCTTGTGAGCAAAGGAAATTGGAGTGACATAACCTAGAACATCTCCCTACTGCACGAAGCATCTCACTCTTAGTAGGAACACATTTAGATTAAAGCAATACAGCGCAAAAAAACTCACTCCTACGTAAGAGCTCTGCTAAAATTGAACGCACAAGAACACATTTCACAAAGTTAAGGTGACGCATGATCTCAGTCCACTGCAGCTCGCTTCCAAGTGGCAATTCACCTACACCTTGAACGCAAATTGTAGCTTCGCCGCTCCTTGAACGCAGCTCTCGCGCTTACGTGGTTCTCTGTCCTCAGGTCTTCATCTTCTCTCTCAATAGTTTCATATCCGTTTCCATTCCCTGGTTCAGCTGCGACGTCCGACGTGCCGGGAAAAGCCTCGCCCCGTAGGAAAGCAACTTTCAATCTATCCAAATGAACCCTTTCTTGTCGGTTACTATATAGTGCTTTAATGGTCGCATTTGTGGCATTCCTTTCAAGGACACGATAGGGGCCTAACCAGTCGGTAGGCCACGCGTTTGCAGCTTCGGCCTTTCCTGTCGGATTGTGTAATAAAACAATATCTCCGCTCTCCACCTGGTTGTTTTTCACACCTCTTTCCTTCATTTGCACCGACTTGTCGTGTGAAGCCTTGGACTTGGCCTTCACTACTTTGAACGCATTGTGAAGTCGGACGCTCACCTCGGCACTGTAATTGTCCCCAAGAGAATAATCCATGCGAGGTTTTTTCAGCCAGTTAACAACAGGAATTTCAGCGTCCCTACCAAAAAATAAATAATACGGTATTTCTTCAATAACACTTTGATAACTTGTGTTCAGTGCCAAGCATGTCCACGGCAAAGCATCATGCCACGATGGTTGATCGCTGGCTGCGAGGTGAGACAGAACCGTTTTGATGTTCTTGTTCTGACGTTCCGTCATTCCGTTTGATTGGGGATGATATGCTGATGTGTTGTAGTATTTTATTTTTAATCTTTCGCACACGTTACGGAACAATGTTGATGTGAACTCTGTACCTCTGTCTGAGACGAGCGTTTTCGCAGGGCCATACGTGGTTACGAATTTAGTTAACGCTCGAGTCACTTCCTCAGTTGTCTTGCTTCTGAGTGGGAAAGCAGCGACATATCTACTGAAGTGATCAACCACGGTTAAGATGTATTTGTGGCCCTCATTCGAGACTGGCATTTCAATCAAATCAACACCTATTCTGTCCAGAGGCTTGTCAATTTCAGGGAATGAACCCATGCTAACACAAATGCGATTGTTGATCTTACGTTTCTGGCACTGCATGCACGAATCGATGTATTTGTTAACGTCGCGAGACATGTTAATCCAGTACCCAAATTCCATGAGCTTTTTCCACGTTTTAGCACGACCTTGGTGTGCAGCGATTGTGCTATCATGCGCTAACGTTATCGCTGCTTCTCTCAGAGCGTCTGGCACAACGATTAAGTGCCTTGTTCTATTAGGCTTTCGTTGTGTCTTTCTGAAATACAATATGCCTCCGTCGGTGAAGATTTCGGGTTTTAGAGCGAGACTTGGAGCGTCCCCTAATTTGTCACCTTCAAGATATCTCAGTACAGGTCCCCAAAGAGGATCCTTCAATTGCTCTGCTCTCACGTTTTCTTTCTGCAAACTACTTTCCGCCTCTTGCACGCTGGGAGTTTCATCTAACATCGTCGTGACGAACACTGTATTAGGTGCTTCGTCATCTGGATTCTCTTCTCCTTTGTCGTTCGCAATATTTCTCGACAAGGCGTCGGGTACAACGTTCTGAGCTCCAGGCCGATAAATTACCTCAAAATCATACTGTGAGAGAGTTAGTGCCCACCTCATAATTCTATTGTTCTTGGTGTTCTTACCTTTGAACAAATATTTGAGGGCAGTGTGATCTGTGATCACAACAAATTTATTGCCGTACAGATAAGGTGAGAAGTGATTTACAGCGGCAACCACTGCCAACCCTTCACGCTCCGTAATTGAATAACGTTTTTCAGCATCATTGAATCTTTTGCTGAAGTATCCAATCGGTTGTTCCTTACCCTCACATTTCTGAGCAAGCACTGCGCCCGAGCCCTCATTTGAGGCATCACAGCTCAAGTAATACGTCTCATTTAGAGAAGGTTTCTTCAGAACTGGAGCTTCTATCATGAGCTGCTTAAGTTTACAGAAGGCTTGCTCGTGTACTTCCTCCCACTTGAATCTTGCCCCCTTTTTAGTCAGCGCATTAAGAGGTGCAGCTGTTGTAGCGAAATGCGGAATGAATCGCCGGTAGAAGTTGAGCGCTGCTACAAACGAGCGGACTTTGCGTGCGGTCGTCGGCCTAGGGTAATTTTGCATGGCCTCAACATTTTTGGGGTCCGGAATGAGTCCCTCACGACTGATGTAACATCCTAGGTACTTCACTTGTTTTTGCGCAAACTTGCACTTGTCCAAGCCTATTTTGACTCCGGCACATTGAAATTCGTGCAACACTTCCCTCAAATTTTCTAGGTGCTTCTCAAAAGTCATAGAGCTAACGCACACATCGTCCAAATAAATAGCGGCGAATTTTCCAAGCTGCCTTTTCAGAACATGACAAATTACTCTCTGGTACACTGATGTTGAGCACTTGAGTCCCATAGGCAGCCGAGCGTACTCGAAGTTGCCTTGTCGAGTCTGAAATGCCGTGTACTGCTTACTTTCTTCATCTAGCTCAATTTGATGGAAGGCTGATTTTGCATCGACAATGGAATAGTACTCTTTCCCAGCAACTTCTTCCAGGGTTCCTATGATGTTGGGAATCGGGTAATGTTCGTTCACCACTCGCATGTTCACAGCTCGCAGATCAAGGCAAATTCTGTGGCCTCCTCCAGGTTTCCTTACGAGTACGAGCGGATTTTTCCAAGCACTTGTGCTCTCTTGCACAACTCCACTTTCAATCATCTCCGAGACCTTTTTATCAATAATTTCTTGGCTGGTGTACGGAATACGCCATCCCTTCGTTTGAATTGGCCTGTAATCACTCAGCAAAATTTTGTATTTCACTCCCTTGACGTGGCCAATATCCATCTCGTCTGCACTAATTGTCTTGTGATATTCCTTCAGCAGGTTCCTAACTTGTTCTTGTTTTTCAGCATCCAAGTGACTGAGGTCAAGCTCATTAATTTGCTGAAAGCGCTTCTCTCTGCGGAGATTTTCTGCTTCACTGGTTTCATCTTTATTTTCTTCTGTAGTCGCACTTTCATTCGAGATTTCGTGGCATGTTGCAACTATTGCTCCTTCAGTTAGAGCAATTTCCTCGGCAAAAGGGTTAAGCACAGGCATCAAAACATATCCATTTTGTACCTTTGCAGCGGTGGCTCCGACGTAAGGCGCCCACTTAACTCTAGGCTCTAAAATCACTTCCTTTCCATCAAACTTGATATCTGCTCGGCACTTTACCATGGTTTGTGCGCGAGGCTTCACTGTAATGTCCTCAGCGAGAGTAACCGATGCTTCCTCCCGCGTTACACACAAAATTTTTGGGGAAGTTGGTCCTGGCGCTGAAAACATGTTCACATATGTGCCAAACAGTGATGCCCTACGTTTTTCGAAGTCTAGCTTGGCATTGACTTTGTTCATTACTTCCACTCCTATTAGCAGGTCTCCTGGGAATGCATTTTCTTTCACAACAAAGCATCTCTGTACAATTTTCTGACCGTTAACTTTGATTGGCACATTAATCTTTCCCAGCACTGGCACGGGTTCCTCTCCAATTGTTTTTAATGCAGTCGATGTTCCTTTCACACTAGCATTTTTGATCCCTGCAACCACACGCTCCTTTACCAAGCATATATTTGCTCCAGTATCAAGAAGTGCGGTTACAGGTGTACCATTCACTTGGAGTATAACGCTGGGATTTATTATTGGAGCTAACGGTCTCCTATCCCGTTTTTTGGCTGTCCTGCAAAATGTTGCACTCTGCAATCAGCTCTTAGGTGCCCAAATTTACCACAGTTGACGCACGGCGGTGGCACTGCTCTATACTGTGCTAAGTCCACTGCAGGTGCAGGTGGTACTTCCGAATGCGGCTGTGGCTTTCTTGCGTAGTATATTTGGTGCTGCTGACTCCTAAGTCTGCCCTTTTCGCTCCAGTGGGGTGCTTCATAATTCCCTCTTCGGCGACAAGGAGAGTGTCGTATATTTCTGTCCCTTGCCCTCCAAGGTTGCTCTTCACTGCGGTAGCCTCTTTGCCGCGGTGGTGAATGTCGCATCGTGTGGCCCACGCGCGCAGTCTGATGCTGTGGCCTCCTTTCGCTTCGCTGTACTCTCTCTCTCTCTGGTTCCCTTCTCTCTGTTTTTTCCCTTGGTACTGGTACTATGCGTCGATTTTCCACTTCGATTGCCATTTCTTTCAATTCTTGGATTGTCGTAGGTCGCGCATCACTTCGGAAGGGTTTCGTGATGTCTTCCCTTAATCCGAGCCACATCAAATCTACAATGGCTCGCTCCGGATTTTCTAGATAATTCTCGTTGTACAGCCTTTCCAGGCGCGTCAGGTACTCAGATACTCCTTCTCGGCTGGTTTGCTTCTTGGTAACTATTTCAAACATCGCTTGCGTTGGATGTTCGACTTGATCGGCGTATGAGCGCAGCCATGTTTCCGCTTCCCGCAGGTTTGTTAGGGTACCAATAATTTTATTGCATTCCTTTGCCTCTTGTGGACCTAGGCATAGGAAGAAGGCATTCACCTGCTCGCTGTTGTTCAGATTGCCAGTTAAAAACTTCAACCTTGCCATATGTTCCCCAACATCGTCGCCTCTCCTAAACTTGGCCCCAATGGCACCCACGCAACTGGTCACAACCGGCATGTTGACTTCCTCCTCTTCAGGTTGTGGTTGCGCCGCTCGTCCGTTCCCCCTTGCGTTGTTCCTTCTTCCTCGTGCAGGCATTGTGTCGATTTTCTCCAATTTAAATTTCCCAAAACTCAAAAATTTGCGATCACTCAAATAATTTTAAACTTACTCACTGTGAAATTTCACTGACACTTTGAATTAATCGCGTAAACACACTAGAATTTTCTCACTGCATCTCATCACTTTTATAAACACTTTCACTTCTTTAGCTGTATGGTAGTGCGCTTGCTGGCTTCTCACCCCGGAATACAGAAAATTTTATACTACGAGTTATGTGCCTCTACTGAAATTTGTACGTTTTGCACATGAAAACAATCCAAACAAAAATACAATGCAACTGTTATACTACACTCACAAATTCACAGAAATTACAAAGCGATCGCGTTGATCTTTGCCAAATTGTGTTGTCACGAGAAAGGGCTGTCTGCCTCGTCTCTCATTAATTTACACTAATGAGAAGACCGAATGCTCGCTTGAGGGGTTGGCATACCTCAATAAAATGCACAGGAAACACAAGGAAAATTTATGGGCAAGCCCAAACAAATCAACACTACTACAAAATGTGTATACTAAAATTGGGCAGTACTCACCGATGTACGTTGAACTCGACTTACTCACTGCGCGTTTTTCAGAGCGCATCAGTTATGATGAGGGGCTGCTTGCTACTAAATTTGGGGGATTTTATACACGTGAAAATTCACTTAATTTATAATTTACGGCAATACATCATACAGAACATCGATAAGCGCACGCAATGTATGGCATTAGAACTGGTGTAAATTGAGTAATGGTATTCTAGAAATTTCATGTGTTAAACAGCTTGCATAACAGAACGACAATAAATGCTACCGCTGGCCAGCTTCCCCATATATTGCTCCTACATAAAATGCCACAAATGAGGCCTGCCAACATTTGCATTCCCGCAGCACAGAAGGTGGTCTCACTTCAAACCACAGAATTGTTCTTTTACAAACAGCTTCAGTTCAAATTTCTGTCTTGTGCACAGTACACAGAAAGTCTGTTGCGAAATGCTGATCCCGGCACTCCCGAGAATCTTCTTGCCTTGTAGTACGTTTAATCCAGTTAATCCAGTTTTACCTTCCCACCTGAAATTTGAATTATAACTTGTTACTCATTATAGCGTCAATCACGTTTCCTCAAATATATTCATCTTTCATTCAATAAAGGGGCATTAAATTTTGTATTACATCTACCTCACTCATATTCACAATATTTTCTTGCCATATTTAATTGAACGGCGCAGATTTATCATCATATGTATCCATCCTTTTAACAGCATCTATCGCGAATGAGTAACATGAGTCTTACCCGGCCCATCGACGTTTAAACTTTCTTATAACTTTCTACATCTCATCCACAGTGGTCTTGTGCAGAGATTTCTTCTCTGCAAAATGGAAAGAGAAAATTTTGGATTAGCAAATTCCCCAAAAAAACGATTTTACCAAATTAACTACGTATTGCTCATTTTTTTAAAATTATATTTCCAGTATTGCACTTGATAAAAGAAACGCACTTCTCACGACGCCCGTCGACGCAGACTGAATTCACTCCCTCAGTAATGACGCTGTGCTCAAGAGCGCGGTTCTCTCCTTTTCCGTACAGACCAATCGACTTTTGAAAGGGTATTCAGGGTCGTTTGTATTGGCTTAGAGCCTTTTGGCGTGAACTTCTGACTCCGCCCTTATGAGGTTTCACGGGATTCTCGCTGAGCGCCGTTGGCCCTTCTACATCTTTTCCCTGTATTTTTTTTTTTTTTTTTTTTTTTTTTTTTTTTGCTCAAGTGTTAGGACCCTTAAATCTGTCGACCACTGTGTTTGTAGTTTCGAGGCTTGTGCAATTAACCCTCACAACAGGCGGTTCTGCCGAGGCGTAGAGGACTGCTTACACCGTCAAATTCTTGATAGCGTAATCTACCCACCTCGCCTGAAACAACACACATCTAATGGCCGCCTACCCCTAACATTTATTTAACCAAACATTTGGTGAAGAGACCCCTTCTGTGCCGCTGGGATTTTTTAGGTAAGCATTGAGTGAGCACCAAAATTTATAACACACAATTACAATTTCCCTAAATTCTAAAAAAAACGCAGAATGAAATCACAATTACCATTTCCCTAAATTCTCATGTTTTAATTCGTTAAATCATTCGCTAAATTGATTATTCTCGACATGACCCCAAAACACAAGAGCACCAATCAGTTAGCACAAAAAAAAAGGACATAAATTAGTTAAATTTCCAAAATTAAATCTTTCCCAACAGATGTTTTGTGTTCAAAATTAGAGAAAAAGGCCGGGAGCGATGCAATAAGTCTATGTATGCTTGAACGAGTGTGAGGTGGAGTGCCTGGTTGCTTTCAAGGGGCTTCTTTATTTTTCTAGCTTATGAGGTAGATGATTTTATCAGGTTTATTGAAGATAGAGGAAAATAGAACTTAAGAAGTTTTAATCTCGTTAAGCTTTGCAATTTCAAAACGACCAGAGTAATCTTCTAGCTTTTAAGGTAGATGATATTTTATCGGTATAGTGAAGATAGGCGAAAATAGAAGTTATTCCCTGTAAGGCTATTTGCAGTTTTATATTGCTGCTGGGCATAAATTTTAATCAGGTTGTCTCTTGAAACTTGTTTGCAATAACTAATTGCCATGTAATTTTAATTCCCATCTACGAAGCGCTGGGAATGAAATCTGTTGTGAAAGTTCCTACTACGTCATGAATCCAATCAATTTATTTCTATTTCATGCGAATTCCCATAACTATGTCAGCAGTACCGTTATATTTCGAAAAATCAATTATAGTTTAGCAGGAAGGATTTTTTGTGCAAATTTTGGGGAACTATTCCTCACTTTCAAAAAAATTCAAGGCTACTGTTGAAGAGCTCGAGTCTTTCGAGGCTCAAATATCTAATGCATCATCATTATAGATAAGAAATTGCAAACAATCAACGCTATCGTAGAGCTACAGATCGCATCATATGTTTGTCTGAGTTGCCTCAGCACCGAGCCTTGCCACTGTGCGTTGCGTAGCCAAGTCTACCAACTTACGCTGCCAGGAGTAAAGCTGCTACGATGAATTGTTTGCAAAGTCCTCGCTTCCTTGGCAGGAATCTTTGCGACGTACGTAAAGGGAGAAAACTTGTAACCGAGGTAACTCGTAAAAGAGAGATCTCTCAGCTCGTAACAGACACTAGCGTTGCTTGCACAGCGTAAGATCTCCCGGCTCGTAACAGACACTAGCGTTGCTCGTATGGCGTAAGATGTCTCAGCTCGTAAATCAGTCCTGAAGTCGCCTTTAGATGTGCAGGTATGCGCCTGGGAATGAAATTTATCGCAAAAATTCGGGCACGAACACGGCCTAAAAAGCATGCAAAATCTAAGAAAAAAACATATTCGGAAAAAACACGCGTCTTCAGTTTCGTAGCGGTGAACTTCAAAACCGCTGCGTAAAATCTCAATAATGGAGAGCGAGTACATATACTTATACGCACCTTCTAGTACATTTAGAATAAAATTTCTAGTGTATTTTCTGGTGTATGTTCTGGAGTCACTTCACTGGAGGGGAGGCGATGGGCGCAAGGAAATGCTCACTCGCAATACCGCAGTGCCGCACAAAAGCCTTCATTATTCTCGCTCGCTGGCGGAAACCGATCTTCAGTCGCTCAGTCATGCATTAACCCGACCCTGCATCTCTTGTATGACTGCACACACACACACACACACACACGCACCCACACGCGCACACCCACACACGCACACACGCACACGAACACATACACACGCACACACACACACGCACATGCACAAACACACACGCACAAACACACACGTACACTCACGCAAGCATACGAGGAACCATTCCAGTTTACCACTCTCACAACACTCATAAAACAAACACACGCATCACGCGTGTACACACGCCCACACTCAATGTAACTTTGTCACACATACTCACTCTGGGAGTAATATACAGAGCAGTATACTAGGCTCTCATGTGATTAATGATCAGCTTGTCTTGATTTACTGCAGGCCGATAAATTGCGAGCTCAACAAATTGCACCTGCCGATACTGGGAGCTGAGGAGAGAAGCCTTTCTCATCTGAGTGGGAATGGTGGCAGTGGGAATGGGAGTCGCGACTGGGAATGGTGGCAGTGGGAATGGGAGTCGCAACTGGGGATGGTCGCAGTGGGAATGGGAGTCGCAACTGAGAATGGTGGCAGTGGGAATGGGAATCCTAACTGGGAATGGTGGAAATGGGAATGGGAATCGTAACTGGGAATGGTGGCAGTGGCAATGGGAGTCGCAACTGGGAATGGGAGTTGCGACTGGGAATGGGAGTCGCAACTGGGAATGGTGGAAATGGGAATGGGAATCGTAACTGGGAATGGTGGCAGTGCAAATGGGAGTCGCAACTGGGAATGGGAGTTGAGACTGGGAATGGGATTTGAGACTGGGAATGGGATTTGAGACTGAGAATGGGAGTTGCAACTGGGAATGGGAGTCGCAACCGGGAATGGGAATTGAGACTGGGAATGGGAGTCGCAACTGGGAATGGTGGCAGTGGGAATGGGAGTCGCAACTGGGAATTGTGGCAGTGGGAATGGGAACCGTGACTGGGAATGGTGGCAGTGGGAATGGGAGTCACGACTGGGAATGGTGGCAGTGGGAATGGGAACCGTGACTGGGAATGGTGGCAGTGGGAATGGGAGTCGCAACTGGGAATGGTGGCAGTGGGAACGGGAACCGTGACTGGGAATGGTGGCAGTGGGAATGGGGGTCGCGACGGGGAATGGTGGCAGTGGGAATGGGAGTCGCAACTTGGAATGGTGGCGGTGGGAATGGGAGTCGCAACTGGGAATGGTGGCAGTGGGAATGGGAGTCGCAACTGGGAATGGTGGCAGTGGGAATGGGAATTGCGACTGGGAATGGTGGCAGTGGAAATGGGAGTCGCGACTGGGAATGGTGGCAGTGGGAATGGGAGTCGCAATTGGGAATGGTGGCGGTGAGAATGGGAGTCGCAACTGGGATAGGTGGCAGTGGGAATGGGAGTCGCAACTGGGAATGGTGGCAGTGGGAATGGGAGTCGCAACTGGGAATGGTGGCAGTGGGAATGGGAGTCGCAACTGGGAATGGTGGCAGTGAGAATGGGAATCGCAACTGGGAGTGGTGGCAGTGGGAATGGGAGTCGCAACTGGGAATGGTGGCAGTGGGAATGGGAGTCGTAACTGGAAGTGGTTCATGAAACCTGTGTTGGTTCCTGGAAAGGCAGACCAAAAGTTCCACGAAATCTGTTGCACGCAAAGTGCAGCAGCAGAAACCTCCAACTTTTCGTGAGGTATGTGAAAAACAGCCCATGCTGCGCGGTGAATTGGTTTTAGCCCCTTTGAACCCAGTGATCTTTCATGAGACGGTGTTTGAAAACAGTCCATTGTGAGAAATCTTCACTTCGTATTTGTTTAATTTTTTCATTTCGATGCGCAAAAGATGAATAAAAGTATAAGACAAAAGGGTTTACAACCTTACTTTATTTTGTCACCACTCAACACCGAAGAAGAAACTCTAAGGTTAGTAGGCAATTCAAAATTATAAAGCTTTTCTAGCTTGAATGCAACCAATTGTTAATTGAGGGCGTGACTGTTTTAAAAACAACCAATTAGTACTCGTATAATTTTTCTTTATTAGGGTTTTAATTTGTGTATTTTCTATTAGGGTTAAAATTCGTATATTTTTCATTAGGGTAAAAATTTTGATATCTTTTAATTACGATATAAATTCATATATTATCATTAGGGTTAAAATTCTAACATTTTCAAATAGAGTTAAAATTTGCAAATTTTTAAAATTTAGAAGTATGATTTTAGGTGCAAAAACCACTACAGGCTAAGGCCTACGGTAAAATAGGACTCGGCAATAAATTAACGGCGTGCGGCCGTTCCTCCAGTAGTGCGTGACGGCCACTAGTCACCCTCAGAAACCATTTAAAATATTTAAACAATTTAAACAATTTAAAATATTTGAACAATTTAAACAATTTAAACAATTCAAAGAATTTAAGCTACTTAAACAATTTAAACAATTTACACCATTTGAATAATTTAAAAAAACAAGCAATTTAAACAATTTAAACAATTTAAACAATTTGAATAATTTAAAAAAATAAACAATTTAAACAATTTAAACAATTTAAACCATTTGAATAATTCGAAAAATTCAAACAATTTAAACAATTAAACAATTTGAACAATTTAAACCATTTGAATAATTCAAACAATTCATACAATTTAAACAATTAAACAATTTAAACAATTTAAATAATTTAGACAATTTGAATAATTTAAACAATTTAAACAATTTAAACAATTCAGAAAGTTTAAACAATTTAGACCATTTGAATAATTCAAAAAACTCAACCAATTCTAACAATTTAAACAATTTAAACAATTAAACAATATAAACAATTTAAACAATTTAAATAATTTTAACAATTTAAACAATTTAAACAATTCTAACAATTTAAGCAATTTAAACAATTCTAACAATTTAAACAATTTAAACAATTCAAAAAGTTTAAGCAATTTAAACAATTTGAATAATTTAAAAAATTCAAACAAGTTTTACAATTTGAACAATTTAAATAATTCAAACAATTTAAACAATTCGAATAATTTAAACAATTTAAACAATTCAAACAATTTGACCAATTTAAAAATTTTGAACAATTTAAGCAATTTAAACAATTTAAACAATTTAAACTATTTAAACAATTTTAACCATTTAAACAACCTAAACAATTGGAACAATTTATTTACCACAAACGATACAGAAGTAGATAGCTTCCTAAAGTTAAGTACAATGGACGCATTTAAGCATGGCTACCTGCGGGCCCGAATAAGTTCAGCGACCTCAAGGGCATCCTACCACTGATGGTGTATATGATTAACTTCGTTATGAGAGTCGTAGAACGTGCCAGCGTAAAGAGCACCACCAGCCTAATATTCAATCATATTTAAATATCATATGTGAATCGTGGATGATATTTAGGTATACATATTTATTTACTCAGTTTGCTTACGTGAAGGATAAACGAGGGAAAATTAAGAGTCATTGATGCGCTCATAACACATTTCCAGTTACACCTAAGAAATATGGTGTAACTGGATTTAATTAGGTCCAGTTACATTAGATGATCCCAGGAAAAGCAAAATAATTTGCCAACTATCAGATGCCAGAAAAAGCATATAATTGCCTTCTATCTGATGCCAGTAAAAAAAATTAATATGCCTACTATCTGATACCAGTAAAAGCAGAATAATTTACCTACTATCTGATACCAGTAAAAAAAATTAATATGCCTACTATCTGATACCAGTAAAAGCAGAATAATTTACTTACTATCTGATACCAGAAAAAAAAATTAATTTGCCTACTATCTGATACCAGTAAAAGCAGAATAATTTACCTACTATCTGATGCCAGTAGAAAAAACTAATTTGCCTACTATCTGATACCAGTAAAAGCAGAATAATTTACCTACTATCTGATGCCTGTAAACGAAAAATGACTTGCCTATTTCACTAGCTTTCTTTCAAGAGTTAACAAATTTGACCGAGTATGCTCCCAGATTTGGTGTATAATTGTACACTTATCAAGTGCTCTCAAAACCGTACCTTCATGTGTAATTTTCACGTGAGAAGATATGTGCACGTGTGCGGATATTTACACGTGTATGTATGTATGCTTGCACTTATGCGGATATTTGTTCGTGCATGTATGTGCACATGTGCGGATATTTGAACGTGTATGTATGTATGCTTGCACGTGTGCGGATATTTATACGTGTATATATGTGCACGTGTGAGGTTATTTGTACACGTATGTATGTGCACGTGTGCGAATAATTATACGTGTATATATGTGCACGTGTGAGGATATTTGTACGTGTATGTATGTGCACGTGTGAGGATATTTATACGTGTATAAATGTACACGAGTGCGGATATTTGCCCGTGCATGGATGCCCAGACACGTGCGAATTTATTCACGTGATCGGATGAGTATCTATTCCCCAGTTAGGTCGCAAAGAGACACTGCAGACGCCGGTGTTCAGAAAGGAAGGCTGAACACTGAATAAATAATAGAGTACCTCGTACTCAGAACGAGCACTCTGTCTTTAGAGTCTCCCATCTGCGCACACAGCATTCGTAATTCGTTATTTTGATGGACATTCTATCGAGAATGGTCCCGTTGATGCGACTTATTCTATTCTGCAAGTACTAGTGATAATACGCGTTTTTCATTTTGTAGCTTACGTCTTTCCATCTGTTATCAAATGTTTGTGGGGAGAATAAAGTAAAGTGTTTGCACTCTTCTTGTAAACTACTCTGTCTCAGTTTTTCGCCACAAGCATGCATGCATTTCGCAATAATTAAATCGTTTAGGCGGCGAAAAACATGCATGCCCCGGCGAAAAGTTAGACTTGGTGCCGGAAAATTTTCTCGCAAAGCTTGCCCATGTAGTATAGATAAATTGAAATCAGCCTGCTTTGAAACACAAAATCTTGGAAAGCATTGTTGTCATTTCAAATGTATTTTTTTCGGGGCTGTTATTTAGCTGCTGCAGCGATGTGGCAATCAGTTTTTTCTTCCCGATTGGAATTCACTCTCAGCATTTGCGTATCTTATCACCTAACAATACCCTTGGTCGGTTTAATTGTTTATGTATTTGTTTGGTGTCCGCTTCTTCCGTCTCTCTGTGACGCTCATAAGGACGCTTAATAACCGTATCTGTGATACGAGTTTCACCTGTGCACAAGTACAAGAATATTTTAATCGTGGGTGCTATTGGGATGGATATTTTTGTTTGTCATCCACATCTTCAAGAATTATTGAAGGAAAATATCAAATCCCGTTGTTTTTGACGGCCGTGCTTGATAGTATCACCATTTTAGGACCGTGCTACAGCGCAGTTCAACGCAGTGTTTTTGGATGCGAGCAATTGAACGTGACTTCTCAGCTAGCAGCCTGTGTGGCTGTGCCCGAACTGCACCGAACTGCGTCCCACCATGCACGTCATTTGCGCCACAGGAAACCACTGCAGTTAAAAAAGAACTTAATGAACAATGCGTTGCGAGTCGCAAAAAGTAGAAAAAAGCTCAGCATTTGACCTCACAAATACTTTAACGCGTAGAATCCAGACTTATATGACAGTACGGTATAATTCATATTTGAAAAGAATTTGTTGAAGTCTAAAAAATTACTTACACATCAAGCTTTTAAGCAGATATTTTGCTTAGTCACTGCTCAACGTCAACACTGCCAGCCAATGGCATTCAACACTATGATGTGTTGTTTGCCGATGGCCTGCTCCGATCTCCGCTGTAATTTTAGTCAGAGTTATTTAGTGCCTAAATCATAGTTTCTTGGTTAATATAATTAGTTTTGAATTAATTTATTACTTACACATCCCGCTAATGGGGTGGTTGTTCTACTTCGTACCTGACGCAAGTGAAGTTTCATGGTTGATATAGTTATAAGCTTAGTTTTGTATCAAATAATTACTACCACACCTCCCTGATGGGGTTGTTGTTTTAATTTCTACCTCACTCGAGTGATTCTCCATCATCACTCCAGCTCTCCAATCAAGCTTGAGAATTATAACAGATCTGTTCTTGTGGGCTTCTTAATTCAAGCGGTGTGAATTATTAAAATCAAAGAGATCAAAGCAGCAGTTCTCCGAATAATTTATGCTGTGACTCGCTCTTGTACGAACATACATGTCTTGCATAGGAGCGTTGTATACATAGTTTGTATATACTGGTTCCTATACAAGCTTACTCGCTCCAATACAAACACACACAAACGAAACAGTTCTGCCTAACTTTGTCATTTCACTAGAGTTTCACCAGTTTCTGAAGAAGAAATATGTTGGTATTTACTCGGAAACCTCAGAGTAAAGTCGAACAGAAAAATAAATTCGATGAAGAGCATTCGATGAATTGCATTCAATGAATTGTAAACGCTAATAACGAAGGAAGGAGAGCGTAATATTTCTCTTGATGGCAGGAGATTTCTCTTTGCAGCCTGGAAAATTATCTGCCACCGATCAGATCACAGGTCAGCAATTCAAGTCGACGAATGCGTTGTTAACGAGCTAACCAGTAAAAACGAAGAATACCTATATCCCAGCGATAGAATACGCACCAATTTTCCCGTATGAAAAGAAATCCCAGGAGTCTATGAACGGCAAAACGCGCTCCTATTCTCGCAGCAGCACAAGCGATATTATTGGTGAGCCCTCGGTGTGCTTGGAAATTTGTACACGGCATTGTCGGGCCTGTAGGCATCTATATGAACCCCGGCGATTTGTAAGAGCTCATCCACGCCGGCATAGCGCGGCTGAGGAGCGCTTTATGGGAGAGGGTGTCGCTACATCGGCGCTGGCGGCCTGCGCTGCTTTGCTGCCGCTCCAGGGTGAGTGCTGGGTGTTGGAATTTGGGGAGGTTCTGAGACTAGTGTCGATTAGAACCATGGGGAGTTTGGGGAGGTTATGAGTCCCAGTTTGAAGGAGGTCGGAGTCACCATGAGGAATTTAAAGGAAGTTCTGGGTGTATTGTCGCTTAGAATCATTGGGAATTTGGGGAAGTTCTGAAGATATTGTAGTTTAGAATTATTGGGAATTTAGGAGGTTCTGAGGCTATTGTTGATTAGAATCATGGGGAATTTGGAGAGGTTCTGAGGCTAGTGTCGCTTAGAACCATGAGGAATTTGGGAGGTTCTGAGGCTAGTGTCGCTTAGAACCATGAGGAATTTGGGAGGTTCTGAGGCTCGTGTCTTTTAGAATCATTGGAAATTTGGGAGGTTCTGACGCTAGTGTCGCTTAGAATCATGGGAAATTTGGGAGGTTCTGAGGCTAGTGTCGCTTAGAATCATGGGGAATTTGGAGAGGTTCTAAGTCCCAATTTGAAGGAGGTCGGAGTCACCATGAAGAATTTAGAGGAGGTTGTGGGTGTATCGTTGTTTCGAACCATGGGGAAATTTGATATTGTTGCTTTTCATCATGGAAAAATTTGGAGAGGTTCTCAATCTGTTGTCGTAAGGGAAAATTTTGGAATATTTAAGTTGATTCTAGCTTTGATTCGGCGGGAAAATTTGAAGGAGGTTCTGAGGCAATTGATGTTTAGCACCATTGTGAATTTTACGGAGGTTCTGATGCTATTGTTGCTTAGAACCATGAAGAAAATTTTGGAAGGTTTGGAATTGATTGTAGCTAAGAACCATGGGGGAAGTTGAACATTTCATCGTGATTCCCTGTCGATGAAAAAAGAGCTGTGGGCTGAAAGAGAAAAAATGTGTTGTTGAGTGCGTTCAAACCAAAATTATGCGAAAAAATTTTCAGTGAGATGTTTAGATCATGAACTTAAAAGAAAATTTCTAATTATTTTATTGGAAACCTTAGTCTAAAACTTTACGAAAGTTATGTCTAGAGGAATCGCAATGCCATTCTACTTCCAGCCCAAATGATTAGACTCCCAAGTGACGCTTCTGTCGCGGCCCATCTTGGGCAAATGATACGAAACTAAATGAAACGGAAACCAACTCATTTTATTTTTTCCGTTCGCCATTAAAATAACTTTACACTCAATGTAATGTAGTAAGTACAATTAACCCTAGAGGGGCTGTAAGTTATACGTAGCTGTAGTCGGCGTGCGTTCGAACGCGATCTCTCTCTCTCTGTTGACACGTAGCTCCCGTGGTACTAAGCCGTAACGCTGTCTTGGTGGTACTACGTCAACGTGTGCCTGGTCATGTTCCTGGACCTAGTCAGTGTACGGAGGAAACTACGTGGAGTGAGCGGTTAACTGTAATCTTATACTACGGTATCGTGGTGACAACTACTGTGTTCCTGTTTAATGACCTGATTTTAACCTATGTTGTACGACAAGAAAAAGAAATTTCCCATTCCTTATGTGTTAAATAAAGACGTTCTTGTTCGTAAAGTGCTTGAAGTACCACCTGGATCAAGAACCTAAGTCAAATCATTCCACTCAACTTGAGTATCTTTCATCTGGAGTACAGAATTAGGTGGACATTAAATGATAAAATCCTTTCCTTTTCTTACTGAAACACCTTCACCCACAGAAAAAAAAATTAGCTTCAGAAACATAAAATAAGGTACATATTAAATGATATATACTGTTGTCTTTCCTAGGTCCTACTGAAAAAACTTCACACAGAAATAAAGGCATTTTTCATGGGATATGTAAAATTAGGTTGATATTGAATGATTAAATCCTTTCCTCTTTCCTACTGGAACAACTTCTCACAAAAAAAGTTTGTATTTCAATAGAAATAAAAAATTAGGTCGATATTAAATGATACCATCCTTTCCACTACCCTACTGAAACAACTTCAAACAGAATTTTTTTTTCAGATATATGCAATTAGGTAAATATTGAATGACACAACGAGGGAAGTCTGACTCTAATAAATGACACGGTATCAATTCTACGTCCTCACCTACATCGACATGCCACAACCATGTAATGTGCCCCGTCGCGCCCTCGAGGCCATTATCGAGGTGCGAACACTTTGGTCTGTGAGTTAAATTGGGATTTAGAAGCCGATATTCTTTGCGATTATCAGAATGAATGGCCAAACAGGGTGACCAAGAAATCGCACACCATCCATATTTTTCTAAAAATGCACATGCATGTCAACTTTATCGATCATAATCGAAACAGATGCTCAAATTATCCGCCCTCTGCCTTAACACCTACATCAATTTTTTTTATTAAAATTTATTTTACGTTTTTGAGGGCTTCAGCGTATTATTAATTATTGTATGGTACTAGACTTCTGGGACATCTTGTATTTCAGTATATAGGGTAATTTCTGTAACAATTGAATAACTCATTCAGTGCGGCTTAGTATGTTTGTTGGAAAGAGAGTAAATTATTTTCATCAGTAGATGTAACGAGGGCTCTCAACGATTTAACTTTGATTTGACACCATTTAAATAGAATACATGTTGCATGCGCATCTTTTAGGAACATTTTAAACCTTGAATACATTTCAAAGTAACGAGCTTAAAACTATGCCTGTTGATGGTAGACATAGATCTGAAGAATGTAGGAATCAACAAACTATGAATTCATCCTTAGTTGAATATATACGTACCTAAGATGAAGAAAACAATTTGGCAGCATGGTACAGCATCAAACCTTTCTTCTCTTTTGAAAATTTCTTCCCATTTACAAATTTCTTTCTTCATACGAATTTATTCCCTTCCACAAATTTCTTCCCTTATACAAATTCTTCCCTTTTACGAATCCCTTCCCTCTTACGAATTTATTCCCTTCCACGAATTTCTTCCCTTATACAAATCCTTCCCTTTTACTAATTTCTTCCCTTTACGAATTAGAATCCTAAGCAGAAAGATGACATTTGATATCTGGTATCAGCGAGTCACGGAGGGGATGCCATCACAATAGCGTTTTCTATTTCGTTCAATGAGCCCTGATGAAATTTCCTGCCAAGTGAAGCATCACAGAACAAGCTGAGTAAGCTAATCGCCGTGCTGACCTCACAAAAGATATTTCTAACAGATTACACTGATAATTTTTTACGAGGAAAGTCAGTTTTTCATGAGCAGTCAGATGAAACTCGAATCATTGCAGCGGGGTGAACGCAAGCGACCTCTGAGGTAGCAGAGGCTACCTGAAGACGCTGTTAGTGGAAAAAAGAAAAAGGAAGAGTTTATTTCTACTGAATATGGTACAAAAACATCATTGGTTAATTGAGTGTCCAAACGTAGAGAGAAACAAGCACGGGTGACATAATACCTTGGTCAATTGTCGAACAAATGATTGAAAGGAGAACATGTCGAGTTATAATAAGCTTGGTAGTACATGTGAATAATAGTAAAAAATACATATAAATATAAAATGCCTTTGAGACTTTGGCGAAAAACTTGTTTTTTATTGCCTCCATGCATTGAAGTATGAGCTTAGACCCTTGTCATATGAAAGAAAAATTTTAAAAGTAAATTATGTGGATGTGTAAATTCTGGGTCTAAGACGATGAAAGGTTGCCATGGCAGCATTGGAGATTAGAAGAAAGAAAATAAAAACAGGACATCTGGCTCACCACGTCACTTTGAATTTACCACGGAATGCAGGGGTTTAATTTGGAGTACGGAATGTCTCAGGGATGCACAGCTGAGTAATGATACATTCAGATAGAGCTTTTTACAGAAGTGACACGTGTTTACAACATAATTTTAGGCTGATAGAAAATAGTACCAGGAGTTTTTTAAAAGTTAGGAACGGAATGGAGTTTCTCGCCTCTACTCGCTCGTGTCCATGGAAAATTGGGCATTAAAGGATTATTTTCTATTCAGCAGTAATTTCAAACATTTAATGGGAAAACAGTTTCATTTACTTCTTGACGTTACATGAGAGTGTCCAATGAATATATTTTTTATAAGTACCATTAGTCACTAATGAAATCACACACAGATATTTATTTATTAATAACCATGAGGTGTGTTTGGAGCTATCGCTCTTAATTGGATGTTTGGATAATCCCAGAGTCCGCATTTACTCTTGAATTAAAAATACGTTAAGAAGGTAATCCAAATTTTATTTGTGAAATAATGTAGAGCTCACTTTTGAAGAATTTTGAGTCTAAAACTGCCATTCTTATAAAGAAGATATTTGACCTGAATTGACATAGGCGTATTCACTGTGCATACATCTGAACATCAATGCATCTAAACTGAAGCAGATATACGTGCAAAAACCGAAGCAGATATACGTGCAAAACACCGAAGCAGATATACGTGCAAGACACCGAAGCAGATATACGTGCAAGACACCGAAGCAGATATACGTGCAAAACACCGAAGCAGATATACGTGCAAAACACCGAAGCAGATATACGTGCAAGACACCGAAGCAGATATACGTGCAAAACAGCAGATATAAGTGCAAAACACCGAAGCAGATATACGTGCAAAACACCGAAGCAGATATACGTGCAAAACACCGAAGCAGATATACGTGCAATATGAACTTGATTTTTTTACAAGTTCACTGATGTCCCAAAAAAGTACAAATTTTGCTGACTTATCAAAATGAATGCTTTAGCGTTAAAACTCTTGAAAAAACTGTTGAAATCTCTCGCACGCTGGAAAATGTAGCAGCCGCTTACATCCCATCATTTTCTCGAATTTTGTGTAAGAGAATGATTTGCCAACTTTGCAGAAGCCTTCCTTAAATTTTTTACTTTACAAAGACTGTCACGCGATATTCCAGACTGAAGTTCAGCAGTTCACTAGTCCCGCACAAGCGAATTACTGCGTTACAAGAAGCAGGCGATGAAGTGTCAGAAGTCCCACCACCAAAACAAGCACCTCATAAATTCCCACACACAACCACAGACATTCAAAGCAGGGCCATCAAAGGCTTAGTTTGAAGTCAATTTCGGAGCTTTCCGTGGCTTCAGGAGCAGAACTCATTACCAAAATTTTGCTGACGGCACAAAAATGGCAGGCCTCACGAAGCCTTAGAATAGGAGGAAGGCTTCATTGAAAATTGATCCCGGGTCGTCGTGTTGAAAAGCACGTCTGGAAATGACGAGCGACGGCCGTAACGGCCGGCAAAATACGAGCGCAGATTTGCTTTCGAGCGAAGTCGTCCCGCAACGCTTGGTTCGGTCAAAAAAACTCCCGATCGAATTTATCGCGGTCATTTGGCGACCCTAAAAGATTCTTGCAAATTTGCAGGATACGCAGAATTTCTCCCAGTGTATTTTATTTAAATGATGACAGTTGATTTGGCCGCCGGTGGGAGAATTCTCCAGCGTTCGCAGGCCCCTCGGAATATAATAGCCCCGTCTGTTGGTAATTGGGAGCTATTGTATTTTGGCTTCTTGCCACACTTCTCGCCAAGTCACTTGGAGTCACTTGGCAAAAAGTGCAAATTCCTCGCAGTGTATTTTATATAAACAATGACAGTGGGAAAATTTTCCAGCGGGGAAGAGAGACCACAGAAAATACAATATATTGTTGGCAATCGGGGGAAAGCGAGTCTGTTAAGTCACATGAATGGCTTTGCTGTTCGCAGCAGCTTTGTTCATATGAATCAAAATAATCTTGAGCAATTTGAAAGCGACGTGATTTGATCCAAATTAAGAAACGTGGAAGCCCAGTTGCCAATTAACTTCAGATTTCAATTATTAGAAGTCTTACCAAACATCGTGTATCCATCCACGCGTTCTCACTATCAATTTAACAAAAATATTTTGACTAAAACATCAAGTCACCAGAATTCTTTCTCACATTCAATGCGAAATCTTTGCGAATTTTATTTATTCAATAGGGAAGTATTTTTATTTGAAGATTGCGGGTCTAATAAATTATTGTATCTTATTTGACATTCAAACACAATAGAATTTGTGTTCTGTCTACCTGCGTAGCATATTCCAAGTCTAACTTTTTCGCCCCCTGCATGCATGTTTTTTAACCTCCCAAGTAATTAAATCGCTTAGGCGGCGAAAAACATGCATGCTTCGGTGAAAAAGTTTGACTGTGTATTGGTGACGTTCGCACGTTTGAGCGAGGTTTTGACACGACCATACAAAGCTGAAGCTCTCCACAACAAAGTCCAGGAGCGCTTAGCGCTGAATGTTTAATGTTCAATTCAGATTTAAATATAATTTAAAATATCGAACTTTAAATTAATATTGCCTTCCTTTAGTTATAATTAAGTATTTTTTACAATGAGTTCGAGACTACCATGGTTGGTCACCAGCGTAATGAGAGCTATCTCAGTGACCAAATACGGCTCACGTCGCAGTCAAAGCATTAAGTACATGCAAGCTGCGCAGTGAGTCACACTACTGTGAAGAAGCGATCAACATTTGGCAAATTAAGAAACATCTCCTCTACGAACATATGAACTCGTGCGTTAAAAAAGATTCATCATGTAGATTTGCTGAGAAAATCTCTCTAGAGTAACTTTACTTCTTAAAACTAGAACAAAAATCAGTCAACAAACATTGAGTTTTACACCTAATTGTGAGAATGAAGGATAAGTCAATTTCAGGTAAACACATTGAGTTTTACGCACAAACCACTAGGAAAATAGAGGGTAAGTCGAATTCTATCTTATCATTATAAATATCGGCAATATATTGATCATTGGCTCTAAGTTTTCCATGTTTGAAGAAGTCCTTCACAAACTCGAGTGAAAGCGCTTACAAGATATGAGGCTTGAGTGCATAAGTTGCTTGGAAGCTCAATGACGCTATTGAGTCTCTGAAGTATCTTTCAAGAATTTATTCGATATAATTCTTTCACCTTTTGCAGTGAACTGCATTTTTGCATGCATGGATTTGTAGTTTTCTGTAGTCCGTATTGAATTATCCTTTTTTTTATTTTTTTAGTTCGTCTTTGGGAGTGCTAAGGAGCCTTTAAATGATATAGTAATTGGGTTTGCTCTTTTTATTTTAGCTTATTTGAATAAAAAAGCAAAGAGTAATCATGATTCCAGTGACAATTTCTTTGGATTTTATTTATTCAATAAAAACAAATATATCCGCAAAGATTGTAAAGTTGGGAATGCGAGCTAAGCTTTTGTGTTTCACGTAAATTTTCTTCACTATGTTACTCAGTATTGCTTGTGTACTTTCCCAAACAACACCTGGTGAGAGACGAAATAAATCGTGAATTTAAAGGTAAATTCAACGTCCACATATTCCCGAATAATATGCCTGGGCTAAGTCCACAAAATTAATTAAACGTCGTACATAGAATCGCAACAGATTTTCATCGGGATAATCATGTTTCTTTATTTTCATTTTTATTTTGGTGTTCATTATAGCTACAATATTTTTATTATAATATTAGGGGCGTTATTTCTCACGCTAAATGATAGCTAATATAACTGTACGCGCAATTAGGTAATTACTTTAAAATATAAAAAAATACATATGAGCTGAAAACTTCGGTACATTTCACCAACAACCAATTCATATGAAAAATTCTACTCATTGCACTAATATTCCCCCATTCATCAGTCATCACGTTTATATATAATGGTGGGCATTCAGGTACGCAAAAAATGCTTGTTACCACGAGCGGACGAATGTTTTACAAAGAGCGAATTAAGACTGGGAAAATTTATCCCACTAGAAAAAAAATTCCCCCAATAGTGTTTAAGTTCCCTAGTGAATAGGTTGCCTGCTGCTCTTAGGAACTCTTATTTGAGTCTGTATTATTATCAATGACTAAAATTTATGTCACATGGAAGTGTAAAAATAGAAGCTCTTTTTGAACATCACATGGTCTACTAAAACATAAACTTAAACCAGCTAGGACTAACTTAAAATAACCTGATACCTCAACCAAAACGAACTTAACCCAACCTGAGGCTTCATAATAACAAAAACGTTATTGAGCAGTGAGCAGCAACGTCGACAAAAACAAACAGAAGATTCCATGCTGCGAATCTATTTCGTCTCACAATAGATAGTCCGAAGTTTGTTTCTTAAAAGCTTGTTCAGTTAAATGGCAGTGCTCCCTCTCTTGTTCCCAGCTTCCTCTCCTATTTCCAGCTCCTCTCCTGTTCCCAGCTCCCACTCCTGTTCCCAGCAACCACTCCTGTTCCCAGCTCCCTCTCCTGTTCCCAGCTCCCACTCCTGTTCCCACCTCCCTCTCCTGTTCCCAGTTCCCACTCCTGTTCCAAGCTCCCTCTCCTGTTCCCAGCTCCCACTAATGTTCCCAGCTTCCACTTCTGTTCCCAACTCCATCTCCTGTTCCCAGCTCCCTCTCCTGTTCCCAGCTCTCAATCATGTTCCCAGCTCCCACTCCTGTTCCCAACTCCCACTCCTGTTCCCAGCTCCCTCTCCTGTTCCCAGCTCCCACTCCTGTTCCCACCTCCCTCTCCTGTTCCCAGTTCCCACTCCTGTTCCAAGCTCCCTCTCCTGTTCCCAGCTCCCACTAATGTTCCCATCTCCCTCTCCTGTTCCCAGCTCCCTCTCCTGTTCCCAGCTCCCACTCCTGTTCCCAGCTCCCACTCCTGTTCCCAGCTCCCACTCCTGTTCCCAGCTCCCTCTCCTGTTCCCAGCTCCCACTAATTTTCCCAGCTCCTTATCCTGTTCCCAGCTCCCTCTCCTGTTCCCAGCTCCCTCTCCTGTTCCCAGCTCCCACTCCTGTTCCCAGCTCCCACTCCTGTTCCCAGCCCCTCTCCTGTTCCCAGGTCCCACTCCTGTTCCCAGCCCCTCTCTTGTTCCCCGCTCCCTCTCATGTTCCCAGCTCCCAGGTCCCAGTCCCAGCACCCACTGAGCACATATCGTCTCCATATGTGTACCCAGCACAAATCTCGCATTTCCTTAGCGTGTGCGGACGAGCAAGACATCTTTAAAGACAGTGCTGTCTTTCCCTCATTACAGCTTCTTTTATTCAGCATAGGCTTTATGGTCAGATGGAGGCTTATGTTCGAGAGGACATTTTCTTGTAGAGTATTAGTTTTATCATCCAGCATTTATCTTATTAAAACTTGTGTGTGATCTGTCTGGTATTTTTTCTTTCATGAATCGGTTTTCATCTCATGTATTTTTCAAAGGCGTTATTGTAATATTTATTTTACCCGGGTGTTGTTTTTAAAATTAAAAATTACGGTTTCTTGCATATGATATTATTGATTATGTCATCGATATTATTGAAACCTTACACTTCCTTTAAACATTCGACGAGACATGAGATGTGGCGCCGGGCTGAGTTATGGTAACCAAAATATATCACTCACAAAAATCGCTGGAGTAAAAAGACTTAGCGACTAATCAATCTGCTGAAATAACTGTCCGTGTGTACTAAGAGGATAACTAACTGAAATAAATACAATATCCAAGCATAACAAAATGCATTTTCCGATGGTATACTTTGCATTTGTTTTGTAATTGTAACTTGACACACAACTCAAAAGCTTCCAAATATAAAACCAAAATATGTACATTATCACAGACCGTCTCAAAGCAAACTGGCTGTTACCTGAAGAGAAGTGTGCTGAGTGACGTAAGTGTGCTGAGTGACGTGAGTGTGCTGAGTGACGTGAGTGTGCTGAGTGACGTGAGTGTGCTGAGTGACGTGAGTGTGCTGAGTGACTTGAGTGTGCTGAGTGACGTGAGTGTGCTGAGTGACGTGAGTGTGTTGAGTGACGTGTGTGTGCTGAGTGACGTGAGTGTGCTGAGTGACGCGAGTGTGCTGAGTGACGCGAGTGTGCTGAGTGACGCGAGTGTGCTGAGTGACGCGAGTGTGCTGAGTGACGCGAGTGTGCTGTGGGACGCGAGTGTGCTGAGTAACGCGAGTGTGCTGAGTGATGCGAGTGCGCTGAGTGACGTGAGTATGCTGAGTGACGCGAGTGTGCTGGGTGACGCGAGTGTGCTGAGTGATGCGAGTGTGCTGAGTGACGTGAGTGTGCTGAGTGACGCGAGTGTGCTGAGTGACGTGAGTGTGCTGAGTGACGCGAGTGTGCTGAGTGACGCGAGTGTGCTGAGTGATGCGAGTGTGCTGAGTGACGTGAGTGTGCTGAGTGACGCGAGTGTGCTGAGTGACGCGAGTGTGCTGAGTGACGCGAGTGTGCTGAGTGACGCGAGTGTGCTGAGTGACGCGAGTGTGCTGAGTGACGCGAGTGTGCTGAGTGACGTGATTGTGCTGAGTGACGTGAGTGTGCTGAGTGACTTGAGTGTGCTGAGTAACGTGAGTGTGCTGAGTGACGTGAGTGTGCTGAGTGTGCTGAGTGACGTGAGTGTGCTGAATGACGCGAGTGTGCTGAGTGACGCGAGCGTGCTGAGTGACGCGAGCGTGCTGAGTGACGTGAGTGTGCTGAGTGACGTGAGTGTGCTGAGTGACGCGAGTGTGCTGAGTGACGCGAGTGTGCTGAGTGACGCGAGTGTGCTGAGTGACGCGAGTGTGCTGAGTGACGCGAGTGTGCTGAGTGACGCGAGTGTGCTGAGTGACGCGAGTGTGCTGAATGACGCGAGTGTGCTGAGTGACGTGAGTGTGCTGAGTGACGTGAGTGTGCTGAGTGACGTGAGTGTGCTGAGTGACGCGAGTGTACTGAATGACGCGAGTGTGCTGAGTGACGTGAGTGTGCTGAGTGACGCAAGTGTGCTGAATGACGCGAGTGTGCTGAGTGACGTGAGTGTGCTGAGTGACGCGAGTGTGCTGAGTGACGTGAGTGTGCTGAGTGACGTGAGTGTGCTGAGTGACGCGAGTGTGCTGAGTGACGCGAGTGTGCTGAGTGACGCAAGTGCGCTGAGTGACGCGAGTGTGCTGAGTGACGCGAGTGTGCTGAGTGACGCGAGTGTGCTGAGTGACGCGAGTGTGCTGAATGACGCGAGTGTGCTGAGTGACGCGAGCGTGCTGAGTGACGTGAGTGTGCTGAGTGACGTGAGTGTGCTGAGTGACGCGAGTGTGCTGAGTGACGCGAGTGTGCTGAGTGACGCGAGTGTGCTGAGTAAGTGGTTTGCAGAGGCCACTATGACCAGAAAACGGACGAATAATTCTAGAGAAGAAGAAGATTTATTTTTTATCACAGCGCTTTTAATATGTCTGACAATTTTTCACACCGTGACTGTTCTACTCAATTCGTTGGTTTAATTTCTGGCTGAAATGGTCAGATGACTAACTTATAACGAAAGAAGATAAAGCTTTCTTTATTGTCACAGTGCTTTTGGATAATGTGTCTGATATCCTTTCTCTCCTCGACTGTTATACTCAATTCGTGTGTCTCATTTTTGAGTGACAGGACGGTGTATTTCAGTGCGCAGCGATGGTGTGGCTGCACAGTGTCTCGTAAACTTTTCTCAGCATCGTTTGGTGAAACTTATTTTCTAGTTAACTGGAATTAGTAAAATACGGGTTTTCGAGTGAAATTACATATGAAGTATATTCTATTAGCCAAAAAATTTTAGAATAATATTTTTGTCACCAACGCAATCCTCGTTTTGATGTAAATTCGATTTGAACTATGATCTATGCGCTAGAAATAGTACAGGTTAGACAAAATGGACCTTGATCGCAAGAATCGCTTTGAAGTTAAAATAATTAAAATACATTAAATACTACTTGATGCAAAATTACGTGATTTCTCAAAATAAACTTTAGTGCAGAAGAAAAAAATCAAACGGTGGTCGAAACTCTTTCATATATGAAATACAATTTCCCCAATTTGACATCATCTTTACTGCAATACGGGTCCATCACTTGCTGCTGTATAATGTGGTCAGCTCTTACGTACATAAAATGCTTCAAAAATCGAATCCTTCCATCAAAGTTCGCGTGAGGTGACAGCTTTGCCAAAGTGTGCAGAGTCAATTAAAAACTATATCCCTCGGTTTAGGTCATTCAAAAACTCCGCTGACGCTTCGCAAAAAATTGTGTCAAAACGATTCGGTTAGAATAAAACGTTGAAGGACATAAGCGCAACGTTTTAATAAATTCATGCTTTTGAAACCTTAACTAACTCAATAGAAGTAGGAGAGACCGTTTCATTTGTGAGCTCTACGAAAAATGTGTCTGACTCATGAAATACACGTTTTAAAATTGTATTTTTATTTGAAAAATAAAAATTTAAAATTAAACGAAATATTTTCTAGACGAATTCTTCCGTCAATGATCACTGTTGGAGTGTCTCACATTTTCATTTTCCGAATATGACATATGTCATAAACAAATCTCACGATACCTAAGTGCCAAAAATTTCAATGTATCTTACCATGGTGATAGACCTAATTTTCCAATGCTATATTTTTGTTATTTAGCAGTACTCACTCTCTCAAACGACAGTGGTGTGCGTGTGTGAGTACATACAGTAGCAATATAAACTACTGTAGGTTATGTACAGGTATTTTACGATTTTGGTGCGAAGTAGAACTTCCTCAACTCCAGCCTGAGGACCTTAAAAAATAAAATATATTACTTCCAGCCTGAAAACCTAAGGAAATAAGAAATATTATCTCAACTCCAGCCTTAGGACCTTAAAAAATATGAAATATTATCTCAACTCCAGCCTTAGGACCTTAAAATAATAAAAAATTATCTCAACTCCAGCCCGAGGATCTTAAAAATAAGAAATAATACCTCAACTCCACTCCAATCTAAGGACCTTAAAACTAGGAAATATTATCTCAACTCAACTCCAACCTGAGGAACTTAAGAAATAAGAAATATCATTATCATCTCAACTCCAGCCTGAGGACCACATTTTCAGCTCAATTAAAAAACAGGAAGTATTAGTAATATCAGTTACATTTCTTCATGGTCTTTAAATTTTATTTCTTTCATTTTCCACAGCCATGCGCGACTGTTTGGTCTTTAGAATACGACTCAATACAGTAAGGCTTTTTTTTTGAAAACTATCAGTGAATATTAACTGACAATCGTAAAGTTTTTCGAATTCCAACACAATGCTAAAAAATGAAATGAAATTGCATTCTCTCTCAGTTTCTGATAGACACGCCGAGCATGTTCCCTGTACCGCAAAAAGGTCTTTACATTGAAAGCTTCGTCCGTGCAGGAATAAGAAAAGTTTTCTACGAAGTATTAATTGCGACATGATATGACATCCGAGTTCAGAACTTAATAATGCCATCCGAGTTCAGAACCTCATAATGCCATCCGAGTTCAGAACCTCATAATGCCATCCGAGTTCAGAATCTCATAATGCCATCCGAGTTCAGAACCTCATAATGCCATCCGAGTTCAGAACCTCATAAAGCCATCCGAGCTCAGAACTTCATAATGCCATCCGGGTTCAGAACCTCATAATGCCATCCGAGATCAGAACCTCATAATGCCATCCGAGTTCAGAACCTCATAATGCCATCCGAGCTCAGAACTTCATAATGCCATCCGGGTTCAGAACCTCATAATCCCATCCGAGCTCAGAACCTCATAATGTCATCCGAGTTCAGAACCTCAAAATGCCATCCGAGTTCAGAACTTCATAATGCCATCCGAGTTCAGAACCTCAAAATGTCATCCGAGTTCAGAACTTCATAATGCCATCCGAGTTCAGAACCTCATAATGCCATCCGAGTTTAGAACCTCATAAAGCCATTCGAGCTCAGAACTTCATAATGCCATCCGGGTTCAGAACCTCATAATGCCATCCGAGATCAGAACTTCATAATGCCATCCGAGTTCAGAACCTCATAATGCCATCCGAGCTCAGAACTTCATAATGCCATCCGGGTTCAGAACCTCATAATGCCATCCGAGCTCAGAACCTCATAATGTCATCCGAGTTCAGAACCTCAAAATGCCATCCGAGTTCAGAACTTCATAATGCCATCCGAGTTCAGAACCTCAAAATGTCATCCGAGTTCAGAACTTCATAATGCCATCCGAGTTCAGAACTTCATAATGCCATCCGAGCTCAGAACTTCATAATGCCATCCGAGTTCAGAACCTCTAAATGTCAACAGAGTTCAGAACCTCATAATGAGGACGCGCGCTTATGGATGATCACTCAGAGACACTGCAAATAGAGTCTAAGCTCATGAGGCCAGCGAAGGAACTAAAGAACTGGACTCAGAGAAGAATATTGAAGCGGAAAAAGGAGAGCCACTCGAGACAACTCGAGGATTGTTGGAATTCACGGCTACATTTTGGTGCTCGGTGACACTAGACGACTGGCCGTCTCCTCCGTAGTGGCACTAGAGTAGACTGAAACTGTGGCTGCCTCCGTAGTGACACTAAAACAGACTGAAACAGTGGCTGCCTCCGTAATGACACCAAAACAGACTGAAACAGTGGCTGCGTCCGTAATGACACTAAAACAGACTGAAAAAGTGGCTGCCTCCGTAGTGACACTAAAATAAACTGAAACAGTGGCTGCTTCCGTAGTGACATTGAAACAGTGGCGGCCTCTGAAGTGACACTAAAACAGTGGCTGCCTCCGTAGTGAGACTAAAACAGTGGCTGTCTCCGTAGTGAGACTAAAACAGTGGCTGTCTCCGTAGGGACTCTAAAACAGTGGCCGTCTCCGTAGTGAGACTAAAACAGTGGCTGTCTCCGTAGTGACTCTAAAACAGTGGCTACCTCCGTAGTGAGACTAAAACAGTGGCTGCCTCCGTAGTGAGACTAAAACAGTGGCTGTCTCCGTAGTGAGACTAAAACAGTGGCTGTCTCCGTAGTGAGACTAAAACAGTGGCTGTCTCCGTAGTGACTCTAAAACAGTGGCTGCCTCCGTAGTGAGACGAAAACAGTGGCTGTCTCCGTAGTGACTCTAAAACAGTGGCTACCTCCGTAGTGAGACTAAAACAGTGGCTGCCTCCGTAGTGAGACTAAAACAGTGGCTGTCTCCGTAGTGACACTAAAACAGTAGCTGCCTTCGTAGCTGCAGTAGAACAGTGGCTGCCTCCGTAGTGACACTAAAACAGACTGAAAAAGTGGCTACCCTCGTAGCGACACTAAAGCAGTGGCTACCTTCGTAGTACTACTAATTCAGTAGCTGCCTTCGTAGCTGCAGTAGAACAGTGGCTGCCTCCGTAGTGACACTAAAACAGACTGAAAAAGTGGCTACCCTCGTAGTGACACTAAAGCAGTGGCTACCTTCGTAGTACCACTAATTCAGTAGCTGCCTTCGTAGCTGCAGTAGAACAGTGGCTGCCTCCGTAGTGATACTAAAACAGACTGAAAAAGTGGCTACCCTCGTAGTGACACTAAAGCAGTGGCTACCTTCGTTGTACCACTAATTCAGTAGCTGCCTTCGTAGCTGCAGTAGAACAGTGGCTGCCTCCGTAGTGACACTAAAACAGACTGAAAAAGTGGCTACCCTCGTAGCGACACTAAAGCAGTGGCTGCCTTCGTAGCTATAGTAAAACAGTGGCTGCCTCCGTAGTGACAACTAAAGCAGTGCCTCTGTAGTGTCAGTAAAACAGTGGCAAGTCAAAAACGAGGAGATAAATGTACTCCGTCACTGCTAATGGACGCAGTGACTCAGCCAAATGTTAAACTTGGCAAAAAACATTCATCACAAGACTTTCCGGGGCACATCATTATCGAGAAGCATAGATCAAATTACTTGTTTTTCCTATATGCGGAGCAACAAAATGAGAAATTTTTATAATGTGAGTCATTCGCCCTACACTTCTTGAACTCAAAATGAGACGCCTGTTTGAAACATGCACTGTAAGTATTCTTTTGTCGTCATTGCCCTTGCTTCTATGTATAACCATAACTGCAGCTTAAACATTGACGGAATATTCTGTACCTCAAATTGGATTAACTCTACGAAATTTATAAGCTAGTTTCCAAGTGCCGGATTTTGGAGCAAGTAAATGCTGAGCAGGAGCCACAAGACAGACTACTATTTTTTTGTGCCGATGAGAATTAATTAATTTTTGCAGCTGAGAAATAAATAATATTCTAACGCTAAAAAATTTTTCTAAGTTCTACTATAATACCGTAATACTGATTGTGAGCATAAGTTCGTCTACTAGATATTTGATCACCATCATTATGATGGCATCAAATTTTTCAACGATAAATAGCATCGTTAATCCAAACAGATATTTGGTTACCATTTATATGGTACTAACATGTTCATATTTTTCATTGACTATTTTCATTGATAATCATACCAAATATATGACTGCTATCATCATAATGGTATTATCATATTACTCGCAGGTACCGTTCCAATGATCTTTGATAATGTGAAGGCGTGTGTAAAGATATGATGCTGCTTCATTTGTTACCATTGTGCAATTATTGCTATTGTTCTTCATGTTATCGCTGCTATTCGTGCAGCACATATGCCGCTGCTGCTCTGTTCTTCCAACCGTTGCCACAAAATAGATTTTGCAATTCGACACACGAATTTTTTAAATGAAAGGCACAGTATGTATATAGCTTCTTCAATTCAAAATTTTACAAAAGAAGTAGAATGATTTTTGTTCAACAGAAGCAATAGTCGTCACTGAGCGAGCTACTATTAAGATTTTCCCTGCATTGTATGGATATCTAAAACAAGCCAAAGGATATTTACAGATTAATACACGATAAGATGAATGATTTTCAGATAAATGATTCGAATTTTAAAGTTAGCCAATAATTTCTCGGAGTTAAACGGACTTGTCGGGGTAACTCAAAATGACAGCTTTCACGTGCCCGGGAAGAAGTGATGAGAGACTTAATTTTTAAACAGACTGTGACGTCATTTAATCTGTTCCACATCTAAACCATGAAATATGCGGTATTCAATAAGCATTTACCGGCATTTGCAATGGATGAACTGCAGAGCGACAGCTTCAATCGCAACGATACGCGGGACTTTTTTTTCGAATATTTAATTGACTTACACACGTCGAAATTAAACAGAAGGTTCATCGCTTTAAGAAGAAACGGGTTTTAGTTTCGAGAACAGTTTGGACGGTAGTCAGAGCTAAAAGCGTTATTCACTTAAATTTCAATGCAGCCCTGCTAACTGCCTTTTATTTCAACAGTGATTTTCTTGTATATAATAACAGTAATTCGTAAGTAGCAGTACCTTTATTAACGAGGTGGTGATACGTAGGAACACGGAATTGGTTAAAAAAATTACACCTTTTTTCAAGTTGTGTACACAGGGTGGGCCAAAAAAGTTATACAGTTTTAAATTGCAATAACTTATTTTCTGTTCATTAGAGGCTATATGTAGAGTCATCATCTAAAAGCTGAGAATATTTTAATTGAGAGTATGTATCGTATATACCGGCCATTCAAAGATTAGTGCTTTAAATGCTAGCATTGAATAGCTCATTTTCAACACTCTCTGTCTCGCTCCGTAACATTTTCCAGACGCAAGTTTCTCGTGGAGGAAATGCAGCTCACAAACTCGAGGCTGAAGCAATAATGAAGATCCACAGGCTTTATGACTTCGCTCAGACACGGACAACTGTTTGCAAGATTCTAACAAGCGGACAGCATAAAACGCTCTTCTGATGAGTATTTTACTTGTGCTACAACATGCTACCCAGTCTAACTTTTTCACCGGAGCTTGCATGTTTTTCGTCGCCTTAGCGATTTAATTACTTGGGCGGCGAAAAACATGCATGCAAGCCACGAAAAAGTTAGACTGGGTAGTAGAGTGCTTGCCGATGCGTAATTTCAACTGACACTCAAATATTTTTATTTTTCTACTTGAAACGAGGCACTCGAAACTAGAAATTTACTGTAGAATTGAAGTTTTCATTCCAGCACGAGTAAGATTTACTCATGGCACGGTTGTTCTAATTTCGTGTCCAAAAATTTGCAGGTGTGCTGCTAAAATATGTTTAACTTTTTTTCTTGAACAGCGATTCGCTTTCGCTCCTGAAGCCTTGGCATAAATTCATTTCAAAAAGTTACTTCTATGTTATTTCAAAAAAGTTGTTCTAACATCCTGCCAAGGTACATTGATCATTAACTGAAACGTTTACGTACAACAAAACTCAAGGTATTCACATATACAGTATTCTAAAATCACTTTCACCCCAGAGGTGAACGTAGGCAATATCGACAAGTTTAAAATCCTCTTCTTTTATTCATTTGTTATTTACACTTTGACTGCGACGTGAGCCACTGGTGATCACTGAGAAAGTTTTCATAATGCTATTCACTGACCATAAGTCACAAGTCAATCTTCATAACTACCTAATCAAAACTAAATGAATATTATATTTCTTACTGGTCGATTCTCAGAGAATCTCACGCGCAAGATAAAAAGGACAAAACTAAACTAAATGAAGGCACGAACCAGTTAAGCTTGTTTACCATTGCTAAAACCAATTCCATTTCAACTTGAGTTGAATATTAAACTTCAGTTTTACCTGCCGCAGTCAAAGTATTAAACAATTCACCGCTCACGTGGATATAATTTTACACAACTCTATCGGGCGCAAAACGTTGAAATGAAACTTGCCTGAGTTAACTGGACTCATTAACAGCTCAGAAAGTCATCAAAATTAATGGATGGCAAGCGACACGTGGACCGTGCAATTATGGTAGGGTTACGATGAGCTGCACAGCGGGATCAATTAAAGTCAATGTTGTATGTTCGAAATACGTGCGTAGCGATATTGATAAACTGAATAGACGTAATTTGTAAGCAATTTAAATAAAATAATCAACTCTTCACGTCTCCTAAGCCATGAATTATATTTTTGTTTGAAAGGGGAACGGTATGATATATTTAGTGACGTCAAAAGATGGGAAAACTGGCAAATATATTTCGTTTCTAAAGTTTTTGTAATTTTTTGAAAGTGACAGTGCTCATGAATGCTTTTTCCTGCAAGTGAACATAATGATTTTTCTTCAGTACAATATTTTAACCAACAGCACATCATTTCAGCACATTTTGTTACGGGCCATTTTATTTTGGTTCACTGTAGTCCCGTTTTCAGCACCTTTAATTTTCTTCTATAAATTTTATAATCTTTCATAACTTTTGTTTTTAACTTAAAGTTTCTATGCGCTTGGGATCCTGTGCGGGAACACACTTTGTGCATAGATTGCTCGTTCATTTAGCTCCATGCTAAATGGTACCTTCATCATTCCTCTCTTCGGTTACATTTGTTGTAGTACAGGAGGCTAAAACTAATTTATGATCAAACAATCAGCTTTTAGTACAATTCTACTGCGAATGAAAGTCATGCAGGATATATACATATAATTTTCAAGCATATCCTGTGACATAAAAATAAAACTCTACAAGAGGAGTCCCATAAAAATTGTCACATTCATTTTTTTCAGTATCTAATTTATTCAGTGACCTAATGCATTAGTTAACTACCTTAATTTTCTATACGTGTTTACTTCCATAGTCAAACTTTCTGCCCAAAAATATTCATCTGAAAATAGAAACTTTGCTTAAGGTGAGTTATAAATTGTTTGTCAATTTAGTTCCTTCATGTTAAAAAGTATTTAAAATGCATAAATCAATTTTTAAAATAAACGTTCTTTTTTTTTATTCTTTCTTTCCTTGGGAATAATGTCAAGATACAGTTTAGGACTATGTGTGTATGAAGACGTCGAAGGCTTATGCATTTTGCAACAACACCATAACTTTTGACTTGACGTGGGCATGAGTTCGGGAAAGTTTAGAGCAGTTTGCTCCGACTTAAAATGCATATAAATAGTCTCTCCATAAAAAAAACGGTGAAAAATTTTGGCATTCTTCAATAAAGTATATATTGCACCATCCAGACAAAGTACATATTTAACACCCGAGTGGGAAAGAGACGCTGGTTAGAAACCGTGAAATGTTATAAAAAGGACGAGAGTAAAGCTGAAGCGTCGGTGTCACGTTAAAGGATATCCACTTGGTACTTCTATTCAAATAGATGAAACGTTTTTTTGTCCGAAATGAATAAGATGCTAAATTTTCCAATGAGGGATGGAAATATTACTCTGAAGTTATCATAAACAATGAGGCAAATTTTATATTTTTAATCGAAATAAAAGGGACAAAGAAAACGAATGTTACAGAACATGAATCAACCAGTCAACTCGCTAACGCTAACTTAAGCTTCATCTGCATTTCCCTTGGTCGGCAAACTTGTACAACACAGGCAGAAAGTAATCTATCCATTACCGGCTTTTCATAGTGATTTCTACAGGGTTTCTAAAAAAAAACGAACTTTGAATTGCTAAAGCTTCCCTTCCGCTCCGGGGTGTGAATGAAACTCCAAATGAGATTATTTTGTAATAAAACATTGATTATTAAAGTATTAAAATTTCTGTTCTCAGGCTTTTAAGTTCGAAGATTTAGACTAATGGCTTTATCAATTCAAAGATCGGTCTGATTTTTTAAGACATTTCTGTTATTTTCTGACCCGTCTGCTCGTCTTCCCATTGCCTAGGTTGCCTCTTGTCTTACCATTAAGTGCCGTTCGCATTGGAATTTCCTCGGTTGGAAAATTTAAAAACTGGTGACCTTCCCTTACGGAAAAGTGAGCCTCCCACTGAAAAGGTGGTGACTTTCCTACAGGGAAGATGGTGACTTCTACAAGAGATATAATGACCCATCTAAAAAGATGGTGATAGTGTAGAGGAGTCATTATCCTCTACAAGATTGATGGTGACCCTCTTGTACAAGATTAATGGTGACCCTCTTGTACAAGATTGATGGTGACCCTCTTGTACAAGATTGATGGTTACCCTCCCCTACAGGAAAATGATGACCATCCTCTACAGGAAAAATGGTGACCCTCCTCTACAGGAAAGATAGTGACTCTCCTCGGCAAGAGAGATGGTGAATTCCCTACAGGAAAGATAGTGACTCTCCTCTGCGGGAAAGATGGTGAATTTCCTACAGCAAAGTTGCTGACATTTTACAGGAAAGATGGTGATCCTTCCCTAAAGGAAACATGGTGATCCTCCTCTGTAGAAAAGATGTTGACCCTCGCAAAAGTCACCATCAACCAAAGGTCGCAGGACGGACTGAGAGGCAAGACTGTGCGACGTTCACTCGAGTCTGATCAAGTTGGGACTCGATTGAATCGACGGCTTGGGAGGAATGCACTGCCGGATTGGCCGGGGATGCGCTCCAGATTGTTGGCAAAAAGTTCATAATTACTTTAGTGAGCAATCTCGGAGAACCCAACCGCTGTTTTAGACCCTCTTAAAAACTGCAGTTCTGGGCTGCAAAAGGCAAAGTTTATAGAGACTGTTCCCTATAATGGAAAGATGTGGACTTTCCCCTACAAAGGAAAAGTACACTAAAAAAACCGGAAGACCGTCTTTTCAATGAAAAATGGAAAGGCGATGACTTCTTAGAACATTGGGAAGAAGTTGACTTATTCTTGTAATGGATTTAGGTGATTTTTATTAGGACGTGTGAGCGTACGAATGTGTTGATAACATGAGATCGCCTGATGATGCTGGTGGAAGTGCAGTTGAATAAATTGTTTAGCCGTGTACAAACGTGTCTAGCGGTGCACTGAAGTGTCCAGCAATGTATTGAAGTGTCCAGAAGTGCACTAAAATGTCCAGCAGTGCACTGAAGAGTCCAGCAGTGCACTGAAGTGTATAGCAGTGTACTGAAGTGTCCAGCAGTGTACTGAAGTGTCCAAAAGTGCTCTGAAATGTCCAGCAGTGCACTGAAGTGTCCATCAGTGCACTGAAGTGTCCAGCAGTGCACAGAAGTGTCCAGCAGTGCACTGAAGTGTCCATCAGTGCACTGAAGTGTCTAGCAGTGCACTGAAGTGTCCAGCAGTGCACTGAAGTGTCCAGCAGTGCACAGAACTGTCTAGCAATGCACTGAAGAGTCCAGCAGTGCATTGAAGTGTCCAGCAGTGCACAAAAGTGTCCAGCAGTGAACAGAAGTGTCCAGCAGTGTATTGAAGCACCTTTCAACAGTTTGTGTTTCTGGTTGTTTGTTTGCAGTTTTGTGGCTAGCATAATTCAGTTTTATCAACTTAGTTAACTTTTGTATCGTTGTGAAGCACCAGCTGAAGTTGTAGAAATGGTTTCCCCTAGATATTATGACACTAGAGCATAACATAAACACAAGGTCACGATGGAATAAAAATGTTGAGTTCAATTGAGAAGAATATGACATAATTTTAAAAGAAAGCATTTTAATTTCAATTCCGATTTCACATGGACGATAGAAACAACGACGCTTCATAAAGAAACCACCACTTGTATGTCATAAAAACGATTTTAACGAGTATTGCTAAGCCATTTTTAATGGAATTGCTTGGTGATTAGTATTTACACCTGGCACGTAAATTTAATTCTGATCAGGTTCTAAAAATCTCCATGACAGGAAATCAAAAACAAAAAAATACAGACTGATTTACAAACACCTCATGTTAATCTCATAAACATGCTTCGTGTTATGTTAATAGTAACTGTCATGTATGTAGGATATTTCTATTTCGATCTAGTGGTTTGTATAACAGAATGAGGATGAAACTTGACTTTGTGAAGTTGTCTTCAACTAATTGACTAGATTAATTATCATTATCATTGCTACGAACATTGCACAATTCGTCTTCAACTAATTGACTAGATTTATTATCGTTATCATTGCTACTAACATTGCACAATTCATCTTCAACTAATTGACTAGATTTATTATCATTATCATTGCTACGAACATTGCACAATTCGTCTTCAACTAATTGACTAAATTTATTATCGTTATCATTGCTACTAACATTGCACAATTCATCTTCAACTAATTGACTAGATTTATTATCATTATCATTGCTACTAACATTGCACAATTCATCTTCAACTAATTGACTAGATTTATTATCATTATCATTGCTACGAACAATGCACAATTCATCTTCAACTAATTGACTAGATTTATTATCATTATCATTGCTACAAACATTGCACAATTCTTACTAAAAACCTAGACGAAATATCAGCATACATGTAGATGAATCTTATCACATGTTTCTTCCGTAAATAAATCTCACTTTATGGCGAAAAATTTTAGAGGCTCAGATAAGAAAAATTTACGATCGAAAAAATCGCTAGTCTTTTAAGATAAATATTAGATGCACAAATGCTGCCTGAGGAAGTCTATATGCAAATTTTTAGCCGCTTACTTCTACTAAGTCCTTACTCTATTCTTTGTTTTTATTTCTACTAGGCAACGATTTAATTTCATTCCCAAATAGTGTTCCATGAATTAATCACTATTTTTCACATCACCCAGAAAAAGTTGGCTTAGTATCTCCAGGGATTTTTTTACAGTTCGGTGTTGTAAGGGACTTGGAATTTGATTTAGAACAGCGCGACGGCCAATAGTCCTGGTTGCAGTGAAGATCGATTGCAGCCGCAATGTACGAGTATTTAGTGCCGCGAAATTACACGCGTGCTGCAGCAGCACATTTTGCCAAAAGATACATTGGGCCCGTAGTGAGCACTACTTTCCCACTGCAAAGGTGTGGCCAATGATTTTGGGAAAAGTGAGTTTTTAAATTTTCTCGTTAAACTAAGGTGTAGTCTTACGTAGTTTTTAATTGGTTGCTTCCAGATTACATTGTAAATGACAAATTATAACACAAATTCCTCAAATACAATTTTTAATAACCTGCACAACTAAGAGTATTCATTTTCAAATTTGCAATATTCACAACACTTCTCCGAAACTGTTTTGATGCTCTTTGGCATACTGTTTACTAATTTTTTCAATGATATTTAGATCAAAAGACCTCCTTTCTTCTTTAAGTAATTTTCCAAGTTGTGCTAAATTAGTTGGCTTCTTCTTGTTCAGTCGATTTTTGATGATCGACCATAAATTTTCGATCGGATTCAGATCAGCCGAATTTCCTGGCCAAGGACCCAAAATCCCCAATCCATTGTCATCGTGGAACTTCTTAACCACTCTTGCATTATGACAGGGAGCGCCATCATGTCCAATGCCCGTTTTAGCTTATAACCACCACAAATTGGTGTTCCATAATTCAGGAAAAGCGCAATTGGCCAATTTCTAAGAAAATTCACGTAATATTGCTGTTTTTAAGACTCGCTTCTAAGTAATTTTGCTACATTGAAAGACTGTTAACGATTAGGCATAAGGATATTTTAAAATAAAGCCCTAAAAAAAATTTTTTTCTCAAAATCATTGGCCACACCTGTATAGTTCATTTCCGATCAGTAGAGTTGGCTGACGGAATAACTGCAGTGGCACGCGCAGACACAGAGTAAAGAAACTGCTGACATGACGTGTATCTCGCTGCAGTATCATTACTGCCCCGAACTGCTATAGTATTGTGCTGGCTTTTAAGACTTTGATCGCAATAATTGGTTAAACTGGAGTTCAATATTTAACGCCAATTTGAAGCTAATTGTAGTGATCGATTTTGGAAATAGCAAGCACTAAATGGATCATTCCTTCATTTAGATTTAATTAAGTATTCATGAAAATTTAGTTTGTGACTACGCAGTATCATGAAAATCCCTTCCGTGACCACCGGTGGCGCACGTTGCTGCCAAATTGTTAACATTGCTCTCAACTTGAAACGCCCATTTGTCCTCCAGTATACTCGTAAGGGCTCTGGGAGAGGAGAGTGTGATGCCTACGAAAGTCGTTAACCATGAATGTGTCCCAGAGATGACTAGCCTCTCTAGGCAACGACTGGCCTAACTTGAATCGATTATGCATGCCTGCATCGCAGCAGAGCTGCGCAGTCTCAGCTGGGCTATCAGAAAGCTATCAGAGCTTCTCTGGGCCAATTGTGGCCCATAACGAGTTCAGAGACGTGCCAGGCTGCCATGCTGCATTGGAACCAAACACAAGGGCTGTGGAAAGGAATTCTATTTGAATATCGTAACGTACTAAGACTATATGATCATTTCAAAAGCGATAGTTAGCGACAGTAATCGATCCTGGAAAGGAATTCTATTTGAATATCGTAACTGGTGTGATTGAATATAGTAACACACAAAGACTATATGATTCTTTTTTCCAAAAGCGATAATAAATAAAAAGAACAGACCTACATCATAATACTAGATTGCAACTTCACTGTTGATCCACGAACAACAAAATTTTTAAGCCATTAATAACTATAACGAGTTCAGAGATGTGCCAGGCCACTGCATTGGTACCGAACACAATTATATCAAGGGCTGTGAAATAGAGTTCTATTTGAATATTGTGAATGTTGCGTGTCATAAGTCAAAATTCTTGAAAATAGACGATGTTCATCAATGTTTTTAATTCCTTATGGTTCTTGAAAAATTAAATCATAAAATATTTTCAACACTAATTTCGAATGCATGCATTTCGTGAATAAGACTGTATGATCATTTGAAAAACCGAAAGTAAGTGACAAGAACTGACCCGCTTAATAGTACCAGATTGCATCTTCCCTCTTTAATGATCCGCGATGTACAAAATGTGAAAACCATTATTAATTATCTCTCAAATGACTATAGGCCAGTCTTTTTCTTCAGCGGTCAGGTTTCCTGAAGTGATACCATCCTCGTCCTACCAAGGATGAATTCAGTTTCATCAGTTATGCTCAATCACGATAGGAGCAACAGAATTGAAAGGGCGATTTTGGGGAAATGTAACACGTAAAATAAAAAGAAGAACCTATATAGAAGAACATTATTATATGAATAATGATGGTTTGATTGCTAGAATTTAGGTGTATGTGTACGTATGGCTTCGAATGCTCAAGAGAAATTGTATTTTTATTTTTAATGATTAGGCAAAGTTATTTTTTGATGTAGGTATAGTGATATTGATTTCTTGTAGCTTTTTCGCAATTTGTTCAGTGTCGTTTTTTATTCCTTGTTTTACAGCACTGATGATGGAATCAGAGATTCCGAAACGTTTGCTATTAAAAGAATGTTCCCTTTTATATTGGTTCTTCTTTTCATTTTACGATAAGAACAATTCTAAAAATGGTTGCTTCCGTCAGTTTTGCGCAAACATGATATGAACAATAGTAAAAATGATAGTTTACTGTATGCGTCACGTCTTGCTACTTCGATATAAAGAAACAATTTTCTTTCAACTTCAACTCGGGTGACTGTGCGGGATTGATCTGTGACAACATGAAACTTGGGTAGCGATCCGAGTTACCTGCTCGTTCCTTTGGGTTAATTTTATTCTATCGATTATTCTCAATGAAATTTATAAATGAACCAGAGTAATACTGAGAGAAAGGTATTTACTGAGTTGGTTGAGGAACAATTTTGCGCCTAAATTGTTTCAGAAATTAAGTTTAATCTGCCCCCATCGAGCCAATAAAGGCTTCAGTGATTTTCTCATCTAACTTTCGACGAACAAAATTTTTCGCCTGTTGCTGATGATATAATAATTGTACAGCAAAATTGAGTCCTAATTTTCTAAAACTATAGCTCTTAAAATGTAATGGTAAATCAATAGTGATTTGTCGATCTTCGAAAAATTTTCAGGTCACGCGCAAGCTCATAAATATTATTTTCTTGTTCTGTATAGGAGCAAAATCAAATTAAGATCTAGTTTGCTATCATATTAAATCAAGAAGTGAACGATAATTAAATTTAGCTAATTCCATAAAACCACCAATAAAAGATTTAATGCTATATTAACTGCAATATTCAATATCATTTAATGCCGTCGTATTCGGATGAACATGCAATGGAGGAGAAAGCAAGCCATCGATTTTCAACGGAACCAAAAGTGCATATCTTGCATTTAGAGCATTGCAAATTTATGGTAAAAATACAAGGTATTCATTTTACGTTTCACTGAAATTTGAAGGTGTTCTTTTTTATTTGTTAAATGTTAAACCAATATTTTTTCATGACTAATGTTTTTATTCTATTTCATTTTTTTCGAGTAAAAATGCAATGCTTTGAATATTCACAAACTTACGAAAAATATCTTCCAAATTTGTGTTTGTGTAAGTTTAACTTTATGACATTTTGAAGGAAATGCACGTTTCTCGTTCATATTTGACTGTATCGATCCACATTCCAAAATAGTGAAGAGCCTTGCTGTTGTAGAGCTGGTAAATAATTCTCGAACGTATAGCATTGAATATCCGTTTCTTACATGCTTGGGATGTGGGGAAATTTGATCGGAAATTGTTGAATTTCAAAGACACTTCGAGAAACAACTTAATTTCCAGAGTTTCACTCCAAGTTTCACCTCGAGAGATTACTAAAGTTTCAGAATTTCAGAGACACTTCGAGAAACAACTTAATTTCCAGAGTTTCACTCCAAGTTTCACCTCGAGAGATTACTAAAGTTTCAGAATTTCAGAGACACTTCGAGAAACAACTTAATTTCCAGAGTTTCACTCCAAGTTTCACCTCGAGAGATTACTAAAGTTTCAGAATTTCAAAGACACTTCGAGAAACAACTTAATTTCCAGAGTTTCACTCCAAGTTTCACCTCGAGAGATTACTAAAGTTTCAGAATTTCAAAGACCCCTCGAGAGGCAACTAAAGTTCTATTTTGTCGCAGCTTACTTCATTCGGCAAAAATGATTGCATTTCTAGTTGAAGCTATGATTTTGTCGCCAAAGCTTTCTTTAAATGTAGTGTTCAAATGCGCTTTTAAGCCTTTTTAAATTTCTCAGCTCAGGTAGCATCGAAACGAACTTCTGTCAAAAATTACAAAGCAATTCAAAAAGCCCGAAATTTACTGCCATCAGGCATTGTTCCGGCTGCAAATTTTCACGGTAGATATGGGGACAGACTGAAGAACCAAGCAAACATGCAAGCAAGTAAACACGCTACCAAGGAAACATTCAAGCAGCCACGCAAGCAAACAAGCTAGCAAGCAAGCAAACAAGCTAGCAAGCAGCCGCGCAAGCAAACAAGCTAGCAAGCAAGCAAGCAAGCAAACAAGCTCGCAAGCAACCACGCAAGCAACCACGCAAGCAAACAAGCTAGCAAGCAAGCAAGCAAGCAAGCAAACAAGCTAGCAAGCAACCACGCAAGCAACCACGCAAGCAAACAAGCTAGCGAGCAAGCAAGCAAGCAAACAAACTAGCAAGCAACCACGCAAGCAAACAAGCTAGCAAGCAGCCACGCAAGTAAACAAGCTAGCAAGCAACCACGCAAGCAAACAAGCTAGCAAGCAACCACGCAAGCAAACAAGCTAGCAAGCAAGCAAGCAAGCAAACAAGCTAGCAAGCAACCACGCAAGCAAACAAGCTAGCAAGCAGCCACGCAAGTAAACAAGATAGCAAGCAACCACGCAAGCAAATAAGCTAGCAAGCAACCACGCAAGCAAACAAGCTAGCAAGCAAGCAAGCAAACTAGCTAGAAAGAATGTAAGCGGCAAGCAACAAATTCTTCGCAATGATAAATAGCAAAGACCGGTTATTAGCGAGCGTATCCACACTACCGCTCGGGCAGAAGCCTCAGGCGAGTGCATGATAAAGTTAAGAAAATATCCTCAGTAAGTCCGTTCATTTCAATCAGGAGCGTTAGTTCCCTCAGGAAGACAGCCAACCTGCAGGTCTTCCAACACCTGTTGCCTGGACCAATGGAATTTCATGCCATCTGTGACGTCGGCAAGGTTTCTTCCTTAAATGACAAGTTTTCTTTATCATATTCCTGGTCTTCAACTTCGCCAGCATTTTTGAATACTTTTCTAGAACTCAAAATGAAGAACAGAGACAATCAGAACTGATTGGTAAAGATTCCTGTTTAGGGGCGCCTAACAGATTTAAGCAAAATAAACTTAAAAAACTGGTGAGTATTCCAGCGCTATTTGAGCCAATTGAAGCGTTTTACTTCCCTCAAATCCCGTTGACGTCATCGGCAGGCAGCCCTCGACCAATAGCAGCGAAGGAGCATTCGTGACTTCAGGGCCTGTCCACAGGGAACCAATCAGAGAAGCGCTCGTCGGTGACGTCACTGCTGTGGTCTGAGGCGTCGCTGCCGACCGTTAAAGAGGATAGAGGCGTGAGGCTAGGTGATAAGGGAAGGCTCGAGGCGTCGATGTTGCTTTCAGAACTGTTGCATTAGTTGTGAGCCCTTACCGTTGTTTGCTCTTTTCGCTCACAATAAACTTAAATCGAATGGCGTTCTTACTGAGCAGCTTTTTCCTTAACGAACAGTTTCGAGATATCATTCCAGAATTTTTCTTTTGAATACAAGTAAGTAGTAAGTAAAGTAAGGCAAATTGCTAGCACTTTTTCGAGTGCAACCAAACCATTTCCAATCTTGTGCGTGATGCATCTACGAATTAGTCATGTAAGGCTTAAATTGGAAGTAAAGGGACAAAATGACTGAAGGTTCATACAATTTGCTGAACGCTATATGTAGAAAGACCAAATGTCACTTTAAAACGGACCGTGTTCCACTCAAAATTAACGTTTCGGGTCTTACACAAGTACGTTTTCAGTGCGAAAAAAAAACAGAATAAGCTCATTCAATTTAAATGTCTTCATCACCATAGCTTTTCGTATCTCAAATGCAGGTGAAACAAACAAGATAATAAAACAAAAATGAGTTATAGAACCCACTGAAAAAATAATCTTCAATTTCTGGGCTAAATCACACTTCTTCAGTTTCGGACCGTGTATAACATTACGCAAATGTTCTAAAAACTTCAAATATCTAATCATCTTTCCTCTCAGCATAATCATCGGTAATAAAATGATCCTCAATGTAAGAGTTGAGGGGTTTTGGTCTGTGTGGAAAGATATTTCCACTGTACTGCAAATACCTTACAAACAATTATTGAAGCTCGGTACTTCCAAAGTAGGAAATGTGGTAGCTGTCACATCTATATCTGTATACAACAAGAGTACGCATCAGAATATCAGGTATCTCCGTTTATTTGAAGTACGATTGAATGGTTGATTTTTTAAGTACGTGTAAGGAATTAATTGCAAAGAGTGTTTTTTCAACGTTGGCAAAACGACAATCTGCTATTCACCTGTGCCCAAGGAAATGTTTTTAGTAGGTAGTTCGAAAAATAAATGAAGCTGGGAAACAATGGAAGATTTGGCTGTTTTGAGCTTTCATCATTGAAGAATTTCCTCGATTTTTGAGCAGAAAATTAAGAGTCATTTTTGAAGAGAGATTCCAATGTGATGATTTTCTGCAGAATTTCCAGAACTCAAAAAGAATTCACGTGGTCAGGACGTTGGTTTTCTGCAGAATTTCCAGAACTCAAAAAGAATTCACGTGGTCAGGACGTTGGTTTTCTGCAGAATTTCCAGAACTCAAAAAGAATTCACGTGGTCAGGACGTTGGTTTTCTGCAGAATTTCCAGAACTCAAAAAGAATTCACGTGAAGTCAGGACGTTGGTTTTCAGCAGAATTTCATGATTCTTACTTTCATCCTCGAATTAAATTTCCGAGGTACCAAGAAACCTCATGCGTTGTTCACATGAAGAGCACTTGGGAGAGTATTTATCATGGCTGGCAGCTTAATGTGTTCTCGGAGACACAATCGTTCTTCCAGTAAGGTGAGAAAGTTTATCTTCTAGTTTGATTTCTGGTTGAACCAAAATGCCGAAAGAACGACTTTCAAGATTGTAAATATTCACTCAACGTCTTCGAGATAGCCATTCCATGCCATAATACAGCTTTATTTTTTATATTTCCTTCAAAACCATTATCAAATTTTCACTGCATTTTCTTCGTTGATATTTATAAAAGTTTTCCCTAATTTATTTAGCTTTTATATCTGCTGAGCTTTGTAGTTTCAGAGCATCTTTCTCGATTTGTACCCGACTGATGGTGGGTGATGAAATTATCAAAGCGTTCTAATTCAAATATGTAAAGCCTTCGAACTTTCTCGATACCCATACGTCGAGAGTAATAAGTTGATTTATTTTCGAGATTGAAGCAAGCTTCATTCTCAGCTTCATTCGACTCCATTAAAATGCTTCGTACCCCAACAATTAAACTCTATTGAGGCCACAGATTGCTCGAGACACATGCAATTACGCTGCTAAAGACTCAAGTCAACGACTCATTTCGACCAGGGAATGATATTCCAAAAAAAATTCAAATATAATGATCTAATTTAAGGTGTCCTTTGAAGGAAATCCCAAGTCTGGATTTATGCTTTCATCATAGCTGTACAACGAGGGAGACTTCGTTTGGATGAAATTCCAAGTCGAGAATTCATTTTTCATCACAGCTGTACAGTGGGGGAGATTTATCCCACTGTACACTTACTTTTCATTTGTTTTGAAGAATCAGTCAGGGGAAAAGGAACCACCATGGAATACCCTTAAAGTCATTTCTGCGGATGGTATCCTGGATACAACCATTACCGCCGTCACATATGTGCGACGAGTGCTAGTCGATTGATCGGCACTAAAGTATTTTAATAAGGTCAGTAGATCATTTGGTATTGAACTACCAGAATGAATATAAAATATTATGCTATTGATTAAGTTTGTATTTCAGCTTGAAAGGATTTTTTTAAGTGGCACATTTATGCCAACAACAGGAAGGATGAAAATTTGAAAATGACAAATGTAGTGTGGAAGGGACTGGTGTCCAGACTGCCAGCGCCACTATAGAGGAAACAAGGCAGAGTCATTTCTATTAGGGAAAATACACCTCTTCATGTTCGGCTACCCAATAGAAAGACTTCATTTCAAGTGAACTGGATGACGTCACTATTGCGACATGTCTTAGGTGGCCCATAGACGATCAATTTAATTGTCAATATAATTGACAATGATGAATATTGACAATTTAATTGATCGTCTGTGGGCTTGATTGTCGACCGTCAATTAATTGACTTGGTGGGCAAAAACCATTTCATCAATATATTGAGTCAATGATATTGACAATTAAATTGATCGTCTATGGGCCGCTTTAAGACCAATACTGGTGCCAGGTTTGAGGCTAGCAGTGATTCCAGCTACAATCTGAGCACTGCTATTGGTTCGATGCCATGACGTCAGCATTGTCACAAGGTCGACGAAAAAAAGACTGGTTTGACCCAACCTTGTATATTCTACCGTGACAGGTGTCAACACTGATTGCACTCTACGCTAATCTTACCCAAACAAAACGGAAGAAAACGAATAGTAAAACCTTCCTGAAATGGTATTTACAGCCAAAAGATTTTCATCCAGTCGGAGAGGGTGCTTCTCGTTTGCAGGAAAGAGATTTTCTCTCTGTCTTCCTTTCACAGAACAGAAACTCATATCTCTGAGCCAAACAATCCCATCATCAGTAACGTCTCGCAGAAATCAACCAAGGTCTTTCGTTACTGCTTAGGTGTGCTAATTCTTTAGCAAACTGAAAGACAATATCCTTCAACATACTTCCCTAAGTGCATTCACCAACGCAATTTTTTTTCAACGTCATTTTGAAGCTTATGCTTCTCCTTTTCCGTGAAACCAGTAATTATTTTGAGCGCCCTTCAAATATATATTTGTCTCAGGGTAAATTGACCCCTTGATTAGAATTTTTTAGAAGTATCATCGACCTGTCACATTAAAGTGCCTCAATTTTAAATTGATGCAAAACAAATGAACATGAAATTCACCTGGAATTAACCTGCAAACTTCATTAACTAATGCAAATAAAAATGCCTCTCTGAAGTGCAAGATCATTCATCCATAATCTCCGATATAACGTTCATTTCACGTAAATTGAATTGGCTCACAGTAAAGTCAGAATTTTCACACGTCCCTTTATCACGTTTCACTAACTGACTTACTTAGGATGGAGATATTTTATATTATAACTTTGTAAAATTATTATAAACACGAATCAGAATTTAGAATACGTGAGTCATAGTTTTTCAGTTTTGTACGCCATGGAATTAAAACGGAATGAAAAAATTCATAATCTTCGATGTAACGTTTACCTGTCACAAATTGAATAGTCTCACACAGTAAAGTCAGAATTTAGTAGGCCTAAGTCATGGTGTTGGAGTGCTGGGCGCGCAGAATAGATTCATTCTTGATATTTTATCATGAGTCCTTGTGAGATTATACTAATATGAAGTCAGAGCTTAGTTAGCGTAAATTCGTGTGGCATAATGAATTTATAATTTAGTAAGGGCAAGTCATAATGAATTTATAATTTAGTAAGGGCAAGTCATAATGAACTTTTAATTAGGTAAGCGTTAGTCATAATGAATTTATAATTTGGTAAGCGTAGGCTATAATGAATTTATAATTAGGTAAGCGTAAATTATAATGAATTCATAATTAGGTAAGCGTAAGTTATAATGAATTTTTAATTTAGTAACCCTAAGTCATAATGAATTTAAAATTTAGTAAGGGCAAGTTATAATGAATTTAGAATTTAGAATGCATAAGTCATAATGAATTTAGAATATAGAACGCTTCAGTCACAATGTAGGAGTATTGTGCGGCAAGCATTGAAGCATGAGACGACTGAGCCACTCAGCCACTCAAGGGCTAGCAGGCCTCTCTAATTGCCACTCACACAATCGCTTTGGTTCATTAGCCGCTCCTGAAGCCGCAGCGTCTTTGCCAAGGACGGCTTTGCAAGTCGAGATAATCACGAACTAAAGATTGTTCTTTTTAGCGGTAAAAAGATGAGCGAACGTGCGTGTGTTATTTGCTCCTCGCTAATTGTGAGCTTTCAGCCGCATAAACCGGAGCTTTGAGTCAACTTCTGGATTAATCACAGAGTAGATTGAGATGTGCGCTACCTTAGAATCATAATATTTCTTGCATAAACACTTCAGGTTCATTCCCTGCACAAAAGGATCTTCTCTTACTCTCAAGCAATCGAGTAATCTAAGTACTTTGGGGCATCTACTTGTATATGATTTATCAATTATTTCAAAAAATAAAAAGATTACTTGAGCGAATGTTCAGCAAACACAATTTTTCTTTTTACACTGGTACGTGTAAAAGTATATTAATAAATTATTAACTATTTCAATTCCTCAGCATGTCATCACATGTTTCACACAAAATAATTCTAGCATCAAGTGTCTTAGCTGAAAAAATAAGTATGACAAACATGGATATTTTTAAAAATTACTTTATTCTTTTCCGCTGTTTAAATAACAAACATTTAATGATAGTTATTCTAACATCACTCGTATTTATTCGTTTAGCATAATTTTCAGCTCAAGATCAATTTGTTTTACTTTAATGCGATACTGGAGTTACAAGATTTTGATTTGAGTACAAGCATTATGAAGAGATGCAGTTGGGTTCCTGCGATGACAAGTTACCCAGCGCATCTCTGTTCATACTTATAGCATCCTGTCATACTCAATAAGCATTGCTAACTTCATCATTGCTGCTCAAAGTTACACATCTATAGAAAGAAGGAATTCTACATGGTCAAAAGTTTGGTGCTGCTTTTTCATACTTACGAACCAATAAGATCGAATGCAAGAGCCAATAACATCGAATGCTAAAACCAATAGCATCGAATGCTAGAGCCAATAGCAGCGAATGTTAGAGCTGCAAGGTAACTTTCACGCGTCATTTCTTGCCTTATGCCTTCCCCCCTTACCCCCCTTTCACCAACCCTCCCCCTGTGAGGCGTACAAGACAAAAGCTCGTCAGTTTACGGAAATAACAAAAGCTTGCTTTTCGAAGGCTGTTGGCTGAAGCAACCCAAGCAATAGGCAATAGCTGAAAGCTTTACTTAACTCGCGGTGATCTGCATCAAAAAACTCGACATGGTTCTTTCATGGGCAACGAGCTAAAATTCTACTGGTTGTAGAAACTTTTTTGAGTCTACACTGAGAAGGATGCGTAGCCTGCGGTCAGAGCGAAGGGTAAAGGAAAACTACAAGAGGATTTGCACAGTTAACTGCAGTTTCACTTGCAAAGATAAAATAGCTAGGTAAATAATCGAAATGCTTTCAACTAAAAAGTAGAAACTTGGATAATATACGATCACTGGGTCATGCTCGGTCTTTTTTTGTTTTTAAAATTAATTGAAGTTTTCAAAAAAGAAGTGACATTGTTTGCGAAATTGGTAGGATTAATTCAAACAAAATTACCCTTATAGAAGGATACAAAACAAGATCATTACAATCTTGCAGTATTGCGACTGGTTTGTGCTACAGATTTCAAACTAAAATTCAAATTTTTGGAAAAGTAGATTTATTTCATTATAATTCAATTATTTTATTCTTTTCCAATGAATGGGTAAAACAAACTTTTCACAAGTTATAAACTAGTTGTTGGAATATTCAGCTCTTAGTAAATGAACAGCAGATAAATTCGAACCTCCGACAAGTAGTAACTCTTTCATTATTGGAAATGATGAATACCCAAACTTACTTGCTAAGTGCAAATTTATTTGATATTATAAATTTTCCCCGACGTACTCTGAACTTTTTCTTCTGAGCTTTGTTTCCTAAACTCTCTTACGTTGCATGTACACAGTGTACATCTGACATAAGGAGACCAAATGTTTTTTTTTTCATGAAACTTCAAAATTAATAAAAAATACTTCAGGAGCGAAATAAGCTCAGAGGGATTCACAACATGTTTAGAACATTCGAATGAACGTTCAGAGTCCTAAAACTTTTAAATTTGCCCATACCCCCCTCCCCCCTCCCACTCAAAGGGAAATTTCTAAAAAACTTAATTTCTCAGTCAATTTTGTACATAGGGACGATTATTTTTTTGTGTTCGATTGACAATGAACTGGTCTATATATTCCAGGACCAGTGTTTTGATATCACTTCAAAAAAAATTGTAAAAAATTTTTGAATTTAAAACCACAACAAATTTTCAATATGTGTTTCTTTACATTGTAATTAAAAATTTTCTATACAACTAATCAAAAAACTACATCTGAAATTTATAGTAATTACCTTGATCTTCACGATGCTGAAAAAATCTACCTAATAAGTAAAAAATTGTAGGAGAAATTGAGCCGTAGAGCCGAAAAAAACATTTTATGAGAAGAAAGCTTTCCAGTTTTTCCATTATTTCTCCAACAGTTTTTCACATATGGAAGAGATCTATTTCTCGTCGTAAAGAATAAAGTGTGTACTACAAATCTATGAAGTAGTTTTTTGATAAGTTGATTATAAAATTTTTTGTTGCCATTTAAAGAAATTACTAAAGCATTGACATATTATGTTTCAATAATTCAAACCTCTCTTAAAATTTTTTTTCTTGCGGTATCAAAAAACTGGTCCTGAAATTTGTAGACCAGTTCATTGTCAATTGAACAAAAAAACTAATCGTCTCTATGTACAAAATTGACTGAGAAATTAGGTTTTTTAAATTTTCCTTTGAGGGGGGGGAGGGGGGTATGGGCAAATTTAAAAATTTTAGGACTCTGAACGTTCATTCGAATGTTCTAAACATGTTGTGAATCCCTCTGAGCTTATTCCGCTCCTGAAGTATTTTTTATTAATTTTAAAGTTTCATGAAAAAAAAAACATTCGGTCTCCATAAGTACAGGAAAAGTGAATGAAAATTCTTCAAGCAAAAATCCAAAATGACAACAGTTGACATGTTTTAAATTTCAAACGCAGTTCAACCACAACATTACCCCCCTTACTCCGGCACAGTTCCAGCCCCCCCCAAAAAAACTCTTCTTATCGTAAAACTATATAGTGTACACGTCCCGTTATAAATGACAGGATTCGATTTTTCTTCAAATCAATTTTCCAGATGATGACAAATAAATCAATCTTAATAGTAACCGCAATTAAAATATTCTTGTACTTGTGCACTGGTAAAACTCGTATCACAGATACGGTCATTAAGCATTCTTATGAGCGTCACAGAGAGACAAAAGAAGCGGACACCAAACATACCAAGGATATTTTTAAGCAAGATTATTATTATTTGCCCAAAAGTTTTTCTGAAAAAATTGTGAAGGTAAGATTACAGACACAATGCATGAAAAACTAAAGCCTTGGTCCAAACGCTGCAAAATACACGCATGAGCGCCCACATCTGGAGTTCCGTGCCATCCCAAAGCAGAAGTTGGCCGCCAGGTAATCTCGGCATCGCAACCGCACAAATTTTCATCGTTTTCAACTCAAGATTTTGGGTGAAATTTATTGCCGACCTTTTGGGGCTCATTAGGAGCCGACTTTCTTTTTAGAGTCGCAGAAAATCCCGCCCCGAAATACTGCCAGTCGTCTCTGTCTAAAATCTTAGAAGGTACACGAAAGTGCTCTCACACTCACACATTTCGGCCACATAGACCAGAACAGACTTCTTGAATTTAAAAGTGAACCAAGAGTCATGCAAGGTTAGTGCTCTTTTAAAGGGAATTGCATCGGATTAAATACTTGTAATTGACATTTGAACTTTCGTTACCTATTTTTTGCGCATATGAGCGTAAACAGTGTTTTGACTGTGATAGAGAAAAATTACTACGATCAATGAATCATGAAAGGAATCGCAGGTGCGTGTAAAAATGTTCTACGTTACCTAATTACCCCAAAAATGTTCCAAACTTTTTACCTTTAAATCTTAAAATTTAGTGAATACCATATTACTACCATGTTACATTACTTGTGATATTTATTTCGCTATTATTTCACTGTGTTGAACTCAAAAATAAGATTACCAATGCTATCTGAATAAATCAACTTCGTTTACGTTTCAAAATATTTTTATTCAGAATAATTGTGAACGAAAATTTATAGCGTCTATCAACAGTACGGCAGAAAAGGGTAAAATATGTTTTATGAAAGTAGAAAATTTAAAATTAGCTTATGGTAGGAATGAAATGTGATAATCAGTGTGAGTAGTAGAACAGTTTTCGAATACGAAAGAAAATATATGGTGAAGAAAACGTGTAAGATGGAATGATGCTTCTGAAAAAACAGTATCTGGATAGGAAATTATAATATCTGATGCGATGGGAAGTGTCACGGGAAGAAAATATTGAAACAAGTTAACAGTACATCTTAGGTACATTAAAGTGTAAACTAGTATACACGGCCTATCATAGATGACGGGAATCGATATTTCCCTATAATAAATCCTCTAGAGGTAGACGACAAACAAATATTTCTATCCTAATTGTACCTCCAATAAAAATATTCATGTACTTGCCCACTGGTGAAACTCGTATCACAGATACGGTTTCAAATTAAAATAAATAAAATTAAATCAAAAATACTGTGTCTCAAGAAGCGGTGAAACAAAAACTCTGACAAGCTGACAAACGAGTACTACTCCACAACCTTCTCTCCACTACGGCAAGCCAACTTACCCTCGTCCAGCACCATAGATGCTTTCTAACTTAACACGCACCCCTCAAAAGCCCTGATGGGTAGATAGCCTTCACCACCTTTAAACTACTTACAAAAAACCCTCCAAGCCTAGTATTATATGCGCAAAGCACAACTTCTTCCGTTCCCTATCTATCTTTTTCCGTTTCATCTATTCTCTTCCCGACACACTCCCTGTCAAACTCTCTTTTCGACTTTCCGACTATAAGCATCGTTCGTTCGTTCATGAAGCGGAAGCCAAACATATATACGAATAAATAAATAAACACAATAAGGGTATTATTAGGTTACACTAGCGAGAATTGCATGACAAAATACCAGAAAGAAGAAAGTGGCGGGAAGAGTAAGTGGGCTAATATATTTTGAGGCGCATAGCTAGATCAGAAAGGTCTTTTAATCTTTAATCTTTTAAATCTTCACTGTATTTTTATCAGGGCAGTGAAGTAGTTCCACTGCCACCATCACAATGAACAAATATCTTGTTTTATGAGTTTTCACTGATTTATGAAACACAATAAGGGTTGAATTCTATAAACCTTCACAATGTTGTAATATAGAGTCGAACTTGTTTTCCCTCTCCAATGATAATATAAAACCTTAGTAAACTGATTCTCAGGATGACTATGCGGGGTATAAATGTCTCATTTTTCGATAGAAGTTGTCTATTTGATAGCACAGTGAACCTTTGAATACTCAAACCTGATTTTAACATATTAGTTTGTCAGTTGTTCTCTCACGAGGCAATTCAAAGTGAGGCAAGTTATCCTAAAATTTTAATATCGGGAAAACAGCACAGGTTTATGCTTCCATTTAAAATTCAGGTAAAACTTAAATATCCTTCATTGCACACTCATGGATATCATGGTCATATATTTCAGGCATTAATTTTGTAGTATCTGTTGAAACAGTACAAACGACATTTGTTCAACAACATGGAAAATTCTGGAATTTTGCAATGTATGATTTCCTGTACGCAACTCGTCTAATTCACGGAGTGCCTTGGGAAATTATAGAAAATGCTTGTAATCTATATGTAAGCGGAGTGTTCATTTTACACTCTGAACACAAACTACACCTTAATCATGTATGGAAAAAATGTAGGAAAAGTAACGAATCTAAATTTTAGTATGAAATTATCCTGAAAACGCCACCAGTTCCATCCAATTAATATAATGAGCCCACTGAGTGCATTTCCTATTAATATTTATAATATTGGTGTGAATGTGATTACTGAATTATATGGTTGAAAGGAAAACACTTCAAGTTTTTCTAATTGTTATACTAAAGATTTTTTGACCAGATAAGTTTTCATAAAGTATTCACTGCAAAACTATTCGACTTGCAATTTTAATAACTTTGAGTGCCAGAAATTAAGTAAAATCGCGCGTTCCAATTTTAGGTAACAGATAACAACACACAATATTGTGAGGAATAATTCATTGAGACTTGAAATTTGTTACATTGTGAAACGACGGCCGAGGAATGTTTTTACAAAGTATTATGACCTAAAAACAAACTGAGAATGTAAATTTTACTATTTACTGACGCCAGAAAATAAATATATTTTACAGTCCCCTAGTTTTAACTAGGCTCTATGTTAGAAGAAATGCACAGTTTCTTTAAACTGTCAATAAACTGTCGGAGTGATACGGTGAAAAATTCCCCTGGGGTATGAAGAATACTCTTCCCATATTTTATAAGTTAATTCCGCAGTATCGAAATAGTTTATTTCATCAGTAGATCTATGTCATTGGATGAATTCAACAATTAAATGTTGAACCCTATTTATTTAACATATGTGGCTAAGACGTCTATGATCAGTTACGCAAAGATTTAACTATCTCTGAAGTTAGACTTCAAGTTTTGAAACTCTACGGTATTAAGACTTGAAGCTTAACACGCTTAAAGGCGGTGTGTTAAACTAAAGTTCAATGTTCAACTCAATTTAGTTAATTTTAGAGATAAATTTTGGAAATAACGTATTTTAAATAGATCGCGACTTCATTTAGTTATCATTAGGCAATAAATGTACGAGGAGTTCGTGAGACTCGAACTTAGGACTAGAAATTACCTCACCAGCACGCTATCGACCGCGCTATCGACCACCCCTATCATTAGGCATATAGCGAAATTAGGCAAGTGGCTGCTGGTCGGACAGCGGCATCATGAAATTCCCCTAAGTGACCTCAAAGTGTTAAATATCTTTTTCAGCACAGGGTGTACGCAAAAAGTCGACATTAATAAGACTTAAGATTCAAGTAGACCATGATGCGGATGTGACGGTGACAAAAGTCAACGGTGTTTAGACATGGGATTTAAGTACCTCAATGTTGAGGTTAGCGCGGGTAAAGTCTACGGTATTTAGACATGAGATTTAAGTACCTCTATGACATCGTTGGCTTGGGTAAAGTCTACGGTGTTTAGACATGAGATTTGAGTACCTCTGTATGGGTCAGCGTAAGAAAAGTCTACGGTGTTTAAACATGAGATTTAAGTATCTCCATGTTAAGATTACTACGGGAAAAGTCTACGGTATTTAGGACTCATATTTAACTTTCCGAACGAAGATCTAAACAAGCAGTTCTTAATCTGGGGGACGCACCTCCCTAGGGGGAATGGGTGTGAGCGTATTCCAGGAGGGGCGCAAGCCTCTGCAGTAGAACCTGATTTTTCCCATTAATTTTTTCACGAGTGAACTTTCACTGTTGACTATGTTAGAGTGACCTATTTACAATATTCTTTGTTGTGAGCTCTTATTTACCAGTCCATCTGCACACAATCAACCCTGACAATTCTTATAAGGGCGTGGGAGTAAAAAGATTAAGAACTACTGATCTAAACTATCAACTATCTGGAAGGTGCCTGGAAAAAGTCTATTGTGATTATACCTAAGATTCAAATACGCCGTGCAAGGGTGATAATGGAGTAGGTCTGTGGTATAAAGACTTGACATTTAAGTATCCTTATGGTGAGGCTCAAGGGGAAAAGTCTACGGTTGTTAGACATGGAACTTTAAGACAGACGATACGTGTAACTGATATAATTCCACAACTGTGGCACAGTTTTTATATTGTAAGCACCTAAACTTTATAGAACCAACTAACTTGGGGGTATATATATTTTTTATAATGATTATTTCTTTATTAATTAATAAACTCACAACATAAAACAAAAAATATAAATTGGAAAATCTGGAAAAATTGAATGTTAAAAATTTCATAGTGTACCCACGGTAATTTTGTGTAGGTCCGATCTAAATCTAGGATACGAGAGGGTGTGATCGCTTTCTTTTGTAGGAGACGACACAAAAAACATATAATTTTAAAGAGCCACATGGACTTCTGAAAAGTTTGAGCTCACTCACAAAAATCTTAAGTTAACTAGATCTCGACCAGATCCTGATGCAAGCACAAATTATGTTTCAAAACATTCGGAGAAAATACTTTTCAATGTATGAGGGCCACGTAATAAAAAGTCAATCTAAGGGTACCGAAAGGAAATTACCCAAATAATCACATCCTAGCGTGAAAAAATTATGTATTCGAGTGCTCAAAAAATATCTTCCACTCTTAAGCGCATATAAATATATATTTATTATCAATGCTACGTATACTCGAATATATGCTCGATGCTGCAAACATCAATGCATAAGAGCCAAGCAAGAAGGAGAAAGCCAAATAATTAAACCTAAGTGTGAGAAAAACTCTGCATACAAGTACAAAAACAAATCGTGCTCACTTCTAAGCAGATTTAAAAATGAAATCGCTGTCTATACTCGATATTACAAACGTCAATTCAGACGAACTACAAGTACTTAAACAAATCTTTCTCACTTTTAAGAAGAATTAAAAATATAAAAGATGTCTATAATCGATGCTACAAACATCGATTCATAAGGACTACAAGTACTTAAACAAATATTCCTCTGTTTCAAGCGGAGTGAAAAATACAATCGATGTCTAAACTCGATGTTACAAACATCAATTCATAAGAATTACAATGACTTGAACAAATCTTGCTCTGTCTTAAGCATAATTAAAAATACAATCGCTGTCTATACTTGATGCTACAAACTTCAAGCCATAAGAACCCAAAGCTGGTTCTTGCTTACGCTCGGCATGCCCAAGCTTGAAAGCATCCTCTCTCGACAGCATCTGAGGGAGCTGTGGAGTCTGAGGGCTGAAGGTCTATACTCTATAGTCCTCAGTCGGGCACGAGCGCCGGTGGGGGAAGGTAGTGTAGCGCGCGCCTGTGCTGCTCTCGTCAGCTGTCGCGGCCACCAGCAAACATAAGTCCTGCCGAGGAATTCGCTTGCGTTCTGAAAATTAGGATGGTAAATTTTACGTATCACTTCAATTATTGGCTGCTTCGTTATTCGTTATACGCTATTTTTGAATAAATTGAACTACGGGAAAAAAAATTCAAAGATATATTTTGAATAGTGCAAGTCTTATAAATGCTTCTTCTTTAAAGCTTTACTTCCGTTACTCGATTGTGTGATTTGTTGTTACTCAGTGAACTGCAATCACGGTGAATTGTTGTCAGTGGAGGCCCTAACAATCCCATGAATATTTTAGAATTTAGTCGTAAAAATTAAATAGAAAATGGTCCACAACACCTAAATAACGCAATAATGATTCAAAAAAATATGCCTTAATTATTTTTTACATTTAAGACTGCAAGCCCGTTGATTTACATTGTCATTTATTCATAATCTTGACCTCTTTTTTAATTTCACATCAAATTGGATCGGACAAATTTTATTGCTGATGAAATTACCCAGATGAGAACGCTTCCCATTTTTTAATAAATAAAACTTTTGAGTCAAACCTAGGAACTTTTCAAGTCTATCCGATGCGCGTAAATGAATTTCGTCATCGATGTGTGCTGCATAAAAATAGGGACACTGTCAATAAAACCTCATTCATTAGTGTGCGTATTTTTCGATTTTCTTATTTTTATTTTCGACTCAAACAACAAATTTTGATTTTGTAGCTACACTCTGTACCCCGCGTGCTGGCTCTAGCACACGATTACTTCACTTCTATTTTGTACCCTGGATGCACTCACAAGTTATTCCTCAAACGGTTACTTCACTATCATAAGTAAGATTTTTATTACCAAACATAATAATTTTTCAGCAAAAGCTAGTTTTGCCCCACTAATTACTGAATCAAAAAACCCTTTTTGGACACCATCTATACTAATGAAGTCATGATTGTTCTTTTGAGCTCGTAGTGAAAGAACAAAATGCGATATTTTACTTTTAGGCCCAATTTCCATTAACTTAATATCTACTTAACTGAACACCGTGTCCTAAATGCAGTCTTCAATTCTACGTAGGATCTCTAGTATTCCATGCAGGATGCCCATTGGCTGCTATTCTATGCAGAATTAAACCATGGATTGATTGTTCTTAATACGATTTCTGGGGATAAATGAATTTACAACGTTACTGGAAATTCTAGTTTGTGACAGGAACACAATAATTGTGGCACTTCTTTAGTGCAAAAAACAAGATTCACAAAACTACGTTAGTTCTTCCGGTGTAAACTCTGCAGGTCAGCCATTATTTTTCCCTTGCGGTCAGCCACAAGGTTCTTTTACACGACAGTTTAACCCAATTGTTAAATTCTGATGTTTCGTTTCGAATACTTTCATCACATTACTCTATAAAATCAACAAAAAATAATCGATAAACAAAACGATAAATCAAGAATAATAGTTACCGATTATATTGATATTATTAAATCAACACTTAATCGATTAATCAATAACAACAATGAATAAGCGATTAATATTTATTACCCAATTCACGCCGACTATTATTATGGGACATTACTTCTTCATTGCTGAATTTGTTGCTCTTTGCTACCCAACTTGTGCTGATTCGCAGTCAGTTTGAAGGGCAGATAAAATTTAACAGACCAACTTCAACATGACAGCCTACGGCCGGACGGACGTTTCAAGGAGGGACGTCTGGTAAATGACGTATGGAGATTGGACAGATGTTGGGGCCAGAATTTGTTGAGATCGATGTTCGTTTAACAGGCACCTTTCCATGCACAAGAAAAAATCGAGGTTTTATCTACAGGGTGGCGCAAAAAGAATGCATTGATCGCAAGCTTGCATAAATTACTTTAAATAATTATGATAGTTATAATTAAAACTAGTATATAATAGTTAGAATTGCTAAATAATGATGTATTTAGACTGATTATAAGTATAGTTAGTATATTTGGCCATTCCACACTCCCACCGCTGGTACTACGCAAGTCAAATTCATGCGTTCTTTTTGCGCCACCCTATATATCAGAACTGTAACGTAAATTCGCTCAAATTGAGAACCGATCGAAGCAATTAAAGTTTTGAAATACATGAAACATTGCTACATCAAAAGCTACAAGTTTGCACATCATTTAAAGTCTGTAGGACACATGAGTATATTTAGGATCTACAGGGTAATTATGAGGTAGCTCCCTATTTCTGAAGTGTTATAATCTTTTATCTGCAGTTATTTTTTGTTCAAATTTTAAATGGATGTTCTTTCATATATGGCAATTTAATTGCTCTTGTTATTTTCCGACTGATTATTTTGTCTTAAAATTCGAAGGCACGTAGAAATGTCGGGATGTGCCAAATATCTCTGTGTGAACTAGCGTGCCGCTAGCTGGGCACGCTCGTTTAGAGTAAGACGTCCTAACATCTCTTTGGGCCTTCGAATTTCGAAGGCCCATATAGATGAAAATTTGCTAATACAAAATAATCAATCCGAAAAGAAAAACATGAATAATTAAATTGTCTTATATTAAGGACCATACATCTACAATGTGAATAAAAAATAATTGTACATGAAAAATTATCAGATTTTTAAAATACGGAGCTACTTTTCAATCCCCCTGTACTGTATAACAAAAGAGTAGTAGGAATGTGGACCAAATGACAGGAAGGTTAAAATGCTTACTAAGAAAACCCTTCATGTATAATATTCATTACAGCTATGAACATACTGTATATGATATTCATATTGATGTATGAATATCAATGATATTTCATAATTCTTCGGTAATTATAGCACATATTATGAAAAAGTACCGAAGTTAAATATAAGCCCCTATCACGCAAGATGTCACACCCATTCGTTTCTAGACGCTCATCACAGGTACGTAGCAGGCATTATGTTGATCATAAAGCTTCAACAAAAACTTATGTTAATTTATGTCTCGATTGTTTATTAAAGTAATGCACAAAAATTCATAAATTGAACAATGAGTAGCTGAAGGGATATGAAGATAAAGTTTTGTGGTTTTACCTAACTGAACCATTGCACGGAAATGTCATTAAGCCTTATAGCTTTGAAACGAACTCTGCGATTTCCAATATAAACAGGAGAGTTTTTTTCTATTTTGTTCGAAGTCGTACTTGGATTTGAAAACAAGACATCTGAATTCGTTTCAAAAAATATTGCAATATTTCAGCCACTAAGATTGTTTCTAATTCTAGTGTGGCATGTATTAAAAAAAATTAAAGTCTGCGTACTAAGCTTCCTTAGTTAAATTTGGGAATCATCAAGTCGTTCCAGCCCATCCCAACAATCTCGAACCAACAGCATAAAGAACACAGAAATAAAAATAAAATTAAAAAACCATAACGGCTTTTGTTTTCTGTATGATCAGGTGTCGTGCGTATGTCATTTTGCTGTTCTTTAGCAATAAATAATTAAATCGTTCATGAGAATACCGATTATGGCAAGCGTTTGTCATCATACTATGCGTTATAAGCCTTGTACACCTGACATACTATTGCTTTTCACGACATCTCCTAAACCTGATTCTCGAAGGGACTTCTGAGCACGTCTTTAGTTTCTATACTACAGTTAAAGAAATTAAAAAAAATATGGTCAATGTTTTCACGACATCTCCTAAATCTCATTTTCGAAGGAACTTCTGAGCGCGTCTTTAATTTATTTCTATACGGCTTTAGCATTTCCTACACACCGAGGGAAGCAGTGAAGACGTCTTTCTTCTTCAATAAAAGCGATCATTTTTCATCCAACCCATAAGATGAAGCAGCATCGTAACAAGAGTCTAGCACGTGCTCCAAGCCTGACTTTATTACTAAAGCGTCTACAAAGGTTAACGAACATATCATGCAAATATTTTAAACCAGGTTTCAAGGCAAATTCGCTTCTTTCACAGGAATCAGAGGATTTGTTTTAAAAATTAAGGAAAGAAACATGATTAGCTGAGTTAACAACCTATATCAAGGCCTACGACATAGGCTTGAGCCTTCAGTCGTATCTAAAATACGTGATGATGTCACAGTGAGTCTAGCATTTCCAACTGCTTGTAGATCACGGTGGATTAAACAAGGTATGGTCATTTTTATGGGGAAAAATACGCTTCTTCTTGTTCGGCTAACCAATGTAAAGGCTTTATTTCAAACTTTATGACGTCACCAAAACGCCATGTCGTTAGGCCAATAGTGGAGACGGATTTGGGAGTAACAGTGCTACCAGATGCAATATGAGCACTGCTATTGGTTAGTTGCCGTGACGTCACCAAACCCACACAGTCGACGAAAAAAAAGTCTGGTTTGACCCTACCTTCTTTCCTCTACAGTGGTGCAGATCTCTGAGGGAAATTATGACACACTCTTGTGTGTCGAAAGGTTCATCAGTGAAATCTTGGCAGATCAGATTGCACAACCTTTGACCTCGTGTTCATGTGATCGGGAAAACTAATTAAGTCCTTTATCCAAGTTTCATTTGGTGGAGTACTGTTCGTTGGAGTTAAGCAGCCTTTGGAATTTTTAATATGAAGTAATGTTATAAAATATTAGGTATTTTGTCTTCAAATTCTTTTATTTGGTCAGTTTTCCGTATATTAACATGCTATTCTGAAAAATTGAAAAATATACGGGAAAAAGTACTGACTTTCGCTAAATAAGTTTTGATTAGCGCAATGATGTGTGTCATATCGGCCAATGACTCACAAAAGTGGGTCACAAAACCTCGAACACTGTAATATTTTGACGACACATTCACATGTGACGCTTTCGGGGATGCACAAAAGTGTAAACGACCAAAATTTTTTATCAATGTTGCACAGAAAACTTGCAGCTCAAATCGGTGTTTTAGTTTCGTTTACCTGCATAAAATCTGCCTATCTTTTTTAGGTACATGAGTATGCTTTTTAAGCAAAGATAAAAGAATTAAAACTTAAACCGTGTATTTAAGGTCTTTATATCAACTTCACTCATAAAGTAGACATGTTTAGTTTATTTAAATAGTAGGTGGGGCAAAATTATTAATAATCTCTAGTTTAAAAACCAAGGGTAATTTCTTTACGTTTAAAAAACAAACATTTCTAGCAAGTAACAATTTATGAAATAAGTAGGGTGTTATAAAATGTTAAACTGAAATAAATCCTTTTATGAAATAAACTTTAAGCCATAATTTCTAATTTTTTAAATGTTATAATGCTTATAAATCATATTCTGGAGTTCTCACGAACCTTCTCTCTTCTCGCTGGCGACATTGAAGTAATTATCACTTACTGATGAAGAAACATTCTGTTGTGTCTCCTGCCTGTTAAAAGGGAGCACAATTTTGGGGAGAATAGAAAGAGCAAAATTATTAAACATTATACTTGATTTCAGAGCAAATATATAACACTTCAGCAACAATTTATGCTTACTATCGTGAAAATCAGGATTTAAATAGCTAGAAACCTAAAAACCTAAAATAGCTAGAAGCGTAAATTTTCAACACAATGTGTGTCTGAGGTTTGCAAATTTCCTTTAACGCGCTAAATTTTCTATCGCGAAAAGATATTTTGCGCTTACAATTCGCGTGTGCAAATGGCACGTACAAGTAAATCTAAGAAACGGATCTGACCACATTTTAAGCTGCTTGAACTTACTCGTTAGAATCAGAGTCCACAATTTTCATGGCCTTACCTGGTTTTGCCTTTTGCATTCGTTAAGGAAGCGCAGCAAACATACGACTTGTCGTCGCTAAGTTACGACTCCCTGAGTTACGACTGCATGGCTCAGGCTAGATCACAAGAACCGGTTTTCTGTAACAAAAGAATCTCGAGTATAAAAATTGGGAGAATAATTTACCTCATTTCAAGGAAAATTTATACCTTTTGCGCATTCGTGTTAAATACGCGACTTTTGTAGCTCAGTAAATTTTGACATGAGTAATTTTTATTTATGATTCGGGTTTGAACAAAGAAGATGGGTCATTTTTGAGGGATGAAAAACAGCAAAAAGTTTTCGCCTCTTCTTCCTATAGAGTTCGAGTTCATACAGACTATGAAGTGTGGAATCACATCAACAAGTAAATAAACAAATAAAACTAAGTTTGCATCTGATTTAAGAAATGCTCTGACTGCAATTTTGTGCTCGAATTGTATTTTTGTTCACTTAAGTGCTGAAATTTTTATCAAGCAATCTCATCAATTTCATTTCATGACTTCGGAAAATTTGTTTTCAATAACAATGTGTAAGCTCATCCATGAATTGCAGTGTTGAATGCACACAATGACTTAAACTTGGTATTTTGACCATGTCTATCTAGAGAATAGAAAAGTGCAAATAATTCAGAAAAAAGTAATCGCTCTCTGCACTGAATAACCAGTAAAAAATTCTACCTTTTTTGGTAAAAATTATTAAATATGGCGATGAAAACCTAGTAAAACCCTGTCCTCTACACGGATCACCCAGTAAAGAATTCCACATTTTCTACTGAAAATAATTAAATGTGATGATGAAATGTAAAAGTTCGATCTCGGGTTCATTCAGCAGAGGGATGCTATAAGGTGTAGCTCGTTAACGCCAGAGTGGATAATTTACAGTAATTAACTCATTTTTGCCCTAAATAATTATTATACTGCAAACCATTCTTTAACATTAAAACCGAGGTCAACTGCGCATTATTTTTTATAATTTCGGGTAGTACAGTTTAGTACTACATTCTTTTTAATCCTCATTGTAACTTATAACATTGTTTCATCAACTGATTTTAACAAATGAAAAAAATCACGTTACAAATGCATCACAGATTATTCTACAGGTGTTGAACAGATTTTGCATCTTAGAAAAAATTTAAAATAAAAGTATGTTTGATTTGAACCAGAAGCGTTTCCAAATTGTCTGTAAGCCAGAAATTTGAAAGATAGCTATAGTGACACTCCATCCTAATACTGGACGACACGCTTAGCATTTCATGAGATAAGTGATGATACCACGGAAACAAATGCACATTTCACATAAAATTTGCTTTACAAATGGGCGCACATTTACTGTAGTGATTAAATTTTCAAAAAATTGTTCGATTCTTAATTGAATGAAAATGAATGAATGAAGGAACGAATTAAAATATTACAATAAATATATATATATATATATACTTATATTTATAAATGAAACAATAAATTATTAAATGAGTAAATATATTCATAAATAGGTAAATAAATAGATAAGTTACTAAAATATTTTTTTATACATATGAATTGTTAATAAATAAATATTAAATTAAGAAGTGAATAAAGAAATAAATAACAAAAAACGCACCTTAAGTGTAAGGATATAATTTCCAAAAATTTATATGATTCCTAAATAAACCATAAATGTCTAAATCAAGAAATGAGTAAAAAGTACATCAATAAATAAGTAAATTAAAAACAAATAATAAATACTTAAATTGATTTATAAGCTCATCAGCCGCTTAAAATTTTAACTGTGTTTCAAACGAAGTGACTGTGTTGGACCCGGTTGGTCCCGCCTCTGAAAAGCACACAAATCTATTTAATCTGGTGAAAATATCAATGAAGATTTCAAGTAAATTGGACAACACATAATTAGGAATCTTGGGCTTCCATTGAGCGCGCACCCGAGAACCAGAAAAACAACTTTTCATCATCCGAAAGACTTTTCGAAGGGAGAATAACACCTTATTTAAGCGCCCTATTTTTGCACCTTCAAATCCGTAAGTAAACCGAGTTTGATTGCATTACGGACTTTAATTTTACAGACTAACTTCTAAAATACTTTTTCTTCGCTGTCCTGAGAAAACACAATTCTGAACTCAATTATAGTAATTGGAAAACATTTCGGCTCACTTCAATTCAGTTCACGCTGTATTTCTTTGAAGGATGCCAAGAAGAATTTGCTTAACATAAAACTTCAACACGAGAAGATGATATTCGAATAGAGAAAGAAAAACGAAGGAAGCACTTCGAAGTTATGGTAAATGCAAATTGCTACATTTAACGTTTTTGAAGTATTTTGTTAATACTCTTGACCATCATTGATGAACTATTGTAGTGAATATTCTTTTAAAACTAAAACTTTTAATTTCATCAGACCAGAAATTCTCCTAAATCAATATTCTCAGCACATGAGTAAGTCATGGGAAATTGAGTAAATGAATAAGCTGCTCATCAATTACCCCTGATTTCCCAGAGTCAACTTTTAACATAATCTTGCAATGGAATAACTGCAAAATGAAATTATCAGTGTGGTGATATTTTCATTTCAACACTGTTGTATCGTGGTGATAATTACGACACTGTTGTAGTGTGGTGATAATTACGACACTGTTGTAGCGTGGTGATAATTACGACACTGTTGTAGCGTGGTGATAATTACGACACTGTTGTAGCGTGGTGAAATAGAATCAAACTAATACTGTAATCACGAGAGCTGCACGGGAGGATTTGAACGTATTTTCAACGTATTATACATTCAATAAGTGAACTCAACTTAATCTTAGTAATGTAGTCGCCAACGAATTCTTTTATTCACGAATAAATGAATGAATAACTATGAAAACATGTCGACGAAGTGCAAAGAATGGCCCCTTATTTTCATTTCGTACCAAAAACTACCTGAACATTTGGAAATAGCATAACATCACTCTAAACAAATGCGATTTTTATGTAGTTTATATGTATATATATATATATATATATATATATATATATATGTATACAGGGTGTTTCAAAAATACACGGCATAATTTCAGGTATGTATTTCCCACATGTAGACAATCAAAATAGTTCGTTACAACATATGTCCGGAAATGCTTCATTTCCGAGTTATGGCCTTCACAACATTGAAATTCACCGGAACGTTTTTCTTTCCGCAGGTCGTTGCCATTACAGAAGATGTTCAAAATGACCACCTCCTGCTTGAATACAGACCTCACATCGATGTCTCATTGACCTGCGAACACGATCCCACACTCCAGGAATGTTGCGTATGTCCTCAGAGCGTGCCACAATTCGATTCCGAAGGGATTCCAAATCAGGCACCGGAGACGAATAAACCAATGATTTTAAATGGCCCCACAAGTAGAAATCGAGAGGGTTCAGATCAGGTGAGCGTGGAGGCCAAGCAATTGGGCCACCTCTACCTATCCATCGATCAGGAAATCTTCGATCCAAGTACCGGCGAGCCGTACGACTGAAGTGTGCAGGAGCGCCGTCATGCAAGAAGTGAGCGTGCTGACGATCGATCAGTGGAGTGTCGTCATAAACATCAGGTATGATGTTTTCCAGGAAGTTTGTGTACGCCTGCCCCGTAAGTCTGCTTACAAGTACATGGGGTCCAACTAACCGATCACCAATGATACCGGCCCACATGTTGAGGGAGAACCGCACCTGGTGATGAGATACAACAGTTGCATTTGGGTTTTCATACGCCCATACATGCTGATTGTGGAGATTTGTTATGCCATCTCGTGTGAACTGTGCTTCATCTGTAAATAATACTAAGGCAGGAAAGTTCGGATTTGCAGCACATTGCTGCAAGAACCACTGACAGTACCTAACTCGTGCAGGGTAATTTGCTGGTGACAGCGCCTGTACACGTTGCAAATGGTAAGGATACAATTGATACTCTTTCAGCAGTCTCCAGACAGTCGTATGGGGAACATTCACTTGCAACGCTAACCTTCGTGTGCTGATAGAAGGAGTTCTGTTCACAATCTCCAGAATCTCCTCCTGTTCTTCTGGAGTTGTAGATCTTGGTCGTCCCCTTCCCAATCCAGGAGAGTCAAATTTTTCATACTCGCACAGACGCTGATGGAGACTTACAAATGTCTTCCGATCTGGACATTGTCGCTGTGGGTACCTCTCCTGGTACAAACGACGAGCCAGCGCAGCATTGCCGTCTGCCTTACCGTAGATCAAGTGCATCTCTGCCAGCTCCTGATTTGTGTACATGACACACAGTCGAACGCCAAACACAACACTGAATTTAACCTTCGCCTAGGAATGATCTGTCAGAGTGCCCTTTTAATGTGTCCTTTGACGGCAACGACCTGCGGAAAGAAAAACGTTCCGGTGAATTTCAATGTTGTGAAGGCCATAACTCGGAAATGAAGCATTTCCGGACATATGTTGTAATAAACTATTTTGATTGTCTACATGTGGGAAATACATACCTGAAATTATGCCGTGTATTTTTGAAACACCCTGTATATATTATCTGGTTTTATTGGGTGATACTCTAAAAAATGAAAAATAACATTTCTTTGAGGAAACACTGCAAAAAAAAACATTAAAAGAAAATCAAAGTAAAAGCAGTTGATTTCCAATACAGATGATACAAAAAACAACGTGGTTTTTTCAAACATTTTATTGTAAAGATCCTTAGTTGATATAAACACATGGGTATCGTAATATCCATGTCAATTGTCGAAATAGATGATTGAAAGAATAGTTTGGCAAATGTATTCTCTTTTTTGCATACTCTTGGTTTGATAATACATGTTAATCCAAGATGAGAAAAGCCCTTGAGCATCCGAGGCTTATGCTAGACACTGGGGCTTAACAATACCTGTCGGGAGGGTTTACAAAAGCAATTTCCTATTTTAAATTTTAATAATGTGTATCTATGATGCTCTAGGATAGTTTAATTCAACTATATTTATTTAATTTATATCCTTTATAAATGTAGCTTATTAAAAGATAAAAAATATTGAGTCAAAGATTTTTTAATCAATAATGATATTTTCAGTGGAAACTATATATGCTGTGTCCTCACCGAACTCTGTACGTAAGGTACACAATCGACACACCTAACGAACTGACAGATTTCTTAGCCTCTTTCTCAGTCTACGAGTATGTAAATCATAGTTCACTTATGCAAGTTCACTTGCCATTGAAATTAATTCGTTGTCGCATACATATTTTCCCAGTTAATAGAATTCATTTTAAAAGTAAGATACTTATGAAGCCGTTTTAATTTTTTTATTTCACCCAAGTTATGTCTTCATAGATTAGGACATGTTTTCATTATTTTGAGAAAGTACAATATTTTTTATGGGTATAGTGTTGTTAATTGTTTTTAACGATTATAATTGGTAATCATTAACAATGATGATTATTTATTGAAGATAATTCTCAATAATTATTATAGCTCATTTACAGAGATTCATTTTAAAATTTCAGTCACTTCCCCAAAAATTTCTCCAAAATGTTTTTACCTAGACTCGGCCATTAGTTTTATAACCCCCTAGAATGTTATGCTTTATAAGAATTATTGATATTCACATTCAGAAGTAAATTTTTGAACACTTTCTGGCAGCTTGTCATAACCATAACTTGTAGCAAAGGTAACTCGACCGTCATCTTATGCATGACAAAAAAAAATGAGACCTTTTTAATAATTGAGAAAGTGACAGCTGCCTCATCAACACAAATGTCAACATGAGATAATCTAATTTCATTCTTCTTGCAATAGAAGATAGAAAATCTAGCTTAAATGACTCTTTTGATGATTATTGAACTGCATAGATGTTCGTTTCTCCTATGTCTCCCTCCATACATCCGGGTTTCTCCCTCCGTACATACAAAAGAGCCGAGCGCTTTACCGCGGCTCGTCTCACGGATGTACGTAGGGAGACACACTCCTTTACGTAAAGGATTACATTTGCACCGGCACAGAATATTCGAACTCGCTCTGTAGGAGTATTGCTCTTTCTGATACATTATCATACTCACGGTAGTGACACTTCGATTAAACTGCCAGTAGCAGTTTTCGTAATCAAATTCTTTCCGAAGTAACTCCGTTATAAGTTCACCAAGACATCATTGCTATGCAAAAGGCAAATTAGCTATGCAGCCAAGCTCCCTGATTAGCTGCACTGATCCCAATTAACAAAGCGAGCAGAGACTGGCAGCTTCATTTACTTAGTCGCTCTTGGATGCTCAGCAAGCGTCACTAAGCCCCTGGGTCTGAGACAGGCAGGCGCTCTCCTTTAAATGCAACACACAATTACAACATAGCGCTGGAGTGGCGCTATTGTCTCTCCGGCGCGAGACGCAAATTGCCACCGGCAACGACTTTCAAGCAGCCATCCATCCGCCCCCGAGGAATCCAGTGAAAACCGTGCTCTGAATGTTTCAAAGCGAAGGTGTGATTTAATTCAGGGCTAGGCTTGGCGTGAATTTTGGGAAATTAGGTAAGCGAGTTAAAATACACCCGCATTTCAGGGTTGATCGTGCTCCGAATGTTTCAAAGCAAAGGTGTGATCCAATTCAGGGTTAGGCCTGACGTGAATCAGGGTAAATTGGATACGCGGATTAAAATTCACGGGTATTCCAAGGTAGTATCAGAAATTAGCTAGCGCCAAAAATTCAAGCAATGAAGATAATTTTTTATCTTTAATTTGTTTCTAATTATTCATGATTGATGTGGTTGCACATAAATATTCATTTATTTCGCTTGGGGTAAAATCTAGCGGTAGCTTAAACGGTAAAACGAAATGTTCGATGAGCTTAAACCAAATTGTCAAAGCTTCACAACCATTCTAAGTGAGTCTACAACAACGCGTTGAAGTAAACTTCACCCATAAAATCAAAAAACAGTAGAAGGTCACATAATTATCTATGAGAGCTGCAGTCCTTTCAAAAAACAATGATAGGAAGATGAGCTTTGTTGAATCACGACTCTCTCGACGAAGAGTACAATCTTAGGGACATTGAATATAGAACTGCCGTTTTCATGTGCAAATAGGAGTCCCAAACTTCAGTAGGGAAACATAAAAGAGATATTGACTCCAGACCACTCGTCCTCAGCGCTAGAGGCTGGAGAGGTTACGCTCTCTAACATTTTCTCCTCAGCACCTATGATTTTAGCCGTCCTGTAGGGTGACTACCCCTGGGCGGGTGGATATATTCATGGATGCTCCGGGGAAAAGTTAGATCTGGGAAGCGACCTCATTAAGCCGAAGTGTGAGGTGCAGAAGGAAATGAAAGGCCTCTAGAAGATTGCTATGTGTAAATACATATAGCCAAATATATATATAATTATGAATTGAATATATATATGAATAAATATATCTATAAATGACTCGAAAGAATTAAATTTTGTTGACGTTTTTCAGGTACTGTTACATGTATAACTAGATAGCTACTTGCCTTCTCCAAGATGTTGCCGGAGATCATTTATTGTATATTATGTTATTTTATTTATATGAAATTTTATTTGTTTTGTTCGCTGAGCACATACTGTGTGTTTAATCAATGGAAAGAGCATATCGAATATTATTCAGAAATTATCATGAGAAAGCAATTGAGCTGCATATCATGAACTTATTTCTATTTTCGCTCCTTTTCCTACTCGAAAATATTCCACACAACTTTTTAAATACATTTTTCCATCACCCTTTCTGCAAAATACCGGTCGCTTGGTTCAATTATTTTGAAGTGGGACTTAGTTAACTGGTTGTCATTTGAGAAATGTTGAGTTATAATGAATTAAGTATAATGTAATCTAAGTTCATTTGCTGCCCTGAGCATAGATATGAATTATTCCAAATGAAAATTAAATTACCAACTGAGGCAATCATGAAAATTTTAACGATTTCACATTTTATGCAAAAGGAACTGTTAGCAGAATAATATATGCCCCCATTATTGAGGGGCAATTGATAACTACGTCAGAGTCCAGTTCTAATTCTAGTAATGAACTATAAAGCTATTTTCACAAGGAAATGATATACATATAGCAAATGGTATTTAAGGAAATAAGAGTTCACTAAACAAATTCTAGCACGGACAGCTCCCCCAAAAAAAAGTTGCTTATTCTTTTCATGTCCGATAAATTTGTAAATTTTACGCTAGAAAAACGCTAGAATTAAACCCATTCCTCAGTAGAATTATTCATTTTAATTTTTTTTTTTTTCATGACCACCGCATTTTGTGCTGGTGTGAGACCCAGCTTCCCCCTTACCAAAGATTAGACGACAAAGGCAAGACGGAACGACAAAAGCAAGACTGAATGACAAAGGCAAGACGGGACGACAAAGGCAAGACTGGATGACAAAGGCGAGACTGGACGACAAAAGCAAGACTGGATGACAAAGGCGAGACTGGACGACAAAGGCAAGACTGGATGACAAAGGCGAGACTGGACGACAAAGGCAAGACTTGACGACAAAGGCAAGACTTGACGACAAAGGCAAGACGAGACGACTAAGGCAAGACTTGACGACAAAGGCAAGACTGGACGACAAAGGCAAGACGGGACGACAAAGGCAAGACTGGACGACAAAGGCAAGACGGGACGACAAAGGCAAGACTTGACGACAAAGGCAAGACTGAACGACTAAGGCAAAACTTGACGACAATGTCAATGATGACTAAGGCAAGACGACAAAGGTAAGACTGACCCATAAAATAGGCAAAACTGTGGGGCCATTTTGGGGCAATCTGTCCCAATTTTGGAGCTCAGCTCTGGGGCTACTTGGCCCTCATCTGCGTTCCTATGTGAAAGTGAGGCCAAAAAATGTTCAGCAAAGTAAAGGCGAATTACTTCCTAGCAAATTTTGGCACGAGCGAAATGAACAGCTCGATCTACCGTACTAATACAGGCTGCAGTTCTTTGACCACCGTGGATACCCTGAGTTTTTCATTGAACAAATACTCTCAGAAATAAATATTAACTATAAAGCGAGTCAACAAATTTAGGGAAAACGAGGTGGTGACCTTAAATTCGTGCATATTCAAATATATGAGATTTATGGAATCATTACCATGTACGTAAGCAATTTATAAACTCCACTATTAAACCCTACTTGGCTATACCCTCACCTTTAACATGTACATAACTGTTATCATAAGGAATCTGAGCTGTTTAACCTTTTTGCTTCAGTTCGTCAACTTCCAGCTTTTATCAAACCTTTTTCGCATTTTGTCATCTCTTGCAAGTACTTCTAAAGACACTTAGTTAAAAGCTAGTAGATGTAGTGACAGCTTACCTGCTCGAAACTGCTTTTGACACTAAATAGCATAAGAGTTCAATGAATACACTTTAAAGAACAAAGCTCGAGGTTCCCTTTAGCTTAAATTCTCAACGATTGATCTATGTCATTCTTATCAAGCACTTCACGTTAGAATTCAGCTCAAAATTAAGCGCAATTTGCTTCCGTAGATAAATTTTCACGGTTTGTTGTTCTATTTTTTCCCAGAGATTTCTTCCGGTTGCCCCCGCGGACGTTTTGAGGTCGAAGCATAAACTTGATCACACCAGCTCTCCTACCATTCTTACCTGAAAAAGTTGATGCTTAGTTAACAATGTTCGACGCTCTGAGGTCGAAGCATAAACTTGATCACACCAGCTCTCCTACCATTCTTACCTGTAAAAATTGATGCTTAGTTCGCAATGTTTACAAAACCAAGTAAACCCAGCGATCCTGTTTTACAAAGTGTGAGGCTAGTAAAATAGCTGCTGCACAAAGCGAGTGATTCTACAGACCGCGAATTGACCAAAAGTAAAAAAAATTCGCGCGAAAAAAATTGTGCTACTCCACTACTATCTGAGTTCTTACTCAACCTTTCGCTCTACTTTATTCTAAGATGCATTCAGATATTCGTGTAAATTTTGAGTCCTCATGTTTATTTGTTCTTGTTTTATTGATTTTATAGTTTTCAAAGCACCAGATATGTTGCCATGCAACTTTAGCATTACAACTAGGTGGAAAAGAATTACCTGTTCTAAGAATTGAACCTGTTACGTGGACAGTTGAACAAAAGTCAGTAAAGAAAAGAGATGGTGGGTAAGTGATTGTATTCCATTTGCAGCGGTTTTATGTAAAAAACACTACCATCTACAAACATCTATAAACATGTTTCTTCAAGTTTCATGATGCCCAACAGGGTTATGTGAATGTGATAAGGCGGCAAAATACAGCGTACATGAATATTATTTATTATGTATCAAAATCGAAAAAATACTCTTCCAATAGACTATATAGAAAAAACAATGCACTCTGAAAACTGTTGGGTATTCGTAGAAATAGTTTCCTTACAATGAATGACGTGAACCAGTTTTAGAATACAACAGTCACAAGTACTGTGCAATGTAAAACTTTGTTAAATAAGCCTCAAACTGTTGCTTAGATTCAAAGAAATGAATTCTTAATGAGAACGAAGGCGAAACTTAAATTCCGTGAGACATTTATTCAATTTTGTCATCTCTATGTTTGATGTTGTTTATCTGACTATAAATATAAGGCATGAATTCGTATGACTACTGAACTCAATATTTTTCTCTTAATGTCTGTATGAATAAAAGTTTCTTTTATGTCGATAACAAAAAATGCAAGCCCCGAAGAAGAGGCTTGCTTCTTACCTGAAGTAAAGATATCATTTGAAAGATAGAAGTGTTGATTTATATTGTAAAGTTTTACCTCGGTTCCAAACCTGTCATGTTGTAGAAGAAGAATGGACTGCATCAACAGGAAAAAATAGCAAGGAAGAATGTCCGGCACTGTTACCGCGAAACTGCATAAATCTTTTCACCACAGCGCATGTTGTAGTAGGTTAATAGTTTCAGAGAAACGTTGTTTGCTGAAAAACAGTAGGCACGCCAAATTTCATCGTCATTTGCAGTTAAAAACATCGACCAGCTCCCCAGATATTGCTTTAGGAGCTCATCGTTTATGAAGCTGGCATCCAGCTGGCGAAAAAAATGTCCCATTTTTATACCTCGTCTCGTCACCGCCGCCTCCACGCGACCGCTAGACGGCACTGCTCTGCGGTAAGTAGTTCAGCGCAGTCTGGCAGGCAGGCCCACCGATCCATAAATTCTTGCAAAAAATTCGCTGTTGCGAACATTGCTGTAGCAGCAGACGCCGATACCGGCTGCAATTTGTGAAGGAGTGCCCTGCAAACATCGATTTGGCCAAACCATTGCCCGTTGGTCTCTTGAAAGACTTTTCGAGACACAATGTACTCTTATGTATCTTTTATGTGAGAATGTTGCTCGACTACGAACCTAAACAGCAAATTGTTTTGTAAACCTTTGTGAATGGATTACCTGCAAACATAAAACTGCAAAATTATTTGTTTATAACTTTGATCCAGAAACTAGATTCAGCAGAGAAACATTTATTGTTTCCTTTTTCTTTTTAAGGGTGAGAAGATCATACAAACCTAACTCAGATGGCAGGAAATTCTGCATCGTGGGACTAACAATCACTTTCCATAAGTTTGAGAGGAAAAGTAAATTCCTACTTTTCAACTTCAATTTTTTATTTATTTTAACTTCAGTTACATGATTATTATTTTGAGCGCCTGATAAAGATGCACGCATGGCTGAGATAGCAGGAAATTTTGAAAATTCGAGAGCATGTGAAACAACCACAGGAAACTTTCCTGCATCAGCTCGAGAGACAGGCACTGACCTGAAGCCCTGGTGATCTAAAAACTTTCATTTTTTGAAACGCTTGATTGCCAGTAGAGTTCAGACTTCCATCACGATAGCAGAGAACACTCTGGAGCAAACCAAGGGCTCTTTAAAATGTGAAGCTCAGCCCTGAGCAAACTTTGCAAAAAAGTTCGCCCGGCGGCAGGAAAATTATCTTCTGGCTGAGAACGGAGGGAAGTCCCTGAAATGGAGACATTGGAGGGTCCGTGGAGGGGCGCAGAGGGCAGCACACGGCAGCTTTAGTCCTGGATTAGTTCGAGTTGACAGCATGGAAAGTTGACACTGAGGTTAAATGAGAAAACCAAGAATGTATTGAAGTGAACCTAATAGATGAACACTGGGAGTGTTGCGTTGTGGATTAGTTGCAGTTGACATCATGGAAAGGTTAGCCTTTATGCTTTTGTCTTTGAAGTTAAAATAAGAAAACTTTGAATGCATAAGAGTGGACCTACTTAGCGAACACGGTCTCACCAACGCAAGCAGCTATGAAGATAAGGTTTACTGCATAAGAAAGAGAAGCAAAATGTGTATGAAACGCGAGCTAGCCCGATTAATAGCACCATGACTACGGAATTCCCTATGGATTTTTACGTTTCAATTTAAAAAATATGAGAAGTTAACACAATGTTCAAAAAGATTGACTAAAGTCTATTTAGTCTATGATGATTTCTGAGCTGTTGCTGTAACTTTGCAGCTAAAACCAAAACAACAGAAGCCAAGCTTACGAAATAGCTGCTTCTCAGAGTTAATTTTTTCCTTAATTTCGTCTTCAGGTAGTAAATATAAAATTTAATTCAATTTAGCATTGCTGTCACGCATTCAAATTGCGAGTTTAATGCGCCGTATAAATGTAAAACGTTAGAGAAAAAAAATTAAGAGTTCATGAAAATGAGTCAATTTTTATCGAAAAATAACCTCAAATTTGTTTGTTGATACTGAAAATTCAGGACCCAATTATAGGACTTTTCTTGGCTTCAGGAATTTTTAGGACTTTTCTTGGTTTTATAGTAACATCTGCCGGAGAACGTCTTTATAATTTCCTCTCCACGATCAGAAGACTGTAGCACAAAACTGCTAACGGTTTCCTATAATCCTAGAACGAATGCCCAAATATAGTATGCAAAAATTAAAATGCACGCCATCAGCCTTTGAAATCGTAGCGTCAACTCAGAAATGTAAAACGCTGGAAACTTACAAAAAACTCGTTACTTTTTGAACAAAATTTTCACTGGTGAAACTCGAGCAGAGGAATTTTCAGCGACGTAAGTTCGAACTTTTTTACAGCTGTTTCAAGGCTTCGAGCTTGAGAAATTTGTAAGCCGGACAACGATATTTGAGCATGCAAAAAGTCTGTGTAAGTTAATTGAGTAAGAGAATGAATTTAATAACTGCTTAAGAAGGGGTACTCTATGAAGTCAAGTCAAACTTTTCCCGATAAAATGCTACAAGTTCACGCAGTAACGCATAGGTGAATCTAGTTTTCACAGCGAAAATCCAGGATCAGTCATCGTATGGAAACAGCGAGGTTCATGAGAATATTTGAAAAAAATAACACATTTTTTTTAGATTATAACAAAGCGGGAAACGCTTCATTGACAGGAGAAAAGTGAATATAGCGTTACGTTAAGTAAACAACACTCAACGTAGAAAAATAGTAAAAAATTATTCAACTTTCGCTTGTCCATCTTAATATTTGACTGTGAGGTATTCAAATAATATAAATACAACTAGGCTTAAAGCATGTTGATCGTTTCAATTAACTTCAGCGTCCCTGTCATTACGAAGACATGTATTTGAAATAGAAGTCATCACGCTCGAAATGTTATAAGATCACCCGTGCACTGGTGCGTCAAGATCGCATCCTGAAAACCATGAATATTGATGTGACCACTCGCCCGAATGATAACTTGAGTCTCCACCGCTGGCAGAAAATCTTCCATTTCCGACCGAGCGTCCCGAATAAGGCAAATATGTCCGCCACATTTTCTGCAGCAGTGCGAGAGGTCGTAACGTCGAGGCTTTCCACAACCAAGAGATTGGCCGCTCAGAAATTTGCTTGCTGTCTCTCTTCATCTTAGAACGAACATGTCTCGCGTCATCAGGCTTTAGTGGCTGCAAATTTTGGCCCGATGTGTGTAATGTCATGTGTGAGGTATGTATACTTGTGGCAAATTCTTGTCTAGTCTCTCATTTCTCAGCTCTTTAAAATCTTATTTGGTGTTATTCAACGCTCGTTCATTGTATTTTTTATTCAGCTGTCGCTCATGTGGCACGAAATTTAAACCCGTCGTGTCGTTAGGAATCAAGAAGAATTATTCATTTATTTAAGAGAATTATAATTCGATTCGAACAATTTCAAAACCAAATTGTGTCTCTTTGAAATTGAAGCTATCGCAAGATTTTTAACAACTTAAGACATCAACCGCGTACAACCATTTATTGAAGTGACAAATTTTGCTTGAAGTATCGTTCAACAGCAGAAAAAATATCTTCTTTTGAAACAAGAATGGCCTTTCTGGTCTTTTCAGGGATGCAGCCATGAATATTAAATCCGGGAAGACCTCAAATTGATTGCAGTTTACGCTCCAGTTGCTCTCAGACCTCAAATTGTGCTCTCGTTTCTGCATCATTTCGAACTACCGCCAAAGCGAGCTTTGGGTCTTCATCTCCAGCGAGACGTAAAAAGACAGGTTTTATGTTTTTTTAGATTAAACAACATATTGTTAATGCATAAAATGACACCGAGTTACGGTCTCGGAAAAATGCGCATGATTTTTAGCTTAGTTTTACCACCATTATAAGCCTCTTTAAGAAAAAATATTATTCTCTCAGTGTGTAAACACGAGTGTTTTTTATGGAAATGATGCAAGGAGATGTCGCTCGACTGCCACTCAGAATTATTATCATTTCCACTCTGAGTAGCCTCTCCTGAGATGGAATTACCGCTGAAAAAATGCTAGGCTGAACGCGCTGCTTCTTTTGATAACAGCGGGAGACGCAAGGACTGTTCTGTAAATGTTTATTAAATGAGAGCCACGCTTTATTTGAAATTCGCATTAACAATGTCCAGCAGAATATTTTCAAGTGCGTGTTCGGGCTTAGCATGGTTTTAAGAACATCATTGTCACGTCTTTATAGTGAGCCAACTTTATCATGAGATATTTTAAGTTTAATTCTATCCAAGATTACAAGATGAAAAGCACTTCTATTGGAAGGTTCATCTTGATTTTACAGTTTTGGTCTCATTGAATGAAAAATATTATTTATTTGTGTCTTGTGGAGAACTGATGAATTTCTATTAAAAAAGAAAGCGAAACAGACTTGCTGTGAAAAAGTTGGCCAAAGTATCTCTTATCTATGAGGTGCAAACTTTTCCAATTTATGGGTGCAAAATTCGTTTCAAGTGTAAAAATACGCCTAAACTGAAGGGCAAAAGACTATAATTTATTGTCGTTTAAAAACAAAATTAAAATGGAGGAGAAGAACACGCAACAATTATTATTCGAGGAGAAAGTGAAATGAATCATTAAGTCACCGAGATGAAACTAACTACAAAATTCACGTGAGAAACCCCTACTCAAATTGTTCCAGGAAAAGTGTTCCCGCTCTTTTACATTTCTGACCAGGGAAATATAGAACTTCATCAATAGGCTCCTATTTATGATTTACATGAAAAAATTAGTGAAGAATGTAATATCGTCCTTGATCAATGCATACCTTCATTTTATTGGTGCAGAATCATTTCATATAAGTAATTCTTAAACTGTTTCAGTCTTTTGCAGATAGAAATGAGTGGAAGAAAGCTTGGGTAATGGTTGTTCACGCTTCTGCTAAGGTCATTGCTGCCTGCCATATCATGCTAGAAGTACAGACCTCAAGTATTTCCTCACCCTAGAAATTCTTCAACTCGGCACTACCGTTTCAGTTAGACTGCAGCACAAATTGCTGAACTTTTCAGCAGTGAAGAGAATTCTCAGTAAGACCCATGCATCAATGAAACTGACGTTCAGTTATGCCTCTGACCTGCGCGTCAAACTTATCAGGTTTTGAAAAGCAACAATATTCCTAATAGAGTCTCTTTTTAATTTGAATAAGGAAAATACAATGCAGCTGCTTAAATTGTACGTGGTTCCATGTAAAATTCCTCGAATTTTCTTAATGAAATTGATCTTATCTTTCAGTGTGTCGTAAATATTTTAAACCCTGTATTCTTTGATGTTTGTCACTTATTTGTGAGTTCGTATTTGGTGTCGAGTCGTTCCTTTTTCATTTTTTGCGCGAACGAACCTTAAGCCCAGGAAAGATATGTACTGAATTACAAATGAAGCAGAGCAACAGGAAGAAAGATATTCACCTTCAGGTACCTTCACATCGATCCATCTACTACGTTCATATTTTCGTGTTGGTTCACTTCAATTAAGTCGAACAAAAGTCCGATTCACGGCACAAATTTCTCACATTGATAGTAGCCAAGCAAGTGGCAATTGATCATACTTCTTTTGACTTGAAGTTTGCCGACTGACCTAAGGCAAGAAATGTTTTCAAAAGCAAAGTAAGATCGAGTGAATCAACAAGCACTTCAAATCTTTGTAAATTTGCTGACGCAAGTTGAAGTAGAGCTTCAGTGTCGCTAGCACCAGCGCACTAACAGTGCTAGGAGCACCAGTTACAAACTACAGGCGGAACGAGATCTTCACGAGACTGCGTAAACAACCTAGGAGGAAACACAAACAGGTAAGCGCTATATTGTAACCGGGGGGGAAGTGTGTGTAGAGCGTAGAGGGTTGTGAAGTGCGTAATGGCTGTCATGGGGTGTATAAGATGAAAGATGGGCGTGTAAGATGAAAGATGGGGTGTGAAAGATGAAAGATGGGACGTGTAAGATGAAAGATGGGGCAGGGAAGATGAAGTGCGTACTTCGAAGTTTTAATGAGTTTATACGATCCATCATATTTGTTTACTTTGATTATTTAAAACAGGTTAGTCCAAAGAGTGAAACAAGATTTTTAAAATCTGAAATCGATTGAAATATTTGAGAAATGCAAGACCTTAAATTCATTTTTGAATTTAGTCCTTATGGTACAACATCCTCATTAAGGAGAGGGATTTTCAGATTTCGGATAGGGCAAGTTCATCCAATAATTTGAAGATTTGAAATGAGTTTTTATTCGTAGGATCAAGCCAGTTATGAAAAGCCATCTTAAATATTTTTTTTAAGTTGTTTAAAGGCAGTAGAGTTTACTTTATTTTTTTTCCTAATTTTTTTACTTATTCTAGTTTATTTTACTGTTTCACAATTGGCTTACATTTTCTGTGTGTTTATTTGTTTTACAACGACGCAGTTAATTGCTTATACCGGGTGTCCGACAAAAATGTCTTCGACTTTTTAGTTGAATATATCTCCGTCTTAAATTAGCATGTTTGATTGTCTTTTTTTTCACAATGTAGTAAATTTTGTTTCCTTTTCGGATAATTTAAGCTTTTGAAAATTATTTAACAACCTCTTTACAGTGATCAATTTACTGAAATGGCTAGAAGAACTAAGTATTCAAAGGAAAATTTTTTGAAAAAATATTGATATTCTTCCTTATTTTTTACTTTTTTTCCAAAAAAAAACGAACAAACAAAAATTTTAAAGAATAAAAAATCATTACTTCAAACAACGTAGAATCAAAAAAGTAATTTATTATTCTCCGACCTACCCTCCATTTCTCTCAAGGCAAGTATTACTTCTAGCCACCACTGAACATTTAATTTTTCTACCCCTTTCAATAAGTCGATCACTGTAAAGTGGTTATTAAACGATTATCAAAAACTTAAATTTTTCAAAAAAGAAACAAAATTTACTACATTGTGAAAAATGACAATTCAAATATGTTAATTTAAAACGTAGACATAATTAACAAAAAAGTCGGGGACATTTTTGTAGGACATCCGGTATCAAATAATGATTGAAAAAATCAAGAAACACAATTTTTCACAATTATTTTTCATATTTTCAAAATTACTTTTTTACCCTTTTTTTAAATTCCTGCACCAAAACTCCTCACACTAAAGCCGTAATTCAGTATGACTCAATTCTGTAGGAAATATGATTCGACAGAATATTACGACCAATACAAGACCATATGATTCGACAGAATATTCCGTTAAACAGAATAGGATAGGACTCTATATGCTGTAACGCAGTGAAGGACTTTGATCACACGCTTTAATGGAGCACGGACAACGGAATCAGAGATAATCGGAGCCTGCTGAATCAGAGATAGGATTACCGGAAGAATTAAACCGATCACGACATGAATTTAGGTTTAATGAACATTCGCTAAGCGATATGCGGTTTTGATCTATGATCTTGTACGCTTTAAATACAAAACATCCCTCTTCTTTATTAAATTTCGAAAAGATTACGCTGTGAACTGTGTGAAACAGTAATCAATCACCGATTTACCATGAGCAATGTTGTATCATTGCCAAACCGATACTCTGTTACTATTTACTATGGGTGGTATTGTATCGGCTTACTCTGAGTGTTTAACGCCTTGTAATTTTGGTGCGAAGACTACACAAAAAAAATTTCATCTAGGTCTAATGATGCCAGCAAATTGCCCAGGGACATATCTTCACAATTTCCAAGACACTCATCTCCGAAACGCTCTCTCTAGAATGTATAATCATACTATTCAGGAACGAAATCTTTATCAACCGTGCTGTCATCAATATAGATTAAGGTTTCTTTCAGGATTTTTATCAAAGAAAATCTACTCGCATACATACACTGTTGACACATGCCTGTTTCTGTGATAGGTCTCTACGAACATTTACAACACAACTATTATACATATTACATTCTAACAGTTAGTCCCACTATTATTCTTCACGCCCAGTGCATCCATGCTTACATAAATCTAAAAGTTCAACGACTAGAGACCTTGTTACATGTTAAATTTGCGTAAGAATTTCGAGATGCCATGACACTTGAATGCATTGAAATTTCCCGATCAAATACGTAGTCGTGAATATTTCTTGGGCTTCCAATACTTAAAAAATCTTAACTAACTCATGTTATGTTTACTTATTTATAAATTTGTTTGGTGTCCACTTCTTCATCGGTCTGTGACGCTCACAAGGACGCTCAATGACAGTATCTGTGATACGAATTTCACCAGTGCACAAGAGCGAGAACATTTTTATCGCGGGTACTGTTGGGATGGATATATTTGTTTTCCATCCATACCTGCAAGATTTATTTGAGAAAAATGTCAAATCCCGTAAAATTGGACGGGCTGTGTACACTAGTCTAATATAATATTGCTCTCAACTTTGGAAAGACGAACCCAAGTGAGCATAATGCAAAATTTACGAGCACTGCTTAAGGTTTTGCCCTTTGGGATTCATGAAATACATGAGAGTCACAAAAATGATTTGGAGTTCATAGGAAAATTTTTGAAACGTCTTCTTTCCCACCCATAAAAATAGATATTCAGAATTACCTTTGTTTCACGAATGCTAGAAATATAAACGTTTAGTTTATTACTCATTTCCAGCGTTATCGAAACGGTAGTGAACGTGGCAACTGCGTTTTATTACATGAACTTTTGCTTGGTTCCCTTAGAGAAAAACACAACGACCACCGCATAAACATAACACCGCATCGCATGTCATAACATTAAAAACATATTTAGAGGATAAACATCTGTGCAAAATTTACACGATTAATATTGGAATGTGTGATTTGTTTTGTGTTTCATCGCTTTTTATTTGTAAATAAAAATTCAGAAAAATCTTTCGACATGCAATAGCAACTATAAATTACATAAAAAACATCATAAATTACGATATTGTAGTAGTTGCGAGCAAGTGTCCCATTTATTTATGATTATCGATATAACTTCCACACTAAAAACACGGAACTCAGAGCAAAAGCAGCAAAATTTGCAACAACAGAGCGCGTATAAATTTCAACAACGGTAATTTTGAGTCGGATGAAGTATCGCTAGTAACTTCAGAGCTTTGTGTTGTTGCTGCAGCGACTGCAATGTCTATTTTGATTCTAGGGCGATTATAGACGGAACTTCAAAAAGCAAACGGCCGTTGGCTGTCGCCATGACAACTGAGCTCTGTGAACAGTTTTTCTCCTCACAACAGTTGCGTTGCTGCCTGAACAGAAGCCAACATGGCTCAGATCAATTGAACCTAAGATTTAATATCAAAAACTTTTAGATCTCGTTTTAGCAGAAAATTGAAGCGATTGACCTTTTGTTACCGTAAGTACACAGTGAGAATTCTTTGACGCTATGATTTGACATTTTTCTCAAAACATGTTCAAATTGTAGCTAGAATATGACATTTCTGTGGGTGGAAAGTAGTAGAAACAGTAGTAGTAGAAGTAGTAGTGGTTATAGTAGTAGTAGTAGTAGTAGTAATAGTCGTAGTAGTAGTAGTAGTAGTAGCAGAAGTAGTAGTATTAGAAAACAAAGGGGTAGAAGAACAATGACAATGCACTAGAGAGGAACATGTGATTCCTAATGGACAGGTAGTGAATATTGAAGCAAGAGTATTCAAACAACAAATAAGTTGAAACTGTGAAAAGTCCCCTATTAAAAATTCTTAGGATATGGACGAGTGAAACCATCATTTGCCTTGGGTGCTACTGCTGACCGATCCTAGCACATGCTCTTTTTGCTTTGTGTATTAATGAAATTCGTTAATTCTTTATTGCTTAATACTTTTCTTGCATATTCTTGATACTCTATTCACCAGTGCCAAATTTGCAAAAATTTAGAAATCATGGCGAACAATAATTATTGATGAGTAAAATTTGGTATACCCAACCAAAATACCCCTTACCATTTGAACCATTTAGGAGCTGGAGATTGGAACTTCGATTCGCTGCTGGAAGAATACAAAATAGAAATCAAGAGCAATAAAATCGAAAACTCAGGCATGCAAGTGACAATCCGCAATAAATGATGACGCGATCATTTCAGTCTGCCTCGTTGAAGTCAGGGCCCAAAACTCCAAAACTCTATTCACTGCATTCAAAATATTTAATTCAAAACATCCAACACTTCATTCACTTTTTTCAAAAAATTTAAAATTCATTAACTTCATTCAAAACATTCAAAACTTCCTTAACTTCCCTCAAAACATTTATTTCAAAACATTGACAACTTCATTAACTTCATTCAAAACATTTAATTCAAAATATTAAAAACACCAAAACTCCGCTCAGTAAACGATTTTCGAGTCTCCGACTCTGGTTTCAAAAGAAAATCTATGACGAGAATCACTCCAAAGAAATCCCAGGAAAGATAAAAGCAATAAATCATACGCTGTGTCTAGGAAAATTGTATCGGACAAGTTAGATTAAGGCTCTGTAAGCTCCCAGTAGTCTGGAAGTCAGGGTGCGGACACCGACTTGCGTTTGCTATTCTTCTCGACGCCTTTTTGTCCAGTTCAATACTTTCTTTATAGGTAACATAAGTAATTCAAAATACAGGAAAATACGATTCGGTATGCAAGTTCGATAAGCCGTTCGAGAACACGATAATGAAAACATGTCATTGATTTAAAACTGACCAAAATTCAGGGTTAAGTCCAGTTTTAAATGTCTAATCTCCGAATGTTGGCGATCTTTCAAACAAAATTGTGGCCACCTAAGTTAGTTCGTATTCAAATTTTTTAATTCAGATGATATTTACTAGTTAAAAAATTGTTTTTGCTTCAATCGCAAAGTTTGTAATTAAGTTTTGCTAAGAGTGCGAACATCACAACAAACAATTTAGTTGCTCTATGAATGACTTAAAAATCTACGGATTTTGAAACCAACATTTAACTATCTTTTTATACATCTTAGATGTTTATTTTTTATGTATGAATAGAAGTTCGATAAAAATAGGTTCAGTCACAATGAGTGCATAACTTTTTCATACGTTTATGCCCTAAATACAGGTTGAATACAGTATATCGCTGGAATTTCCCTGTATGCGTAATAATATTCAGCAAGAGGTACCCTAAATACATAATAATACATAGCAAGAAATAGCCTAAATAAACAATAGTATACAGCAAGAATTACCCTAAATATATATTGATATACGTCAAGAAATCCCCTCACTATATAATAACATATAGCAAAAAAGTACCCTAAATATTTAACAATACATAGCGAGAATTACCCTGAAGGATGTTCATCAGATAGAGACCGCTCGCGTTCGTCAGACGTCGGTCTCACGATCTCACGTTGGGCGCCGGCCAGAACTTCTGACAAAAAATACCAGCGGCAAATGTTAGCATTTTCACTTCTCCTTTCACCAAGATTTACTACACACTGATGATGGGCGACGTCCAGAAACGATGCTTTTAGAATAAAGCCTTGAGATTCCTTATTGTTCAACGTGATCATTTTTTTTCCGCGTAGGGATTTTATTCAGCATATTTATTTGTTTAAATCTCATTCGGAAAGTTTTTAGCAATATTTTTTTAAGAACTCCTTTAAATGAAACGCTAACACTTACTAAAATTTAAAAGACAGGTACGGCTTAGATGAAATAACTAACTGTCGAAACAAACTGCTAGCCGAAATTTTTATTAGTCTCAAAACCCCTTTATTATTTTACGGCCGATTGACAACCATTACCATGTTTTTTTAGAATCTTATAGAGAAATAAATTTTTGTCCACACTCACGAGAGAAGACTATGCTTGCACGCAACAAATCTCTGGAAGTAATGTGCTGAGACGTATCTCTGCAGCACTGGAGTATCACCCGTTGCATCTTCGCATCACTTAGCTGTTGTTGGCAACAAATTGGCTACATGAATGCAATTTGGGGGCGTCTTGACGGTTTTGAAGCCGGCAGCTCATGTGTCTGAATTTAATACACGATTCTTACGATCAATTTAGCCCAAAGAGCCCATGCCCATGAAAGATGGAAGGGCTAAAAATACGTTATGCAATTCTTGAAAAGACGTAAATAGTTAGTTCTAAAAGCGGTGAGACAGGAATGTGTTTTGAAAAACGCAAACTAGGTTCCACAGCCGTGAGAGTATGGAATAAAGTCACTCAAGCACAGGCCTTACAAAGATCGTGTGTTATGAAATGAAAATCGCAAGTGAAAGTATGCATTACATCCTATCACAGGAATCTTTAGAACACAAAGAAAACATCATTAGAAATTTGAAATAAACCGGCAAAAAACATTATCTAATTCGTCGGTTGCATTTCAGATCGTCGATAATTTTTGTCTCCCACGAAATGAAATCCAACCCTGTTCATTTTTGTCTACTTTTCAAAAAACAAAAAGTTTCAATTTCTCTCGTCATCCACTTGTGAAAATTTTAATGTGCATCGTAAAGTAGTTTATTTTTTCTAAAAAGGACTCTTTGTTGGATGAATAAGGTACCGTGCTTTTCTTCACAATAAAGAAAACTACGGATCAATGCATAAGACCTCGCTTTCACACCGTCATTTTTTTACGAAGTAAGAGCTACATTTTTTCCAATTTTTTTACTACGCTTCAAAAAACTGATTTCTTTTGGTCTACTGTGATGCACGATGTAACTTTAAGCCATTCCCACAACGTCTACTGCATCACCGCATACGCGGCGCATTTTTTGTTCTATAGCCCTAAAATTAATCCCTATTATACTGTCAATGCAACTCAGTTATTCTGGAGTATAACCAGGAGCACAACAATAGCAAACAAGGCCTGTATCGGATCAATTAAGTCCACATGAGCAGACTAAATCAAAGTCCTAATCTTCTTACATAAATACACGTTGGGAGCGAAATTGGTACAATGCAAGTACGAAATTAGTTGGTTCAGTATGAACTCATGATCATAATCTTGCCAAATCGATGACCAACATTTCATTATGTATATGATGAGATGCATGAGAAAACAATCATTCCCTTTAATGTCTGGCAGCTAAGCGCTTGATCTGTTAAATAGACTGGAGAAATTTGAAACTTGAAAGCTATTTACAGCTCGTAAGTTTCGTTGTAGTGAGAGGAGTGTTGCACTCTGGAGCATTTCCTGAAAGTGATCATACCCTCGGCCCCTTGCCCAATAGTTGCCCATACATTTCCCTTTCCTTTGAAAGCATTGTCCCTGATTGATGATTTATCACGACTTTCAATGTATTGCCTGATTGTAGAGCCGGCAGCTCTCATGTCTAGGTTTGATACACGATTTGTATGCTCAATTTATTGCAAAGAGCCCTTGCAGAAGAAAGGGGCTGAAAATACGCAATTTATTTTGAGACAACAGGTAAATACTTTGTTCCAAAGTTATGCAACAAGAAAGTATTTCTAAATGCATATATGAAGGAAAGATGATACGTGACGTTTGCGTGATGACATAAAGCCAGTAGCTTGTTGCATATCTTGAAAACTAAACATACATAAGCGTCATAGCCTGAAACAGGGACGAAACAATCGTTCGTTTACTATCGGAAATAATAAAGACGTAAACTTCATACGTTGCTTTAAATGTGACTAGATGTTTTCATTCGCTAAATAAACCTTAGAGCGTTTTCTGGATTGGCTGGAACTGGAGCAGATATCTTTTTATGAGTTTTCTAATGCTTCTCTGTAGACTGGTTAAACTTTAATATATTCAGAACAAATTTCTGATTTTTTCATAATGAAGTAACGAAGTACCACGGAGTGAAGGTACTAATTACCTGGCGTACATGAATTCAGCTGAAATTTGAGATTACTAACTTATCCTTTAACAGTTAAAATGTTCCTGACCTACGATTGACGTCACTTACTTCTATCATAATGACACTGAGTTATATTCATTCCGGGCTAATCAATAATAAAGTAGCTTTTCGTAGTCCAGATTCGTAAATTTTCTTCTTCTTTAGGAATGTACCAATCAACTGAATACTAAAAATTGTGATAAATAAAAATTAGGTTTTGACATCCTCTAATATTGAGGGAGGATACAAAGTAGGTACCTTGACATCACAGCCCAGCCGGTGAACAATTGTGAGCTCTGTTATTTCAATAATGTATATATTTATACAATTCAACAATTTAAGATTTTACGCAATAAAATTTGGTCCGCATAGTTACACCATAAAAGTTGGTCTTCCCAATGCATTCAAAAAACTACATAGAATGATCCAGAAGTTGATTCACGCCAGACTTATTTTCGACACTCCTTAGATAGATGATCTTTTGGCATAAATATTCGTGCTGAACTTCACCACTCAATCCATTTACCCACCACTCCAATCACTCTAAAACTTCACTCACTCTACGTTCAGGTGAGACTCACCCTTATAATAAAACCTCAAAGCGGCACGTGAAACACTGCACCCTGAGCCAGTTTGAGTTCAGTAGCTTTCACAGTCGATCGCATCAAGATCCAGTGCTGGCGTTACTAATAAGATAGGAGGGCACCCGTTACCATCAACATTGAGCTATACCCTGACGGTTATCGCAATGTTGATGGACGCTAAATGCGCCCGGGAGCCAATCGGGCAGCGCATAAAATAGTTGAAGAACGCAGCACCGCCGGGAGCGGCGATAAATCGCCCGCAAAAACGCCGCTTCCAGCCCCAGTTTAACGACGCGAGCTTCGTTTGCTGCTCTTAAATTGCGTGCATTTCAGCGTCTCGAGCAGTCGAGCGGCTTTAGATGTTTGGAGATTACGGCAGCGGTATTTGGCGGCGCTTTGAGTAATATTATGCATGTAGGAAGTGCAGCAAGCATTAGCAAAAAGCTATTTTATAGCTATTTCTGCTATGATGCTGGAAATAACTTTTAATGGAATAAGTGGATGTATGCATGGTGAATATTAACATTAAACAACGATATAAACACTCGTCTTTGCGAGTAAGATATGCAGGCCTGATTTTTTGCTATTATTTACGCACTTCAAAAAGATTTAAATCGGGAAATTTGAAATTTGCAGAAATAGAAATATTGAAACATTGATAGTGAAGATGTAAAGTTATATTTGTGTAATTGGACGAAATGCTTCGGCGACTCCTGTGAAGTATCCTCAGAAAATTAAAGGCAAAATTTTACTCTAAAAACGCTACAGCACGGTTTTATCAAATGAATAAGGGAAATTTATGGAACGCTCAGTTTTGCAATTGAATACGACCATCCTTTGATCGTGTTTGAACTAACCTTAAAAAGAAACTCAAGCTCGGCTCTGAAAGATCATTTGCACGTCAAAGACAACGATTTCATTTTGATGCTATTTTCCTAATGGTGCCTCTTAGGTTAAAATTGTGCAGCAAATTGCTGTAATACTTAGGGAGTTACAGCAGAATATCCATGCTACTTAAAACGACTTGGATGATGTTTCTTGGAGAGTTTTTTATTCCTCAGCCAGAGCGCAATTAGGGCTCGTCATCATTGGTGTGTGAATGAAGCTTACACTATTTGGCGTTATGAACTAAAATATACATAAAGTGAGTAAAAATTCAGACATTTTTTGAACGATAGATGGATAGGGGAAGGTTTTCGAATTGGAATGATATTCTGAATAGCTATGTTATTTTTACTGAAAAGTTCTGAGCTTCATAACATTATTACAGAAGGTAACATGCATCTAAGTTATTTATTCATCGAAGAGATAATTACCTCAAGTCTGAACTATAGAAACTAGCATAATTTTAATAATATCAAGGAAAGGCAAACACAAATTAAGGCAGGAGATTGAATTTAAGAATATATTTTTTGGATCCAGTTCACCATGGTAAATCTTGTACCATATTGCTAAACAAATTTATTTTAACCATTTATCCATTTAGAGAAAATGGTTTTTATTTACAAGTGAATGATCCACAGAAAAAAAGTTTAAAGTCAGCAGTAAATAAAGCCAGTAATTCATGTATTCCATGTATACTATCCTGACGAGGTATTCCTCATTTTCTGGAATGGGACTGATTGAAGTCTTATACTTACCTTAACGCCTAATTTTATATGCTGGAGAAAATGTCAAAAAATATAAATCTTCATTTTTTCGGATGATTGCCATAAATAAACAAGGAAGTTGATCGCTTAGATTCAGCCTATCATGAGGCTACTCCAGCAGATTGACAAGGAATATAAATACATTTTTTAAGTGTAGATTATGATTTGTCCGGAAACAATTAAATACATCAAGAAGAGCCTAAAAAACTATTATCAACAGAAAAGAAATTAAGAGAGCAAAACGGAAAAAAAGTTCGTGAGACAACTTTCGAGAGTGATGTGTTATTTTGTCTTATCAGTTCATTAGATTTTAATATTATTATTAGGGCAAATTTTATTCGAGCACTTTAATAGTTGAATAACTGAAATATGATCGTAAGTAGGAACACTTCATGATTTTAATAGTAGCATTTCTTTAATTATGTATTTATTTCCCGTATAGTTTTATCTATTCATCTCTGTATTGTTCATTTCAGACAACTTGTACTGATGATGAGCCTGGTGCTCGAAACGTTTACTTTTCAACATCTGACGCCAATATATAATCTTAATAATCTTGACTTTGAGAGTAGCAGCCTTAGTGTTTTTACTTACAATTCGTTTGCGTAAGAATGCAGTTCATGAAGTTCTGAAATATGATATTTATATGTTCACACCAAAAAACTTCATATATCGGAGGTTATGTCATATCAATTCAGACATTGTATAAATCATTAAAGGAAAGGTCTTGCTTGGCGCATGCGCCAAGCAAGACCATAGTTTCCCATCGTTTCCATCGTTTCCCATCATAGTTTCCCATCATAGTTTCCCATCATAGTTTCCCATCATAGTTTCCAATCATAAATGGGTTGGCCATCCCATTTATAGACCACAGTTTCCCATCGTGAATTTCGATCGTTTTTCAGGAGCGAGTCAAATTAAATTATGTCTTGCATGTGGCTGCCCAATTATAACATGTGGTAGTACGATAATGTTATTTATTATTTCCATAATCGTTTTTCTGTTCGAGTATTTTTTCCACTAACCTAGAACTTCATGAAACAGTTGCAAGCCATTAGTGTTGAAACAATACAAAAGAAAAATTTTATAACGCTGAAAATCACTCGCTAAATTTGTTAAATTTTCAATGCTATGAATAAATTTTAAAGCCTCATTGTTTTTATAAATTGTTACATAAGGTATTCAATAGCCTCAGAGCTGATCAAACCTGCAATACTAATATTGCTGACAATGAAAAACTTTCCTAAATATTGCTAGCAAAAATATTCATTGTTATCGAAAATAAATCTTTCAAAATCTATGCGAGACAAAAATTTGAAGGACGTAAAATATGGCTAACACAAATTTGAATGAGTAAAGATATCGTAAAGAATTGAAGAACCAGAGAATTTGAGTCGAGAAGTTGTTAACCACAACGCCATTTAATCTAACTAAATTCATTTCCACCAAGTCCAGGATGCGGTTAATGGTGCCTACCAAACTTTTCTGATTTCTTAAAAGTTGGAAAGTTTATAATCTTCGTCAGGACCAATGCTACTTCTCGTAAAACTTTCTTGCTTTTGATTGGGATAAAGTTTATGAGTTGGAGTCCACACCGGAGAAGATGGCAAGAAAACAAAAGGCGGCTTCTATATATTCACGTGGCGTGTGCTTCAAATCCGCAAAGTTAGGTCGAACTTGTGACTCGTAGACGAGCAGATTCAGGAATGACAATGGCGACAAAGTTATCTCTTCTAGGAAAGCTGGTCTGAGAAAGTATATGGGACTATTGGAAAAGCCAATACAACAGCATCGATGCAGCCTTCCCCTTGGAATTAAAGGGCGATGTTTTGTTGGTAGGATGTCAAGTCCCCACTGAAGCATCGTCTTTGAGAAGTCAGCGAAGCAAAACTTAATGTTAGTCAGTAGAAAATTGCTACAGGTTTATAACATTTCAGTAATTTAAAATTCTAACATTGAAAAAGCGATCATTTAATTTGAAGAGAGCTTCGTGAAAGAGATAGGCGAGAGATTCAGGCGATTTTTGAATTAATTTAACACAAAATGGACCTAATGGATAGTGAAATTGGCAAACACTATTCGTATCACGTGAAAATAGATTCAGTTTGAGAGGATGTGTGCGTACATACTTGAAAATATTAAAATCTTGTCTCTCCTTAACTACAAACAGTTAAATATTGATATCGCATATTAGACATCTTTCTGGAGCAGTTTGATTTTTGCAGAACCAAATGCGAATTTATTTTCCATTTTTTGGGGAAAAATTACAATATATGATTTCATACAATAGAAATTTTACGTATCCGAATATGTTATACACGTTCCAATTTTTAAGCCATCCACCTATGATTGTAATTTCTAAAACCAGCCTTTAAGTGTAATGACTTCAACCTTTATATTTTCTTCCACTGGATATTTGGACGAATGAATTTTCCTACAAAATGAAATCATCTTAATGTCATACGGCTGCTTCGCCACAGCATATGCGGCGTATTTTTTGTTCTACAGTCCTAAAATGAGTCCCTATTATACCGAAATGCAATATCAGTTATTCTGGAGAATAACCAGGAATGCAACAATAGCAAACAAGGCCTGCTCCGGATCAATTAACACATGAGCAGACTAAATCATCGTCATAATCTTCTAAAAGATTGGGAGCGAAATTAGTACAATGCAAGTATGAAATTAGTTGGTTCAATATGACCTCACGGTCATAATTTTGTCAAAACTATGACCAACATTTCATTATGTATGTGATGAGAAGCATAAGGAAACAATCATTCCCTTTAATGTCTGGCGGATAATTGCATGTTCTGTTAAATAGACTGGAGAAATTTGAAACTTGAAGGCTATTTCCAGTTCACAAGTTTCGTTGTAGGAAGTGAAGTGAAGCACCTTTATATTTTCTTCCACAGGATATTATTGCAAATAAATTTTCCTACAAAATGGAAATCATCTTAATGTCATACGGCTGATATTACCTGAGATCGAATTGCCGTTAATTATTTCGCGATTCTTTTTAATTGCTTAGCTTGGCTTAGCGTGTATCATGATGAGCTTTCAATCAATGGTAAACATTACTTTAGCCGTTATTCCTATGATCATTAAACAAATTAACCGAATACTTACGTTTCAAATGGAACGCAGGACAGCGACGACCGTTTAACCAGTCGTACTGGCCACATCTGAGTACCGTAGGATGCTGGGAGGATATTGAATCGTGTAATATCCATAAAATGTCATTCGTCATCGGCGATGGATCTGTTGCCTCAACCTTTGAAGCGTGTCATTCCAAGGCCATTAAACGATTTAAATTTTGACGTTTCATGGTACCATCACGATGGAAAAGCTTCTAGTGTTACCTGCATTGAAAAGCTAATTATATCTCATAGACGATGTTTCTAATGAGTTAATTAGAATTGTACATCAATTTAATCATTCTGTGGTGAAAATTCCTCAAATTCAATTAAACTACAAATCCTGTACGCCTGCTAGACCTTATGAACCAATGATTATTATCATCTACCTACGTAGGTCCAGAGCCTGCGTGGGTAGACGGAGGGTAGAACAGAACTAGTTCCTACGTAGGCCTACGCGTTGTTGAGTGTATATCTAGGGTTATTTCTACCACTGAAGCCGCCACTGAGACGAGGAAAGTCCTATGCTTTTTACTCAAAAACGTTCTACCGAAAAAAATTAAAAGTCCACGGTAAATGAAACCAGTAGTTCATTTACTGCCGGTTTATCAGGAGTCCTAAAATGAACAATATTTAAAAATGAAATGAATTATAAGAAATTTTAGCGTAAACATTTCGACTAAAGACCATGAAAAAGATAATTTTTGGAAAAATAATTTCACATGAAAATGCATGTGTCAACTCATTTCATGAGCGAAATTCACCGCAGGTTTCGAGCAATTATAATTATAGCTACGCATTCGTAATCGCAAGTTAATTCTGGTTACAATTGTTAAATTTAAGTATTACAATTACAAGTTAACCGAAGTTCCTCACACTAAATGACTGTATTGGGTTTGTTGATAAACTCTTTAAATGGTTGCATTTATGTGAACTACTTTAGTTTTTTTAATAAATGGCCTGTGTACAACAATAGCTACTTTACTGTTATGATGGATTCCCGTTTGTGGTGCTCCGTCTTGGCCTTTATTAACACCTGATACAGCTTTGAATATGACTAGCACCCATCTCCCTCAGTTAAATTAGGCCATGTCTATCGCCTGATTTGTTCGGTTTTCATCTTAGGCATATATCACAAAGGCGGTAGCGGTAAAATCATCGTTTTTGTTTCGTGAGTGAAAAGGGAGGAGGCCATCCTGTGTTAATTTATGTTCATTGCTAGGAAGTAACCTCTTTAATTTACAGGTTAAGCTATCAGGTCATTCCATGAACCCTACACGTCTCATGGAATATTTTCAAGTGTTCAGTAAATCCTAATCATATCTCATGTCAAGCAAAAGTCTTAACATTTCTTTCACTTGTGAAAGGAAACCAAATGTCCCTCATCAAGGCCGATGACATACGAGCATTGAGGCATTTTCCTTTATTTCATGAAGATTCTAGTTCATATTCATGTAAAAAAGTCTGTATGCGCATGAGCCCATTAGTCTGATTGGAAATTCGCGGGGCTGATACGAGCCTGCTCGCATTTTGACATATCTGATGCAAGTTTTACGCCCTATCTGCTGTCACTGCACATGAATAAAACAACAGTGCGAGAAAAGCAGTTTCTTAGTATTGGGTTTGGCTCATCCCAACTGCTGCTGCAACACGCGTTTCAAAAAGCTCCTGACGTTATAGCCACCGTAAACATTTTATTGTTATTCAGAGTCCTATGACTATTATACACGCATTTCGAAAAGCCTTTAACGTTAGGGCATCATAAATATTTTATTGTTATTCAGAATCCTTTGACTATTATCCCCTGCATTATTTATATCATTGGTGTTAAAACGAAGCACGCTCCCGAGCTCGCCAACAGACTGACGGCGGGAGCGGCTCCAAAAGATGGCCGTGATGTACCGCAATTGTCTGCAGAAAAATAAGTGTCTAAATTCGAAATTGAAAGCCCGAGAAAAGAAAGAAACGAGATAATGTCTTTGTAATGCTGAGAGGAAAACAAGTGTTGAGGCTCTAAATTGTCAGCCTCTGGGAAAAAAAAGAAGCGGAATAACTTTTACGGAGCAAGCCTAAGATAACCTTTACTATCAAAATGTAATTGCATGAAAATCTTCGAACTTACATACATAAATCTCGCTATATTGCTGATAGTTAATTTTTTTTACGTTTAATACCCATTATGAACTAGTTTATGATCATCACGTATCAGCGATACAATGTAGTCCACCCCCCTATACTTGAAATAAAAAAGAGGGCGAAATGAGAGAAAGGCAGTAAGAAATTAAAAATTACAATCTCTCGAGAGTTGATGGGGCAGCGTGAACACGGCCCGTCAAAATATATAGGGTTGGAGCTTGTATCACAGATACGCTCATCACACACTTTCGACTGGCTTCGGACAGACCGACCGACCGACGGCGGACGGACGGACGCTGCTCTTATTATAGTGTAGATTCTAAACCCTTTTATTTAGCATTTTTAGCAACGAGCGTTCAAGTTCTCCTATCTCAATTTAAATGAGAAGTATTTAATTACCGGACTGAAAGCTGTCAATCACCCACAGGCAATTTTACAAAGAAGGAGATTAAATGCTCGTAGAACAACAAATGTGTAATTCCTAATTTACATATCTCTAACTCGTAGAAGCTGCTTCATGCGCTGTGTGCGTTGTCGTGATGGTCGAATGAAAGCACTGAGAAATTTGGCACGAGCGCATCCCTGCACTGGTTTTATCTCGAAGGCATTCGCGGGAGACATTCGCGGATCAAGTAAGCGACGTACTGTTGCGCGGGAATGTTCTGCAGAACACAGCAGTGCAGGCATGACAAACAAAGGTCTCAGGTTATATCCTTGAAGCTGATACCTCAGAAGGAAAACCTAGCATGAGAATTGGTTGGGAAAGCAAGTGGCTTGCGTGTTTTTTTATTGTAAGGTAGAATAGAACAAGAGTACAATGCAGGCAATGTGGCTGTAGGAATTTAATTTTAGAATGATCTGTTCACCGTAAATCCTGACGTAGCTTGAGAATTGGTTGGGCAAGGGAATGGTGTACGTGTTTTTTTTTTTTTGAAGGTAGATTGAAACCAGTTTACAACGCATGCACTGTGGGTGTAGGAATGAGGTTTAGAATGATCTCTTCTTAAGAGCTCCTGCCGCAAAATTAATTTTTTAAATACTTGGAAAATTAGCCTTAAGTTTTCCTTTTTTCCTAAAAGACAAAAACTACTGTTGCGATGGCTTCACCGCACAGGAACCTTATAACTCCGCAACCAAAGAAAGTAAAACTAAAACTAGACTCCAATTGCAGAAACGCGGATGTCAAAAATGGGATTCAGAATGATCTGTTCATGGAAACTATTTTTTCTGTTCCAGCCTCGAAAACAATTTTTTTAAATTGCACAAATTGTCTTTAAGCTTTACTTCTGTTTCGTCTTTAAATAAAAAAATTGTGTTAGCAATAGTTTTAGCATACCCATTACGGAGCAACCATAAGAATAAAATAACCGTATGATAATACTCACAAGTGATAGATCCGAGGAATATAAGGTTGGCTGCACATAAAACTTGCGAGTTTAGAGCACTCCAGCAAGACGAAAGTCTGACGAAAACTTTGCCGGAGGCGCTTTGAGATCAACTTTTGCGCGGAGGAAGGAGACGAGGAAAGCGAAGAGCGAGGTAGAGCGTATTGCAAAGGCACCGTGGAAATTGACTCGGAAATTGAGTCTTGGGAAACAAAATATTTAGTAACATTTTTATTTCAAACGTGTGATGCTCTAATGTGGAAGCGTTGATGATCGGAAAATACTCCTGAATGCAAAATACCTGTGAATGAAATATAATGGAACATGCATTATCATAAGTGAAAAATAAAATCTAGGGTTAGAGTGGAAGAGTTCTCCCAAGCTCAGATGAAAAGTGGATGATGATTTTTTTACACAAGTCCCACTTTGTTTTTCTGAACGAAATTATTTCTTAAGCTGTTGAATTATTCAGGGCAAAAGTCACTAATTTAAGGAATTTTACCTAAAACAGAACATTTTGAAGTCGTTAGTTTGGAATAAGATATTCTCCGTCAGATTTTTTAGCGCGGCATCAATCATATCTAATTGCATTGAAAGTGATAGAAAAAATAAGAATGAAAAAGGAATCTGATACGTTAATTGTGCTCCTACGTTCAACTCTTCAGCTAACAAAAAGTATTGTTTTGTGCTTTTTTATTAATTTAAAATTTCGAAGGGCCTAAAATGCTGCAAAATTCCTGAATAACTTTTCTGAATGGAAAAAATAGAGTTCGTGACCGACGTTTCAAATTCCTTGAAAAAAATTATTAAGCATCTCATTTCTCCAACGCCAGCAAACTTCGAATATTTTAGCTACTTATATTCCACTAACTTTGAGTGCCTATACACTGCATATATTCTGAATATATTCTGGCAACTCAGAGTATTTTAACAACCTAATTCTGCTTCTATTCTGCATATATTCTGGTAACTCTTAGAATTTGAGCTACCTAATTCCGCTAACTTCGTGTGCCTATATTCTGTCTATATTCTGCCCATATTCTGCTTATATTATACCTATATGGTGGTAACAATAGTCATCTAACAATCAGGGTAGGGCAATTGTGCCATACGTGACAGTCGTTTTTTGTAGCGTAAAAAAACACGTTTCAATTCTTCAATTAAACTAACCGGACTTCAAGTTATTTTTTGCTTTTATTACTAAACAGTTTTCTTACTCTCAATTTTCTCTGCTATCGATGACGGGACATTTTATCTTGATGAGATTGCTATGTCAAAAGTTGAAATGTATTTCAGTTTTTCTTTCAAGTCTTTCAAGGCTCCTTCTAAAAACACAGCCTCAGCCCGACCTGTTATTCATCGTAATAAAAGATGAGAGATGAAGCTTCATCATCGCACCTGAGATACGTCTGGCGTATAAAATTTCCCCCTATTTTAAGAAAAATGATGAGCTGAAGACCACAGCGTCAGCAAAACAGTGAAGCAATTCGAGTTATAATATGAGTCGTTCATGCTACTGATGGCTTTTAGAATTGTTATTACTAAGAAAATAGCGAGTTCTTCAAGTAGTGTCTACTTCTTTGTTAGAGACTAACAACTGTTAGATGCATATACAATAATTTGAAACCTGCACTTTTGCAGTGATGAGTGCTGATGTTCAAATGATGCATTGCTATTTCTACTGTGCCTGCTGCTCGTGAAGTTAGGCAGAGCGATTTGAGTACGTCTATGGTAGGTGATCAATTGATACGTGAAGTATTAGAAGGAATATGAACTTCCAAATTAAACAAAAAGAAATGTGATTAGGTGAAACTATTTGAGCGTGTGTGGTAGAAAATTAAACTCTGAAACGTTGAAAACTGCAAATGTTCAAATAGGACACAAAAACCAATGATAATACGAGAATGAAGCTTGAGCGTGTATGAAGTTTGAATGATCGATGGTGTATCACTTGAATTACATGCATCATAAATGTGTTGGATATAGGAGGTAGATTTTAAATTACTTTTGAGCAGTTTGCCGATTCAAAATTTGGATTTAAATTTCCATGAAATTTTATTTAAAACATGGTATTCACTTTGATGCACGTGGCTACTGGGTTGCAATAATTCAATTTTCACGCAGAAAATTATTCAGCTGTCTAACTAAACACCATTCGCTCCAAGACAATTAATTATAGATATTTTGACATGTTCATTTTTCCAGTTTAAAGGAAAAATTCCTGTACACTTTCAATGTTATTGAATTAAAACCTAGTATATGCAAATTGAACAGCAATTTTCGGCCAAAAAATTAATCATACGTTGGGCTCTGAAAATCCTTCATCATTTTATTTGAATTCAGAACCATAACTGAATCTGTTTAATTAAATTGTTTCCCCTCACAGACTTCTCGGAATTTTTATTGAATCTGTTTGGCATTTTTCAGAACTCACTTGATATTTTTTAACTATTTCCGGGGTGGGATGTGAAAAGTACACGCTGAATAAATTTGTCGTGTATTACCAGGAAGAGCAAGAAACTCTTTCCTAGAACGTCAATCAATCACTGCACTCTTAGTGTTCGTTTCTTACTTCCACTTTCTATTTTATTAAATATTAGAGTACACAGCCCGTCAAATATTAAGGAATGCAATTTTTTCCCTGAATAAATTTTAAAGATGTGGATGACAAACAAATATACCCATCCTAATAGTACCCGCGATTAAAATAATCTCGTACTTGTGCACTGGTGAAACTCGTATCACAGATACGGTCATTGAGCGTCCTTGTGAGCGTCCCAGCGAGACGGAAGCCGCAGACACCAAACAAATATATTAATAAATCGAGACACCCAGGGTATTATTGATCACATGTGCTTTCTTCTTGTTATTCACATATTGAATTACAGTTCTCATTCTTTGTACATGCAACACTTCTAATCTAATTTGGCCCGATTTTCTGCTCCCTGAGGTTGAGGTGTTAAAATCTCATATGTACCACAAAACTCATCTGTAAATAAGCAAGGAAGCCTTGCTGACTATGCCGTCTAGCAGCGCAGCCAGAACATTGCTTCGTTCTGCCTCTCCGACATAGCCAAGTCAGCTTAAAAAAATAATTGAACCATTGAAAGGTGAAAATCCACACTGTAAACGGGTGTATTTGGTCACTTAGGTATTCAAATAATTATGAGATCTTATTTTACGGGTGTATTTGGTCATATATGCACCCAAATAATCTCGAGTTCTTACTTTACGGGTGTATTTAGTCCCACAGCCATCCAAATAATCTTGAGATCTTATTTACTTGTGTATTTAGTCCCACAGGCATCCAAATAATCTCGAGATCTTACTTTACGGGTGTACTTGGTCACTTCAGTATCCAAATAATCCCGAGATTTCATTCTATGGCAGCACAAAGATACCAAACCTAATCCCGGTCATGTGAAGCACTTTCATACAGTATACACTGCCTTCGATAGCCTGTACTCTCAGAAAGAAGCATCAAAAATCTTCATGTGCTTCCTATCTCGCCTTACGTAGTCATTTGTGCGTAACATGGTGACCTTCGATTCATGTCCTTATATAATATTAATTATCAGTTAAATGCTATTCAAGTTATAATTTTTCTGTCAAACGTAGGACAACTTTCCATTGCTCTACACTCCAGTCTTTGTGGTCTTCATCAAATCGGTGCAGTTTCGTTCGATCAGCTTTACTGACCAATGGTCATTTCCTGGCATGCTCAACGCTACTTTTTAAACGCATTTCCTCAAGTTTTTGTCGCATGGGATTAGCCGAAATTATTTTAAAACCTTAATTCAACTTATTAATAAACTACTGACGGTTTTCTATCACAGATGGTTTCAGCGAGAATAATTATAACAATAACCTCTCGTCAACATCTAAATTGCAATTAAGGGTTGGGTTACGGTGTGTTGCTGTTGTGGTAAGTACAATCATTATTTTTTTGTTTTCATATTTTCATATATTGAGGAACATTCCTTCGGTGGTCAAGCTACCGTTTTGTTTATATATCGTGTAAGTCTGCGGTAGAGTACAATGTATTTATGTATATACATAACTACTATGCTCTACTATTTATGTGTATGTATAGAGAGCGGCCCTGAATTGTCGCACATCAGTCATGTTTATGTAGAGCATCTGCTGTGTGTGACCAGTAATGTTTGACTGCTCTATGACCGATGAAGGGCTCTTCTTAAACTGTGCTATTAAGCCACTAAGTTGCCCAAGTCAAAGTTTTCCCGAACGAAGCTGCCCTATTCAAAGATGCCTAAATTTAAGTTTCCCCAAGTCAAACTCACCTGAGTGAAGTTGACCGAGTCAAGTTGCCCTAGTCAAAAATGCCTAAATCAAAGTTTCTCGAGCGAAACTTACTCGAGTGAAGTTGTCAGACGCGCAGAAGAAGGAAACGATTTAGGTCACTGTGCAAATTTTGCTCTGGAAAAACATTCCCATTTGTGTTAGCAACACTAAATGTCATTCTGTTCAAATACTCATCCTGAGTTAATAAGCGCTTTTAGCTATGGGAGCTTCAGCTTTTAGCTTTAGCTATACCTAATCTTGCTGTGGGACTGTATTGAGGTATTATGTTTGCCTACATGTGTTGCAGATGAATTTTTAGTGTTGATAATTATTCTTTGAGTTTTAACAACCAATTCTCACGATCAACCATCCATAATATAATGTTTATAATCAGGTAGATGTTATTTTAATTCTTATTTATCGTCAACGTAGTAAATAACACACTGCTAGTTTTTCAAGAAACACTTCTCTGCGATCAGTTTTGAATTGGCTGCTCTGAGGAGCTGTTTGTCCTTGCAATTTTTCCTCATGCTATTGCGGAACCAGAGCGTTCATCTTTATCGTTCTAAACTGTTTCATTCAGTGCTAGTTTCAATTGCTTCATTCAATGCTTGTTCGGTGTTAGTTTCAAATGCTTCATTCAGCGCTTGTTCGGTGTTTGTTCAAAACTAGAATTATTTTACTTAAAAATATTTTGCACTAAAAATTATCTTAGCGTAAGTATTTGTCGCTTCTTACAAAACGCGTGGCCTTACTTCAATCTGGTCAATATTGCAATGAAGTTAAAATCCTAATTTACTCAAGTAACCATGCTGCCTCATGGCTATGTACCTAATTTGCTGAAAAAAATATCTAAATTTAATTTCGGTGTGATAATCAGTGAGTAACAGCATTAACATCAACAGCGACAGTAGCAACAAAAATAGCATCAGTGACAACGTAACAAACATCCAAAATATTAGCAATCATAACAAAAAAGATGAAGTTATAACCAAGGACCAAACCCAGTAAAAGCTTGTTCAGTATATCCATAACAGCTGAAAACAAGTTTGACCTCCATTTGAGTTCAGAAAAAAACTCTTCAGAGTAACATGTATACTTTCTTACGTAAGTCATTGAATTTTTTGTAACATATAAACGTGATTGATAAGAAGCAGATTTGGCGCCGATAAACCTCACTGAACATAGTTGAAAAAAAAAACATATTGAGTTACCGATGAAACTCAGTGAATTAAAAAACAGCCTTTTGAATGCGATGCGTTCAAAACAACTTAATCTGAAAACAACGCAGAGACACAACTCGTAACCCAAAATTAATGCAAAATCATTACGAATGATTTCGGAGATACAATAAAGATTTCAATGAAATATGTTCCAAAGTTTGCTATGCGTGCGTCCAAAAACTGCGCTTTAATTTCTGCTGGCGACAACCGAAAATTTGGTTTCAAAACACGGTAAAGTGAGAACAGCAGCATTTTTTCTGCATCATATCAACATTTGCAGCACAACTAGTAACAGCCATAACAGATTTTCAGCATTCTTAGCAGGACCAAAAACAGTGGCCACAGCTGTTCAGCGTGCACAGGACGACCAAAAATAGTTGTAATTTATACTAAGGATGCACAAAACGACCAAATGCAGCCGCAACAAGAGTTCAGCAACGCCAAAAACAGCCGTAACAAAAGTTCAGCATACCAGAAACAGCCGCAACAAGAGTTCAGCAACGCCAAAAACAGCCGTAACAAAAGTTCAGCATACCAGAAACAGCCGCAACAAGAGTTCAGCATACCAGAAACAACCGCAACAAGAATTCAGCATGTCAAAAACAGCTGTAACATGAATTCAGCATGCCAAAAACAGCTTCAAAAAAGTTCAGCATGCCAAAAACTGCCGCAACAAGAGTTCAGCATGCCAAAAACCGCCGCAATAAGAGTTCAGCATGCCAAAAAACAGACGCAACAAGAGTTCAGCATGCCAAAAAACAGCCGCAAAAAGAATTCATCATGACAGAAAAAGCCGCAATAAGAGTTCAGTATGCCAAAAACAGCCGTAACAAAAGTTCAGCATGCCAGAAACAGCCACAACATGAATTCAGCATGCCAGAAACAGCCGCAACAAGAGTTCAGCATGCCAAAAACAGCCGCAGCAAGAGTTCAGCATGCCAAAAACAGACGCAACAAGAGTTCAGCAAGCCAGAAACAGCCCCAATATGAGTTAAACACAACATGGCCAAAAAACAGCCACAACAAGAATTCAGCATGCCAGAAACAGCCGCAACAAGAGCTGGGCGTGCACAACACGACCGAAAACAATGAAGAGCGCCAGTCACATGTCCTGAGGGCGGCCTGATGATGATTGCAAGGGCCTGCCAACACCCAGTCCGCCCATCACCTCGCCGTTCAAAAGATGCTGCGAATGAAAACAGTTCCACTGATGGTTCCTGGGGCACAGGGAGAGATTCTCTTGCACGTTGACCTAGCTAGCTAACTGAAAAGCTTTACTTTTGCTGGGCTTTAAAATCATTCTCTTGGTATTAAGAGGTACTTCAAAAATTCGAGAATCTTTGTTCTTTATTTAAGGAGTGGCTTGAATCTTTGATATTATTCTTTCGGTATCAAGAGGTACTTCAAATATTCGATAATGGAAATCGATTACACCTCGTGCTATGCGGTCGCAGTTCTCCCATTTTCGCTCTCACTCTCCACTCCTGCCACTCCTGGAAAGGAAAATACAAAACCAAGGGTCCACTCCCGCTCGGTTGCCTGCTATAAGAAGTAAAGGACTGGCACAGCTTCAGGTCTGAGTGAGAATGGCTTTAAAGAAGCCCCTTTCGGTTCAGACTGCGGATGAAGAGAAAAGACTCGGCATCAGTGGTTCTTAACCTGGGTTTGATCGAACTCCAGGGGTTGAGTGAGTTGTACCCCTGGTTCGGCATGGCACTGTTTGTGTACTAATACGCTTTATAATTATATACATATGTTATGAATTTGAAGAAAAAAGGCACATTTTATTTTTCCAGACACGAAGAGTTAGATTAATGCAAGTATGTAACTTTTCGGGTTCAGTTCCTCCAAAAATGTTAAGAACCACTGCTCGACACCGTCAAGTATTTCAGTATCATGAGTCTCTAGAAAATATAGCTTTGATTTTAATAGCTCTGTGCCAAATAGCCCTGCATCATTAGTGAGGTATGGAAAAAAAGGTCAGGGCGCGAACAATGCGACTTTGGATCGCCTGTGCAGTATTTCCGGTATATGAGATATGAAATGCAGTACAGTAAATCTGCTCTGGAGATTTGAAATCAGATCCTTAAAAACGAAGATAATTCTGAGAAAATTAATCGTATTTACTTAGAAAACCTTCTGGAGTCCCGCTCCACCATCAGATTTGAATTGCAGTACTTGAAAAACTGCACAAACGGTTATTTTACTCACATAATAATTTAATCGAGTATTTCCTATATAGTTGATTCACTTTTTAGACAGCAACAACAATCTATACTATAATAAGAGCCGCCTGCGTCCGTCGGTCTGTCCGAAGCCGGCCTGCAGTGTGTGATGAGCGTATCTGTGATACAAGCTCCAGCCCTATATATTTTGACGGGCCGTGTTCACGCGGCCTCATCAACTCTCGAGAGATTGAATTTTTATTTAATTCTCAAGGCCTTTCTTTCCTTTCGTCTTCTTTCTTATTTCAAATATAGGGGGTGGACTAGTGATAATAATAACAGTCTATGTATGTTTTTTATCGAAACAGTGATAGTGAATTTTCAATGATGGACAGTGTTTCAATAAAAACCGTTGAGTGAATTTCCACTTAAACACGTGATGAACTTGAAATATTTCGTAAAGTTGAAAAGGTGGAAAAGAAAAGGTTTATATGGATATGATAGGTTATTCTCCATACTATAATCTCATGCAATTCGAATAACTCGTGAATAACTCCAGCTTACGCCCCTGAATACTACCTAACTTACACGCTGCTGAAGCAACGATTTAGGGAAAAATATGCCTTCCTAAAATTCTACTGCCTTGTCGATTTTCAGAAAGCCAGCGCTTTTAAAATGGCCGACGTTTAATCTGATCTTTTTTCGCTTCTTCTAAGAGAAAAATGCTTTCTGAAAATCTTTTGAATTGCCTTTAAAACAGTGAAGGATTTAGCTTGACTTGGCGACTAATGGCTCCGATGCATGTCAAAAGAAAAGCTCTTGTTCAGGACAGGGAAGAAAAGCTCGGTCACCGATAAAATCTGTGCGCTCAACTTGCTTCGTTTAATGCGAAAGGAAAAGAGTGGCCTTTATTGTAAGGCGGCATTTGGCCTTTGATATTGAAAAGGTTTTCAGTGCCCAGTCAGTCACTGATCTTTAGTTGATAGCTCCATATTTTGATCTTTGGGCGAAATGGAGTCGGCTTTTAAAGCCGAGTGTGTTCTTCTTTCATCGTCATACTTAGGGTGTGTTCTTTCATCGTCACACCTAGGGTGTGTTCTTCCATCGTCACACTTAGGGTGTGTTCTTCCATCGTCACACTTAGGGTATGTTCTTTCATCGTCACACCCAGGGTGTGTTCTTTCATCGTCACACTTAGGGTGTGTTCTTTCATCGTCACACTTAGGGTGTGTTCTTCCATCGTCACACTTAGTGTGTGTTCTTCCATCGTCACACTTAGGGTGTGTTCTTTCATCGTCACACTTAGGGTGTGTTCTTCCATCGTCACACTTAGGGTGTGTTCTTTCATCGTCACTTGTGTTCTAGAACATAGAAATTCCGCTGTTGGAAACTGATGCGTCATCTGCGCATGGTTTAAAGACATGACAGTCGGCGGTTAAGCTAAATAAGATAATTTAATGCAGACTACGACTTAAATGGATGTAACTTAGTCCCACTGATTAGACTTATAAATTTCTAGATCCAAAGTGTAAATAAATGTGAATAAATGAAACATTTTTTATACGCAAAAGTCAAAGATTGCAAAAAATTATGTCGGATAGGGTCGACCGCATTTGTGTTTCGCTCGGAGTTAAAATGTAGTTTTTAATTTTTGAATTACGCGTTGTACTTGATATTGCGGTGCAAGGCAATCAGCTCGAAATTAGTAAATGACTTTTGGAAGAAAGAATGTAAGAATGTATTGTAAGAAATGTCTTTGAATTAAATTCATTTTCCGAAAAATGGCGCGGTAAATCAATAATTTATTTTAGGCTAGTGAATGTACTAGTGTGGTAATTATGTTCGTGGTTTGACCTCTATGGAAGAAAAAACTATTCTCTCTAACGAATTTTCGAAAAATAAGATTCGAAATCGTTACTCGCACTTAATACGGCTTTTGAAAGCAAATCAGTCATTGGTTAATCTTTGGCTATCAAACCAAAAAAAAAAACATATGAAATTATTCAAATTAGAATCATTGGATTCATGGGCGACAACGTTTTTTAGCATTTTAAGGTTGAGAGGAACATTACGTAGAGTTATCGGCAGTTGAATTATTCAGTTTTCAAGTGAAAAAAAATAATTAAACACATTTTAGAATATGAAATAATGTTATACTTCAACTGGTCATCTGAGAAATATTTTTTCAATATGACGAAGAGAAAACAATTTCGACGAATGAGAATTTCTATTTGACGTATATTGATCCATTCTAGAAAAATTTACAGTCACTACAATAAAGAGAATAAAGTTTAATTTCTAAGTATTTAAATTGGTGGTATTGCAATCACGCATCGAATAAACAAATATTCTCTATAACATTAAGCGTAATTACGGTTTTATTCATCAAAATATATCTTTTACATTCGCGTGTCAGTGGCAGCAAGATTAACGAAAAACTTGAACTTCTCGAAAAGTTCAGCTTCTCGTTTGCATGAAACAGTTGATCTTCTCGTCCGTGTTTCGTTATTCAGAGATCTGTATTTTTAATTGATTACTCAGTACACACTGAACTCATGATTTTTTGGTACCGTTGATAAATATTGGTAAAGTATATATCATTGAAAATACGCGCTACACAAAAATAACTTACTAAATTCACATGAATTTAATGGAAACAACCATTGGGGCTGGACAGCTACAGCTGCCATAGGGTGGCTACTGTGATCAAGTGTCTGGGGAAATTTTTGCTTGAGGGGATTTGGCATCAAGTGGACATTTTGCGCTAGTGGATTTCTTTCAAGAGGTCATTTTTGGGCTAGTGGATTTCCTTCAAGAGATCAATTTTGCGCAAGTGGATTTCCTTCGAGTGGTCATTTGAGCGCACGTGGATTTCCTTCAAGTGGTCATTTTTTGCACCAGTGGATTTCCTTCAAGTGGTCATTTTTGCGCATGTGGATTTCGCATCAAGTGGATATTTTGCTCAAGTGGATTTCACATCAAGTGGAGATTTTTGCTCAAATGGATTTCGCATCAAGTGGATATTTTGCTCAAGTAGATTTTGCATCAAGTGGACATTTTGCTCAAGTGGATTTCACATAAACTAGATATTTTTGCGCTCCAGATGCTCAGCGCAAGCGCTGCCGTCCCCGTGAATTATCGACAGCCTGCGCCGATCAGGGCGGCTTGTTTTTCCAGGGAAAAGTAATGAACTCACGCACTGAGCCACCGCAGGTGTGGTCAGAGCAGGTCGTGCTATGGAAGGATAAAGTCTTGCCGCACTGCTATTTCCTCAGCAAAACGTGCTCTGTTGTTAATATTGAAGAGCTTTTTAACACCTTTTATCTATCAAATATATTCCTCAGGAAATTAAACTCGAAATTTTCTCATTACTTTTAGCGATGAACTCAATGACACACACCACAGAAAACATACATGTTTTTATCATGTTGGCACTCATTTCAACTTTACAGAAAATTACGACAAAAGTGACGAGGGCTGGATGGACATAACATCGGCTTACATCATTGTGGTTAATCTACTCGTGTCATTCTGGCAGCAACTGCTATACTTTTCGTACCCTGATAATACATAAATTGGATTTGTTCGTAATAATAACATTAACAATTGTTTTTATAAATATATTTACCAAGCATTTTCAATATCTCACGAATTAAAACATATCTATGTATTATGTATTAGTATTTCACGAAACCTGATTGTAAGAAAGTGAGAGGGATAATAGAGTAAAAGATTAAAAGCTATAAGTGATAAAAAATGGTTGCATTGCTAGCAAAGCAACTAACCTCTGCATGCATTTGAATCCTGGAGGTCGGTCTCCTTTAAGGCTATGCGCGCATCAGTCGCAAACTTCTCCCTTTGTCCCACCCAAAAACTGGCTATGAGCGGTGCCAGGGAAACGTTTCAAAATTAGTTGTTTGTGATTCATGAATTTTTCGGGGTCTCTCACTTTGCGATTTTTTTTACAGTCATTGTAGAGAAACGTCTCGAAATTTTTTGTTTATGAATCATAATTTTTTATGTCTTTCTCACTTCGCAACGTTTTTAAAGTCATTGGCTCCAGCCGAACTGAAACATGAATAGGAGTTAGTAGGACACCTGAGAGTTTTTCTGTGTAATTACTGGCTCATCCACTGAAGAATAGTTATTGCATTGAAACATTGATTGATTTTGATGTTTCGGTTCATTATATAAACGTGGCCACCGATAATTACTTATGTAAGTAGCGCAATTTCTTAAAGATCTATGAAATATGATAACAATCCCAAAATATTCTACATTGTTATGAGGGCTACAATACTCTTTAGTAATTTCCTACTTACGCGACAAATTTCATGGGATTTTCATGAACAATTATGCATGTATGGCTTAATAAAGTTCACGTATGAGTTTTTAATTCAAAATTGAGCTTTGTACCCTATTTATGAACACGCAGTCATATTCACGGAATCAATAGGAAAGTATCTTGGTAAAATTTAGCGAGAAGCGCCATTGCTAAAATTAATGGTACTTGTCCACCCCCCTTTATTTGGAATAGAAAAGAAGGCGAAATGAGAGAAAGGCCGTAAGAAACTCAAAAATACAATCAGACCGACCGACAGACGGACGCGGCTCTTATTATAGTAAAGATTTCAGAAAATACAATTTCAGAATAGTGTTTCAGTATCTCAGAAAATACTTCGAGCATGACATAATACGCTACTGTTGATTTGAATTTCAGTATATTTGTAAACAGTATAACGCAATGCGAAAGTTTTTGTCTTGAAGTTATGTAAAGAAATAAAACGCATTTATTTGCACATAGTGGAATGTATGTACGATGGAAAAATTAATTGGGGACGTTCATATGAATCTACACTTAATACCTAAACTGAACTTAATTTTTTCTCACCCCCTACCACTAAGATTTTTGAAGCGCATATTTTTGGAGCTTTCCCGTAAATTTTTTCCATTTGCTCGAGTGAGCGGCTCAAACGAGGCAAACGTGAGCGCAATGTAAAAATAATGCGATTGCTGATGCAAAATAGTGCAGTGTAATGTAGGTCTCTTCGTGTCGTGCATTCTTTCAGCTTGTAGTGAAGGATAGACATTACTTTTTTGACCTGCTTGTTAGCTAGACACCGTTCACACTTGGCATCCTGTTACAATATCTGTACTACAATAAGAGCCGCGTCTGTCCGTCTGTCTGTCCGAAGCCAGCCTGCAGTGTGTGATGAGCGTATCTGTGATACAAGCCCGGCCTCATAACTCTCGAGAGATTGAACTTTTTATTTTTAACGGCCTTTCTTTCGATAATGGTCTTAGCTCTTATTTCAAATAAAGTTAGTGGACCAGTAGAAAATAATTGGACACTAACCCTGCGCTCGGGAATCATGGAGGGTAAGTCCGAAAACCCTCTAACGTTGGATCAGGTTCAAATATCTAAAATTCGAAGAATGTTCCTCAAAATCGCCTTTTTCGATTCTCATCTGATTATTAGTGAGAAATTAGGACATTTTTAACATTTTTGTCATACTAGATTTTTTTCACAAACGTAAGGGTATATAGTATTTACAATATTTTCCGCATTGTCGTTCAGTACCTTCAAAAGCTGTGAAACTTTTTGAAAACTCTAATGCTCGGTTATACATCAGAAAAAAAATATTATTTTTTTTTGGCACATCTACGTTTTGACTGTGTTATATCGTGGTTTTTCATCACGATATTAGGATTAGTAATTGTAGCTGCAAACTACAGTATCGGTAGCTGTAACTACCGTAACTGAAGCGTTAACTTCAGGAGTATGAAAAGGAAACTCTTAGCTAGGTTCCTATTCTTGTACTGAATCATCCAAACACCGACACTGCTTATAAGCTATAGCGCTCGGAAGTTAAACAATGCTCTTCCGGTGCATACCAATGCGATGCGCTCCCAAGGCACGGTTTCCGGCGCGTGCGGTCAGGGCGCTTCCGACCCATTTGAACCCAAGTACGATATAGACATAGGGCAATCCGCAACCAGCGCTTCCGTCGGCTCCGTCTTGCGGTTAAGACGCTTCCGCCGGTGCCGCGATATCCCAAACCAAGTGTGATAAGGACATCATGCCTGAAAGGCCTATATTGAGATACTACAATTTCCCTCCCTTTAGATGAATATTTAACACAAGGAAGGAAGACTCAGCAACCTATTCGCATTACAGGTTTAGTTATTCTACTTGATTTACGAGGTTCATTTTGTACAGGTGAACTGCTAACAGGTTGCAAAGCAGGAGTCTCTGTTTCCCCACTACGGATAGATCCCAAACTACTGTGCAACAACTGATTTGAATGTCTCTTCAAGATTACATTCAATGCTAATATTAGAACATGAAAGACATTAACAGCTACTTTACTAACAATAATTCCCTTCAGCCACTTGGGACCATTTCTTAACTTCAGAGCAAGAACATGATCACCGACATCAAATTGAGTTACATACATAGGCTTAGACCTGTACACAGAACATTTAGGATGACTCTATCTCTAGAAGTAACAATTTTACGATTGTTGAGCGCAACAGAGGGAGTAAGTTTTGTGACACTTTGAGGAATACAATGTGACTGAAATAACGCGTAATTAGTTTGTACATCAGAGAAATTATGAACATAGTTACCGACACAAGTATCGTTCCTAGGCTTTTGTAGAATAACTTCGTTCTTCCGCTGTGGAGGCGTACTTGAACTCTTCATTGACACATCTTCTCTTCTGACGTTGCACTGAGTACCGCTCCTTTCCAGCTGCACTATGTAAGTGCGAGCTGCGTCAAATTCTTCTCGTGTAGGTCCCCTTCGTGTAGGCTTAACAGGAGGAGGTCGTGCTGCAGTCGTAAATTGCAAACTTTAGAAATGTGGCCTATTTTCCACATTTTTGCATTTTATTAATTTAATTTTAGGGCATAGCAATTCTTTGTAAGGTGCTTCTGCCTAGTTCTGCAGCGAATGCATATGTAATTCGGCTGTAGTTTTTCTGTAGTGAAAAACGATGAAGGTGAATCCTCACGAATAATATCTGGAGCGTCGAAGCTTTACTGTTCACTGTGTTATGCATGTTCAACGCATTCGTTGAAGGACTTGCTGTCACACTTCTGTAGAACCGCGCTGAGAATTTGCGCTGAATGTAGACCGGCCACAAACGCACCTCTCAAGAGACGATCGCGACCGCACTTTTCGTAGTTGCACGAAGATGCTAAATCATTTAACGTTTTAGCATAAATTTGTATGGATTCATTAACACTTTGCTCTCTGTTTAGAAATGTAACAGATGCGCCAACAGTGGATTTCTTGATTTTAAATTGTTTTATGAACTTTCCTTCAAGTTCCTCATATGTAGCGTAGGTTAAATTCTTCGTTGTAGATCAGTAATGATGTTTACAGGCGAAGCTTCAACTATAACACTAGCTTTGTTACCACCATTGTTTCCCGCCTTCTGAAGAACGTCTGCACACTGTACTTGAATCGTTGTAGATATTACTCACTGTTTCCACTACAACGTCGAATTAAAGACAGCAAACTGTAGAATGCGCCATCTTAATTTCGGAGCACTTGTAACGTTCAAATTTACTTTGGAGATTCGAAGAGTCGTCGCCATTTGTTATATCGTGGTTTTTCATCACGATATTAGGACTAGTAATTGTAGCTGCAAACTACAGTATCGGTAGCTGTAACTACCGTAACTGAAGCGTTAACTTCAGGAGTATGAAAAGGAAACTCTTAGCTAGGTTCCTATTCTTGTACTGAATCATCCAAACACCGACACTGCTTATAAGCTATAGCGCTCGGAAGTTAAACAATGCTCTTCCGGTGCATACCAATGCGATGCGCTCCCAAGGCACGGTTTCCGGCGCGTGCGGTCAGGGCGCTTCCGACCCATTTGAACCCAAGTACGATATAGACATAGGGCAATCCGCAACCAGCGCTTCCGTCGGCTCCGTCTTGCGGTTAAGACGCTTCCGCCGGTGCCGCGATATCCCAAACCAAGTGTGATAAGGACATCATGCCTGAAAGGCCTATATTGAGATACTACAGACTGTAAATTCCTATAAAATTCTTTTGAAATTCAAATGAAATTCTCATGAAATTCTCATGAAATTATCATGAAATTCTTATAAAATTCTTTTAAAATTCGTATGAAATTATCATGAAATTCTTATGAAATTCCTTTGAAATTCAAATGAAATTCCTTTGAAATTCAAATGAAATTCCTTTGAAATTCAAATGAAATTCTCATGAAATTCTTATGAAATTCCTAGAAGGGAGTGTGTCAAAATCTGCAAGTAGAAATTCGAGTTTTTCCAAAGTAAACCAGTGTGAGAATAACTTTAAAGAGGTTTGTACAGTCAGAACCCTCACTCCACATGCGATCGATGGCTTGAATCTTAAACATGACTCGTTGCTTAGATTTTCCTTTTCAGGAAAATCGTGAATGTGAAAATTCAATACCGTTTCATCACAATAGTTATATTTCAATCATTTTTTGCAAGGACTTGATGGCGTAGTAACGGAAGCAAAAAATATTTCTGCAAAATGTAGAACACGTTTTAAAAATAAGAGAACACTTAATTTAAAATTGTATGGAAAATTGTCATAGATTTACATTTATTAAATTTATTTAAATTGAATTTGTTACTCACAGTCATAGAATTTTACGGTATGAGATCAGTGCTGAGAGAACTGGCATTAGTTATTTTTCATATATTAAGCTTGCCTTTTTTGTGGGCGTGAACTAGAAATTACGCTTCATTTATTACAAAATTGTGAGTTTATCCATTGCAGTTCTGAAATTAATGATTTTCAAAACGTTAACTCAGCATTTCTTTCAATTTAGCTCGCCGCAAATGCTAAATCTTAGACTGAAATTCATGAAAAATACTTATTTGTCATAACTATGCTCATTACACACGTAGTATCTAACTGCATCTGTAATGATAATAATAATAATAATAATAATAATAATAAATACATTTACAGAGCGCTTCAATATTTAACGAATTAAAACATTTATATTTCTATTTCATGAAACGTGTATTCTATAGAAATATATGCGGTTAACATGTCTCTTCTGTATCTTTAACTTAAATAAACCCACATTGTGAGATTCAAAAAAGTAAGGGATCAGAGTGTATGATTGGAAGAAATGAAGGATTCAGAGTGTATGATTGGAAGAAATGAAGGATTCTGAGTGTATGATTGGAAGAAATGAAAGATTCTGAGTGTGTGATTGGAAGAAATAAAGGATTCTGAGTGTGTGATTGGAAGAAATGAAGGATTCTGAGTGTATGATTGGAAGAAATGAAGGATTCAGAGCGTGTGGTTGGAAGAAATGAAGGATTCTGAGTGTATGATTGGAAGAAATGAAGGATTCAGAGTGTATGATTGGAAGAAATGAAGGATTCTGAGCATGTGATTGGAAGAAATGAAGGATTCTGAGTGTATGATTGGAAGAAATGAAGGATTCAGAGCGTGTGGTTGGAAGAAATGAAGGATTCTGAGTGTATGATTGGAAGATATGAAGGATTCAGAGCGTGTGGTTGGAAGAAATGAAGGATTCTGAGTGTATGATTGGAAGAAATGAAGGATTCAGAGCGTGTGGTTGGAAGAAATGAAGGATTCTGAGTGTATGATTGGAAGATATGAAGGATTCAGAGCGTGTGGTTGGAAGAAATGAAGGATTCTGAGTGTATGATTGGAAGAAATGAAGGATTCTGAGTGTATGATTGGAAGAAATGAAGGATTCAGAGTGTATGATTGGAAGAAATGAAGGATTCAGAGTGTATGATTGGAAGAAATGAAGGATTCTGAGTGTATGATTGGAAGAAATGAAGGATTCAGAGCGTGTGGTTGGAAGAAATGAAGGATTCTGAGTGTGTGATTGGAAGAAATGAAGGATTCAGAGCGTGTGGTTGGAAGAAATGAAGGATTCTGAGTGTATGATTGGAAGAAATGAAGGATTCAGAGTGTGTGGTTGCAAGAAATTAAGGATTAAGAGTGAATGATTGGAAGAAATGAAGGATTCTAAGTGTATGATTGCAATAAATTAAGAATTAAGAGTGAATGATTGGAAGAAATGAAGGATTCAGAGTGTATGATTGGAAGAAATGAAGGATTCAGAGTGTATGGTTGGAAGAAATGAAGGATTCAGAGTGTATGATGGGAAGAAATGAAGGATTCAGAGTGTATGATTGGAAGAAATGAAGGATTCTGAGTGTATGATTGGAAGAAATGAAGGATTCAGGAGCGCGTGGTTGGAAGAAATGAAGGATTCTGAGTGTATGATTGGAAGAAATGAAGGATTCTGAGCTTGTGGTTGGAAGAAATGAAGGATTCTGAGTGTATGATTGGAAGAAATGAAGGATTCTGAGTGTATGATTGGAAGAAATGAAGGATTCAGAGTGTATGATTGGAAGAAATGAAGGATTCAGAGTGTATGATTGGAAGAAATGAAGGATTCAGAGTGTATGATTGGAAGAAATGAAGGATTCAGAGTGTATGATTGGAAGAAATGAAGGATTCAGAGTGTATGATTGCAAGAAATTAAGGATTAAGAGTGAATGATTGGAAGAAATGAAGGATTCAGAGTGTATGACTGTAAGAAATAAAGGATTCAGAGTGTATGATTGGAAGAAATGAAGGATTCAGAGCGTGTGGTTGGAAGAAATTAAGGATTCAGAACGAGTGAATGGATGAATTAATGGATCAGAGGATGTAATTTTAAAAGTTAAAAATTCTGATAATGTGATTCAAAAAGTTAATGGTCAAAATATGAGAGTCAATAAATTATAGTGTCAGTGCGTGTGATTCTGAAAAATAAGCAGCAGGCATGTGGAATATAAAAGCAACATGGAGTGAAAGTATGTCTTTAAATCCGAACTCGCATGTTAAAGAAAACTCTTCGACGTTTTTTTCAATCTACTATATATATTGCAGAAAAAGTTACGATGCACATGACAATATATTCATTCACAAATATCTTTCTTAACTATCAACTGTGATCAGCCCATGGCTGAAAGATCAATCACAGGACATGATGCTTTTAAACTACTTCCCGTCATTTTTTTATTTTTTGATAAAAAAGGCCCACTACTGAAACGCAAGAGTTTCAAAAAGCCGTCTGAAATCTGCGGCTTGGATCGATGGTCCTGGTAAAAATTTCGAGGAGGAAATTGGATCAGGAAGGTCAAGACTCGGAGCCTTTTAAAGTGACACGCTGGCCTTACAAATGTACTCTAGGAATGAGAAGTTTTGTTAGATCGAACAATAAAAACTATAATTATCCTTATAGGTATATAAAACGTCACGCGTCTCCTCAAATCAATACTATATAATGAAACGCCAAAGGTCTCCTTAAAAAAGAAATAAATAAATAATTTATTTTTCTTTCTGTGCAATTCCTCCAATGTTATAATAATGGGAATCTCACTCACTGAACACAATAAATCGGTTGGTCCGTCTCTTTGTGACGGCTCATAAGGATGCTTAATGACCGTATTTGTGATACGTATTTCTCCAGTGTTTAATCGGTTTACTATTAGGATAGAGCAGGGCCTCTCAACCTTTCTATTGCCGTATCCCCCTTAGCTTAATTGTATGCCTTCATGTACTCCCACCACAGTTAAAGGTTTAGGAAACCATGAAAATACACTTAATGATTAATAATTATGCAAACTTATACGGTTATATGTAAACATATATTGCACATTTTAGCGTATGAAGTAGGTTAAATGTACCCCTAGAGGTACCCCTCGGGGGGATACAACTATTGTATCTATGAGAATTAGCGTTCCCAAGGGGACTATGTGTGGGCCCGAGCTAAAGGTTAGGTAGGCTTCCTTTTTGTTGAAATCGAATAGGTTTTGTTATGTTACGGACCATCTTTTTTCAGTTCAATGCTGTCCTGTTTTTCACCACCTACTACTTTCTTCTTCAACTTTTTCTTGTTTCATGAACTTCTTTCCTAGCTTACTGTTTCTGTGCACCTTGTGCATAGATTCCGCGTTCCCTCAACTCCATACTAAATGGTGCCTTCCTCCTTCCTCTCTTAGAACATCTTTATCGTGGATAAGGGAGGCTAAAAATTTCATAGATAATATAATTAATAATCCCTAGGGGTACTTGTAACCCCGGTTGAGAAGCCCTAGGATAGAGGATATATTTATTTGTCACCCACATCTGGAAGCTTTGTCGGAAGAAAATGTCGAATCACGTAATTGTTGACAGGTCATGTACACAAGCTATATAAAATTCATATCTCATAAAGCAGAGTTTGTTACCTGCATGCCTGTTACCTGCGTGCCTGTTACCTGCGTGCCTGTTACCTGCGTGCCTGTTGCTTGCTTATTCGGTGAGGTTCGTCGCTATTCCCGACCTAAAAACTAGATGCGTGAACACAACGTAATGGTCGAATTTCTATTTTTATTGAACTACGTGTTGCGTGCGTACTCTGATTGAAATTAATTAAAATATAATCACAACATGAGAGAAAAGAATTGCAGGAAGAGGGATGCGTACAAGAACAATTCATTTCAAAACAAGTAAATAATTCAAACCTAAAAACAAAATAGAACTGACTCTGAAGATACACTAGCTACCCTCAATACCACAGAATAGTGTTTAACTTTATGTTTTTTTCACTATCTACCATCGGAAATGACACTATCGCAGTGTAATGTCGTTTATTCGGGTAGTGCCTTCTTCTTGTAGTGAGAACAATATCATATTTTAGACAGGAAAGCTTTTGGTTCGATTCCAGTCGTGCAACCGCGGTATTTTAACCTGAGTAGAAGCATCTTCTCCGGCGATCGCATCAAACGAACAAGACGAGGAAAAAGGAGCAAGGGGAACTTTTCTAATTATTGAGCTTGCATTTCCCTCCCTCTCTTAAATTAAGAAGCTAAAGAGCTATCGGACAACGTTATTATAATAACAGAACAGTCCATACAGATGCTTTTTTCTTCATTAAAGAATTTATGATATGCTGAATTTCTCAGTACACGCAAATAATTTATGTCTCTTTTTTTTCAGATCCTACTTCACTCTACCGCCACTCACCACTGCGCATCAGGGTTCTGATGCAGGCTTGAACATTGAGAGCTTAAGTCTATTATTCATCACTAACTTAGTCTATTTTATACCGTCACGTCCTGCATGGACTTTGGGCACAGCCTTTTATACTTAATAATTAAAGACCACTGATGGTAAATGAATATAATGTGCCCGTATAAAGAATAGAACACAAAACAGTTGCTCAACTTCGTCCATTCCAGTGTTACGATTTTGCAGACCATAGTGAGAGATATCGTAGTCGGAGAAAGCTACAGAATTTTATTGCACTGCAAGTGTTACTAGAACCGAAACTTTGCGCTTCACACCTGAGCTTATCTGTTCGAATTTTCAAAAAGAATTTTCAAAATACGAGGCCGAAAGTTTCACACTTAACGAAGAACGAGGCCTTCCAGGGAATTAAAGATCTCAGTGAGATCACAATTAGTGATCACAGTTCTTAGATAGAATTTTCATTATTACGCTGTTATTCCCAACCCCCGTCTGAGAATCTTTAAAACCCGGTTTTTGAACGCATATCATAAGCTTCCCCTTTCTAGTTAATCGCTGTAGCTCGAATATTAGAAATCCACCCGTCTTTTCTATTCAAATGGCCTAATGTATACATTTAAAATTGTCAGTATACGCAACTAAATCCGTAAGGTCAGTAGCATAACGGTGAAGATACCAACACTTAACTCGTCACACCAACATCCATTGCAACACTTCGACCACCGTTCGTTCATCAAACAACACCAGGCGTCAAAAACGTGCATACGTCTCTCTCTATTCTCATCTCCCATTCAAAAGATAAAAATTGACTTACTACTCACCTTCTCGTCGCCGATCCTGCCTCAGAAAGCTATCGAAATCTCACATCTGTCAAGAAAATTATACTTGTTCAGAGGGTGTCATTACTCATCGAGAAACGATCACCTTATACCAACGTGACAACATTCATCAAAACACTCTCACTCATGAGCAGCGCAACATCATTCATGAGAAACAATCCCCCTTAAAAGTTGGACATCACTCACCCAAAACCTATTACTTCTTATGGTCGTAACATGACTATTTCACTAACACCGATAATTTTGTAAAAGCGTGACATCATCAAGAAACGATCAATTCTTAAAGGGTGCAACAACTTCCACTAAAATCAATTACTTCGTATCTGCGTCACACTAATTTCTAATAAAAACGATCACCTTTTACGGGATTACCACCAAGAATCGATCACCTTTCAAGCACCAGACGTCACTAGCAACGATCACTTTTTAAGCACTAAGAAACGATCACCTCTCAAGCAAGTACTAGACGTCACTAGCAACGATAACCTCTCCAGCACCAGACGTCATTACAAGCAATCGCCTCTCAAGCACCTTACTTACGTCACTAGAAACGACCACCACTTGAGCACCTGACATCACTAGAAACGATCACCGCTGAAGCCAGAGCGTAACGTCGTTAGAAACGATCACTTTTTAAGCACCTAGAGGCGATCCCCTCTCAAAGCAAACACGTGACGTCATTAGATTTCTCACTTCTTAAGCAAACGTGTGACGTCACCAGCAATGATCACCCCTCAAACACCCAGAAACGACCACCTCTGAAGCAAGCGCGTGACGTCACCAGCAACGATCACCTCTCAAGCACCATGAGAGGAAAACCTCTGAAGTAAGCGCGTGACGTCACCAGCAACGATCACCTCTCAAGCACCAAGAGAAGACAACCTTTGAAGTGAGCGCGTGACGTCACCAGCAACGATCACCTCTCAAGCACCAAGAGAGGACAACCTCTGAAGTAAGCGCGTGACGTCACCAGCAACGATCACCTCTCAAGCACCAAGAGAGGAAAACCTCTGAAGTAAGCGCGTGACGTCACCAGCAACGATCACCTCTCAAGCACCAAGAGAGGACAACCTTTGAAGTAAGCGCGTGACGTCACCAGCAACGATCACCTCTCAAGCACCAAGAGAGGACAACCTCTGAAGTGAGCGCTGCGGTTGCCCGCAACACTCGAGATGTCCGGCGCGAACCTGCGTTTCGGCGTCACGGGCCCCGACACCCAGAACAGGACGGGCCCCAGCACTGTGTTCGAGTGCCACCCTGGGGGCGTCACGGAGGCCACCATCATTCTCACGCTGGGCATCCTGGGAATGGCTGCCAACATCATCCTCATGTCGCTGCTCATCATCATAAAGAATCTTAGGAGGTGAGGCCAGTCTACTTGCATTCACGAGAAATTATGCAGTTAGTTTGAAAAGTTAATTTCTGGCATTACCATGAATTAAATGAAATTTGTAAGCCAACGATCATTAATTTGTGAACATTAGTTTCTTGCATTCATGGTTAATTTAACTATTGAAGTTGTAATCGTTATTTTCTTGTGTTACGATGAATTATACTGTTCTTTTGATATTGTTATTTTCTTGCATTGCGATTAATTAAAACATTCTTTTTTAATCGTTATTTTTTCACTTTCAAAAATAATTACCTACTTATTTGTGAACGTAATTTCGTTCTGGTTTTCCATGCATCAATTGTGAGGTGCGATTTTATCTGCTTACTTGAGGTGTTCCGCAAGTTTAGTATTTATCAGAAATATCTAAAGCTCATTTTTTAACCAAATTGGACGTTATTGGGATATTTTTGTCAGAATATGTAGACATAAATCAAAAATAGTGATACACTTTTATATATACTAGAAGACATCTGTGTCTTCATCTCTTTATAGGCTCTGTTCTCACTTCGAAATTAATACTTTATTGACCTCTCTGTAATTCCAAAATGGCATAATTACCTTTTTTAGAATTAGCATTACGGCGCAGCAGATGGAAAAAATTTGAGAAATAAAATTATTGATATTCTGAAGTACATTTAAAGATACCTCACCGACACCCGTTTCTCCCTTCTCTGTTTCTGCAGGCACTTGCTTATTTTCAGTTAATATTGGTACTGTTTGAAGAGGTTTACTGAAAAAGAAAGTACGATCCATAACTTAAAAATGAGGACTGTAGCAAAATGTACAGTACGTCTCAGTAAAGTTGATTGAAAAAATGTTGAAGAATTCTTTTCTATTATTTGAGCTTGAACTATAACTGGGTATTGAACAAATGAAACTTGAAGAAATCCTTACCACGGAAAGGGAAAAATTTATAATAGTTTCACAAATAATGTAACATAAGCCTATTGGAAAAAAGAGACAAATTGCAGAGACTGACTATTATAAAAAATATGTCTATTGTTCACCAGAGTTTCTTTCATTTATTTCAGTATAATTACTTAAAATCACACCCTAAAATTACGTTACTTCAAAACGATTCACGTGTTGCATTGAAATGGAAGCGTAAACCAACTTGACTCTAGAAAGATACCGTCCGTGCCGACAGGGCTAAGTGATTTTTTCACGATGTTATTTTCCGTATTCCCTTTCTTTTTAGCGGTGGATTAGTCCATCCATCATTTCTGCAAAGCCTCCTATTCCATAAAACACCAGCGTAGTTTTTCCGAGGTTACTTTTTGATTACATGACGTAATCCCCTTTCTTTTTAACGTTGAATTAATCCGTCCATCATGTATGCAAATTGTCCCAAGGTCTTCATTTAATTTTTTCCGAGGCTACTTTTTGATTACATGACGTTATCCCCTTTCTTTTTAACGGTGAATCAATCCGTCCATCATTTATGCAGATGTTCCCAAGGTCTCCTGTTCTAATTAACTCTAGCGTATTTTTTACGACATTACTTTCCGATTGCATCAAGCCGTGCCCTTCTTTCTTTTTAACGAGGAATTAATCCGTCCATCATTACATGACGTAATCCCCTTGCTTTTTAGTGATAAATTAATCCGTTTGTCGTTTCTGCAGATGGTCGCAAGGCCTGCTGTTCCATCAAGCACTAGTTGACTGTTGTAGGGCGGCCATCTTGGTCCCCCTTGGCCGCTCGATCTATGACTGCCAGCCTGTGGCTAAATGCTCGCTGGTCGAGACTGCCTTCCTTCTGCTCGTGACCGTGTCGACCATCAACATGCTAACTACGGTAGTCAGTCAAGTAAAGGAACCTAACTCAAGCGCACTTAAGCGTTTAATTACGATTCCTGACCTAAACTCTCAAACTAACACTAAAGTATCTAACTTTATTTTTTTTCATGACTCAGTTTTGCCTGTCCATTCTACCGCATCTTAAAAATGTTCAAATGTTTAATTCGATTGCTAAGCGGTCAGTTTTTGTTTTCTGGCCGAGGTAGAGGAATTGATTTGCTTCATGGATGAATTTTCGACCCACCATTTTCTTGGTTTCGGCCAAAAATACATATTACATAGATTGAATTGCTCTACCTCTGTCGTTCCTAACTTACATTAGATAAAAATAAGTAAGTAGAGAGTTCATTCATAACTTGTAGTATGTGTTGCACAGTAGTAGTAGGAAATAGTGTGTATATTTGGCAACATAATACGGCAGAAATGAGTTGAAACGAGTGCTGAGCGATAACTTCTGCTGTTTTGATGAAATATTTTTCTGATTCTATTCAGTTCAAGAAATGGAAATTCTTCTGACGCATGTAATTCTGTATGGGCAAGTATTCCGTAGTATTTTTCAGGTATCAATGCCATAAATTTCTGAGTTCTAAAAACCAAGTACGGCTATACATGCAATGCCGTAACACTCGACATGCAATGAAAATCTCAACATTTCACAGGCAATAACAAAATACCTGATCATTTTCATGAGTAGTAACTAAGTAACTGATCATTTTCATTAACGATAGCAAAATAAATAATTACTTTTCAATGCAATATTTATGGACTCAAGCGCTCGTTTCAGCTCAGGGAATGCACTTTCTTATTGATTTCTCTACTGACTAAGGATCTCTTAGTATCCATGCACTAATATTTCTTTAACCCACATGCCTTATAAAACACGGAAGTTCAAAACAGTTGTAAATCTAATTCATCAAAATTACAGAACACACACGTTTCTCCGCAACAAGCCGATTGAAAGTTTTCACCTGAAAGGTATTTCTAATGAGAGCCAGATGACAATTTCCATGAAGTCTTGTGCTAATGAATGTGGTGGTTGCGAAGAAAATATTATCTTGAAAGCATTTATTTAGACTTTCTTGTTTCCTTGAGAAAATCCTCGATGCTCGTAGAGTTCAAAAGAAACAAAATATAGAGTAAATTGTTACGACACACGTGCAAATTTTGCAGAAAATTAACTCTTAACTTGACTTTTTAAAATTGATCGCACCGTGCAGTTCATGAAAGGAGAAGTTTGTACTTAAAAAAAGCGTCTTTCGCAAAAATTTGCGCCTCTTATATCTGAATTTAATTCAGATATAATATAGCCTCTTATATCTGATTTTAATTCGTATATAAGAGGTTTGCAGCTCTCAAGTTCGCTGCTCATATACATCAATTTGAAACTGCAGTTGTGCTAACTCTGATGAAGGCCAAATATCCTCTAGCAAATATTTTTGCTTGAAAGTGAGGATAAAATTCAAGCTACCATGAAAAATGTGATGCTCTTATCTCCGCTGCAAAAGTAGCGAAAAGAAATCCGATGTTAATGATGGATGTGGGATACACCCAAAGTTTCTCAGCTGTCATAACTTTTATTTCCTTAAGATACTATTTGCACAAAATTTCCGAAAGTTGCTATTTGAACACAAACTGTGCTTGTTTGATTTGTTAAAGGAATACATGCAAGCCATCCGAAGCAAATAATCCCTGTATCGACCATGAAGACACTAGAATCCTCTTTCAAAACCAGCCGTGGCATATTTCATTCATAGTTAAATTTTTCCCCTCCTAAATTTCTCATTCTGAAGTCGGAGACAACCTGATAACAGTGTCAGTCTAATGACGGTGGCAGTGCTAACGCTAATGTGAATAGAAAATAGAGTAATGTGACTAATTCATACATGTATCAGAGGTTTTTTCCTACGTGAATGTTTCGTGTTCAGCGCAAATCTTGGGAAAAAAAGGCATTCATAGAATAAATGCTTTCATGACAACCCCCTACAACCAGTTCAATTTTGTAGCTTAAATTTCCTTATTCCATAGACACACAAACACAGAGCAGTAACTTGGCTTGTTGTCGCACAACTCAGTTGGGAAAAACCTTTGCAACATTTGTTACTAGGCCACTTAACTTGCTTGTTACTTGGCCACTTAACTTGCTTGTTACTTGGCCACTTAACTTGCTTGTTACTTGGCCACTCGACTTGCTTGTTACTTGGCCACTTAACTTACTTGTTACTTACCCACTTAACTTGCCTGTTACTTGGCCACCTAACTTACTTGTTACATGGCCACTGAACTTACTTGTTACTTGGCCACTAAACTTACTTGTTACTTGGCCACTTAACTTGCTTGTTACTTGGCCACCTAACTTACTTGTTACTTGGCCACTTAACTTACTTGTTACTTGGCCACTGAACTTACTTGTTACTTGGCCACTTAACTTACTTGTTACTTGGCCACTTAACTTGCTTGTTACTTGGCCACCTAACTTACTTGTTACTTGGTCACTTAACTTACTTGTTACTTGGCCACTTAACTTACTTGTTACTTGGCCACTTAACTTACTTGTTACTTGGCCACTTAACTTACTTGTTACTTGGCCACTTAACTTACTTGTTACTTGGCCACTGAACTTACTTGTTACTTGGCCACTTACCTTACTTGTTACTTGGCCACTTAACTTGCTTGTTACTTGGCCACTTAAATTACTTGTTACTTGGCCACTTAACTTACTTGTTACTTGGCCACTTAACTTGCTTGTTACTTGGCCACTTAACTTACTTGTTACTTGGCCACTTAACTTACTTGTTACTTGGCCACTTAACTTGCTTGTTACTTGGCCACTTAACTTACTTGTTACTTAGCCACTTAACTTACTTGTTACTTGGCCACTTAACTTACTTGTTACTTGGCCACTTAACTTACTTGTTACTTGGCCACTGAACTTACTTGTTACTTGGCCACTTAACTTACTTGTTACTTGGCCACTTAACTTGCTTGTTACTTGGCCACTTAAATTACTTGTTACTTGGCCACTTAACTTACTTGTTACTTGGCCACTTAACTTGCTTGTTACTTGGCCACCTAACTTACTTGTTACTTGGTCACTTAACTTACTTGTTACTTGGCCACTTAACTTACTTGTTACTTGGCCACTTAACTTACTTGTTACTTGGCCACTTAACTTACTTGTTACTTGGCCACTTAACTTACTTGTTACTTGGCCACTGAACTTACTTGTTACTTGGCCACTTAACTTGCTTGTTACTTGGCCACCTAACTTACTTGTTACTTGGCCACTTAACTTACTTGTTACTTGGCCACTTAACTTACTTGTTACTTGGCCACTTAAATTACTTGTTACTTGGCCACTTAACTTACTTGTTACTTGGCCACTTAACTTGCTTGTTACTTGGCCACCTAACTTACTTGTTACTTGGTCACTTAACTTACTTGTTACTTGGCCACTTAACTTACTTGTTACTTGGCCACTTAACTTACTTGTTACTTGGCCACTGAACTTACTTGTTACTTGGCCACTTAACTTACTTGTTACTTGGCCACTTAACTTACTTGTTACTTGGCCACTTAACTTACTTGTTACTTGGCCACTTAACTTACTTGTTACTTGGCCACTGAACTTACTTGTTACTTGGCCACTTAACTTGCTTGTTACTTGGCCACCTAACTTACTTGTTACTTGGCCACTTAACTTACTTGTTACTTGGCCACTTAACTTACTTGTTACTTGGCCACTTAAATTACTTGTTACTTGGCCACTTAACTTACTTGTTACTTGGCCACTTAACTTGCTTGTTACTTGGCCACCTAACTTACTTGTTACTTGGTCACTTAACTTACTTGTTACTTGGCCACTTAACTTACTTGTTACTTGGCCACTTAACTTACTTGTTACTTGGCCACTGAACTTACTTGTTACTTGGCCACTTAACTTGCTTGTTACTTGGCCACTTAAATTACTTGTTACTTGGCCACTTAACTTACTTGTTACTTGGCCACTTAACTTGCTTGTTACTTGGCCACTTAACTTACTTGTTACTTGGCCACTTAACTTACTTGTTACTTGGCCACTTAACTTACTTGTTACTTGGCCACTTAACTTGCTTGTTACTTGGCCACTTAACTTACTTGTTACTTGGTCACTGAACTTACTTGTTACTTGGCCACTTAAATTACTTGTTACTTGGCCACTGAACTTACTTGTTACTTGGCCACTTAACTTGCTTGTTACTTGGCCACCTAACTTACTTGTTACTTGGTCACTTAACTTACTTGTTACTTGGCCACTTAACTTACTTGTTACTTGGCCACTTGACTTACTTGTTACTTGGGCACTTAACTTACTTGTTACTTGGCCACTGAACTTACTTGTTACTTGGCCACTTAACTTGCTTGTTACTTGGCCACTTAAATTACTTGTTACTTGGCCACTTAACTTACTTGTTACTTGGCCACTTAACTTGCTTGTTACTTGGCCACTTAACTTACTTGTTACTTGGCCACTTAACTTACTTGTTACTTGGCCACTTAACTTACTTGTTACTTGGCCACTTAACTTGCTTGTTACTTGGCCACTTAACTTACTTGTTACTTGGTCACTGAACTTACTTGTTACTTGGCCACCTAAATTACTTGTTACTTGGCCACTGAACTTACTTGTTACTTGGCCACTTAAATTACTTGTTACTTGGCCACTTAACTTGCTTGTTACTTGGCCACTGAACTTACTTGTTACTTGGCCACTTAACTTACTTGTTACTTGGCCACTTAACTTACTTGTTACTTGGCCACTTAACTTACTTGTTACTTGGCCACTTAACTTACTTGTTACTTGGCCACTGAACTTACTTGTTACTTGGCCACTTAACTTGCTTGTTACTTGGCCACCTAACTTACTTGTTACTTGGCCACTTAACTTACTTGTTACTTGGCCACTTAACTTACTTGTTACTTGGCCACTTAACTTACTTGTTACTTGGCCACTGAACTTACTTGTTACTTGGCCACTTAACTTACTTGTTACTTGGCCACTTAACTTACTTGTTACTTGGCCACTGAACTTACTTGTTACTTGGCCACTTAAATTACTTGTTACTTGGCCACTTAACTTGCTTGTTACTTGGCCACTTAAATTACTTGTTACTTGGCCACTTAACTTACTTGTTACTTGGCCACTTAAATTACTTGTTACTTGGCCACTTAACTTGCTTGTTACTTGGCCACTTAAATTACTTGTTACTTGGCCACTTAACTTACTTGTTACTTGGCCACTTAACTTACTTGTTACTTGGCCACTTAACTTACTTGTTACTTGGCCACTGAACTTACTTGTTACTTGGCCACTTAACTTACTTGTTACTTGGCCACTTAACTTACTTGTTACTTGGCCACTTAACTTACTTGTTACTTGGCCACTGAACTTACTTGTTACTTGGCCACTGAACTTACTTGTTACTTGACCACTGAACTTACTTGTTACTTGGCCACTTAACTTGCTTGTTACTTGGCCACTTAACTTGCTTGTTACTTGGCCACTTAAATTACTTGTTACTTGGCCACTTAACTTACTTGTTACTTGGCCACTTAACTTACTTGTTACTTGGCCACTGAACTTACTTGTTACTTGGCCACTGAACTTACTTGTTACTTGGCCACTTAACTTACTTGTTACTTGGCCACTGAACTTACTTGTTACTTGGCCACTTAACTTACTTGTTACTTGGCCACTTAACTTGCTTGTTACTTGGCCACTTAACTTACTTGTTACTTTGCCACTGAACTTACTTGTTACTTGGCCACTTAACTTGCTTGTTACTTGGCCACTTAACTTACTTGTTACTTGGCCACTGAACTTACTTGTTACTTGGCCACTTAACCTGCTTGTTACTTGGCCACTTAAATTACTTGCCATTTGGCCACTACACCATCATCGCACACCTAAACTTACGTGTAGACAGACATCTTAGCAAGTAATTGATTTTAACTTTAAGTTCATAGAGCACGTATGTTATTTGGTGTTGTACAGCACAAATCATCAAGGTATAATTTCTCCCTTATCTGAACATTAGAATGAATTAAAATAAAGTGTAGTTCCTGCCATATTCTCATCTTTCTTAGCCTCTCCGAGTAAATATTAAGACATGCTCCTTCCTGTCTTCCGTGTGAATCCCTCAGTAGATTCCCTCCCTCTACTCTAGTTTTCTTTCATTAATGTTTTACTTATTTTATTGATACTTTTTCATCCTTGGTTAACAAAAATTCAGTAGAGTTTCCCTACCAGCAGCTGAAAATTCAGGTGCAACAAGGTGCACCTGAAACCAAGCAACAGGTGCAAGTTGGAAGAAATAAGATCTTGCTTCATTTACTCAGAAAAATATTTCAAGGGCTCAGAAAAGAATCATGTAATAAACTTCTAAAATTTTCTATAAGCCCAACGACTTTTCTGACTCTGGTGCCGTTCATTTGACGGTTTTCTGGGCGAAAGTTCCCTGAGTTTCATTCAAATCCTTCTTGTTTTTTTGAAGCTAAATCGCGGGAATGAACCAACAATTTCGCCACTCCCGTGAACCTTGATTTAACCAAATTTTCATTGTGATTTCGAAATTACTCTTCTTTCTTTTTTCCTCTCTCGTAAACAGCCTTTGAATTTTGTTTCGTTACTTCCCTTCAACGTCCTTCATTTCCTAAACTCCTGCCAACTTTCAAGTTATTTGTCACGGGTAGCCAATTTCCTTCTAATCTCACTGTGTTTCTCTCTCCCTGTTTCTCTCCATTGCCTACTCTTGCCTTCCGACAGAATGAGTTCCAAATAGACGCGCTGGTAAGTGCACAACCACTTCAGCTCGCGCGCTGGCGTCCCGGCCAGTGATTGGTCAGCTCTTGCCCAGCTGAAAAATATCCCCATTATGTCGCTACAATGGACATCAGGGTCACTAACGTTCTCTTTTAGGTTCTCTTTAAAGGGACTGGCCTTACATTTTCCTCAAACTCTCCCTTTAAATGAATTTAAAAAAACTTCGTTTGCACGAAAATTTTTATTCAATGTCGAAATAGGGAGGTCTCATTTTTGTAGGAAAATTGGTGGGCTTGAGATCTTCAAGATTTAGCGTGTTATGTTGTCTTTTATTAATAACCTTATCTTCAAATGACATTTTCATTAAATTGAAAATTTAAAAAGCTTCTGATAATTGAATGCCGAACACTTTGAATCTACCAATCAAACTCTTTGCATAAAAACAGTTCAACCCCGATGCTTTTTTGGCATAATGTAGCAACACAAGCTACGCGAATAACACCAAACTGAATCGACCTAAAACCCTGTAAATTTTTATGAAAGCCTTTGAAATATTTTTAAAAGCTTACCACGAGTACAAGATTTGGATTTTTTGGACCATCAGCCCCATCACTGACGACCAGGGATGCCAGCAAGCGATGAAGGCACAAAGCTGTGAATATTGAGCGAAAAATAAAGCTTGCACGGAGACCTCATAAATTTGTCGGTATCCAGGCTACTTATTTCCTGCACGAAGCATGAACGCTTGCTGCTTTTCGTTCAAATTCTGACTTCTCCTGGCACTCCTCAGTGACCTGCAAACTAACATTGTGTCAGTTATTTTGCCCTGTCTAAGAAGTCGCTGACTTCGTTACTGGTTTTGGCGAAGTAGAACGTGTGTGACGTCATCACGATGAATATGACTGAATTGCACCAAGGCATTTTTTAAAGCAGAACGCTCTTCGAATTGCAGTGTAGCAAACAGAATAGTTCCGCATATCGCAACAGCACGTTCTTCACGACTGGATGTACACTATTGCAGCATTTATCGAATATCAGTTGTGTGCAGAGACCGCGTTTGTGCATTTGTGTGAATGGGTTATTTTGTATGTGATTGTGGTCATAATTTTTGTGCTTTCGTGCCCGGGTCTGTTTATTGCAGAACTTCCAACGTGTTGGATAAATTGAAGGAAAAATAGACATTCCTTAATGTTAAAAAGTCGACTCTGAGGATAGATCCTACGTGGTCCCCGGGGAAGAAGGATGCCTAATGAACTCTGGCGTAATTTCATTATCTATCTCTATTAAATAGCCATTGATAATGCGATAAATTGATGAATCACAAATATAAACATGAGACCCTTATACAACGCAAGCCAGTGATCAAAATTGAAATTCAACGGCGTAAGATAATTGCGATCCCATTCCTGACGGTGTGAATCAACATTTCATGAACCCCTCATAATGATAAAACTATCATAATGATTATAATAAATACCATTCAAAATGATGATCATATTGATAACCATAATGAATATTGCAATGATTATCACAATGATTATCATAATGATTATCAAAATGATTATCACAATGATTATCATAATGATTATCACACTGATTATCACAATGATTATCGTAATTATTATCACAATGATTATCACAATGATTATCATAATGATTATCATAATGATTATCACAATGATTATATCATAATGATTATCACAATGGTTATCATAACGATTATCACAATGATTATCATAATGATTATCGCAATGATCTTCACATTGACATATAATAGTTTCAACTTCGCCTCGTTCGACCACTCGAGTTGCGCCTAAGCCATTTCTGTCCCCATCCCTGAAACTCTCCTTGTCTTCTATGAAATTGTAAGCAAGTTTTCCAATTTTGCAAGGCGCTGCACGAGTTATACTCTGTTTTGTTGCATGTTACCGCACCGTACGAGTTTCTTGCACGATTTGTTTGAGCAAACACAACAGCAAATTAATTTAAAACCACTTTTCCACTAAATGCCATCCATACGTGTTGCTTGTGCTTTTCCAATTGTACTTGGGATACTTCAACTGTTTTCTTTAACTTCCATAGCCGCTTTTCTGTTTTCTTAACACGAGTTTTGACCACTAGAACTAATACGAGCTTGCCTTCCGTTTATATCATGTCGTTTTTCAAATATGAAACTCAGTTGCCTTTTTTAAACATGTTTCTCGGGTTAGCTTTTTGCACTTTGACGCATGGAATGAGCTATGCTTTTACCCACCAGAACTAATACCAGCATATATTTTGTTCACATAATGCTGCCTTTAAAACATGAATCTCAATTGCATTTTTACGTATTTCTTAAGTCAGCTTTTCGCATCTTGACGCATGGAATGAGTTTAATTGACGATGTTGTCTGTAATGTTTGTACGTTACTGAGCGGTGGTTTCTTTGTTCAATGTTCATTACATTGCTACGTCTTGTTAAATTTCAATGCTGAGTTGTTTCAACGCTGAAGGTAACCCGTGATAAAATAATACGAACGAATAAATATTTATTGAAATAATGCACTAACTTAGCTCCCATAAGTTTAGGCTTAAAAATACGCTATTTCTGGTAAAATGCTGAGGTTATCAGGATGGTTTAGTAATGAAGTTCGGTTAAATTATATTTCCTACCCAAATTTCACTAACATAAAATTAGCAACATTTCTCGTGTACAACTTGTACAACAGCCGCTACTCCTACATCGTGTAGGAAACACGCGCTATAGTAACATTTGGGCATGCACGTTACTGAACATAGAGCCAAAAGAGTGTCTAATATTCACTTAACAAGCGGGTCTTTCCAACCAATTCCTCCCAGTGTATCAGCGCCCAAATCCAAAAACTTGAGAATTGCTTTCCTGAATTCGAATAATTTTTATACTCAAAATTTTTCGAAATTAACTTACCAGAAAGTGAAAATTCAAAGCCAATTTACAGCCAGAAAATGATCGGCTCTTCATATCTCTACAGTAAATTTCAGATTTAATTAACAATTTGGAATTGGATTCACAGGTTTCTCCTTTCCTGTAGATATACATTATAAAAATGTTTTTGTCTCTTATTTCAAACACGAAGTCAAGGCCTCCATCAGACTTTCTCGTTTGCACTCACAGTCTTGAGTCATTTGAAATTCAAATTTGACATTTTCTTCGGCAATGACCTCCTTTGAACTAACTGAATATTATTCTAATTCAGAACTTGTAAGTTTAGAGGTGAGACTCACTGAATCCCTAGAATTGTACAGTAAAAAATTTTACATTGTGAGGATTTAAGATTTTCACAGAGTGACCCAACTCCCACGTCTAACTTTTTCGCCACCTGCATGCATGTTTTTCGCCACCTAAGTAATTAAATTGCTTCGGTGGCGAAAAACATGCAAGCCCGATGAAAAAGTTAGACTGGGTCAAGGTCTGAAATAATTAAATATGTCACACTGTCTTGCAAAATGGCCATGAGTGTAGCTAAATTTTATTTGTATTCTTTTATTCATTCTAGCCAGGGGAACATAATGCACAGCCTACACCGCTGTTTTGTGAGGCTTATAGGACTATTAATTTTTTGAACATTTTTATCATGTAAAGTTTGCCTCCCGCTGCAAATTATTTCATGTCACCTATCGTATTTCATGTGAACGCTGATGAGTTCCAACGTATGTTTTAGGTGCTAATGTATGCTAGTGCTAGTGCTAGTCAATTTGATGTTTGATGAACGTATGAAAATTTTCATCGTCACTCGTTTGTAACTGAAATTTTTTGGAAAAGGATGTCGGTTTTCCAGCTGGAATTATTTATTCCTTAATGAGAGTTGTTCAATTTATTATTTCGAGTTTGTATAAATTCTATTTTTCAACGTTCTATCGCTCGTTCTAAGCTCATCACAATCATTTTCTTTTCTCATCACTGCTAACGGCATCTTATAAGTCCAAATTGTTTTCAGTCTCAAATATTGCGCTTTATATCGCATTTCTAAGCTATTGATGAAGTTCTAGTTCATACTTAATCACGACATCAAATGAAATAAAAACTGCAGAAAACAACAATTCTTCTACCTGCATTTGAAGCGTGTAGTAAACATTGCTCGTACAGGGTGCTGCAGTCAATCTTGCATTTTCAAAAAAGGCCATGGAAACCTAAAAATGCAGTAATGACTGCAGCATTCTGCACTTTCTTCTGGCATAAGCTGAGCTTTGATTATTGACGTCAGGATCATTCGACTTCTGGGGAAGTATTTCTAAAACATTTACGCCATCGTAGCCATGAGTAAGTTCTTAAAAGTGGACTTGGGCTTGCGCCGTGCTACGGTACGTGGTGTAGCCAAGTCAGAAGAACTTAAGCTGCGAGCTACACCGTGGTAATGACTGATTTTTTTTAGTAAATCAAATCCTTATCAAATTTGTCTCGAATTCCCCCTGTGCAAGGTGAGGCAGACTTTAAAAACCTGGTGATAAAATTTTTCAGAAGCTCAACTATTCGTTGCAAGCTGGCCTGTGGCAAAGCTTCCAAATCTAAATAAAAATAAAATTGAATTCAGTTCATCAAAGTGAAATGGCAAGTACCTAAGAATTAACTGAATAACTAAGTTTGAAAGCCATTCCTAGGCACGTAAGATTTATATGTACTGTACATAGACTCACAGGTAGGCTTCACTAGAATTTATGCAAAGAAATACTTTTATGCGTGCAAATCAACCGAAAAAGAGCGTTTCTATCAAATATTTTTATAGTAATGTTAGGAGCCAAAATGATTTAATTCACGCATGGAAGGTACTTATCAAACCAAATTTAATTCAGCAATAAAGGATCAAAATAAAAATGTGAAGTTTCCGCTTGGCTGAAACCCACCAAACGTGCATATCTTGACCAGAAACTTGCTTTCTGAATTTTTTTAACGCACAGATGTGTAAAATTTTAGTGATTTTTGGCTTTGAGACCGTGCAGGGAGAGAGACGTTCAGAAGTTTTGAAGAGTGCATAGAATTTGCTTCAGAATTCTTTACAACAACCTTTAATTAGAGATTCATGCAGGCTGAATAAGCAGGTCCAACTCTAAAGAGAGGTATCCAAAAATTTCGATCCCTCTTTATCCAGATTTTTGATAAAATATTTGTTGCTATAAATATAGTGGATCCTATATATGTATATATGTTTTTTATAGGTATATATGAGTTCTATTCCCCCTAAGCTTCTAAGTTTGAAAAAACTGGCAAAATTGTACGGCAATTTCATGTTCATGAAAAAGTTTCAAGTGCAGGACGATATCACGTGAACCGAATTAGGTACAACTTTTGGCAATTATCGAGTAAGAACCAAAATATCTTCTTTCAAGCAAATTATTAAATATAACTATATGAGTTAAATATCTTTTAAATAATCTAATATTTAAATTATGTATAATAAATAATATATATGATAAATAATTTCGTTTAAATAAGTTAAATATCGATTTAAATAGTTCACTTCGTTGTATTTTGAAAAGGCCTTTACTGAGCTAAAAAACTCATGAATTTTCGAATTAAATTTTACATTTTTGAGAATGAAGAATTTTGTCGAAGATATCGGAAAAGGTAATTGTACAGCTTGGAAAATTTCAAGAGAAAAAACATGACACATCAAAACAGTCAGTCAGTAAAAATTATAATCAAGTCAGTAAACCTTGACATTACTGCTAAGATAGTGCAGTTCTCAACAAACTTGTACCTGTAGCCCCAAAAAATATGAGACGCATAGACTAGATAAATCATTGACGACAAAATCGGCTACTTTAAAAAGTTAGCATTGAATGTATTACTGAAGCGTCACATTTGTTTCTAATACAATCCCCATCATTTTAACGTAAACGCTAGTCTGTTACCATTTCGGGGCATTCTATAATTAAACAACAACTGAATTTTAAATCAATAATTGATTTGTGTTTGGGTATACGTGAAGAAAACCTTCGAACATTATTTGATGTTTTATGGTGTGTTAAATATGATGTTCAATTTTGATTGCATTTTGATTAAATTTTGATCACTATAAGCTCGGACGATTCGTGTGGCCTGACTCCAGAGGTTTAATTAACAACCAAAATTAATGCCAACTGATAGATTGTAATAGCGAATTTAATTGAAAAAATTTTGCAAATTTTTTTTAGAAATTCATTGCCGTCAGTTTGTGCTCAGTGTTTTATTTTCTGAAGTTGAATGGAATAAACGAAGTATCCTAGCTAAATACTATTAAATATTGTAATATTAGATATAAATCTTTCTACTATCAGGGATTATAACTAACAAATGCGTGCACTTTCATTCACGGCAAGCTAGATTCTAATAAGCAATTGAATTTCATAGCTTGAGCTGGAAAACATGCCTTCGCAGGAAAGTTTCATCCCGTAATGTTACGCAAATAATTCAGCTGAGAAACAAAGACCGACAACAGCCTCTTTTGATGCTCAACAAGATTTCCAGCTCAACTTGTTGACGGAGAAACTCCGAAAAAATGGAAAGTATTATGGTGTACTTGTGACGCCAATAAGGGAATAAAAATGTACTACTGGTATGCTCTAACGAAAGCTAGTACTTAAAAAGTACTATCTTTTACTTTTTACGCCAGTAAGTGAATAAGAAGTGCTGATGGTAAAAGAAGAATTTTTTTGTATTTTCAGCCTGAAGAAGATGTTTGTACATCGAAAAGTTGCTTTTTATGGATTTCAGAGTTAGTGAATTTTTTACCGATTGATAGCGTTTCAATAATAAATAATGTCGAGTGAATCTCTAATTCCTTCAACACGTGATGAACTTAAAAATTACTCCTGTTTACTTGTGACTTTATTGAATGAATAAAAAGCACTGATGTTGACTTATGACGTCAGTTAATGTTGACTTATGACGTCAGTCCCATGAACATAATGACATTTTGAGGTATATGAGTAGTATTATGGTTCACTTGTGACACAAATAAAGATACAATAGGTACCATAGTTCTCTCATGACATCTGTTAGTATATATACGAGCATAAGGACTATCACTTTTCACTTGTGACGCCAGTATATACATCACTGCAGTCCTCCTATCGTGACACCCAAAAATTTATGAGAATTGTCATTGTTCACTTATGATACAAATAAATTCACAAAAGCCAATATGGTTCTCTTATGACATATTTGAGTATTTCAATATTATCATCGTTCACATGTGACACCAGTAAATGAATTTGTGCAGTCCTCTCGTGACCTCGCGATTACATAATAATTATTAAATGCATAGCCACAGTTCTCTCGTGACCCTGCGACTACATAATAATTACTAAATGCATAGCCACAGTTCTCTCGTGACCCCGCGATTACATAATATTATTAAATGCATAGCCACAGTTCTCTCGTGACCCTGCGACTACATAATAATTACTAAATGCATAGCCACAGTTCTCTCGTGACCCCGCGATTACATAATAATTATTAAATGCATAGCCACAGTTCTCTCGTGACCCCGCGATTACATAATATTATTAAATGCATAGCCACAGTTCTCTCGTGACCCTGCGACTACATAATAATTACTAAATGCATAGCCACAGTTCTCTCGTGACCCCGCGATTACATAATATTATTAAATGCATAGCCACAGTTCTCTCGTGACCCTGCGACTACATAATAATTACTAAATGCATAGCCACAGTTCTCTCGTGACCCCGCGATTACATAATATTATTAAATGCATAGCCACAGTTCTCTCGTGACCCCGCGACTACATAATAATTATTAAATGCATAGCCACAGTTCTCTCGTGGCACTGCGATTACATAATAATTATTAAATGCATAGCCACAGTTCTCTCGTGACCCCGCGACTACATAATAATTATTAAATGCATAGCCACAGTTCTCTCGTGACCCCGCGACTACATAATAATTATTAAATGCATAGCCACAGTTCTCTCGTGGCACTGCGATTACATAATAATTATTAAATGCATAGCCACAGTTCTCTCGTGACCCCGCGATTACATAATAATTATTAAATGCATAGCCACAGTTCTCTCGTGACCCCGCGATTATATAATAATTATTAAATGCATAGCCACAGTTCTCTCGTGACCCCGCGATTACATAATAATTATTAAATGCATAGCCACAGTTCTCTCGTGACCCCGCGACTACATAATAATTATTAAATGCATAGCCACAGTTCTCTCGTGGCCCCGCGATTACATAATAATTATTAAATGCATAGCCACAGTTCTCTCGTGACCCCGCGATTACATAATAATTATTAAATGCATAGCCACAGTTCTCTCGTGACCCCGCGACTACATAATAATTATTAAATGCATAGCCACAGTTCTCTCGTGACCCCGCGACTACATAATAATTATTAAATGCATAGCCACAGTTCTCTCGTGACCCTGCGACTACATAATAATTACTAAATGCATTGCCACAGTTCTCTCGTGACCCCGCGACTACATAATAATTATTAAATGCATAGCCACAGTTCTCTCGTGACCCCGCGATTACATAATAAGTATTAAATGCATAGCCACAGTTCTCTCGTGACCCCGCGATTACATAATAATTATTAAATGCATAGCCACAGTTCTCTCGTGACCCCGCGATTACATAATAATTATTAAATGCATAGCCACAGTTCTCTCGTGACCCCGCGATTACATAATAATTATTAAATGCATAGCCACAGTTCTCTCGTGACCCCGCGATTACATAATAATTACTAAAATCATAGCCACAGTTCTCTCGTGACCCCGCGATTACATAATAATTATTAAATGCATAGCCACAGTTCTCTCGTGACCCCGCGATTACATAATAATTATTAAATGCATAGCCACAGTTCTCTCGTGGCCCCCGCAAATATGAGATAATTATCAAACACATTGCTCATTGCTCTCAGGACCCCGCAAATGTAAGGTATTTATAAAATGCACAGCTACAGTTCTCCCATGACCCCCGCTAATGTAAGATGATTATCAGAAGATTTGCTCTCGTGACCATGCAAATATACGATAATTATCAAACGCATTGCTCTGGTGACCGCCCAAATGCTGAGCCGCAAGCCTCCCAGGTGCTCAACGACGCGCCGCTGCTGCCTGAGGACGCGGACCAGAAGGCCATGCCGCTCATGATGGAGTCTCCGCAGTGCGTTTTCTTTGGCACCACCATGATCTGGTTCGCCTCCATCACAATCAACCTCGGCCCTACCTTCCTGTCGGGCGCGCTCGCGGCCAACATTGATGAGGTAAGGAGGGCTTCGTGATGCGAACATTGATGATTTAAGAGGGGCATCATGATTCGAACATTGATGAGATAGGGAGGCTTCGTGATGTGAACATTGATGAGGTTTAAGGAGCTTCACAAGACAAATGTTTAAGAGGTACATGTGCTTCATGATGCAAAAGTTTATGAGGTAAGAGATATCATCACTGCAAACATTGATGAAATAAGAAATATCCTCGCTGCGAACATTGATGAGGTAAAAGAGGCAAAATGCAAATGTTGATGAGGGGCTTAGTGATTCTAATTTGATGAGGGAAGAGATGCTTCATGATGCGAATATTGATGAGGTAAGAGATGCTTCATGATGCGAATATTGATGAGGTAAGAGATGCTTCGAAGGTATGGGTTCATCTTTTCGTATCAATTTATAAAATATGTGTTGCAATAATTACATGAAAATACCGATTCCAGTGTTCAGGAATCTGCATTTGTGTTCAGGAATCAGGAACACAAATGTGTGTTCAGGAATCAGTGTTCAGGAGTGTTCAGGAATCTGTATCAGTCAAAGTGTTCAGGAGGCTCGAGTTCACCGTTTTTCATCTAGATGTAACATTGTTGAATAAGCTTCATTTTATGCTCTTTTTCCCGATAATGTTAGGCAAGTTAAACATAGTTTTGGAGTGCTGAAATTAATGCACCGTCAGGTTTCTCTCATTTAAAGTACAGGGTACTAAATTAGCTTCGCTTTCTGCAGCGTTTTGCCCGCAAGTTATACGTCGTGCTGAGTTTGCGTAATTCACAGGTATTATACATAGCTCGGACGATCCCTCCAAACACTCCTCCAAACCCCTCCAAACGCTCTCTCCTATTAAAAAATGAAACTATTTTAAAACTATTTCTATAAAATGGTAGCACGTCAATGAAAGTAAAATGAGAGTGTATCAGAGATAAGAGCTCATTTCTCATCTCCTTGTTAAGATAGCCCAAGAAAGCCCATGAGTAACTTTTTTAAAATTACCACACTAAAGGTCATGACGTACTCACCCGTCGTGCGCCATCATAACGTGTTTTCTCCAATACTCATTTTTTAAGCTTTTTAGAAAAAATCAATTATCTGTTAAAATTACAAAAGAAACACTCGAAACAAAAAAGAATCGTTGAATCATTTTAAGCCTTTGGTAAAAATTTCTGGAAAATCCATAATAAAATGACGGACTTTTTTTGCGAAGTTCTACGGCTAGTTCCAAACTCATCATATCCATTTTCGTGTCTGATCCAGCAAATGGCGTCTAATAGGTCAAAATTGCTTTCTGCGTCAAAAATGGCGCTTTATTTCCTTCTCTTTCACTTTGTTTCACTTTCGGCAGCGTTATGCGTTCAAATTATGCATCGTGTTGAGTTTGTATAAACCGTAGGTGTATAACTTGCCCTCGTGCTTCATCATAATGGGTCCTCTACGACACTAATTTTTTCAGTTTTTCCGAACAATTCTATTGCCTGATAAAGTACCGAAAAGAAGCACTCAAAACAAAAAAAGAATCGTTGCATCATGTTATACCTATGGGGAAAATTTTAAAAAATCCATCGAAAAATGACTGACTTTTTTCCAGACTGTCCTCTCCGCTTTTTGCGTTCTCTCAAGTCATTCATCGATCTGACTTTGCACAATTTGCAGGTGTATCACTCGCCCTCGTGTCCTATCATCATGGGTCCCCTGCGTCACTACGTGCTCAACGTCCTCTGGATCATCACCAACTTGCTCGTGGTGCTGCTCACCGTTTTCCACCTCGTAAAGCTGTACAAGGACCTCAGCACCTCCAGCCTCGAGGCCGTCAGGATAGCGTCTTTGGTCACCACCATGATCAGCGTGACGCAGTCGCACGAAAACGGTAAGTCGTTATAATGTCATTGGAGTCAACGCGGTCGCACGAAAGGGGGTTGTGGCTCATTGCCTATAGTCTTGAGTTGTTATAATGTAATTGGTATCAACGCAGTCACACGAAAACGGTTAGTGGTTATAATGTCATTAGTATCAACGCAGTCACACGAACACGATTAGTGGTTATAGTGTCGTTGGTATCAACGCAGTCACATAAAATGGTTAGTGGCTTATTGCCTACAGTTTTGAGTTGTTATAATGTAATAAGTTTCAATGCAAGCTCACGAAAACGGTTAGTGGCTCTTTGCTATAAGTCTTGAGCAGTTATGGTGTCGATGGTATCAATACAGTCACGAGAAAACGGTTAGTGGTTTATTCCCTTCAGTCGTGAGCGGTTATTGTGTCGTTGGTATTAACACAGTCTCACGAAAACGGTTAGTGGCTCATTGCCTTTAGTCTTGAATGGTTACAGTGTCGTTGGTATCAACACAAAATAGCGAAAACGGTTAGTAGCTTATTACCTTAAGTCCTTAGCGGTTACAGTAACGTTGGCATAACCACAATTAGCGTGACACAGTCACACGAAAACGCATAGTCGTCCAATGCTATAGTCCCATTACAGTGTCGTGAGTGTCCCTATAATAAGCAGAACACAGCAGCAGGAGTAAGATCTGTACATTTTATGTTCAATCTGTACCGATATGTCTGTTGCTTCGTACACTCTACCTAAGTAAAATTGTGTTATAAACGTCTTAGGTTTGATTGGAATTTTAATTTCATCGAACAAAATAAGCTTATTTTCGCTCAAGTACTTGTTTTAAAAAAACTGTTAGCGATCAGCATAATCGAAGCATAAATGTTCACAATCTATAGGAAATTTTTCTGAATTAACGTTTGGCAAAGTCCATAACTTACTTGGAGAACGGGGCATTCAGAGTTTTCTTTACTGAAGCGTTAAGCTTTTCCAGTCAAAAATATGCGCTTGTTTAAATGTATTATAAGTTATTAAAATATATTTATAAGTATAAGTTATCAGTTATTATATTATATGTAAGTTATTCTCCAGAATCCTTAACGGTTCAAACCAATCATTTTATTCCCCAGTGCGCCATAATTTCCAGTCCAGAAATTTAATTATAACCTCAAGCTTTATTTTTTATCATTTTTTGAGCATCACAATGAAGAGAATTCGTCCAGAGGCGAGCGATAGTGCTGCGTATCATTTAAATTCCAAATCGTGAATGGAAAAATAACCTGAAATACAGTTAAAGTGAAATGTTAAAAATGTGTTCGATAGGTGAAGTCCCTAAATGAATAAAATGAAATTTTATTAGACGTTTTTTTCATTTTGTGACCACGAAAAATGCTCATTGTTGCTTTGCTTACTGTTGCTTCCTTTTCACAGTTTAGTAAAAACTTATGCAATGCATGCTTCATTTTTATCATAAATTGTTAAACATAAAGAACCCCACACACACGATGTTCAAAGGCTACCTTCTGCTCGTGAAAGAAATTACTTCTAATAACTTTCTGAAAACCTCAACTAATATTTTTATTCAATACGTAGAAACCACAAATTGATTTTACATTTTTAGGGAAAAGTATGTTAATTCTGAAATAAATTTCGTGTCTGTCATTTGCATGTTTTTCGTGTTTTCATTCTGCCGTCTATGATTGAGAAATATTTTACAAAGTTTATACCTACTGTATTGGTTATTTCTGCATAATTATAGTCTCAGTTCTGAGGAGGCTCAGATTCTACTCTGATGTTTTTGATAACCTACATATCTTGAAGAAAAAATCAAGCGGGCCATTTATATAAGCGTCTTTTATTTGGGTCAAGTCACACTCTTCGCACACTTAACCATGAATACCTCCAACCGTACAAACTTCATACATGCACTCAGACAAATGTATGTGAATCTGAACTACCTTTTTGAATCATCAGCATCTGCATCTAATTTTCATGAAGGTGTATGTAATACGTGCATTACTGTATCGTTCAACAATGAATCAATTCAACTCATGCATGCTTTGCAAAATTCAACACTTCTCATTAAAAAGGATTCACTATCTTTTTGACCTAATATTCAATAAAGAAACGACCCTTGCTACAAATTCAAGGCAAAATACTTCGCGTGTTATAGATCTGGAGTTTAGAGAACACCTAAGTACGTGGTAAAGTACCCCGTGTGTTACAGATCTGGATTTGAGGGAGCACCTAAGTACGTGGTTGAGTACCCCGTGCGTAACAAATTTGGAGGTAAGAGAACACCTAAGTACGCGGTTTTTGTTACAGATCCGGAGTCGAGGGAGCACCGGCAAGTAAAGAGTTACATCACCCGCATGGAGAAGGAGGGTGTCGAGAGAGTCAAGATGTTCGTGGTGGTGATCGTGGCATACCTCGTGTTCTGGGGGCCACTATTTCTAGTGACGCTCATGACTCCGTCTGTCAACAAACCGGGACTCAGTCATGACGTACGTATTTCGAGCATTTTTTATATCACCGCGGGTTTTTGTGAAACTATCTTTGCTTAAAGTCACTTCCTCCATTGGAATTTCTTTGTGGCCCAGGGTAAAAAAAGGGTACCTCGTCAAAGAACTCAGAGAGGTGAACTTTTTATGAATTATTTTTAAGTTTTTGCGATCCGCTGGACCATTTAATAAATGTGCCCGTTAAATGAAACATATAAGCCTTGTGCTTCTACAACTGGCACTTACCAGTGAAAACTGCTCCTTATCTAATTGAGGAAAAGAGAAATCACGCTTATAGAATTAATACAATTAAAAGGGCGATTTTTGGGAAATCTAATACGTAAAATGAAAAGAAGAACCAATATAAAAATTATCATTCAATTAATTGCAATCGTTTCGGAATCTCTGATTCCATCATCAGTGCTGTAAAACGAAGAACAAAAACAGTAATGAACAAATTACAAAAAAAAGCTATAAGAAACTAATATCACTATACCTACATCGAAAAATAGTTATGCCTAACCATTGAAAATAAAAACAAAATTTCTCTTAAACATTCGGAGCCATGCGTACACATGCACTTGAATTCTAGCATTCAAACCAACACACAATAACATCTACATAAAGTAACAAAGCTACACACACGCGCACAAACACACACACAAAACACACACACGCACACGGACACACACACATTTCAAACACACTCCTATTTACACAGATGGGGCAATATTTAATTTCATCGCACTTTGATCATTATTTAACTGAAGTCTATGGGCAAAATGAAAAAATATTTCAAAATTCTGAGGTCAAATTCCTCTGCAGTTCTACAAAGTGTAGAGAAATTGGAACTTTTGAAAGGGTGGTTTGAACTATGGCAATGATCTCTGATGGCTGACTGGGAGGGAGACGAGTATGGACGGCCGGTTCTATTGGAGATACCAGAGTGTTGGCTGTGACGAATAAATTGCTGGAGTGTGGTACTTCCAACATAGGATTGCAGGCAGCAATCACATTTATTTAAGTAGACACAACCATTCCTCAGGCACTCCTCCAAACGCTCTCTCCTATTAAAAAATGAAACTATTTTCAAACTATTTCTATAAAATGGTAGCACGTCAATGAAAGTAAAATGAGAGTGTATCAGAGATAAGAGCTCATTTCTGATCTCCTTGTTAAGATAGCCCAAGAAAGACCATGAGTAACTTTTTTAAAATTACCACACTAAAGATTTGAAGATAAAAATCGTTAGTCTGTGTTTTATGCATTTATACTATCCATTTCGCTATTTTTATTTTCATTTCACTAAGCGCACCTACAAGTGAAAATTTTTTGCTGCTTAATTTAAGGAATGAAAAATTCTTCTTCTAAAATAGGTAACCTGTTCACTGAGAGGAAAATGTGTTACGATAAGTACGTATTATACATTTTTAATGTTTATTTCGCAGTTTTTCTTGGTTTCGTGTCCCCTAGCGTATTCCTGCCTCTCACGAAGACAAAGCTGAAAATAAGCACTTTCTATCTTTGAATTAAATTGCTTTTCTTACGTCATAGCATTCTGTGTCTGTCACTTGGCCTTTCCCTGCGGCCATAGTCTAATCCGGTGTGTTTGTTGAGATATGTACAGAAATATATTGTAAGATATGTCATTGATGTTGATCAAATATATTGCTGTCAAAAGATAATCTAGTCTGATGTGCTCATCAATAGAAGTTCAAATAAATATTTTTAGATATTATTATTGATCAAATAGATTGTTTATGAATACTATTGTGGTGCAATGTGTTTATTAGAAATACTGCAGTGTGCACCACTGCAATATACAGGGTGTTGGTGGAACAAACTTCGGCAACTAGTATAAAATACATATTTAAAAACTTTTTCATCAGTGAAAAAGTATCGAAAAATGTTTAGTTTTTTAATTATTGGGCTTAGAAGTGTTTAATGCTACGCTACAAGAACGCAACAACGATTTCGCAACAGACAGGAATAAGGGCAATATGGGGAATTAGAATGAACAAGTGTTGGCAGAATCGAACTTGTTTTAGTTACAGTTTAAAACATTAATTATTCACAGATTCAGGAAATTTCTAGAAATTCCTAGTCAACGTTAGCGACCCCTGGTGAGAAGCGTATGTGTCTCTTTTGTCAGTTAGCACCGCGGCACTGAAGTGGTAAAATGTATCGCCTTACAAATGCACAAATGGCAGACATGCATTTCACTTATGGGGCTGTTAATGGTAATGCAAGACGTGCAGCGAGAATCTACCACGAACAATACCCTAATTAAGAAGTCCCTGGTCATCGATGATTCACTGCATTGGACCGAAGATTGACGGAAGCCGCCAGTTTTAGTGTAAACAGAGTAGACGTTGGTCGCCCAATAAATTATCATCGAGAGCAAGAAGTGTTGGAACATTTCCGTAGAAACCCGCGTACGAGCACCCGTGCCGCAGCAGCATCTTTGGACATTCGTGACCATAGCACAGTATGGCATGTATTGAACCGGAATAATTATCACTCGTATATATCACTTCGAGAGAGTCCAGGGTCTCCTTCCCGTTGATTATGGTCCTCGTGATCGATTCGCGCAGTGGTTTTTAGATCGGGGGGTAGAAGATGCCAATTTTGCAGAGTGTGTGTTGTTTACGGATGAAGCAACCTTCAGCCGAGATGGAATTATTGATTATCATAACTTTCAGTCATGGCAGCAGAATAATCCTCATGTCATCCATGAACGTCATCACCAACATCGCTACACTGTTTATGTTTGGGCAATAACCGTGCACAATCAACTCATTGATCCATACATTCTGCAAGAGCGTCGTACTGGAGATGTGTACAAAATCTTTCTTGAAGAAGTCCTTCCTGGCTTATTGGAAAATGTGCCATTAGGTATTCGTAGACGACTTTGGTTCCAACACGATGGAGCTCCGGCACATTATGCTTTTATTGTGCGACGGTTTCTTGACCAACAATTTCCAAATCGATGGATTGGTCGTGGTGGTGCTGTGTCCTGGCCACCGAGATCACCTGATTTGACTCCGTTGGATTTTTTCTTATAGGGTCACTTGAAATCTCTTATTTATGCGACACCTGTGGAGTTGGAAGAAGACCTTGTCGCTCGAATTGCAGTCGTTGCTGGAGATATCGCTGACAACCCAGGAATGTTTGGCAACGTACGCAACTCGCTTCGACGAAGGTGTCGTGCATGTATCAATGTTAATGGTCGAAATTTTGAACTCCTACTTTGATGCGTTACTTTCTATTATTTATTAAAGTACTTCACGTTATTTAACGTTTTTCATTACCCTCGTGTGTTATTATTGAACATTAGTGCATGTGGTTAACTAAGATCGCCGTGAGTTTTTGAAGCGCTGCATTAAAAACTGCTGAGCCCAATAATTAAAAGCCTAAGCGTTTTTCGATATTTTTTCACTGATGAAAAAGTGATTAAATTTGTATTTTATACTACTAGCCGAAGTTTTTACCAAGAGTTCCACAAACACCCTGTAGTGCGCACCACAACCGTGTAGTGAATACCACTGCACTACAGTGCGCTGTCACTGCACAGTACTGCACTGCAGTCTCATGTTGCTTGGTCTTTGAAGTAGATTTTCTCAGTATCACACTGAAAAAGCACGTTGGAAAAACGCAAATCAGTGGGATTTTAATCACGGAAAAACTCGTTTGAAAAACACTAGTCCATGTGATTTTCATCTCATTGGAAAAACTCGTTTGGAAAACGCAAATCAGTGGTATTTTAATCACGGAAAAATTCGTTAGAAAAACACAAGGCCATGTGATTTTCATCTCATTGGAAAAACTCGTTTTGAAAACGCAAGTCCGTGAGATTTTCTTGAGTAATGTGTTGCCAGAGAGTGAAACACAACACCTGTCACGAGTGAGACCTAACTACACCCAAGTTTAAAGCTTTAAAATCGCCGAACATTATTTTAGTCAAATAATAGTTAAAACAGAATATTATATATAAGCCTCTACTCTATAATTGAATCCAAGAAACGAGAAAAAATCCAGTTCTGTTCCCATAACTATGAATTCCCTTTAGAATAATTCGGTTCATGAATTAGAAGTAAAATCGTTTCCATTTTGAAGATGAACATCTTAATGCAGGCAGGACAAACAAGTGGAATTCTCTAAAATGAGAGCCAAATTCATATATGAATAAAATCGATTTCTTAGGAATAGAGAAGGCTATGGAAAAAAACAGACAATAACTGCAAATTCCACTGAACGAGAGATATTTTTTGCATTAGGAATTAAAAATAAAAGCAAATTATTCACAGAAGCCCAACATAGATCAGTTCTCCACTCATCAGAAGCGGCTTACGCATTTTTTCGCCCGCTTCAGGTGACGCTTCACGTAGCGTACGTCCACGCCTTTGTGAACCCTGCTCTGTTCTTGTGTCTGCACAAAGGGCTGCGGCGCGCCGTGACCAGCATCATGTGTTGCAGTTGTAACCAGGTGATGTGTGATGCAGCTGTGACCAGGTGGTGTGTGTTTTGCAGCTGTAACCAGCTGTTGCATGATACAACTATAACCAAGTGATGCGTGACGCATCTTTAACAGTAGGATCTACACTGCAGCCGTATTCATGTGATGCGCTATGCAGCTGTAACCGTAGGATATACAGCTGCAGCTGTATACAGGTTATGAGTAATACAGCTGTTTCCAGGTTGCGTATGTATAATTGGGTGCCTCATGCTCCAGATCAGGTTTGTGTGACGTGAACGCAACTACGGCTTATTACAGCCAATTATCTCTATCTGTGATCAGCTCCATCATAGCACGGTGGTCGCCAAGTGAGCCGCCGGTGGAATTTTCATAATGCTGCTGACCGACCAGTAATCAAAAACTCAATTTTCATGAATACTTAATCAGGCTAAATGAAGGCCCGGTCCAAACGATGTTTGCTATTTTCAAAATTGCCTAATGCCATTGACTTTAAATTCGAGTTGAATATTGAACTTCAGTTTAATTCATCGCGGTTCAACGTGTCAATATCGCTGCACCCACGGGTTGTACAACGAACATCTAAGGTTATAGCTGCATGAGTTGCGGTTACAGCTGCATGAACTGCGGTTCCAGCTGCATGAACTGCAGTTATGGCCGCATGAACTGCGGTTACAGCTGCATGAACTGCGGTTATAGCTGCATGAATTGCGGTTATAGCTGCATGAACTGCGGTTACAGCTGCATGAACTGCGGTTATAGCTGCATGAATTGCGGTTATAGCTGCATGAACTGCGGTTATAGCTGCATGAATTGCGGTTATAGCTGCATGAACTGCGGTTATAGCTGCGTGAACTGCAGTTACATCTGCATGAACTGCGGTTACAGCTGCATGAACTGCGGTTATAGCTGCATTAACTGTGGTTTTAGCTGCATGAACTGCGGTTACAGCTGCATGAACTGCGTTTACAGCTGCATGAACTGCGGTTATAGCTGCAAGAACTGAGGTTACAGCTGCATGAAGTGCGGTTCCAGCTGCATGAACTGCAGTTATGGCCACATGAACTGCGGTTACAGCTGCATGAACTGCGGTTATGGCTGCATGAACTGCGGTTATAGCTGCATGAACTGCGGTTACAGCTGCATGAACTGCGGTTACAGCTACATGAACTGCGGTTACAGCTGCATGAACTGCGGTTACAGCTGCATGAACTGCGGTTACAGCTGCATGAACTGCGGTTACAGCTGCATGAACTGCGGTTACAGCTGCATAACATTAGTGTAATGACTCTAATTAAACGTAAAATGACTGGGGTCTAATTATTCTATCACCCTAAGATTTTTGAGCAGATATTTGTTGAATTCTTCATTCATCCATAGACTTTATAAAATGAAATATCAATATAATATTCAGGATAAATATTTGATATTTTGTATAAATATATAATATTCTATATAAAAATATAACATTTTGCATATAAATGTGACATTCTGTGTGAATATATAATATTATATGTATATAAAATTTACCATTTTGTATACAAATATAATATTATGAATAAACATATAATATTCAGGATAAATAAATAATATTCAGTCTGATAATATTCACTTTGCTTTCAGACCCCGGAGGAGGCGCCGAGTTTGAGAAGCGGTGGTGGAGGTGCTGCTCAGAGAGGAGGCCGTGGTGTGTCACTTACTGGTGAGTGTGTCGGGTGTGTCACGTACTGGTGAGTGTGTCGGGTGTGTCACTTACTGGTGAGTGTGTCGGGTGTGTCACTTACTGGTGAGTGTGTCGGGTGTGTCACTTACTGGTGAGTGTGTCGCGTGTGTCACGTACTGGTGGTTGTAGTTGTTTACACACCAGATATACAAAACACAAAATTCAACAAATGTCAAGCACTTTGTGCAGAATTTCACGCACACTCAGTCAGTTTGTTTCACTGCAGACTGAAGCAGCTGCACCTTATTTTCCAAATTACGTTCAAATTCGGAATATTCATGGCAATGTTGTACCATATTTTTGTAAACCAATTTGACGACTCACGGATTTAAATGAGTTCATATGTAGGGTATGATCAGAGGAGTTATGTGACTATTATGTGATCTTGGAAATAAGTGTACGTGTTATCATGAGAGTGTTTTTATCATGACTAAACTTTGTGATATACAACGAACGGTAGTACATATCCATGTGTACAGAGCCATATAGCTATGACCGGTGCCACAGAGCACATGGTGAAAACAACGCTAAAAACAAGCTTGGCTTTAATCACTCTCGAGGCCAAATTTTATGTATATTGAAAAAGTGCTTCGATCAAAATTCTCACGCTCGAAGTTGCAGGTGAGCACAAAATAATATGTTGTTAGTCCGTAGTTTTTTTTATAAATTGAAGAATAGAATATTTGTGAGTTCACGCGAAAAATTTCACGTGAATTTCTTATTTAATAGTACCGATCAATAGGTCATAATCAAAAGTGACGCACTACACAGAATGTGTGCAGAGCCACACGACACAGAAGTGGTGTGTAGATGTAACATGCTACACACGGTGTGTGCAGAGCTACACAACAATCCCGGTGTAGAGTTGGACGACACCGCCACGTACGGGAGCACGCTGAGCGGGACTGCGGGACCGGGCCTCTGTGCCGGGCCCAACTCCCTGGGGCCGGGACCGGGATCGTCCTTCGTAGCTGACGGTAACATCGCCAGCATCAACACCCACTTCGCCAATCTCGAGAGGGCCGGATACGTGTGAGTCGAGTTCCGTATCCGGCGAGTTTGGTATCCGGGATATGTGTGAGTAGAGTTCTGTATCCGGGATATGTGAGTGGAGTTTGGTATCCCGGATATGTGAGGGGAGTTTGGTATCCGGGAAATGTGTTATTGGAGCTTGGTATCCCGGATATATGAGTCGAGTTTGGTTTTGGGAAAATGTGGGAGTGGAGCTTGGCATCCGGGAATTAGAGTGGAGTTTGGTATTTAGATGACCTCTTAACGACTCTCTGTGCAACATTTGGTTACAAAATTGTCAATTTCTGGTTAAATCCTAAAGTTTTATTTTAATTTTAGAGTAAATTTTAAATATCTTCTTTGAATGACGAGTAGACAATGAATATGGGCTATGCTATGTGTTAGTGATTTTTTATCCCATGCAAACAAATGAAACATTTAAGGAGACTCATTGTTTCAAAATGAGAATTTCTCTTTTCAAAACTTTGAATGTAGAAGGTCTCCAAGTTAAATTTTGCCAAATAAACACTCAGCATGCCAAGCAGTTTTTAATGACTTTTTAAGCATCTAAATTCTGTACAGATGTACACCAATATAATTACTCTGCAGGGACCCACTAAATTTTGCCTTTTATCGCGTTTTTTGTAAAAAAAATTCCTACGTCATTAAACGTTTCATCTTAATTATTTCATCGTGACAGAGATTCACGCAAAAATACTATGATCAGCTTTTTTGTAGGTCAGTGAATTCCGAAAGCAACATCAAAAGAATATGTGGCTTCATTCACCGGGGAAGACGTCATTATTTATACGAAAAATTTTTGGTTTTACGCTTTCACGTTCAGAGTTGCAGTTGAACGCAAAGTGATATGTTATTAGTCCGTAGATTTTTTACGTGGAGATAAATAATGTTAGTGAATTCACGGGAAAAAAATTTTCTTCAATTTCCCATTTAATGGAACCGGTAAATAGAGAAGCAATGGCAAGTGTTTCCTAAAATAATTCAATATGCCGCAAAGAGCTCAGAAAAAATTGGTCAGCACATGCTGCGTAAAATCCATTATAAAATGGAAGATTAGTTTTCTTCATGCTGAATATTTGGCTTCCGCAAAGCTTGAATGCTAGAGCCAACCTTAGAATTAAAGTCCCCTTCAGTATTAAGATCAACATAAGCATTAGGGTTAGTCTGAGTACAAACCTTGATGCGACCTAGCTCAAGCATTCTACAACATCAATTCCTCTCATGACTTTTAGCAGCAGATATTTCTTGCATCTTCTGAAATTGGTCATCGAACATGTTTTTTATGTAACTTTAACGGAAATCTTATGGCGGGGCAACGAAAATATAAGCCAATTAGATAACTTATTTTTAGATATCAATGCTTAATATGTGGCTCTTTATAAGTAACAATTCGCTGTAGGAGAATAAATGAATCATAAAAAATAAAGCTAAATAGGCGTAATGTGCGGCGCAGGTTTAACCCGTCCGATGCACGAGAGGCCAGCCGAAAACCGACTGTGTCGCTGCGCTCTCGCACGTCCCCGCCCTATTTCGTTAGTGAAGGACACGTGCATTGCTGGAATAAAGGAAAGATATTCGAAGGTCAAAGATGTATCATTTAGAAGAATCATTTAGAAGTATCATTTAGAAGAATCATTTAGAAGTATCATTTAGAAGTATCATTTAGAAGTATCATTTAGAAGTATCATTTAGAAGTATCATTTAGAAGTATCATTTAGAAAGAAAGATTGAAATAAATTCAAAGGTATTATTTAAGAATAAATAAACTTTACAATGATCGGATTTTGAATGGCTTTGAATGAATGTAACAAAAAATTTTCAAGAATAATTTGTTAAGTAATGTCCTTCAATAAATTAGACCAGGTTGTGAATGTATATTCAAGAACTTCAAAACTACAGTCAGTCGATGAATATTCCCGACACGAGAATGTCTCTGACTTACGTAGTTGGATATGAAGTTGAAGTGTAAAGGCGCTGATGAGGCGGTGGGGAGACCGAAGGCCGACGAAGCCATGCCCCGGGGAAGCAGAGGAGAGACTTAGCCGCTCATGTTAGCAGTCCCGTCACCTCGCTCACCAACATGGGCACCAGCGAGGGCGAACAGGGAGAGGGGCGGACCATGGCACAGTTCTACCGAGATATCTGGCAGGCTCTCCAACGTTATCAGTTCCTCTAACCAGGCTTCAACCTTCTGAGGTCACCTCTAAATTTTCTTCTTCTGACCCTTCCAAGGAGAAGTTGGGAAGGCAGTCAGAGACAATTTTTGAACACTCAGTGACCGCAGAAAGATTAAATCAATAATAAATATAACGATGAATTCCGATATTTACAGTTGTTGGCAAGTAATTTAAACCAAAAAAATACAGCCTTCAAAATCCAATTTATTATACACACTTTCCTCTACACAACAGGCTCGAGGACGTTCAAAGCTCCCCTGGAGCCCTGAGAGCCACGGAAAGCGAAGTGGACTGCCACACTCAAGTAAAAGGAAGGTGAGTCGTCACACTTGATACCTTATGCCTACCCAATTTTACGTTTTCACCGCCTGCATGCATTTTTTTCGCCGCCCAAGTACTTAAATCGCTTAGGCGTCGAAAAACATTTCGTCGAAAAATGGCGAAAAAGTCAGACTGGGCTCATATCACAGAATGACAGGGATCTGTACCTGATTTTAACATGGTCAGGGAGGTTGAGTACTGATTTGTTTGATGATGGTATTCACTGGTATCTAATGGAGCAAGTGGATTTACTGATATCTAATGGATGCACTGGGTTTACTGTTATCTAATGTACAGGTTCCCAATCTTTTTTCGGTAAGGGAGGTTTAATATTGATTTGTGTAATGCTGTATATAACAGTGTCTAGTGGATGCAGTGGATTCACTGGTATCTATGAGGATGCAGCGGATTTACTATAATTTGGTAGACGCAGTGGATTTACTGCTATCTAGTGCAGGGGTTACAATTTTTTTCGTCCTGTACCTTTAAAGAAATTTTATTCGAACCTTGCACTCTGAAACAATGCCAACACATAGCCGATATCCCATTATTTACCCTGACTTTTCTTGCACCCCCCGGAATATCGTCTCTCACCCCCGTGGGGTGCGAGCATCCCAGGCTGGAAGCCCCTGATCTAGTATGATGCAATTATTGTAACGTACCTGGTACGCTGTTTAAGCAACCATAACCAGTTTTTGCTACAGTATTCACTATTTTTTATACTACACAAAGCTCTCACGGAGCACAAAATGCGTCAAAATCGTGTTCAGCGTACCGCACATGGTGCCTCATGTCGATTTAGGGGTTATAAAATTTGGAGTGCTTATGACGTCATTTTGATCGCAAACGCTACTCTTAATTAAAGAGCGCAGCGAAGGGAATTGTGGTATATTGAGGGAAAATTGGGATATATCGAAGATGGTTAATTGTGGTGAAAGGAGACGGCTTGATAGTATGTGAGGCTCTTTTCTATGAGCAAAATACTTAGCTTGCGATTTTTCATTAAAGATGAAATAAGGTCTAGTCAAGTGTAATGATAACTGAGGAAGTTATCTTCCTATGGAACAAATACCCCAATGTTGGACTGTCCACATTTACCTGGAACCCTATGTTCTTAAACATCGCATCAATGCTCGTGATGAAATATTACAGTAACTTTTGATATAGAGTGGAATTGTATTTTGCATAATATATAAGTAGACACTGCCATTTTTCACGGAACGCATTCGATACATTTCGTTTTCTGGACTTGCATTGTAATATTTGATTTTCTATTGCAGGGAAACTGTTCTCTGATACGAAGGTAAGACCATTTCTGTAAATTTGCAAAGTTAATAGCATTTTTATACATTTACGAAAGTAGACACTTATCTGTACAATCAAGATGGTAAGACCGCTTTTGTATATTTACGAAGGTAAAATCATTTTCATACATGAATGAAAGTAGAAATTTATCTGTACAATTAAGAAGGTAAGACCACTTTTGTATGTGTACGAAAGTAAAACCATTTCTGTACATTTCTGCAGAAAAATAGCGGTGCTTTGCAAGGGTGACCTCGGCAAAACAGCATAAAATTTCATGCATAGTTTATTAGGGGCTACATAATTTTAAAAAATTACACTATCTAGATCTTTCACACAGCCTACATTTCTTCAACACACATTTCATTTCAATATTGCAGCCCTGACTCAATAAAAATTTAATGATGGAATATATTTGACTGAACGTCTGCCAGTATTTTGTCTTCTCGATGTTTAGATTGTGTTGTTTTTTTAATATGAAATTAAGTTTAGTCAAGTTTTATCAAAAACTATGGTGAAGTGGTCTTCCTGTAGAGCAACCATATCAATGTTGTACTGATCACAATTACCTTGAACACCATGTTGTTCAACATCACATCAGTGCATTTCAACGCAAAAACTGCTGAATTGTGGCACCAATTGAGCAGGAATTGAGTGAATCAATATTTGACTCAGCTTTGTCGTGCTATTACCATGTACCACAATACTCAGTGTTTCTTCGTTCGGGTACCGCTAGTAAGTTCATTCCTAGTAACTTTCATTATAGTAACTATCATCCCAGTAACTTTCATTATATTAACTTTCATCCTAGTAACTTTCATTGTAGTAACTTTCATTGTTTTAACTTTTATTATAGTAACTTTCATCCTAGTAACTTTCATCCCAGTAACTTTCATTGTAGTAACTTTCATCCCAGTAACTTTCATTATAGTAACTATCATCCCAGTAACTTTCATTATATTAACTTTCATCCTAGTAACTTTCATCCTAGTAACTTTCATTGTAGTAACTTTCATTGTTTTAACTTTTATTATAGTAACTTTCATCCTAGTAAATTTCATCCCTGTAACTTTCATTATATTAACTTTCTTCCTAGTAACTTTCATTATAGTAACTATCATCCCAGTAACTTTCATTATATTAACTTTCATCCTAGTAACTTTCATCCTAGTAACTTTCATTGTAGTAACTTTCATTGTTTTAACTTTTATTATAGTAACTTTCATCCTAGTAAATTTCATCCCTGTAACTTTCATTATATTAACTTTCTTCCTAGTAACTTTCATTATAGTGACTTTCATCCCAGTAATTTTCATTTATATTAACTTTCATCCCAGTAATTTCATCACATTAACTTTCATCCTAGTAACTTTCAACCTAGTAACTTTCATTATATTAACTTCCATTGTAGTAACTTTCATCCCAGTAACTTTCATTATATTAACTTTCATCCCAGTAATTTCATCACATTAACTTTCATCCTAGTAACTTTCAACCCAGTAACTTTTAATTTTCAAGATTATTTCATTTCGTACACATGCAGGTAACATTTCCATAGACTTGATGCTCACGAACATGGTCGCATTCATAAAACGTACTTCCTTAGTTTCAGACATCAAAACTAATAGTGTAGTCGACCGAACATTTCCACCTTTCAAGAACTCATTGCAAAGGCTGTGTCTACTTTTTCATTTTCGTTTATCTCAATACGATGTCCAAGTATGATTTGTATCTGACGCCGAGCTGAGGATGGGTCTATGTGCTCGTTCTTATTGAAACATTGCAGACATTCTGCTTTACATTTAAGTAAAACTGATGACAAAACGCTGGTACATTTATACATAACTAAAAGAAAAACACTGGTGGTTGTACAATTATTGTGCTCTTGTTCCACACGATTGTTTCAATTTGTTTCTTATGATTGTTTCACACGATTGTTTCAACATGTTTCACACGATTGTTTCCATATGTTTGGCACGATTGTTTCAACATGTTTCACACGATTTTTTCAACATGTTTCGCACGATTGCTTCAACATGCGTCACACGATTGTTTCAACATGCGTCACACGATTGTTTCAACATGTTTCACACGATTACTTCAACATGTTTCACACGCTTGCTTCAACATGTTGCTGACGCTTGTTTCCACATATTTCACACGATTGTTTCCATAAAATTGTTTCAATATGACACTTGTTTACATAGTCTGTAAAGCAAGCACACGGTACGTTGAAAAAAGTATCATATTTTAAAGTTTGTTTTTCTATACATCTAAAACTAGACATCTATGCCCTTTCTGCATAGACTCCGCATTTGCTTAACTTCATACTAAATGGTGCCTTCCTCCTTCTTCTCTTTGGATCGCATTTGTTGCTGGGGAGGGAGACTAAAGCTAACGACTAAACTAAACTAAACTTAAATTTCATCGCTGAAAAACGTGAATATTGTTTAAATTACTCACTAATCTAATTTCTAATTACCCACTAATCTATCTAACCTCAATCTCTAATTTCTAACATAAATCTGTCCTCTACTTATTTAATTTTCGTCGCTAATATAAATCTATTCACAACTTTTATATTTTCGATTCTAACATAAATCTATTCACAACTTATTTACTATCTGATGCCAATATAAATCTGTCCACAATTTATCTAATTTTCGAAGCTGATATAAATCTGTCCCAAAATATCTAATTTCAAAGTTGATATTAATCTTCTCACGGTTTATCTAATTTTATTATTGATATAAATCTGCCCACCACTGATCTAATTTCCAAAACTTGAATAAATTTGCTCACTTGTTATTTTAATTCGAAACTACTTTAAGCATGTTCAAAACACGTCTAATTTCAAAAATGATATGAATCTGTCCACAACATATTTAATTTTAAAAATAATATAAATATGTTCACGACTTATCTAATTTCAAAATTGATATAAATCTGTCAACAACTTATTTAATTTCAAAAATTGAATAAATCTGCTGAACAGTTATTTAATTTCATATCAAACATAAATTTATTCCAATTTACCTAATTTTAAAATTGAAATAAATCAAAACTGAATAAATCGCTACTTACGGGTATTTAATTTCCAGAACTAACACAAATCCGTCCACTACACAGGGCTGCCTGAGCGCATGATCCAGAGCAGCGCTCCAGGCGTGCCCTCGTCGAGCGGTGCGACCTCCTCAGCATCAGTTCTCTCGTCTCCCCCCCTCCTCAAATCCTCATCCCTCTCTTCCCCCCCTCTCATGAAGACTTCAATATTATCGTCCCCACCTCTCATGAAGACTTCAGTGTTGTCGTCCCCACCTCTCATGAAGACTTCAAGCCAAGACGCCGCGACGCAACTGCCTTCAGCTCGCGCGCAACACACTCAACAGTCCCCTGGTCTCATGAGAAATATTCCAGCGGACGACATCGTGTCTTCCATATACGCGGTGCAGAGCCTCACTTCTCCGCCCCAGCTACACAAGTCCTCGCTGTCCCTGAAGAACAGCTCTCAAGTTTCGTTACCCAAAGCCACAAGCAGCATCAGAAGCACGCCGTTCGGCACAAAGCCCAACTATTTTGGCGGCAGTGGAGGGGATTTGGTTACCGCCATATTGATGGGGGAAACCTCCTTAGATGGTTTCGATAGAGTGGAAAGTGCGTCCAACAGAGGCTTGAGCAGAGTGAACAGTGTTGGCAGTCGTCGTGGATCCCCCCATGTCACAGGTCGCATGATGGGCAGACAAGGGAACCCTGGAAGGATGTCGGTCGCTTGTATCCTTGGGCCTCAAGGGTCCATGGAGTCTCACATGTCCCCGCTCGAGCAAGAGCACAGAAAAAGACAAGAAAAGGAGAAAATGGAAAAGCGAATTACAGAAATGGTGATCGGAGACTTCTATTAGAGACTTTTTCACTTCTTTAGTGCCACGACGTTACCAAGGGACGCGTAGGAGAAAATGAAAAAGATAATTACAGAAATAGTGGTCGGGGATTTTTATCAGTGTTCATGGTTAATAAGAGAAAATGAAAAAGCGAAAGACAGAAATGGTGATCGTAGACTTCTATTAGCGATCCTGTTAACACGGAACGCTTAGAAGAAAAATGGAAAAGAGAATTACAGGAGTGGTGATACGGGACTTAGTGTTTCCGTATCACCACTCCTGATTAATACGAAGTGTGTTCCTGATTAATACGGAGTGTGTTCCTGATTAATACGGAACGCTTCAATTGCAATAAAATTAATCCTCAATCAAAACACTGTGTAATTGAACTTTATTTCAACGTCTATGTGTACATATAATGCTTTTCTTCGCTTTTTATTGAACGAGTGTTGTGCTATATAATTGTCTAAAGGAATATTTTTCGAACATATAATAGCCAAGATCAGCAGATGAAGAAACTGGTATTTTCATGAAGAAACCGTGTTCACAAAACTTTAGAATAATTAACGTATGCGCTTACCTCTAGAATGTTTGATATGAGTACTACTTAATTTTCTGCGTTTTCTCAATGTTCCATATATACATTCGTAGCCTAAGTCGCTGTTTTTAAGTTCTTTGTTGTTCTATGTGCCTCTTGATCGGCTACACGCATGTAAGTATTTGACTCGACTCGTAGATTTCGTTACTTAAGTAACTTCTTTGAGAAAATTGATGCTTGCAACCTTATTTCAATAAAAATTATGTCTTATTCTAGGATGATGAATGCAATGAGACCATTCATGACATTGATCTTAAATCTGTACTAACATCCCGTGGTTATTTTACGATATAAAAATGGGGAAAACTCACAATATTCAGCATGCATGCAATACAATTACTCCAAATCATGAGCCAATGAACGCGCTAGCACACGCAAAGAATTTTCAAGAAGTGTTCCTCAAGGTGAACGGTGTCCCTTGTTGGGAGACTGAGAAAACATGTCGGTAAACATGGTGCGTTCATGGGGTAAATATTTTACTATTGAATGCAAGCACAAAGATCATATAAATTTCTATTTTTTCTCGTAAATTTTTTTAATATTTCAAGTTGATTCTAGTCACAAAATTTTGCTTATCGTGAATCATCAACAAACATCCATAGGATATTATACCTTTGACCGTGATCAAGAGAAGCTTTAGTACCATGACACTAACGTACCACGACTAAAATAGGTGTGAGTGCCAAGACATCCAAGACAACACAGTGCCAAGACATGATTTTAGAACCACGAATTAAAGAAACTTCAGTACCAAGAGAAATTTTAGTACCACTTCTAAAATAATTTTGGCTCCAAGTCACTTTAGCACCACGACTGGAAGAAGTTTTAGTGCCAAGACACTTCACAACCAAGACTAGCAGAAATTTCGGCAATAACACACTTTACAACCGAGACTACTACAGGTTTTAGTGCCAACACATTTTACAACCAAGTCTAATATAAGTTTTAGTGCCAAGACACTTTAGTGCATAAACCAAAATCAGCATAGAAACTTGTGTAGCAGTTTTTAAGTGCCGCTTTACAAATTCAATAAGATGACCTCAACAAATCAGGTAACAACCTAAGAATATGTCGAGGTGATAGAAAAAATCACTGCGTGCACCCTTCACAAAATATGATAACTATCAGAGTTTAACAGCACGCCATTAAAAGAAGAATGCACGCCGACATGAATGGTTATTCGGTTTTCTTAGTATAAATAAGTGTAAACCTTTGTTAATTGTCTTTATCAATTGTGAATGAACGATGACTTTTCTACACAAACCTTACGATTCATGTATTCCGTATCATACAAATTCAGCGTATGAGAGCTTTTATTTTATGCTAGCACTTTTTACGTATTTCGAACGTCCATGTTATATTATAATTCATCGAATTGTTTCTTTCATGATATCTTTCCTCCCCTTATTAAGGCGAAGGTAAATTGAAACGCCTGATCTCTTCTACCGTGCAAACGTTTTGCTTCACTTCTGGTTTCTTTCGTCCCGTATTTTTATACGCTTGCTTACTTCATAGGTATCCTGTCTCTGATTTTATACCTATTGAGAAGTACGGATTGATTTAAAATGTAGGTCCTAATATTCAAATGTGAGAGTTATTTTGATATTCACACCCTAATTTTGGCGTGTACGTTTAAAATTCTGTTCATCTTGACCACTCCTCCTCTTCATATCATCCTCTCATCCAAACATGGGGCCCAGTTCAACTTTTTCGCCATAACATCTATGATTCTAGCCGCCCCTTGCTGAAACTATACCTGGGCTGCTGAAATCATTGATACCCAAGCGAAAAATTTAGACTGTGTAGAACTTCCCAAGCGCTCTTTTATCTATTCTTCGTCACACCTTTTTAACAACAGAAGCTACAGTGAAGCGATATCTAATTTTGCGTTGGGCTAATTGCAAGTTTCAATGTTGTGTTCACTTATAAGAATATCGTCCTTAAAAATGATTGATTGCAAGAAAGGGCAGATGAACTGGAGTGTTAAAGAATTCTATTTCGTATGGGTGGGATGATAGTTATTGGTTGTCTCGGGCGGATGTTTACTAGATGATTGTTAGGCGGCTTACATGAGTGACTGAGATGTTATAACATAGAGTTCTCGAGATGTGAGAATATTGAGCAGTTGCACGGTGGTTAAGGCGTTTTCTGCTGACCGTGAAAGGAGGATGAACTTCAAGTTTAGTGTGGTGGAAATGTTGTTGAAAATAATAGAAATATTGAGTTTCAAATTTAATGTGGTAAAAATATTAATGGAAAAGTTGGGGGTCAAATTTAGTGACGTAGAAATGTTGATTTCCACTGCAAATGTTATTGTTGATTTGGCTGCGACGTGACTGAAGTGTAAATCTTACTGACTGCAGAAGGTGTCTGAAGTATAAATCCTACTGATTGCAGACGGTGTCTGAAGTATAAATCCTTCTGATTGCAGACGGTGTCTGAAGTATAAATCCTACTGATTGCAGATAGTGACTGAAGTATTAGTGGGGTGAATGTAAACAGTGACTGGCACGTTGATTGGATGATTGTAAACAGTGGCTGGAATATTAGTCAGGTGATTGTAAATGACTGTCGTTATGTTAATGGAATGATTGTAAATAGTGACTGAAGTATTGGCCGGGTGATTGCTGAAGTATTGGCCGGGTGATTGCTGAAGTATAGTGATCGAGTGATTGGGTGATTGCGGACAGAAATGACAGCCTGGGAGGGGCTTGGTCTCAGCTGCTCATAATGCCTGTTAAATCAAAGAGTGTTATGATATTTTTCCTATTTGTGTTGATCGCTTTTAAGAGTACACAGATTTTATATATAATGAGAATTGTTTACGTTTACAAAGCTATTGTACTCTATATTCTCAAATTTTATGTGTAAATAAATGCTCAACCTACTGGCGTACGCTCGTGGTTCTTCGACCTTTAAAACTGTAGCAAAAACTTCTCATTTTTGAAACAACATGATTAAAAAGTTGTTTGCCTCTGAAATTCAGTTGCTGAATTTGAAGTTGAAATTTTTTAAATAACTTAAATCTACCTTATATATAATAACTTCAATTGTCTCTAAACCTCCTGAATTAGCTCAAAGAAGTTATTTTTTAATTCGTTTCTAAAACACATTAGTTAACTTGATGAACTTGATGCTCCATCGTTTTTTATCACTTGAATTCACCTAACTAACTAGAGACTGAATAGCTCCTAAGTTTCATAAAATAATTAATTAATTACGTTATTATCATTCTGTTTATTCTTGAATCGCCCATGTTTCTCAAAATGAAACTTTGTGACTGAAGCCACCAAAGTAAAGTCTCTCAACTAGATGCCAACATCTCTCTTTCAACGCAATGAATATTTCAGGAGCTGAAAATCTTCATAAGTACAATTAAATAGGTCTCGTAAACGCGCTAAGTTTGGATTGCATAGCTTGATTTCATTTCATTTTAGTCTGCAGGGTGGATTATGGAACAGAGATACGAGGCTATCTATTAATCAGTACAATACCAGTACAATACCAGTACAATAGCAGTTCAATACCAGTACAATACCAGTACAATAGCAGTACAGTACCAGTATAATACCATTACAATACCAGTACAATACCAGTACAATACCAGTACAATACCAGTACAATACCAGTACAATACCAGTACAATACCAGTACAATAAAAGTACAATAAAAGTACAATACCAGTACAATACCAGTACAATACCAGTACAATACCAGTACAATACCAGTACAATACGAGTGCAATACCAGTACAATACCAGTACAATACCAGTACTTGTACTATTTTCCCATAACTCACTGGGACTAAGCAAAACTATATTGTCTAAGACTTTTATTTTTAATCTGCATTGAAATGCAATAATAACCAATGGCATCATTTGTTATCGAAGCTTCATTAAATTTTTATTATTTAAAACATGGGATAACACTGATAAACTCGGACAATAATTGTATGAGCAAGTGCGAATTAACTGTTTACTAGTATTAAAAGTGAAGTTATGACTTCACCTGATCGGTTATGGATGTCAAAAAGTATAATAACAAACTTTTACTATAACTTGTATTGACAGAAATTATCTTTATTAAATTAACAGTAATTTTGACAGTAAAGGCTAAAGGAAACGAATGCCGAAAAAATAGAGTTTAGAAAAATTTGAAAAAATTGTTCACAACGTGCTAAAGATTGAATAAGGCGCCATTAAGAAGCATATTGAAACAAGTGAAAGAAATGAAAGGAAGCACATTGGGATTCGCTCTGGTTGGAAAAATTTTAAATACTTTCTCCATTGATTTCTTAGAATGAACACACTATGAAATTTGAGCAAAAATATAAATTTCTTCAATGAACGAAACACCCAGCGACTTTCGCTCTTAATTTGTCTAAGCGACTTTTGTCTAAGCGACTTAATTAATCTAAGCGGCTTTCACTATTAATTTTGTTTAAAAAATATAAATTAATTGAAAACTATGGTACATTTACTCTTCTTTGAAGATGAATTATTCGGAAATAATGATATGTTTTCTCGTTTTTTAAAAAAAAAAATTCGAAAATTATGGCACATTTACTTTTTTTTGATAAATTTTTCGAAAATTATGATACACTCACTCTTTTTTCCATAAAAATTTTTAAAAAATTATGGTACATTTTCTTCATTTTTGAAGATAATTTATTCGAATATATACTACATTAACCAGGAGAAAAACAACCTCTTGCCACTTTGTGTGAGGGGATGAACACAGACATAAGAACTTCTGAGCTTACGCAGCTCAAATACGTGACCTCACCACACACGGGGAACAGTTACGGAACAGTCATAGAACGTCTATCTTAATTTTGTGGTAGTAATTAAAAAAAATTAATAAGAAAATAGTTAATACTGAACGTAAATGAGTAAAGAAAAAAATATTTTCTTCCACGATCATAAGTTCATTCATTTGTCCGTTGAAAGCATTTAGAGGTATAGTTAGTAACATATGTAAATATGCGATTCAGCACCTTCGTACTTAAAACACAGGTAGCCTAAGCACTAGACTTGACCTGAGACAGTTTCCTTTGTTTCAAGAACGAATTGTAGCTCATACTAAAAAGTGAGCGCCGTCATTTTTGATAGTGCTGGTATGTTAAGAAAAATAACTGCATTGAGAGCCATGGTAGAGGAAATAAGGTAGATCATTTCTACGGGAGAAAAAACACCTCCTCTTGTTCGGCTAGCCACCTGAAAGGCGTTATTTCAAACAAACTTTATGACGACACCAAAACGCCGTATCATTAGGTCAACAGTGGAGCCAGATTTGAAGTTAGCAGTGCTACCAGATGCAATATGAGCGCTGCTATTGGATCGTTGCCGTGACGTCAGGAAAGCCACACCGTCAAAGAAAAAAATACTGGTTTGAACCTACCTTGTTTCCTCTGCCGTGTTGAGAGCTGTTCTCAAAATCTAGCATTTTTATGCATGTTATTAATTTGTTTTATATTTATTTTCTCAACACTTGGTGATGGCAATTGGCGGTTTGTAAATGTCTGCTTATAATACAGATTCAAAAATTCATTATCATAAACCGAATCGTTCTTTCAACGATGTAGTGTGTAGTTAAATTATTTTTAAATTTAATTTTCATGACGGAATGAACTGCTATGACAGTCTTGTCTAACTGTGCCACTCTAATAACTAGTTAATGAAAGTAGAATGGAAGAAATTATTTAAGCAAGAACCATGAAAACACTTATTTATTTATTAAGTTTGCGATAAGAACAATTAGTTAAACGAGTAGAATAATTATTGTCATGGTTATGTGCTTGTACAGTGATGAACTAAAAAAAAATACTTTCTTCGGCTGCCCACAAACATGCTAATCATCTGCGTGACCTCCGGCAAATATCGAAAAGTGGAAAACTGTAACAAGTTTTTCTAGCAACGAAACCATCTATTTTGTGAATGAAAAGTATATACTTTTGTAATTATTGTGTAGCACTTTAATAAGCATGGGAGAACAACAGTCGGACGTTAATTCTGCTGACAAAGCCGTATGAAAACAGCGGTTTTAACAGCTGTAACAAATTAAATGTATTATACCTGCAAAAACAGATATAACCTTGGTTCTTGAGTTGAGAAATTATAAAAAAGAATCATTCGGTATAAATCACTGCATCCGTGTAGCTTCATATATTGTTGATGCGGTTCTCACACATCTCCGATGACATCTTAGTAAGTTATTTTGGTTAGCGTACACTGCAGACCAGTAACATTCTTTCGATAGTGCAAATGCTGCATAAAAATATTGGCTATGAGGCTTGGTGTCCATGGCAGAAAGATTGGTGCTATACAGCCTTAGATATTAATTAAGGAGATATTATTACTCGCTGTCCTTAGATGTTAATGAGACCTGCGCCGACTGCGCCGATTTATTTCTTGCCGATGTATTTACTCGCACACTTTAGATATTGGGGAAAGCCGTGCCGACGTATTTCTTGCCATGATACGACTGATAGTAAGTCTTGATGTTGAATCGGTGCCCGTTGAGTTCAACGGGGCAATTCTGACCAGGGCGGGCGTAGAAACAAAGAGTGAAGAGTGCCATGTCCAGCTCAGGTGAAGTGCCAACGAACATCGATCCAAATGGCTTCGTGTCGTCCACCCACTTGAACGTCAGCAGGATGATCTGATTCTGTAGTGAGAAAGGAGTTGTTAAAAATTATACAAAGAATCATAGTCCCCTTCAGGCATTCGCTTCAGTCAAACCAAACAGTGCTTAAGTAAAGGCTAAATATGTGACGACACAATGAATTCTCTTCCAAGTTCTCATGTTGGTGAAAGATTAATTCTTAGCAAGCACACCTCTGGACACAACGAATTCTTTTTTATCTCAAGCCAATGAAATATCCATTATTAACATGCCCACCTGATCGCCGAGGTCGACAGTCTTCATGTGCCCGAAGTAATCAAGATGCCCTTGCTGTTCCTGCCTGTAGAAGTTGACCCAGTTGTGGAAGCCTGTAACTTCTCCGTTTTTCGTCTCCCCCACGAAAACGTGTTCGAAACCTGACGACCCGGGGGTGCGGCGGCTGCGGGGGTAAGTTGTGAACCATATCTCGCGTAGAACGTCCTTCAGTGGAGACGTGATCAGGCCTGGATACAGAAATTTAAATGTAAGTTTATGTGATGTTCTCTTACCCAATAATACCCTTGGTGTACTTATTTATTTACATACATACTTGTTTGGTGTCCACTTCTTCCGTCTCTCTGTGACGCTCATAAGGACGCTCAATGACCGTATCTGTGATACGAGTTTCACCAGTGCACAAGTACATTCATGAACATTCTAATCGCGAGTACCATTAGGATCCATATACTTGTTTGTCATCCACATCTCGAAAACTTATTCAACTAAAATATCGAAATCAATCATTCTTGACGGGATTCTATTTTTTCACCTTTAGACCTGAGAAACTCTTCGGTCTTGGCCATGATTGGAGTGGCCATGACAGCGTTCAGAAAGTTGGTTTGCTCCTGCTTCTCCTGATTTGTGTCCCTCTCTGCAGCCAACACGGAAGCTTCGTAGTTGTCGAGCAGCGCCACGAGCGCTGAGAAGGTTGGGCCTGTCAATGCCCTCGCAGACACGCTTGAGAACAGACTGGTGACGAGCGATATGTTATCCTTTTCGCTTTTGAAATTGTTATCATCTTAAAATCATGTACGTTATTGTTATTATTCTGAGGTGAGGTAATAAATTCATATTGTTATATTTATAAATAGAGTTAATAACTGTCATTGTTGTCATTATAAAATTAGTTAATTTATTGTTATTTTGTCATTATAAAAAGAGTTAATTTATTTGTATAGTTTTCATTATGGAATGAGGTAGTTTATTGTTATGTTTATTATTATAAAATGAATTGATTTATTTTGATTGTTTTCATCAAAAAATGAGTTCTCTTATGTTATTTCTTCTTTATTTATATACGAAGAAATATAGGTTTTGAAGAATACGTCTTATTATGCAACTTAACTCATTTCATTATGACAATCTGTTAACTAACAGAGTGTTACTATGAAATGGGTTAGGTTATGCTAGTTTCCTCTTTTTAAATTGGAAAATATGATTTATGAGGTGATCGTCGCGTTATTATTTTCATTATTAGAATTATCATAAAATTATTGCAGTTATGTTACGTTTTTCTCGTTCAAATCAGATGAAATTTCATGCATAGGGTGAACGTTATATTATTGTATATATTAAAAATATTATCATTGTTATGAAATGAGAAAAAGTATATCGAGCTCAGTTCATTTATATTAAAAAAGCTTTTTTTCACTTAATGTTACGGTACATATCCTGAAAAAAATCAATGTGATTTTGCTATGATGCAGGTAGATTGACGTTAGCTAAGGTAGCACATAGTTTGTACGTTTTCGCTGGCATAAAATAATTAGCATCTTTTGATTAGATCATTTGAAAATGAGTTTAGTTATCCTCACAAACTGACGCCGGTGATAATTGTTATAATCGTTTTTCGTATTTCATCATTGTTAATCTTATTATAAATATTACTTTCCTCATTCCCTTAATATATTTAAAATAGCGATACCAAAATAAATTAGAGCAAAAATCGGAGTTAGTGAACGGCGGTGGCGACTAACTGACAGGGATGACCAATATTAAGACGGCGAACCAAAGTAACAAACAATAATAAGCGATATTTTTGATAACCTTAATACGTTGACTGAGATGGGTCAAACTGGAGTTCAGTATTCACCTCACATTGAAAGTTAAAAGTTGTTAACAATTTTCTAAACACCAAACATTAACTTGGTATATTAAATACCATTAATTCTAAAAGATCGCTGAATTTTTCTAACGACCCATCGATTGGTCGTATTGCAAGCAACATGCTAACCACGGTAGAGGAAAGCCAATAGAACGGTTTCATTTTAAACAAAGTTTATGAAATCACTATTGCGACAAGTCATTAGGCCAATCGCGGTACCAGATTTGGGCTGGCAGTATTGTCAGATGCAATACGAGCGCTGCTATTGGTTCGTTGCCGTGACGTCAGCATTTGGCATGTCTTTGAGCCAATAGGGATGCCAGATTTGGGGCTAGCAGTGTTGCCAGATGCAATCCGAGCACTGCTATTGGTTCGCTGCCATAACGTGGGCATTGCCACACGGTCGACAAAACAAAGACTGGTTTGACCCTACCTCATTTCTTCTACCTTTACGTTAAACCAAAATTCTTACTTTTGAGGAGCTCTGTCGTTGGGGCTGCCAGAAGACGTCCTCCCCTGGGGACTGAGAGTCACGAGGTTCCCCACACCGTGGGTGTCCAGTCGGAGCAACTCCTCAGACAGCATACGGAGCTCGTTACGTGACACCGGCTGTGGGGATGTTGCTGGAATGTTGCTGTTACTATTGCTGTTGCTGCTGCTGCTGCTGCTGCTACTGCTGCCGCTGCTGCTGCTGCTGCTGCTGCTGCTGCTGCTGCTAGTGCTACCTCGACGACTGCCGCTGTTGCTGCCACCTCGAGCAACGTGACTCCCTGCAAAAAAAAGCTGCAGCTCTCCAATCTTGTTGGTGTTTTTTTTTTGTTGTGTTGGTGTCGAGTTTTGGTTCGAGTTGTTGTTTTGTTGCTGTCGAGTTTTGGTTCGAGTTCAGTGATACAAATTGGCCAATAGAATGACACTCAATTTTAAATGAAATAAGTGTTTATTTCAAGAAATTTAAAACAGCGCTCACACGTGCGAAGCGTAGTTGCACATTGAAGTAAAGAATGTCGTATTTCCAAATTTCCAAATCTCGAGCACCTCTTCCGGAAACACACACATATAACATACACCACAAACACGCTCACATACGACACACAAGATCCGAACTAGAGACTCTCACAGAGCTAGCCAATTTTAGAACTAATTTCTTTATTTACATGAAATTAGGCCAGTGAATATTTATTTATTTGTATGATAATAAGCTCAATCACAAACTTACAGTCAATGCCGCCTCCAGTATTCCACGCGTTCTCCTGACGTGCTGCTGTGTTCGCTGAGATCACTTCTGGAACGGAGCAACGAGACAATATTATAATTTTATCAGGTATATAATGAAATCATTATTATTACTATTATTGTTATAATTAAACCCCCACAGAAAGTATATAGTAAAAATCAAACGCAACTTATTTCATAAGAACAATCCGATGATGAAAGTAATAATGGGACGAACTTTTCATAAACTAAATCTCTTCTAATATATAGCAAATGACGGGTGTATAAGACGGTAAAGGAAAGAAGGAAGGGTCATTTCTATGGGGAAAAATACACCTCTTCTTGTTCGGCTAGCCAATAAAAAAGGCTATATTTCAAATAAATTTTATGACGTCACCAAAACGCCATGTCGTTAGGCCATTAGTGGAGACGGATTTGGGGGTAGCAGTGCTACCAGATGCGATAAGCTCTGCTATTGGTTCATTGCCGTGACGTCAGCAACCCACACAGCCGATAATAAAAAGACTGGTTTAGCCTTACCTTGTTCCCTCTACTGTTGTATATAGTGAAAGAACACTCTCAAAAAACTTTTTAAAAATCAACGCAATGAACAATAAACGAAGTATGCCTTCGTTCATGAGACCTTGCGTAAGAAATATTGGGCATTGAAAGCTTACTTCAGTTCAAATGAAGTTTTTATTTACACAAAAATATGTTGCGAACGAGTGTTATACGGTATAACAAATTGGCACAAAGAACGAGAGCTTTGAGGGAGATGTTACACAGAGTGAACATGAATTAGTTACGGTCCTAAAATGCACATGGTGATCCTACCATAAATAAAAACAAAATATAAACGAGCAAAACAAATATAAATTAACTCCCATAAAAACCCGAACCCGAATTTATTTTCCCGTATCATTAATACAAAAATAAGAATACCATAAGCAATTAATTTCCAGCAAAACTATCCTTCAAAATTAACCTATAGAAAAGGTGTTACTGATTATGATGGTATTACTTTTACGGGAAAATATATACTCGGTTCGGGTTTTTGTGGGACATCCTGTATAAACGCACAAGATGACCCCAACAAAAATACAAGTGCTTGCTGTCGAGATACGGATAGCAGGAGCAATCAGAGCATGTTTAATATTTCAGTGTTAGCATGTTTAAACATTCATTATTAAATAATGTGAGGCAGAAATTTGAATGTTGTGGAATGAGGATCTAGGTATCCACATTAATGCATATTAAATATGTCTATTTACGGCATAAATTTATACGAGTGTATGCGGACGTCATACTTAATTATTTTTTTTTCGTTCGAACTGATGATGGAGCGGGACTCCGAATTTTTTGGTTAAGATGATAAATTTTTTCGGAATTTTCTTCGTTCATAAGTTTCAGTCGATTTTCGAGTTGTAAATCATTTTATGCAAAGCTCATCTCATACAGACAAAAATTAGTCTTAAGATATTCCCAGATTTTGATAACTCGAGTCAAGCCTCGTATAAGTCAAATAACTTCGTCTTATAAGTTGAATAACTGGTTGAATAGCTGGGTTTTATAAGTATAATAACTGGTTGAATAGCTGGGTCTTATTTTCATCAACATGAGCTAAAATAAGTAGAAAAGGATTAATGACGCGAAAATCGACTGTGAGTTTAAATTTTAATTTTCTTTTAGACCTTAAGAGTTCGCTAAAGTTATGCTTGGACAAACTTATCTAAAATAATCCGGTGTTAAAGTTATGTTCTTTAAATTTTGTGAATAGAAGTGAACACATCGTCTCTTTCTTTTCGTTGTCTACGGTTAGCACAAGATGAACTAAGGTTAGCACAAGATGAACTAAGGTTAGCATACGATGAACTAAGGTTAGCACAAGATGGTTAGCATAAGATGAACTTAGGTTAGAATAACGTGAACTGAGGTTAGTATAAGGTAAATTAAGGTGAGCAAAAGATAACGCATAATTCAAGAACCTAATATAAATAGTTAGCCAATCAGAAAATCAACCGTGTCCACGATAACGCATTGTGAATCTATATTTTAAAGCTTTACGACCGAAACAAGTAGAAGACAGCACAAGGCTCTTCGCACGTGCCTTGCTGAGTATTGAACCTTCTTTCTAAAGTGAAGACCTGAATGCTTGTGTAGAACAGAGAGGCCTTTGACTGAGCTGTAGAGTGAGCTGGTGTATTGTGTGTGTTTACACGCTGCTGATGTGTAGTGTAGTACTCTACACATACCCTGTACCTGTGTAGTGTACGCTACATATTCTAAGACTGTGGAGTGCATACCAAACACTCTGTAGTTCAACGGGGAACTCAAAACACTGAAAATCATAAGGAAATTAATCATATTTAATGGAAAGACGTTTCGAAGTCAAGCTCCGTCATTAGTTCAAAAACTACAAATCATTAGGTCTGAAATGAAAATAAACAACTGATAATGGCAATAATCTAAAGATATCACAAAAAATATATAAAAATTGTAAGGATTTGTATTTATTTACTATTTATTACGGGCATGAACTGCCAGTATTGTTGAGGACAGGATTTCGTTTGAAGTATGTTAAGACTCTTAAATCTTAAGCAGAGGCAGGATTTTGAGTCTAATTTGGGTTGAGGCAGAGTCTAAGATTTTGTTGTCGGCAGAGGAAATACTGTACGTTGCATTTTGAGAGGGCTGTGCTAATTGGGTCGAAGTACTGAGGCTTCTACCCTGATGCTTTGCCACTCTGATGTAAAAACTCCGTGACGTCATGCCGACGTACGGTGATGTGCACTGCCCTAAACTGCATTTTTTCATATGTGTGCAGTGCACGTCATTGTACGTCGGTATGACATCACGGAATTTTTATATCAGAATGGCAGAGCATCGTGGTTGAAGCTTCTGTAGCGGAAACCAATTAGCACATCCCTCTCACTCCGCAGTACGCAATCATGCCAAACTCTGCAATGTACCTGCAGTATATCCTCGGTCTACTTAACGACACCATACACCTTTTTCTGGGCTAAAAAAATTTTTTAACAAACATTTTTTTACTTTAAATTGAAGCTATACATGTGCTGAATTAAAACAAGTTTTAACCACATAAACAAAAAATAAACAAACAAATTATTCACATACAAACAAAACGTTTATTTGTGAAGATATCACTTTGTTTTTTTGCTTCCGTGGAAACCTAAAACTTCCCTCACGCAAAATCCTACTCCTCCAACAATTTTTGATGAGGAGAATCATGATTATGTTTTTTTTGGAAAAACAATAATAGGGCTAGAACGCGACTTGGCAATTTAAGATTTTCAAATTAAGTGGAAAACAGCAGGCCATCAGTGTGAAAAAATCTATTTTTGGGGGGTAATTTTCCCAAATTTCCTTTTTAATTCAAAATATCTCTAAAAAAAATGAGTTTCAAACATTCCTACCTCAGCGGTATTGTCCAAGTGTTTGTTTTTCAGATGACACTTGTTTCATGTCTATAGGTTGAAATTTGTAGTACAAGTAGGGTTTGCCGTAATTCTCACTATTTTTCATTTTTCTTTGCCATAACTCCTTTTCCATGAAGCAGATTGAAAATTTCTCGGAGGGTTACCTCTATTTTTTCATCCCTTTTACCAGTTTATCAAATTTAATTAGCATCGGTTCACAAATAAAAAAGTGCAAAGGGTGTGCGGTTCCATTAAAATCTTAGACTTGGCCTCAACTCCTTGTGAACTTAGGATTTTAGAGTCTTAGCATATTTTTAAACGAAAAACTGCCTTTAACAATTCTGGGAGTTCATACCTGTCGCAAATAGTAAATAGATGAAAATCTTTTCAATATTATTCTTCTTTGAACTATTTTTGTTTTTTGATAGCTTTTAATGGCTGTCATCAACAGTTTTTTTTATTCCAGACATAACGATTTGTAATTTTTGAACTGATGATGGAGCTGGACTCCGAAACGTTTTCCCATTGAATATGATTAAATTCCTAGGAATTCCACTACCGGTGGAGGAGTGCCACTCACCTTCCACTACCGGTGGAGGAGTGGTAGCAGGTGGAGGAGTAGGTTCCGCCTGGTGACCGCACGCTAAGGCGCCTTTGAAAAACGAAATAAATAAATTAAAAATTATCTCGAGTTATAACTTTAAAAGTTTTTATCATATAAATTATACCTATTTTTTAATGAGCAAAAGTATTATAACATGAGTGTATAAAAACAAAAATGCACGATATTGGTAAAGTTCAGTAAAATGTTTATATATAACTTTGCATGTATCACATGAGACACACATGCAACCAATGATGCACTGAACGACTGTAAAAAAGTTTACGCAATTGCAGGATTAAAAAACACTGAGCTCATTAACTGAAATCTGATTAAAAACCTATTGCACATCAGCTGTAGCGTATTAAACAACCAACTCTTCTTCTACAGCTGTAGGAGAAACAAATTTCACACACAGTTCTCAAAAACTGCAACAATTATCACCCGAACACCGCCCTTAATCTGGTACCAAACGCAAAGTATTACATTGCATTGACCGGCTGGTTCACGCGGACAAACACAGGCTTGGATAACAGTAACTAACAAATGTTAAAAAACAACGCAGATATCCCACTGAGAAGCTCTAACCAGAATTACAATATTAAACCCTTCACTCGCTCATGGTTACAGAAAAATTTACCGAAAAATCATTTAACCTATCGCAAAGTAGCCATGCCTCGTACATCAGCATAGCTGTAGAAAGGTGTAAATAGCACCTGTGAAAAGACAACAGCTGTTGCAAAAACATCCGCAAACTCTTTAATCAGCAGCGATAATTTGATAGTCACCAACAACTGCAGCTAAAAAAATTGGTCACTTATACCACACTCACCAACAGCAACGAACTTAATTTCAACCTAAAATTCTTGACATGCAAATGAAGCATCAGCAAACACTCTCAATCTGTCGCAAAAAACTGTTTGTGTGCGTGAACAGATATACAAAAATGAATTCAGAATTGAATTTAAATAGAGAATTCAAATACCGTATTCAATAGCTGTCGAAGACGGGGCCATTGTTGAACATCAACACAATTGCATATTGGAGCAAAGAAACATCGCCTTCGCGTATCAACTGCAACTTTGACAACATCAGAGAGAGAACTTACCAGCTGTAACATAGGACATCCATTGCTTCAATCCCTAGTAAACGGTAAAAACACTAATAAGTAACAACCTTGAAGAAACAAGCGTTGCACCCATAAGTTTTATCAAACAAAGCACTGACCAGCTGTAACATTGCTGCACTTACCCGCTGTGGCTGGAGAAAAACCAAACAACGTTAAAAGCTTTATGTTACAAGCCAGCTGTCAGATGAAATAACCACTTCAACTGTAGCAAGAAAAAAAACAGATAAAAGTTCTTTTTACAAGCCAGCTGTCAGGTGAAATAACCATTTCAACTGTGACAAGAGAAAAAATAAACCAAGTTAGAAGTTCTTGTTACAAACCAGCTGTCAGATGAAATAACCATTTCAGCTGTGACAAGAAAAAAAATAAACTAACTTAGAAGTTCTTGTTACAAACCAGCTGTCAGATGAAATAACCATTTCAGCTGTGACAAGAGAAAAAATAAACCAAATTAGAAGTTCTTGTAACAAGCCAGCTGTCACATACAAGAACCATTTCCCCACTCACCAGCTGTGACAAGAGCCACGCCAAGCCACGTGAGAAGCTTCATGTCAAAGAAGGCGCTGCACCTCAGAGCCCTGAAAAACTCAGCTCAAAAAACTGTCCGTGTTCAAGATTCGTACTGGAATTGAAATCGGTAAAAAATCTGAAATTGAGCAAAAGTTTTCATTTGAAGCCTAGGGAATACCAGAAAGATCTGAAATTAAGCTGATAACCTTACTATGATTGAAACAAGATTTAAGGTCAAATATGAGCTCAAGTTCGTAACAATTTTAATCAGTAGTAAAATAGTTTTAAACAAAATTGGATAATAGCGCCAAAACCGGATGACTCGTAGTACTTTTTTGATCGGGGATGATATTGTAGAAGTAGGTCTAGTAACGCAACAAAATGAAAAAAATTAGCGCAAACTCGTCTGCTTAGCTGAACCTTACTTCAGCGCTTTGAGCTGCTGAGTTGTTTTCTCACTACGGAGATCAAAAATCCTTAATATCAAACGCTCACAAGGGTTTTGAAATGAATTTAATAGAAACTACCCAGAAAAAAGCACGCACTGAAATGGCCTTGGCTCAGTATGAACGTTCTGTTAAACCTTAATAGTTTTTATTTCAGAATTTTGCTCTACCGTTCGTACAGCTACACACATATTGTTCAACTCAACGTTAGGCCTCAACCTTGACAACTTAGATTTCCAGGGAGGCTGAATTGTTATAAAATTACATTTTTCGAGTCCTAAAAGTGATCCTCTAACACGAATAATTGAAGAAACTTCAGAGATTTAAAATGTTGAATACCTATGACTCATGGTGCTGAAAAATCAACTGAAAACCCAACTAGATGAACATGAAATGTAAATGGCCTAGAGCAAGGAGATCTTTATGTATATCAAAGATACTGTGACCAACACAAATGAATAGAATCTCAAATAATGTTTGAAATTCTTTGGCGGAATCCCTTGGCAACTAATTCACTTCAAAATCTTTTCAATGAACTATTGAGACCGAAAAACACGTAAAAGACGCACAGAAGATGCTAAAAACACTAAAAAGAAACGTTTAGACACCGACGCAGCTACACTCTGAATGGCTACACCAGCACGAATGACGCTAAGCAGATTTGGTGGAGCACTTCAGGCATCTGAACGCCTCCCTTGTATAATGAGGGCTGGTTGTGTGCCTAGGGCGTTATCTGCTGATCGTTGTTGAGTGCGTGGGGCCAGTCGGCTCGCCAGAACGCAATTAGAACTGACTGTTCCACTCCAGTAATGTATTTATGTCTGTATACCTAGAGCAGGGCTCCCCACCTGGGGTGCTTGCACCCTCCGGAGGTGCGAGATGATACTCAAAGGGGTGTGAAAAAAGTCCAGGTTAATAATAGGATATTGACTGTAGGTTTCCATTTTTAAATCAGGGTCCTGGTAAATAAAATGAAATTGATGATATGTCAGCATTTTTATTTTAAGTGAGGGGTGCGAGTAGAGTCTAGGTAAATAATAGGATATTCGTGACATGTTGGCATTTTTATCACAAGGGGTACGAGAAAAGTCCAGGTAAATAATAAAGTATTGGCTAGATTTTGGCACTTTTATTTCAGGGGTGCAAAGTTCAAATGAAACTTCTTTGAAGGTGCTGGGCGGAAAAAATTAGAACCCCTCGCTGTCCGTGTTGAAGCCTATGAAGAGGTATCTCGCTCTGGGAGAATGCATAATGTGAAGCTTGCTACACTGAGTAATTAATGCCTGCGTAAATTACCTCACAGATATTATGATAAGTAGGCTTGGATAGCTTGCCATCCTTTGCATTTTGTTTAACATATCTTCAACTGGAATCTTCGTACTTCATTAATAATTATAACGAGTTTGTTTACCCCCTAAAAATGAGATATGCTTTTTTGATCATGAGTTTTTAAAAACGATTATCCCCAGATTTTTTATAAGTTAGTTGCTTCAATCACCGATATCGGTACGGGGAGGAGACGGAAGCTTCTTGTTTGGAAGGAGAATATACTTCCTGATGTCTACATTGTTTTATTCTTCATTTACGTTGAGCCACATGAAATCTTTTTGTTCTTTAATAACTTTTTGATCGATTTTGGTTCACTTGAAAAACAAATAATAAATCACTTGCGTGTTTAAAAATTGAGTTAGTTTTAAAGTCCAAATCTCCAATGCTTAAATTCAAGTCCAAGCGCTTCAAAGCGTGCGAAATTAGGGTGATATTTCAGCACCCCATTTTCCAATTGATGCATCATACCGCACTTATTTTGCCCCAAGCACCAGCGCAAAATTTTTGGCAACAGTTGTCGTTTGGACTTCCTTGTGTCGCCCTAGCCTACAAAGCACTTCCCCTGACTGGGTTGGATCGTGTTGGTGGCAGTCACGACTGCTTTCCTTAACAAATCCTGTTTTCCGTAAACTTAGGACCGAACGTAAAGGCAGCTCTCAATTCATGTTCAGTTCGCTGACCGCGCGCGTTTGGGAGGCTTCCTTCTTCGCACTACTGACTAACGTCTTTTTTCCTGACCAAGTAAAATAGAACGTAATGATTTTACTTGCATTTCAATACTTGTGCTCAGTATAAAAGAGCTTTTGATGACTGTACCCAAAGTTGGTACGTTTGAAACTCTATGCAAATTAAATGGTGAAAAATCGTTGTTTAAGTAAGACGGACGATCTATCGGTGAGCTCAGAGAGTTCATTAGCTTGCATTGACTGATTGACAGAAAAAGAAAATCGAGTTACTTTGGGTGTCTGAAACGTAAAATGTAGAATTTATCATCGCGAGCAAAAGTTTTCAGCAGCGACGTTTCGCCTCTGTACGACAAACAGAAGAGCAATAGGTTGTAATTATTCAATAAAATATTTCCATAGCCCATTTAAGATTGCGAAAAAAATAATTTGTTCCTTGTATGGGACTAATGTTATGTTCAAGATGCTTTTTATGGTGATGTACGACGATCAATATCACTGCCTTTTTACCTGCATAAAATTATTCTACACGAGGTGACGTTATTTCTAAATAACGTGAAACTAAAACATGTTTCTAATTATCATTCTTGTGATGGTGTTTTTGTGATGTCACTAAAGCAATTACGGTGCAAGTGATGTCTTTGAGATACGTATTCAGTGATGCTAAAAAGTGCAGCACTTTGCGTGGTATAATGATATGATTCTAATGAAAAAAAATTAACGAAAAACAGCTCATCAGCGGTATAATTGATACCTAACTCGCATTACACAGATTGGGTTCTGAAAATATTTAAAATGAAGTCCTAGAATTTTAAAAACGTTAATGCATGTAATTTTTAAGGTTATACAGGCTCAGTTTTGAAAATATTTGACGTGAGGTTCTGAAATTAAAAAAAATTAGTACATATACACTTTCGTCTTACTCAGAATGCGTTCTGAAAATATTCAAAATGAGGTCGTTAAATTTTAATAGAGTTAACGCATAAATTGTTTGAACTACCCAAATTAAGTTTTTGGAAACATTTAAAATAAGGACCTTAAATTCTTTCAAAGTTGATGCTTAAAATATGTAACACAAATTGTGACTATAAAAATATTCAAAATAAAGATTCTTGAAGCAGAAAATGAATTAGAAATTTGAGTTGCGTTACAGCGCTGGCCTAACCTAGCATTTGCCACAGGAATGCAAAACTTGCTCGTTGAATTGAACACTCATTTATCACTAAAGTACAAACACCATCAAGTCAACATATAACGCCATATTATAAAATAAGGAATATTAAATATATCATTTAATACAGTATTCTCGGAGCTGAAAGCTATTGGCCTCGTTCTTGAATAATGCTCGTTATTTTTTCTAATCATTGTTCATTAAGAATAAAATTGCTTTTTAGATGATTTAGATCTTTTTAGTCAAGAATCTGACTCCGAATTCCGTCAGTTGTTAAGAGTTCTCAAATTTAAACAGCTTATTTTGCTGTCTTTCTGATTTACTTACTGGCTTCATCTGATTTTTTGTAAATAGTTTGTTACATCGTTTACCATTTCCTTCATTTTTACTGACACTCATTTTGCTCACACAAATTTTTCCTTCTACGGAATCATGATCGAGATCACCATAGTAAAATATAATTCAATTTTTTACTCGTAACTTTTTAGACATTCTTTTATCTTATATGGTTCATTTTCATTCTGAAAACTGCGATTTTTATTTGCATTTATTTTCTGGAAAACTTTGCACTCCTCGCAATGTAACTGACGCGGTGGCAAGTGTAAACCTATTTCAATGTAGTGGTGAATTCTAGTAAAATAATTTATTTTCTAATAAATCAACTTTACCTAAATAATTTTTTGTTTCGGCTCCTCGTAAATAAATAATTTTGTATCTGAGCACCTGCACTGCAACCGCACAGTTAGTCACGGCGTTTTCAATGACCAAAACACATTCCTCTTGATATTTACAGATTTAAGGTGAAATGTTGCGCGAACTTTTGATAACCCTGGCGTGCATTAGCGCGGTGTCCGCGGCGTGTTTCATGCGTCCCAACGGTGCCGTTCGATGCCAGCCATGTTGCCCTCTCCAGAGGCAGAAAGACTTCAATGCTTTCAGCACCCAAACTCACAACTCTGGACTTCTGCCTGGCTACTTACGGCCTCAAACGCCTCTTCACACGATGGTGAGGCTGCAAGATACAACCAGACACGATGTCCTGCAGCATCAACAGGAATTGTCTACTCTTAATTCACTCTTAAAAGAGCAAGAAATGAAGTCGCTTAATTCGTTATTGAAGCAACAGGAATTGATGTCTCTCAATTCGTTGTTAAAGCAGCAAAATTCTGCAGTTCTCAGTGCTTTGATGAAGCAACAGGACTTGACCACTCTTAGTTCAATGTTGAAGTTTCAGGATTCAACGGCTCTGAATTCGTTGCTGCAGCTTTTGACCCAAGTGCAAATGACCAAACAGTCGTTAGCAAATACACCAGCGTGGAATTCACAACCCAACATGATGCCTCCTTGGCTCAACATGCCTCAGTCTCACCCAGACGCCTATCTCAATTCAGTCACGCGCAGGCTCATGGACAGAGATGACACCTCGCAAATGATATCACTTCTGAACCTCCTGCTCAGGATTCGACAGCATGATGGAGCCAGTGGGTGTCCAACGCCCAAAAAGTGTTTTACGTCTTCAGACACGACAAATCAAGGAATACCAGTCAACTTCGAGGATCCAAATAAGCCTTTCGAAGGGCCTCCTAAAACAATCCCTCAAACACAGTATCCATCGCATCACACAACATTGAGGCCGCCCTGGATGACCACTGTTTCAAGTACTGAATTTTCAACTGCTACTTTTCCTACTTCCACGACATCATATTGGACTAAAATCGACAGCGAACTTATTTACAATACGACCCATCTGAGGAACACTGCGGAGAAATACTACGTTCCTTTCAGTGGCTACATAACCAAAGGGCTTTCGACTTCTTGCTCTAACTCTTCAAGCCATGAAGAAAAATCCTGCTTCCGTTATTGCGACAATTTTTATAAAGGGCACTGGATTATCGTGCAACATCGAACGATGAATGGAACTACGGCATTCAATAAAATGTGGTATGATTATCAATTTGGCTTTGGAGACACGGAAAATGGTTACTGGATGGGGCTCGAGTGTCTGCATGAGCTAACGAGCAAGCACATCTGCCAGGTCCTCATTGAAATCACAGACTCTGAGGGCGTCGTGAGAGTCGCGCATTACGGAGACTTTGCCGTCAGCAGCCCACGCAAAGGCTACATGCTCAGGATCAGCAGGTGGGAGTAGGATTAAAATAGTAATTACAACATAGAATCAGCAGGCAAGAGTAGGTTTAAAATAGTAATTACAACGTAGGATCAGCATGCGGGAGTAGAATTAAAATAGTAACTACAACGTAGGATCAGCAGGCGGGAGTAGAATTAAAATAGTAACTACAACGTAGGATCAGCAGGTGGGAGTAGGATTAAAATAGTAATTACAACGTAGGATCAGCAGGCAGGAGTAAGATAAAAATGGTAATTACAACGTAGGATCAGCACGTGGGAGTAGTATTATAATAGGAATTACAACGTAGAATCAGCAGGCAGGAGTAAAAGTGGAATCATAATTACTATTCAGGATCAGCAGATGGGAGTAGGGTTGAAATATAAATTGCACCAAAATACCAAAAGGTAGGAGTAGGATTTAAGTAATTACAACAACGGCTCAACAGGTACGAGTAGATCTGAAACAATAATTGCAACTCAGGATCAATAGGTAGGACCCAGTCTACCTTTTTCGCCGCCTGCATGCATGTTTATAGCCCCTACGTCATTAAATCGTTTGGGCCGCGAAAAATATGCATGCTCCGGGGAAAAAGTTAGACTTGGAAGTAGAGCTGAAATAATAAATACGACTCAGCATCAGCAGGCCGAAGTTGGAGGGGCTTATAGCTATAGTTAAGACTGCTCTGGATTAACAGGTAAGAGTATAAGTAGAAAAATAATAAGTGCAGTTCGAGACCAGCTGGTAGGAGTCAGAACTTGGAAGTGGAATAAGTGCTGAAGCATCCATTAGGTGAGAACAGGCAATGTTTATGGTTTAAATCAATGAAAACAACAGAATTTTCTCACAGCAGCGAACCGCGTGAGAAATTTCTAGCTTTAAAACTTTTACCATCACCGAAAGAGAAGTCCAAAAATCGGAGAAGATGAGAATCGGATAAGACGATACATAACATTGGTTTTTAAAATGTCTTAACATAAAAGTTCTTAGATAGTAAACGTACATGGGTGGCAGAACAGCCCGTCTCAATGTCTGCACACAGGGTTGAGATAAAAACATAAATTAGACTCACATGCTTATAGTTTTTAGGCTTGATAATGCTCATAAATACAGCACATGTAATAAAATATATAATTACTAAAATATATAAAGATAGTGACCCATTTGAGTGAAACGCTTTAGCTCGCTTACGAGTAACACAGTCACATGGCTCCAAAAAAGTCATACCACAGCTGTGAAACGCATTTTTGCGTTAATTTAAGACCATTTGTGACACGGTTACATTTCCGTGAGCATCCAATATTTATATGCGTTCTTGTTTTCATGAAGCGTATAAATGTGTACCGGTTTCAGCACATGTGATGTACGTACGCGTATTATTTTCATTATTTCAGATTTATGCTATTTGTACAATAATAACATAACTTTACATACAATGTACATTAATTATATTACATTACTTACCTAGTACACTATTTACATTACATTATTCACCTAGTACATTATTCACATTACATTACTTACCGAGTACATTATTTACAGTACATAACTTGCAGTGTACATAACTTACGGTGTACATACATTGTTTACATTAAATCTTACATTATTTCAGATTTGCATTATTTATACGTTAGTTACGTCCCCTTACTTACAGTTTACATTATTTACATTACATTACTTACCGAGTACATTTCTTACATTACATTACTTACAGTGTACATTATTTACATTAAATTTTACATTATTTCAGATTTCTCGGGGGCTCTGCCGGCGATGGTTTGCTCAGCGCTGACGGAGAAAAATTCAAAACTGTAGACCACGGCACGCTGGACGACACTAAATGTGCGCTGCAGTAAGTGGCCGGGCGACAGATTTTTTGAGTTGTTTTAGTATGGAAGACAATTATAATATGGTTTGTTATTATATTATAACATACAGCAGACAATATGTATACATTATTTATATATTGAGTATAAGCCCTCCATAAGCTTCGTGAAGGCATAAAATTAATTCATCACTTTAAGATGGTGACATTCATAGAGTGTTGAGAAATTTTTACGATTTATGTTTCCAATAATAGAAGATTATACATATGTCAGTCATAGATTTCATGAAGTCATGAAATCAATCGACAAATTTAAATCCTTAATGAAGTGTTTCGAAATTTTTCCTTTCTGACACCGAAATTTGAAGAACAAACTTTGTTTGCCATCATTTGTCTAAAACTAAGCACCGATTATCGCTAAAAAAGCATAATTAATCGTTTTATACTTAACAAGCCGACTTGAAGCCTGGGAGAATTTCGCACAATAACCTGTAATTTCACACCAAAACTTGCAATTTCGCACCAAAAAATGCAATTTCGCACCAAAACCTGCAATATTGCACAATAAATTGTAATTTCACACCAAAACTTGCAATTTCGCACCAGAAATTACAATTTCGCACCAAAAATTGCAATTTTACACCAAAAATTGCAATTTCGCACCAAAACTTGTAATTTCACACCAAAACTTGCAATTTCGCACCATAACTTGCAATTTCGCACCATAACTTGCAATTTCACACCAAAAATTGCAATTTCGCACTATAACTTGCAATTTCACACCAATAATTGCAATTTCGCACCATAACTTGTAATTTCACATCATAACTTGTAATTTCGCACCATAACTTGCAATTTCACACCAAAAATTGCAATTTCGCATCATCACTTGTAATTCTGTACGTATTCGAAATGTTCTGCTTCCCTAACTTCCATCGGAAAAAACTCAATAGGAACACTAAATATTTTATTTTACCATGCTTCTGAATAACTAAAAATTCTTCCTTAACCTCAATTGAAAATATCCTCATGGTTAAAATTTACTTGCGCGTTCAATGAAACTCATTCAAAACTAGCGAAGTGGAGTTCAATTTATCTTCATGATACTAACATAAATTGTATCGATGAAAGAGCATCGGAATTCCGTTAGCATGAGTATATCAGTATTTAAAAATTTAAAAATTTTAAGTAATGTATTTATGCAGCTGTAGATTGTTTTTTGAGTCTAGTACAATTAACACATTTGAGTTTTTTCTTCAAATAAAGGCATTGGGTCTGGAAAATTAAAGTGGAGTCAGGGGCTTTTTCGTTGCGGTAATTATCCAGGTTTGTTAAGCCTAAACGACACGCACAGCCTAAAATATTCCATTAACACATATAACTTTACTTTAATAATCAAGTTATTATTGAATTAGTGCAGGGCGGTTTGTAAAAAGCAATCGCATCAATGTTACATCAGTGATTACTTGCTTGTATTCGTTCCAGCCAGGTGTTCAGATTGCCATTAAATTGCCTTATAAAAACGTAAAATCCTTTTTACTTCAACTATTTGTCAGTTAGCTGTAAGCCTTTTTTCAAATGTTATCTCACTCATGGTTTCGCCGCGTGAATGTTCAAACACAGTCAAACTTGAGTTGTTATGAATTCACATCATTTTCCATGTATCATATCGTCTCAGAATCAAGTGTCGACTGCACTGTGAGCCCTTCTCATACACGTTCTTCACTTTAATACTTTTACATTTCACTCTTTCCTCCTCAACACCTCTTCATAACTTAGACTTCAAAAACGGGAGCGCTGAAAATTATCATTTTTTTAATATTTCAACGAAGAGTATTTTCTGGATCTCTGTACTTTGAAACCGGCTTAGTGTACAAATAGAGTTTTGACATAATTCATCGATCTCTCTCCCAGATACGGTGGCGGTTGGTGGTTCGACCACTGTGTGAGAGATGGAACTCAAAGTCACTTGAACGGTTACTTTGAAAACCAAAATGAACGTCTTGGCATCAGTTGGAGTTCTCTGCCGACTACAGTCAGTATCGTCAAAACAAGAATGCTGATAGCAAGGACTTATGGTCTTGCTCTAGAAGCGTCATCCAAGCCCAGCACTTTAGAAACTTCAAATCAGTTCATATCGCAAAGTCACTCCGGCACGGAAAAGTTCATAACAACCCCTGCTTCAAAAGCTACAACTTTTATCGCTCCTAGTACCACTGCTAGCAGCACGACTAGTGACACCACAAGTAGTAGCAGTACGACTAGCATCAGTACCACGACTATTACTAGTACTACAACTCAAACAACCGAGAAACCAGTTCCCGGTATGTTTGCAGGTTTGGCTGAAATGGGGTCCATGAAAAACAACTCAGCGACGCTGACATTATTAACTGGGGAAGGAGGCTCAATCACTCATTTCAAACTGCAGAACTATTCGGGTGTTGCTTCAGCCGTAGCAGTAAAGAACGTAATAGAAAAAGCCATGAGCGCCGTTAAAGTTTTCTACGTAGTGCGGCACCTCACCAACAATTTAGTGGGTACACAACCCCAAAAATGCCCTTACAGTTTCACAAGAAATAACAAAGTTTGCGGAAACTACGGGGATTCCGGCTATGGAGGGAACTGGTTTATCATTCAAAGACGAGATTTAACTACGGCAAAATCCTTCGAGAGGCCCTGGAATGACTTCGTTCAAGGGTTTGGATCTTGGGATACAGGCTACTGGATCGGTCTGGAGTGCCTACATCGTCTGACCGAAGACTTACCAACAGTTGAACTGCTTGTTGAATTGACTGACGCCAAACTGAACGTTGCAGTCGCCCACTACATCGGGTTCTCCGTTGGTTCAGCAACTTCTAATTACGCTTTGCTATACCAACAGTAAGTTCTAGGAAATAGCATAAACTTTGCCAGAGCGTCACCTTTAAATTATACTGAAGTTATGAGAAAAGGATTTGAGTACACTTATTTTTAAGTATAATTATTTCAGTATTCTTATTTTTCTACTAACGGCAGCACAAGTTAGTAAGTTAGCCTATGACATCAACTTTTGTAATTTTTTAATTGCGAATTCGCAGCAGAAATTACAATCTCTACAGAAATAGTGAATTCACAGGCGAAATATTTTGCAGTCTAACATTAAATGGACACTTGCACCTTTGCTGACGAAGCAGAATAATTTTATCAGGAATAAACAAACAAAACTCACTGAATAAAGGCCTCTTTTCCAATTCCCACGCATAATGGTATCATTCGCTAAGTGTGTACCGTTGCTGAATTGTTTTTAGTTTTATTTGAGTTAACCAACGAGTATTCTGATAAGACCAATAGATGAACTAAACGATAAGCCCCTCATTTCATTCCAAGCGATATAAAGTCTTTTAATGAATGTTCTTTGTTGAAGACCAATTAAGATGGTAGATTGCTGCGTAGTCATTCACGTGTGACTTTCCATTTCTTAACAATCATTAACACTTTGACCGCTATTTTTTAAACTGAAGTTCAATGTTCAACTCAAATATAAAGTCAATGGTATCTAGCAAATTCGAAAATAACGAACATTAACTAGCTCTTGCTTTCATTTATCTTTAGTAAAGAACTTTTGAAAATTGAGTTTGTAACTAGTAGTCGGTAAGCAGCATTCTGAAAATCTCTCTATGTATCACTGGGAGCGCACGTTGCCGTAAAGTGTTAAAAATATTGTTGTTATAGAATTATAAGAACGGTAATTAATCCAATGATGATCAATTTTGGAATCAGCTTCCTTGGTGGCGCCGCAGGCAACGCGCTCAACGCTTCGAATTCTTCCAGCTTCTGCGCCGTCGACAGAGACAACGATTTGTACGCAGAAGGAAACTGCGCTGTTAAGTGAGTAAAATTACCCATCCACTCTTTTTCTCACTCATATGTTCAGTGGTTCAATTTTCCTTCATGCAGTGACGTCATTTATTCATCTTGTTGTCTCTAAGACCCACTTTTTACGGCATGAAATCAGTAAAACAAGAAAGTGATTCTCAAAGAGTGATCGGAAATATTGTTATAAAAGTTGTTAATCTATGTTGCTGGTCATAATTTACTCCTCTTCTTGCATAAAATTTGACAATGCACCTTAGGATTGCGATGGTGGTAGGATGCCAAAGAAATAACTGAACTTATTCGAGCCCACAGGGAACTATACTCAAATTTGACCATTGCACTAGACTTAAGAAACCATCTACCTGTATCGCTTGTGGTAAAAAAATTGTTTGAATTGTTCAAAAATTGAAATCTAATATTGATGTCCCTCGTGGCAGAGATGGAGGGGGTTGGTGGTTCAATACCTGCTCGTCTGGGCTCGGCAATAACTTGAACGCTGGAGAAAAGCTTGTGAAGACAAGAGGGCTCTGGTACACTTGGCAAACCGACGTACCCATACTCCGAACCAAGATTTTACTGAGACAGCATTCGGTGGATGAAAACGAACTTTACTTGACTGGTACAGGAGTGGGCAAGTACAAAGGGTCCATTTTAACAAGTCTGTCAACTCGAACAAATCAATCCAGTGTGTCGGTGTCTCACTCGTCCAGCTGGTCGCAGAGTAGCTCCAGCTACTCGTCTCAGTATCAAAAAGGAACACTGGCCTTTGTTCGAGCAGTGTCTGCTTATGAATACACGTTCCTTTCAGGGCTGGCTTACGAATCACAACAAAACGCGGGCAAATTTTATAGCATCATGAAAAGTTCAAAGTTGAGGTCGCCTGTTCCTGACAAGCCTCCTTATTCGTTTGTAGTAGAAGGAAAAACATGCGGGCGTTATGGTGATAAAACGTACGGTAGGAATTGGTTTCTCGTCCAGAAGCGAAATGCTTCCAGAAAAGACGTTACTTTTGATATGCCGTGGGAAAAATATGTGGAAGGATTCGGAAGCTGGGCGGAAGGTTTCTGGCTGGGACTAGAGTGTCTATATTTGATGACAAATTCAGCTGTTCATCCGGCGGAACTTTTCATCGAACTCACGGACGCTGATGAAAACGTAGCGACTGCTCATTTCTCTGGGGTTTTGGTGGACGGACCCCAAGCGGACTACCAAATCCACTTCGACAAGTAAGAGGGTTTGGTGCAACATATGGACGCTGGTACGCTTTGGAAAAAGAGTGGATCTGACTAGCAAAAAACGCTTACGTAGCTTCGATGCGTTCCATTACGCAGAGGTTGTGACATTACGCAAAAAACGCTTACGTGGCTTCGTTGTGTTACATTACGCAGAGGTTGTGACATTACGCAAAAAACGCTTACGCTGCTTCGTTGTGTTACATTACGCAGAGGTTGTGACATTACGCAAAAAAACGCTTACGTTGCTTCGTTGTGTTACATTACGCAGAGGTTGTGACATTACGCAAAAAAACGCTTACGTTGCTTCGTTGTGTTACATTACGCAGAGGTTGTGACATTACGCAAAAAAACGCTTACGCTGCTTCGTTGTGTTACATTACGCAGAGGTTGTGACATTACGCAAAAAAACGCTTACGCTGCTTCGTTGTGTTACATTACGCAGAGGTTGTGACATTACGCAAAAAAAACGCTTACGTTGCTTCGTTGTGTTACATTACGCAGAGGTTGTGGCAAGGGTCGTGCGGACCCTCGTTGTCATTTTAAACATTAATTAGACAGAAATTGATTTTCTCTCATAGACGAAATCAAATTATGGAGGATCAAATTTGAAAATGAAGGATCAATTGACAAAGCCGAAGTGTATTTACTAATTCGTTTTTTCGCATAAAAGATATCATTAGAGCAAGAAAATTCAGAGTTACACTGAAGAATTGACGTACCGAAGACAAAACACACAACTAGTCAATATGTAACTAGGGGGAATATTACTAATACGAGAGGTTGTGATCCGTACATTGAAAAGCTTAAGACTCAAGAACTTGTAAATATTTCTTGGATTTATTAAGGAAAACTGTGTGTAAAACAACGAGGCTTTAAATCACTAATTCACCTCTTCTACAAAATTCACCTCTTCTACAAAATTCACCTCTTCTACATTTTGTTAGCATTAAAGTAAAATTCCATAATAAATAAATAAAAGAAAAATTTTAAACATCGAACATTGACGTCATAAGTCCTATAAGCCAAATCCTGCAAATCAAAGGGGTATGATATTTATGGCAAATTATTGATTCGCCGAAATCCATTGAGAATTTTTCTTTTGGTTGAAAATTTTTCTGGCTGTGAAAAGCTGCAGTGCATTCTAATATAACAATTCTGAAAATATGTAATTCAAAAGCTGTAAAAATCAAAATTGTAGAGCTCTAATTATATTTCGAATAATATTTTGATTAGATTCCTACTACCTTGTGCCTACTAAATTGCAAATGTTCGACGACGGTATCGGCATGTGTTTTTGAATTAAATTCAAGATTTCTTGGAGCTGTATCCTTTTTTTGCTTGAAAATAGAGCAAGAGTTGTCTAGCATTTTAATATTTCAAACAATTTTCTGATACCTTTACTCACGATTGCTATTTTTTGGAATATCTGTCTAGCGCTTGTTGATTTCAAAGGAATTGAAGCGATGTTGCTGCATCAAATTTTGAGACAAATTTTTATAACATTAGCTTCTTGTCGATTTCAAAGGAATCGAGAATATTTGCAGTAGCACATTTTTGGGAAAATTTTCATAACGTTAGCATCAGGCAAACTGTGGTTCTTGGTCACAACCCTGTTACAAATCGAGGTCATAATTAGAGTAACCATAGACAATAAAAACATAGTTAACGTATCGGAGAGCTTCGGCACTGCGCAGCTACAGCGTAAAAACGACCCTCTTTACCGCAGTAGCAGCGCAAAAACAACCCCTTCACTGCAGTAGCAGCGCAAAAACACACCCTTCACCACAGTAGCAACGCAAAAATGACCCCCTTCACCACAGTAGCACCGCAAAAATAACCCCCTTCACCACAGTAGCACCGCAAAAACGACCCCATTCACCGCAGTAGCAACGCAAAAATGACCCCCTTCACCACAGTAGCACCGCAAAAATAACCCCCTTCCCCGCAGTAGCACCGCAAAAACGACCCCATTCACCGCAGTAGCGGCGCAAAAACGACCCCATTCACCGCAGTAGCACCGCAAAAACGACCCCATTCACCGCAGTAGCGGCGCAAAAACGACCCCCTTCACTGCAGTAGCATCGCAAATGTCATGCATGACGCGGCGCAGTTTTGCGCAGCCACACGGCAGGCTTGGCCATCATCTAAGATGCTGCGGCGAGCTGCCCTCACGCGAACGTTGCTGCGTTGAAAAGTTCTGCGCAAACTTTCGTGTGCTAATCTGTTGAAGCCGCTGCAAATTTTACTGGTATTCCTTATGGAAAGAACCTGGAACCTCGTTTTTTAACGGAAAACTGGCTGCAACAGGTTCTTTTATCATGTATTCTATCTTGATAGATCTCTGTATGATATAGAACTGCTGAGGATTTGGATAAAATAGGTACATGCGATCATCTTTTTTCAACTTATCCTTAGCTGAGCTTTTATTCTTCTCATTATCCCATTCCAAATACACTAAATACCTTTTTCAGCAGTTTATTGAACCGTTAGGTAACTTACATCCGACTTCTTCCGAGACTTGTTCAACTGTTTGCTTCTGTATTTTTCCACAGATATTTTCTTTCTGGGTATTTTTCTTCTATATATGCGATTATTCAGTTTTTTTGTGGCAGCTTTCTTCTTATTTGGGCTGATGAACGCGGATGTAGAATCAGACGAAACAACTGTACTGCGTTCAATTATTCTTCTTTGATTTTCGAATATAGAATCAGACAAGAGAAATAATGTGCCCTTGTTTACTTAGATATGCTGAAGCATAGTAGCACTGATGATCTATTTCTTGGAGTGTAAAGCGCTCATAATTTTTACAGGTCTGCATGATGAACAATTTTCAAATACTTCCACTGCGACGTGCTCAAAATTTCAAATTGTTCTATCGAATATGACTGAACTCCTAAACATTTTCTTCAAATTTTCTTCAACACCAGGTTTTTTGTTCTGACTGAGCTCCTGAAAATTTACACTAATAATCATCTTTTTTGAATTTTTTCTTACTTTTACGATTTTTCATTTAATAAAAAACGATTGATGCATAACGAATTAATTTCAATTTAAGGTTCTTGGGAGGCTCTGCAGGAGACTCCTTGTACAACATAAACGGGCGCAAGTTTACGACCTTCGACAGAGACAACGACGGACTGGACGGTGACAACTGCGCAGCAAAGTGAGTAGTAACGCGTTAACTACGTTTGTGCCGTTACGACGGTTGGTTCGGTTACAAGGTAGAGGAATCAAGGTAGGGTCATTTTCATAGGGGGAAAATAAACTTCTTCTTGTTCTGTTAGCCAATAGAAAGGCTTTATTTTAAGCAAACTTTCTGACGTCTCTAAAAGCATTGAGAAAATCTCCTTCCTGTACCACCGACGGCTCACGTCGCATTCAAAGTGTTAAGCCGACAATCCTAAATTTGAATTTATGCATTCAAAATACGTACGTACGCTTGCAGGCAGAAAGGTGGGTGGTGGTACGACGACTGCGGCAGCTCGAGTGTCAAAAGTTTTCTCAACAGCGACTTCACTCCAGGCGGTGGTCACATCGGCGTCCTTTGGCAGACTTGGCTAACAAAATATCCTATCATCGGAACAAAAATATTGCTGCGAGTTCCAACCACCGACTGGCTGTTCTTGGAGGAAGAAACGTTCGAAAAATAAGAACGAAGTTTATGAGTGATCGCCGTGTGTGTTTGGTTTTTTTTTTTTGATGGTCGGGAGTCGCGCATGGTTCTGAATGTTTTAGCTATGTACGTCACAAACTCTTGTTTTGGTTTCAAGAAAATTTATTTCAATGTTCAGAAGGGCTTCCAAAGTCGCGTTAGTATTGGCTATCTTCAAATAAAACTCAAATGTACTCGTTAGCCTACAAATACGACAAATATTTTTTTGAAAGAGCGTTCTTAATTTACCGAAAATAATTCAAACGACTGAATTTTTTTCTTTCAACTAACTGAACAATAACGGCGTCTATTCAAAAATGTTTGAAAAATGCAATTTCTTCTTTATCGTTGTGTATTTCGTTTTCTGTACAAAAATGTATCTAAACTTCATTAAAAAATGATTTTATACTCTGACTGACCAAACGGGACCAAACGCAAATGCGAGAGAGAGAATGACATCATTTTTTTAAGTCAATAAGTTTAGTAAATTGGCTTCGCATTTGTTTTTAGAATGTGTATAAATTCACAATCGGGTAAGAAAAGGTTACCTTAGTTGTTTACTTTGAAGTAAAGATGTGGGCAGTCTGGGTTTTAATGAATATTTATCTTCAAAACATGTCCATTTCAATTTTGAAACGATTTGTGTAAGTGAGGAAATAGGTCTTTGAATCTCTATATTGATGCCAAAATGTTTTTACTGGCGTGAACTCGAGTGATTTTTCTCAAATTACTCCTAGGCCAAGACTCCCAGACAAACATTTATTAAAGCATTTTTTTCAACTTACTTCGTGACATTTTATTAGCAATCAGTGCTGAAATTAATTTTTAAGATTATGTTAAACCATATGAAACTATTTTAAAATTACACTCAGGCGCTATCTTAAATTCATTTAAACTATTTTTCTAGCTTTATCCAGGGGGTTTCTGAAATATTATCTTTATTATTGAAAAACGGTATTATTTTATACGTAAAGACTAACACTAATTTAAAATCAATCTGCGGGAAATGTTTCGAAAGAAGAAGGTCAAGGTTTTTTTCAAGTTTCTCCGATTGGTGACCGAAGAACGGAAACGAGAAATAGAGTTCCTTTTAAGGAGCGGTAGGTAGAGTTACGTTGGTAAAAAAAATCCGTTCAAATTGATTGATTTTAAATTAGCGTTAGTTTCTGAAATATGTTCTCCAGATCTTCTCGAAACTCCTTGACGTCGCACAAAAATTTTCGTTCACACAATCCTGATCCGGATGAAGCATAAATTAGTAATGGATCCGCCCTCAGAACAACAACTATAGTTGGACCAATTTGCTGCCTCTCATTCATAGTCAATTTCTTGTTTTGCATGTGAGAATCTTTTGGGGATTTAATTTAGTTCGCAGTACCATGGTATTCATGAACCTTTTTACACGTCATGTGTGTATTTAAATGTAAAGTGGGCGTTTCAGAAACAACTTTGATTCACAATTGTGTAGTTAGGAAGAGCAAAAATATGCGTGAAGGAGAAATAGGGAAAAACATTTTTTAGAAATCAAGTGAACAATCATTTCTCTAGAATCAGAACCCGACTGTCCAACACAGAAGCTGTATTTTCAAGTGTCAACCATGTTGTTCGATTTTCCGAAACGATGACTGTATAAGAGACACGTTTCAAAGAGGGAGTATAAAACGCAAAGTATTTAATTGATCAATTTACTTTTTAATTATACTTATACATCATTAAACACGTATTTATTTGAGTATTCAGACAGAAGCCACTCATGAGATCTACGATTGGGAGGTAAAGATGAGGAATTTCGTGAAAATCATGAGAGTTTCGCTCTACTGTAATTTGAAGGATTGAGGTCAGGTGACATTGGGGGCCAAAGTTCCTCTGTCAGAACTTTATATTTACCCCCAAATACGCTCTTGTGGGGCTTTAGCCTTCTGCTGGGATATAGTTATAATTTTCTATGAATCGTAATAAAGTCAATGATTTCTTGTATGAGTATTCAGGTCTAATCAAATAAAAAGGCAAACGCTATACGATAGAGACACCAAATTTTGTATAAATCTACATTGTTCACTGCAGTCCAATGAATTCAATTCAATAATTTAAATTCATTAGGTTTGGTTCAGCAAATTCAATTCAAAAAGTTAAGTCCAATAAGTTTGATCCAGCGAGTTAATCCGTTATGTTCAAAAAGTAATGAAAATCCATAAAGTTCAACACCATAATTTCAATCCATATAGTTCAATCCAATAATATTCCAACGAGTTCACACTCGAAAACTGAAACGAATGGCAGCTCTGTGGTAGTAAGCTCATATTCGATCCCAAATTCTCTCAAAAGCAGGTAAGCTCAGAAAAAATCCTGTAAAATATGCATCTGAAAAATGAACCGAATTTTGAATTTTTCTTGCACCATCTCGGTCCCCTAAGATGAAAATTATTTGTGGATGAAGCGCAAAATATTTTATCAGAACAACACTTAGTATAATGGTACGATAGTAATGAATATATATATATATATAGATAGATAGTCTCTCCGTTCACATATACTTCGCATTCATATAATGTAAAGTAATTTTAATCTTCTCCTAACTCGAGCTTACAATTAGTGAATGACTAGCGTCAATATATCTACTCTGCCTTACAAGATCTAAAACATGCGAACATTGATGTTATTCGAGCAATATGAGCAGCCATATCTAAAATAACCATGAAGACATAAGGATAAAGAGTGGTGCAACAACATCATTGAATGCGTAAATTCGTATGGATTTGGGAAACTAAATAAATACGTTTGACGTAACAGGCATCTAGAGCCCAGTCTGGGTCGTACGAGTCTTTGTCGATAAACTGAAGCATATCAAACTATGATATATTATTTTATAAATTCGAAAATTCACGAATAACTATTCATAATATTGCCTCGACGTAGTGTTATAATGATTTATTCCTTCGGTATACATTTTATTTCACTATTATCTAGCACTAAGAGAAACAA